>CM031234.1:502902870-503572870 GCA_018340775.1 Taxus wallichiana var. yunnanensis
TGTAGGAGGCTGCTACAATTGTGGTAAAGATCATTACGCAAATCAGTGCCCTTTGAAGAAGGATGATCGTAATTAAGCAAATAAGATACATGCTTTGCGAGCGGACAAGCAAGCTGAAAAGCAAGTGACACCTATAGAAGTTCCGGGTAAGTTATTCGGCATACCTGTCACTATTCTTTTTGATACAGGCGCTACTGAATGTTTTATATCTAATAAACTAGCTTCTAAACTTAAAAGAAAAGCTGGAAAAATGGATAAATCTTGGACTGTACAGTATGGTAATAATTCTGTTCATACAGTGAGTATGTGTCTTTTTGGGGCAGTCCTTGACTTACCTGACTTTTCCACGGAAGTTGATCTCTATGTTGCACCTTTGGGATCGTATGACATTGTCATCGGTGTCAATTGGTTAGCTGACCATAAAGCAAAGGTAGATTGCTATGAAAAGAACATAAAATGTTTAGATGATCAGCTGGAATCAGCAGAGATTCAAGGTGTGAAACGGGAAATTTCAGTTAGAAAACTGTCAGCTATGCAGCTTAAAAAGGCTAAAAATAAAGGATGTACCCTTTATGCGGTAAAGATATCTGAATCTTCTGAAGGAGATGATGATTTCATGAAACAATTCCCTCTGCTACAAGGTTTCAGGGATGTTTTTCCTGAGGAATTACCAGGGTTACCACCCAAGAGAGAATTTGATTTTTCTATTGAAATCAAGCCTGGAACGGAACCTATTTCCAAAGCGCCTTATCGGATGACTACTACTGAGTTAGTTGAGCTTAAGGCACAGTTACAAGAGCTTTTGTCTAAAGGATTGATTAGACCAAGTGTTTCACCTTGGGGAGCACCTGTGATATTTGTGAAAAAGAAGGATGGAACACTAAGGCTGTGTATTGATTATCGGATGTTGAACAAAGCAACAGTCAAGAACCGATATCCACTTCCTAGGATCGATGATCTGTTTGATCAGATGCGTGGAGCAGCGGTTTATTCTAAGATAGACCTTTGATCTGGTTATCATCAGTTAAGAATTAAAGAGGAAGATATTCATAAAACAACTTTCCGAACAAGGTACGGACATTATGAATTTACAGTTCTACCCTTTGGGTTAACTAATGCACCCGCAGCCTTTATGAATTTAATGAACAATATTTTTCAAGAATACCTGGACAAGTTTGTACTTGTATTCTTGGACGATATTCTCATTTATTCTAAAAGTGTTGAGGAGCACAATGAGCATTTGAAGATAGTTTTGGGAATTTTGAGAAAGAGAAAGTTGTATGGTAAGTTATCCAAATGTTCTTTCTTTGATTCAGAAGTTCACTATTTGGGTCATGTCATAAGTAAAGAAGGAATCGCTGTAGATCCTTCAAAAATAGTGGCAATAACTGAGTGGCCTGCACCAAAGAATGTGCACGAAGTAAGAAGCTTCATGGGTCTTGCTGGTTACTATAGAAAATTTGTAAAGGATTTTTCTAAGGTAGCTGCACCAATAACTTCATTGCAAAAGAAGGATAAGAAATTCATGTGGAATGACAAGTGCGAAGCGGCTTTCAAAAGTCTGAAAGACCAGTTGACTTCTGCACCTATATTGGCTGTACCAGACCCTAATGGGAATTTTACTGTTGTAACGGATGCTTCTGGGGAAGGCCTTGGAGGTGTTTTGTTACAAAATGATCAGGTCATAGCTTATGAAAGTAGAAAACTTAAGTTACATGAGCTGAATTATGCCCCTCATGATTTGGAACTTGCTGCCATTGTTCATGCGCTTCAAGTCTGGAGACACTATTTACTTGGGAAACCTTTTGAGTTGAAAACTGATCACTTAGGACTGAAATATATTTTTACTCAGCCCAATCTGAATGCCAGACAAAGAAGGTGGTTAGAATTTTTATCACAATATGACTTTGATATCAGCTATATCAAAGGGAAGGAGAATAGAGTAGCTGATGCTCTAAGTCGTAGGAGGCACATTTCTGCTCTTATAACATTAAGAACTCAGTTTAAAGACGAGGTAAAAAGTGCCTCAGAATCAGATGCATATTTTCAGCAAGTAAAAGCAGCGCTTGCTGCAGAACCTAAGGATATAAGGTATAAAGGTTTTCATTTTGATAATGAAGGAATCTTGCGTTATGAAAACAGGGTATATGTACCTGTGCTGAACGATTTGAGAAAGAAGTTGTTAGTAGAATTTCATAATTCACCTTTCTCAGGACACCCCGGTATCACAAAAATGCTTGCTGATATGAAACAACAATACTTCTGGAAAGGTATGAAAAAGGATGTGATAAATTTTGTGACTCATTGTCTGGAATGTCAGCGGGTGAAGGCAGAACATATGCACCCTGCTGGACTGTTATATCCTCATAGCATACCGCAGTACAAATGGCAAGTAATAACCATGGATTTTGTACAAGGACTACCTATGTCCAGGAATAAGCATGATGTTATCCTGGTAGTTGTAGATAAACTGACTAAGGTAGCTCATTTCATCGCTGGAAATCTAAAGGATGATTCACCAGTGCTGGCCAAGAGGTTCGTACACGAAATTTTCAGATTGCATGGTGTACCAGAACTGATTATATCTGACAGGGATCCTAGAATGACGTCAAGGTTTTGGCAAACGCTTAACGCAGCCCTAGGAACAAAACTAAACTTCAGTTCTGCATATCATCCAGAAACGGATGGGCAAACTGAGAGGGTAAATCAAGTGTTGGAGGACATGTTGCGAATGTATTGCATGGATCAACAGTATAAATGGGAAGAGTATCTTCCATTAGTTGAGTTCGCATACAACAACACTTATCACTCATCTCTTAAGATGGCACCATTTGAAGCACTTTATGGAAGAAAGTGCAGAACCCCTGTTAGTTGGGACAGTGTTGAGGATAGAGTGGTAATTGGACCAGAGATTCTCACAGAAATGGAACAGCAAGTTAAGCTGATTCGTGAACGATTAAAGGAAGCAGCGGATAGACAGAAGAGCTATGCTGACCTTAAGCGGGTTGATAGAAGGTTTGAGCTTGGTGATAAGGTTTTCCTGCGTGTTAAACCCAGAAAGAGCTCTATAACTTTTGGCAAAGCTGCCAAGTTGTCACCTCGATTTGTGGGACCTTTCGAAATTGTCAAAATAATCAATCCTGTAGCTTATCGTTTAGCATTGCCACCTGCTTTATCTCGCATGCATGATGTTTTCCATATTTCTTTGCTTAAGAAATATGTTTCAGATCTGTCACATGTTTTAAATTGGAATTCCTTGCAGGTCCAAGACCCAGGAATAATCGTGGTTAAACCCACACGAGTGCTGGAAACTCACCAATTGCATTTAAGAAATCGTGATATACAGCAATGTAAGGTCCAGTGGGACCAGTTTAGCGAAGAAAGTGCAACTTGGGAAAATCTGGAAGAGATGAAAATTGCTTTTCCTTCTCTTTTTGCAACAGAATGAAAACTGTTGACAAAATATACTTTTATGAACTGATTGTTTTTAAGTATTTATGAAAGCCAGATTAAGGCAGACTTTATTCAGGTTGAATAAATGTGTTGTGACATTGATTTCTGGAACTATTTAATATGGAAGTAGTCACATTGTTTGTGTACTAATAAATTGATTGACCTGAAGGTTAATTTAATATGTAATTCATCGGGACGATGAATCTTTTTAGGAGGGAAGCATGTAACACCCTGAACTGTTGTTACTTTCTCCTAAGCATACAAGTGTTGATATGTGATTTCTTGTATAAGGATGTGTTCCTCGATTTAGAAATCATGCTTGATATGTACTGTAATTTCTTTGCAGATTGCAGATCTTGACTGAGTCAGAATATGATTAGACTCTTTTATCTATTTCATTTTGTATCTGAGTATTAATCTGATCTCGGAATAAATTATAGAGATATCTATCTATAATACTTAGTCTTGGATCAGTGGAATTGATCCAAGTATTGCTTTAAATTGTTCGTGATGAATTAAATCACAGACCTTGAACAGGTTGCAAGGTATGGAAGCATTGATTAAGCTGGTCAGGAGTATGACTCAGGCTGAACTTGTGAAATAAAATTGGTTCCCGATATGGAAGTATATCTGGAAGGTCTCGATTGTGGACCAGGTAATAATTCGTTACATACGATTCTGCAGTAGAACAGGAGCTAACCCTGTTCAAGAAGGTATGAAACAGGTCTTTTCTGAGTGTACAGAACGAAGACCTAACTGGAATTATTAATGGTTAGTAACCTAAAACAAAAACCTAACCTAGGAGTTAGATTATTGTTAATCTAACCTAGACCTAGGCTATGTGTTAATATCCTAAGTTAGTATCTATGTGTAAATTGGTTAGTATGGGTATTACCCTAAATTCTAACCTAAGATACTAACCTAACTAATGAGGAGAATGAAAAGGGGCCTATGGAAGGGGGTGCGAACCATGGGCGGCGTTTTCTATGACATTTAATGCTTGGGATAAGGATGAGGGACAGGTCATGGCGGAGGTTTAGGCAGACAGCTAACCTGTGCAGACGTGGCAGGTCGCTAAGTTTGGAAATGAACATGAGTTTTAGTTGGACTGTCGCCAATTCTGGCGGTCGGTGGAAGTGGAGTCTAAGCGGGAAAGTTGGTTTAATGGCATTCAATATTCTAGGGAGATGAGCTCGGAACTCGCGAGAAGGCATGCAAACGGGAAGTTGAAGGTTTGTTTGGTTTGTCGCGATTTTCGGTCTTCTCTCTCTCTCTCTGCTTGTTTACTGGTTCTTCGCACCAGTTCTCCTTGAGTTGCATGGCAAGAATGAATTTCTCTAGCTCTTTTCTCTATCATGGAGGATATATATGTGATGGAGATAGCGAAATTTTGTTGGTCGCTTTATCTTGGAAAAAGAAAAGGAAGTTTGAGCTCTTCCAGTGGTCTGCTTCGGAAATTTGATCAAAAATCCAGGCATGTTAGGCCCTAACCTTTAAATATCTTGCTGTCTTTCAAGTGATTTCATTAGAACAACTCTGTTCAAATGTTTTGAGAAAATAGAGGATTTTCTATGGAGATCTTGTTTGATTTTTGGTACTGTATCTCTTCTGGTTCGATTTTTCAATTTCCTCTTGATGGGTGTTTGTTAAAATCGAATTGTGGCTCTATTCCTTTGTGTATTCTTTCTGGTTTAAATATGTGAGATATTTATATGTAAAGAGCATGAATGCTCGGCCTGTTTGGCGTGAGCCCATAGAATATACCTGTGTTGTGTATAGACCACTGTATGTTGTTGATTTGTGGTCGCTGTTTCTTGTTGTGGAAACTGTATGGAAGGATTCTGTTAGATACTGTATGTTTGATCAGTTCTACTGCTCCTTTGGAAACTCTGTCGTGGTTTTTGTTGACAGTGACTAATGGTACTTTTTGGGTTTCATTTGTCTTCTAATTTTTGCTTGGAACGGGTAACTGTTGTGTTACCGTAGTCTATACGACCCAGTGGAAGTTGTTCTTCCTTGTTATTGTGGTAACGGGATTATTGTTGACTGTGTACAATATTGATACATCTATACTTTATTTGGACGACTCAAAGGAGTCCTTGATTGAATCGTATATTGCTGTCCACTGCTGAGAATGTAGATTCATCCATGAGTTTTGTTATTTGTCTTCGTGGAAGCCTTGTAGAGGTAACAGGTCTTTTGTTCACTGCTATTTGTAATGATTAAGGATATAGATTTCCTGGGCATGCATTGCATTCTTTTGTGTAAGTTGTTCGAAAGTTTTGAAGAGGCTCAGTTGTTTTCCTTGTTTTGAAATGGGTATTCGATTTGCTTACATTTGTTTTATTCTGAATGATTGCCATGAATGGCATAGAAGGATTTATCAGCTAATTTCATATTACGCTGCTGTAGGGATTCAGCGGTTATGAGTATAAACCCATTAACAGTATACAGTGTGAATATATATAGATTTATAAATGTTGTGATTTGGACGACTCTGAGGAGTCGATTGAATGATTTATATTATATTTGAGCCGAATATAATTAAGTAGTTGGTGAATGATGAACCAGTGGCTTGAAGGAATAACATGTACTAAGACCTCTGTTATTTTCTAGAATTACTTTTGTGTTGCATGGATTTTTGTTGAACAGATTCTTGGGTGTATTTTTATGTTCATTCCTTGTAATCTTGTGCGAAAATTTGGCATGACTTAGTCGGGTTTCTTGAATTGAAATCGGTAATTAAAAGTTCTGCCTGAGTTTTAATATGTACACTATTTACTTGTCCAGAGGGAAACATTGGCAATCATTTGTCATTCCACTGTTGTTCGGGTTTAGAGAATTGTGGAAGTCAACCTGTATCTTCTATTGTCCTAGTTGAAACTTGACTTGATATCGTTGTTGATATTGGACATTTTGTCTCGAGTAATAGGTCTCAGACGTAACGTGACTCAGTATAAGTGAATCGTGAGTACTTTTTCACCAACTCCGATTTAGTACGATGTATATACAGGTGATGTGTTCCTTTCTGATAGGATGCGGTACTGTGTTTAAAAAGGACCTAGTATTGGGCTTAAGGTTGATACATGGATTGTTGATGTGATAGTTGTTGTACAGGAGTTTTGCTGTGTTTCTATTTCTTGATTTAGAACAGCGATCTTTCTTGTGGCTTGTCTGACTTGTTCATATACAAACTGGTTGAAAGTTTTCATATGTGAAAGCGGTACAGTAATGAACTAATGTGAATGAAACGATCTGACCAATGTTGTGATTTTGGATTCAATGCTTGTTGTGTATATTCGTTCCTTGATTTTTAATATTTGATGAAGTATTAGAAAGTGATTAAGACTATTTTGTAACAATGTTAGAGTTACATATTTGTAATCATTTTGTATTACAAGGGCATAGTCTGAATATGTTTACTTATGTGAATATCTGACCTCATTTTAACAGGGTGTTTAATGAAAACAATTGATGGATTGCAATTGTTTTAAAAGTTAGTGCTTATCATGCTCAGTTCATTGAACTGACTCATGTTGACTATTTTGCAGATGGTTGCCGTAAGAGGTAAAAGCAATGCAGATCTGACAGGCTGATCAGATTGTTTAATTGATTTATAATGAATTACAGCTTGATTTTATAAATGTACTATATGTGAAAAGATGTTTCTTTTCCGTTGAGCATTGTATCAAGTATGTTGTTTGCATAAAATGTAATCGTATAGTATTGAAAGGAATGGAAATAAGTGTTTGATACTTATGTGTCGTATTCTATTTTTGATAGTTGACCTTCTTCGGTTTGTGTAACGAAGGGGCATTGTTATCATTGTATAATATGGATGCTTTTGTGATTGACAATGAAAGCTTACAAAAAAAAAAGAGATTGAATTCTTATGAGTGTTTTGTAGTTCTAATTTGTTCTAGCAAAAGCAATATTGGATTTAAATAATTGTCTTTCTTGAAGATAGGTTAAAAAAAATGAGCCTAAAGAGAACGCTAAACAAGCTGGATTAAATTACTAATCCCTAGTCCTAAGTATGACAGGACAATATTAAATTGGATTCTTAATCATTTATATCTTTATACTAATAAGTATGATATAAATTCAGTTAAGAGAACTGATATACAATCAAATGGAGTTCAGATGGCAATCTCAAGTAAAGGTTATGAGATATTGTCCAATTCTGTTGCTTTAGAATCAGATGTATTCTAATGACTCCTTGATGAGAACTTGACCTTAATACCTCTACCATGTAATGGGTTTTATAGAGGAGGGTCGTCTTAAGACGAAGAATCCAGGGATCGGGAAAGGCTAACCTTAGGGAAAAGTCTTTAAAGTAATTTAAACTCAAGTGCGTAACGCACGTTATTAAGTAGATCTTTTCGAGGTGGATTTAAAGGTTGACGACACAAGTCAACTGCAGGGTTGTACCTCCGAGAAGATTAGGATCTTCTCGAAGTTACAACAATGCAGATGACTTATGGCGACACCCTTTGCATTGATCGCTAAGATTTACACTTGATTTCGCATGAGTTACTCAGGGTCCGATTAAGAACGTGGTCATGTTATAAGGCTGCCTAGGAGATTCGGGGTATCATGACACACTGGTTGAACTGCAAGGTTGGACCAGTATGTCACCATATCCCTAACCCTCGTGGGCATCCATATAACATTATCACCTTGTTAATCTGCCTCCGAGTGATTCAGTTGTGAAAGGAAGGACTGGCAGTAGTCAGTGTAGGACATTCTATATAACATATGAATGGGGTGAAGGACGTATTCCAGATTGACGAGTATGCCGTTAAGGAATACGAGACATAAACAGTATGTTTCAAATCTTTGGCCAAAGTATCGCAAGCTGCTGATTGCGTTGTCCTAATTCACCTAGTCTAAGGGATGAGATGCCGATGAATAATAGTAACAATTATTCAGTTAGATTCCTTGGACAGAGCATTCTGAATCCCAGATTAGGGAAGAGAACCGCAAGAGTAATGTGTTAAATAAAAACACCGACTCTTATTACTCATGAATAGATCGGTAGATTACCGAGTCATGGAATGAATAGATCGGAGGTACTCCGAGTCATTACAGCTGCATATGGTTGTCTGTTATATGAATGGTTATTTGAATTGTGAGTTCTAAATTATGTATTTAGAACCAGGATGCAATTATCAAAAAAAAAAATAAAAAAATTCACTTGTTCTAAAGTTTAAAATGAGGATGTCCTTAGACTATTACCCTCGTGGAAATGGTCAAAGGAATCCAGTAACAAGAACTTGGTGACCATCATACGGAAGTTAGTAGATGAGAATCAGCGAATGTGGCACAAGTCTTTGTATGACGCTTTGTGGGCTGATCGTATTACTCCCAAGATATCTCTCGGCATGTCACCTTTTCAAGTGTTATATGGCATTGATGCCAAACTCCCCATTTCTGTGAAACTTCCTACTCTGTGCTTGGCACGAGCTATCGAAGATGAAACTTTCCAATATTCTCTAGAAAAGAGGATCATGTATCTGACAGAACTTGAAGAAAAGAGAGTAAAGGTGGTCGACAGGATCACTGAACATCAAAATCAAGTTAAGAGGTTGTTTGATAAAAAGGCCAAGCAGAGGGATTTTCAAGTGGGAGATCTCATCCTTTTGTGGGACAAGTGGAGAGAGCCAAAGGGCATGCACGGAAAGTTTGATTCCCTGTGGAGAGGGCCCTTCAAGATCAAGTAGCTCAATGGAGAGAATAGCTTCTATCTCTCGTATCTGGATGGAACCGAGCTCCCGCTTCCTTATAGCGGGCAACATTTGAAGATCTTCAGGAAGTAGAGCTTGCTCTCTTCTTTGTACAGTTTTCTTTAGTTGTGTGTTTGCTTTCGTCGTGTGTTTGCTTTCGGTTTGTTGTGTGTTTCCTTTGTTCTCCCTCCGGTCGCCCTTGTTTTTGACTCTGTTACCCAATGGATAGGCACATGAGATCTAGGATTCTCTACCCCCAAATTTTCTCAGGGATAGTCCCTAGAAAGAGCCAGCTATTATCCCGTAAAATTGACAAGGGAAATTTTACCAATAACCATACCGAAATTTTGTTCCGATCCCTTGTTAGGGATCCCTTGCGTTTGAAATGTTGCAAATCCCTTCAAAGGAAATCTGGTTTCCGAACTTAGTCTTTTTGGTCTTTTTTGACTGGGTGCATGGAATTACTATGTAACATCAAATTTTGGTGCGCCCCCTTTAAACCCTTTGGCGCATACTTTTCAGTGTCAACACGCCTTTTCGTGTGCCAAAGTATGTTGAGTCTTCCCTGCGTGCGCCAAGGCACATGCGCCTTCATGTTAACACAATGTTTGTTGCGCCCCTTTTTGGTGCGCCAAAGGGCGCACATAATATTTTGTCAACACACTTTTTGGTGCGCCAAAGGGCGCACATAATCCCATGTCGACATAGCTTTTGGTGCGCCAAAGGCGCGCTTAATTTCATCTGGAACGCTTTCATGCGCCAAAGGGTGCATGCTTTTCCATGTCGACAGCTGCTTTCATGCACCCTTTACAAAGTGGGTGGCGCATTTATGACTAGCTCAGCTTATATATATATATATGTTTTTGCATGCCCAAAATGTCATTTTCATCGACGCATAGCACGTGATTTTTATCGAGCCTCACAAATTCCCTCAGACACCAAATTCGTGTCTTACGACCCCTTGTGACCCGCATCCCATTTCGCAACCTAACCTCATTACCTAAACCTTACACAATTATTTATTAATTACCTTGTAATTGATAAATCCCCATCACCTCACCTACCACCTCATTTTGCCACCTCATCATGACCTAGCCCTAATCCTAAACTAACCTAATTAAAACCTAAAACTTGGTCTACACCTACACCCATGACTAAGGACCCCTTTCTCGCACCTAAAACCGACCTTCTAGTCACTTGACCAAGCCCGCAACTAATCTCTCGGGAGAAAAGCAGGGAAGGTGGGCTGTTTTACTAAAAATAGCCTACTTTTTCCTTACCGATGCCGGTTCCTACTCGACCGCCGTCGGTTACGTAACCGCCATCGGTTCCCTGTAAATGGCCTCCCCAAACCAAAAACAAAGGATCGGAATTTCATTTTTGGATCAAGGTCGAAGGATTTTTGAATCAACAGAGATCATTTGGGAGTGATCAAGAGAGTCCAGATCTTTACTTGACCGAGCAGAGACAAGTGAAGAGACAAGGAGAGTTAGCAGCAAGGGAGAGCAAGCCCAGGACTGCAACTGGATACCAGAGCCCTGTGATACTCAGCTGATTTGATCTGCTGTGTGCCAGACCATCCTACCTCAGTTCTGCCTTTGCCATCAGAGCTCTTGGACTTGCATCTCCGCGAATAATCAGTAAGCTACTTCTTGCATGTACTCTTTAATAACATTTCTTCGACTTTTTGAATCATAAGTCCTCACAAATCCATTCTTGGATCCACTACCCAACGTGTCATTGCATCTAACTGTCATTCATCTAGATCTCATCACCCTATTTCCTAATATTACCTATATACAGCCCTACAAATAACACAACTACCAAATAACACCACCACCCCACAAAACAACTAACCTTCAGATCCTAGACTCTACCGATATCGGTCATCAGTAACCGCCATCGGTTATACTGACTATAACCAATAACCAGCCTTTCCCCTACCCAGTTCAACAAAGCAATTTAATTGATATTTTATAGTCTTTTGTGTTAATTCATATTAGCAAGGGAACTGACCACCTTCGAAAGGAAGTTTTATATTTCCTGGGCCCAAGGCAGTTTCCTCATTTATTGTCTAATTAAAATCTTGTGGTCTTGTGTTCTTATTTGCAGGTAGTCCTTCCAAGACAAAAAGGAGTTCTTCGCAGTCAGCCTGATCTTTCTCTACGGTACGCGCACATCATCTCGACATTCTACAGGTATTCCTCCTAGCCCCAACCCTTATCTGTTTCTAAAAGGAACGAAACATTCCGAGTGAAACATTTTGGCACGCCCGGTGGGACCCATCTTGGGTTTCTGTTTCTCTTGCTTATTTTCATTTTAGGAAGCATACTTGCTGTTGTTGCTTTTGTTATATATTTCGTAAAGAATTTGTCTTGCTTTCCTAGTTTCGCATTAGTGAAAGTCATCTCTCTTGCTTCATCGAACATAATTTTTGATTTGGGTTTAAAACACGTGCATTGCATTCCTGCTTGTTGTTTTTCAATTCTAGTGAACGTAGATTAAGTAACAGGTCGTACACGTGGGGGTGATATCCACGGTATTGACAGGAAATTAATCTTACATTCACTGCACAACACATACCGAATCACTTCACAATTAACACAACAGCTCAAACATCCCCCTTTTTTTTCCGCGGTATTCCTCCGCCCGATTGAGGTAACCTTATAAGCCAAAACAACTTGACATTTCCCCTAAGTCTCTTGTTTAGGATTCTGACATCATTCTACGTCTAAAGGCATAAGCCCACGATAATTAAAATTAACCCTAGGGTTAATCTCTGGATTTGTGTGTGCATCTTGCTTGTTTTTAGTTCTGTTTTCTTTCTCATACTCTGTCTTCTGTGATCAATAATTGGACACGTATACTAAACGTTGTTAAAAATCAAATTAGCAGCCTTTTTATATCTTGTTAGCCTAGACTTCTTACACCGACATCGGTTACCTGACCGACGTCGGCTATAGTGTAACCGACATCGGTTACTAGACCGATATCGGTTACTCTCTTTTCCAATTCCTGACAAACCAGCAACCTACCAATTTTACCAGTCTGAGTTTGTTTCTATTCCTGACAGATTGAAACCCTACTGTGAACTCCTGTCCATGGTTGTTATCACTCGAAAGCAAGCCGCCGCCATGGTTTCACATGCTTGCTCTATTTCTTTGCCTGAATCACCCCCTTCACATTCTGTGGGGAATCCTACGGATACCAACGAGGTTCCTAAAATTCCTGTGGGAGATAAGGACTTTGCCAAGTTTCTGGATGCTAATTCTAGCGCTGTACAATACTATTTGTCTCATACCCCTGACCGTACACCTGATGGTTAGCTCCTTGTTGGTATGCCTATTAGTATAGCTGCTCATTTAGCTCCCACTCCGCCTGATAATACCGCCTTGCTTCCTGCATCTCTAGCCCCATCTCCCAATCCGACGGCTTCAGAGGTTCATACGACTCAGATTGGCTTTCCGTTGGTTAACCTCGACCCCACATATCATTACCGCCGACTGCCCCTACCTCATCTCTCTTGCAGACTGCTCCGTTCATGACTTGCTCTCTGCCACCTATCCACACGAGCTTTCCTTCTCAAGCTCCGCCTACCTTTTCATTCCCATACACGTATCCAGTGACCTCAACATCCTATATGGGACATCCCTATTCAGTTGCCTCAACATATTCATCCTCCACACCTTATCAACACTTAACCCCACCAGATCTAGCGGTGGTCCTTGGCCCAATTTTCCTCCGTTTACCACAACCACACCATCATCTCATCCAACTACTGATCTAATTAAACAAATGATGGACAAAATGCAAAACCTGGAGGCTTCTGTTTCAGGAAGTCGTAGCACCTTGACATACGAGCAAGTTTGTCGGGAGCCCATTCACCCTTCTGTCCCCCTTCATTCATATCCTCCTCAATGGGAGTTGCCAAAATTTACTCGTTTTAATAGTAAAGAGGATCCTCAACAACACTTGCGATCATTTAGACATGCTTGTTATTTGATTGCCCATGATGATGCCTTGTTACTCCGCACCTTTCCCATGTCCTTATCAGACCTACCTTGAGTGGTACAAAGGTGCTTTAACCCAAAGACTCAATCTTCTCTTTTAACCAACTAGCCCAATCTTTCTTGGATCACTTCTCCATTAACATTGCTAAGAAAGTATCCATCACCGACCTTTATGCCATTCGACAATTCAAGACGAATCTATCGCAGATTTCATCTGACGATGGCGCGGCCTTATCAACCAACTTACATATGCCTTACCTCGATCAACTTATCGAATCTTTACGCGGGCTTACGCTAAGCACATCTCCCCTACCCTCCAAATTCAAACTTTCCGTACATTCATTTGAAGCCTTTACTATGGCTCGAAAACTAGAGATTCGAGCCTTAGAAGAAGAGAAATTGCGGTTGCGCAACAAAAACCCCAATTTGCGAACTCCAGATTCTACCAATAAACCAAACACCACCACTCCTCACACGTCCACTTCTTCAAAATCAAAAGGAGCTGTCCACGCGGTGATGGTCAAATCTCAAACACCGTCTAATACCCCACCAAAAACCACCTATAAGTACAAAGCCGAGCCCATCAATTACACTCCCTTGGGAGAAACTTATGGTGTCATCTTGGAAAAATTGCTCAAAGCCAGAGCTATCGCCTTTCCTCCCGTTAAACCTCACTCCGGGTTTGACTCCACTCACGCTATACCTTCCTCGGTACAAAGAAAATGACTTCTGTAACTTTCACCGTGTAAAAGGACATAGTCATGAAAACTGGCAAGATGTTGAAAAACATAGTGCAGAAAATGGTTGACGCAGGGATATAACCCTCGATAATCCTAATGCCCCTGCCAACCGAAATTTGAAAATCTTCAACAAACCATTCCCGAATCACTCTCCCAACAAGAATACAAACCAGATATCTTAGCCGAGGAGAGTGTTCATGAGATCCATGCGATTTTTGATACCCAAAGACAAAGCCTCTATCGAGAAAATTTTGAATCAAGCCTCTTCACTAACACAGGAGCCCGAACCTCCTTTACCACCATCGAACCAAAGCAAAATCATTCCTTTACCCATAAGGAGTTAACTACCCAGACTTCTCTTCCCATCGATGAGTCTTCTTATACCACATCCCTACAAGATTGCGAACGGATGTTATCTAACCTATCTATTTCCCAGATTTCCCCTTCTACCCCTCTTGCTGCACAAGAGGAAGGTACGCCACTCCTTTTGACATCCTTAGACGAGGAATCTCTTGCACCGACATCACCAAATTCTTTAACCATGACGGATCCTCTCGAACATGCCCTCCTGCCTATTAGTCCTTCATCACCTAAATCTTTTCAACAACCGGTCGACCTCTTGACATCTATTGATACAGTGCCTCGTTTACCCCCTGTATCACACCCACAGTGGACCGGAATCACAACCCACCTTTCTTCCGTACAAAAGTTCACATTCACACGTGAGGACTGTCATTCCACAGAAGATAGACAGGCCCTATGGGAACGTTTGAGTACGCCATATTCTACTCAAATGCAAATGACCGATCCTGAGACCTCCACCATATACCCGAAGTGTTTACAGAAGCTTAAAATGCCCATGTTCTCACCTTCACCCCCCTCACCTCTACCAAATGCCCCGTCCACTTCTATTAACTTAGCCAAATCTTCCCCTACGCTTGGGACCTTACCCATACCCAGTCTAACACACCCACCTAAGCGGCTTGATTTATCTAAAAATAAAGCCGTCCACCCCATTAAGAGACAGACTCAATCTCCTCAACCTATGCCTCTATCACAACTAAAACCATCATCGTCACACCTACCTTCCATATTGGGACCCCATCCCTCTACCTTACATCAATATATCATACCTCCTGCGTTTCCTTTAAAGCGACCTACGCCTTCTGCACACATACAGAGATCCCAGGGTATAGCAACACCGTCACTCCGCGTATCCTGTCCACCTATCAACCCTAAACAAATTCCATCATCAAAAGATTTGTTTTCGGTCACTCCTATTTCCCCGTGGTTGTTTTCTGATACCACACCATCTGTGGCCTCATCATCCAATATAGCTTCTGCGCCAAAGAAACCACGTTTAGTGAAAAACACGTATCAACACCCCTCGGCTAAACCACCACCCATACGAACCAACCACGCCCAAACATTACCAAAACCCACGCAATCAATACCCTCATCCTCTTCTGATTTTGACCCACTCAAAGGATCTTACGCCAAAATCCTTGCTATGTTAGTAGAGAATGCGACCATTTCCCTACCCCCACTTAGACCTTATGACCCGTCTAAACCTCGACCTATAGGTTATGATGAGTCTAAGATCTGCGCTTATCACCGCACACCAGGACATGATGTGGAGGGATGCAAAGCTTTAAAAACCATCCTTCGTCAGTCACCTCTCCCAGATAGAAAGGTTAAGAAAGACAACTTACGAAGGGAGAGACCTTTAGTTTCCATTCCCTCTCCTATACCATCTGTCCCCGCCTCACCAAGATCTGTCATTATTACAACCCCACCTCTTGAAGACCATGATTTATCCCAATCATCTTCTTCATCTCCGGTCTACGAGATTAATATGATTAGTGTTGCTACTCGAGCGCAGAAAAACAATGAGAAAGCGAAAGAAAGCACACCTGCATCCTCTCCTTCTCCGTCTAGCATCCCGATTGCACCACCACCCAAAGTGGTTATTCGTGGACCCGCTTACCCCATCTCTAATGGAGCTGCCCATCGAGCCATGATTAAACAGCTTCACCAATCACCCATAAAAATGACACTATATGATCTCATTCAGACTTCTAAATCTCATCGACAAGCTCTCATTGAAGTTCTTCAAGGGATCGAGGTCTTACCTAATGAAACCCTTCCCATTGCCTCCATTCTACACCCAATCACGTTGCCTCTCTCACCAAACAACCCACCGCCCCAACCACTTTTGTCTCTGTACCACAAGCTGCCGCAATCGGCTCCAAGATGAAATTTTCGATTTTGGTACAGAAGATCCTGACCCTGCCTTGTTCATCTCAGCTTATGTCCGGGACATTCGTGTACGTCGTGTTATGATTGACGGGGGTGATAGCCTAAACATCATCTCTTCAAAAGCTTTTCAACAAATGAATATCCCTTCTAGCTACATGTGTGCCAACCCCATCATGTTGCGGTCATTCAATGACGCTATTACCTCTACCTTAGGCACCGTGATCCTCAACATTCGGGTAGGACCACGTACTTTACCCAAACTCTTCTATGTCCTTGAGGGAGAGTTCCAATATAATATATTACTGGGTCATCCTTGGATCCGGGCCATGGGATGCGTTCCCTCAACATTACATAGATGCATAAAATTTGAGTACGAGGGGAAGTCCTACACCGTAAAAGCTGATCCTCCCCCCTTTAAAACCTGTAATATGTTATACCGCCCTAACGATGTGCTTATACCAATCAAGACACCCATACATTCAACCCAACCATCCTCTTCAAATGTACCTCAACCATCCACCTCAACCGCGCCTACGCCTTCAACTGATGAAACCACCGTCACAAAAACCACTTCCCTTCCCGCAGCTAACATCCCAACCTCCGACCCCTTAGTAGATGTTTTTCAACGCCTTACGCTGGGGGAGTACCACCTATATAACGTTAGTTCTTTCCCTACCCCGCAGGAGTACGGAAAATTACATGCACATCCCACCTACGACCGTCGCGTGGGGGAGGTAATCTCTTACGGACCACCCCATTGCCGCACCAACCTAACGTATGGGGGTGTTGACGCATCCTCCATTACCCCTGAACCTCCTCTTGGTGTGGTTCCCTTCCAATCCGATTTTCAATACTTGACAAATCGTCGTTTCGCCCTCACCTTCTTGACTCGCTGTGCTTGGAAAGGCTTTGGTTTTGGTCTTTACGAACAAGGCCGACATACACTCATTCCCGTGACTACCCGCAAACACAATGATCACAGTGGTCTCGGTTTTCTCCGAAACACCTACACAGAGACACCTCGTGTCACCGTATTCGAAGAAGACGACGTCACCCCTACCAAACCATCATCATCCACTTTGCCATCATCACCCACAGAATCTATAGACCTTGAATCTATCCCTCCTAACTTTTTTTTTTCATAAATGCTATCTTCATAGGTCCTCTCACTTATCAACGCGATAATGAGGACCCATCTTCTCTTCCCCTTCTGTATCCAGACATGATCAAAGAGGATTCACCTTTGATTAATGTTGTTGAGTGTCAGGATGACGACTCCATCCTCACTTACCTTGGCGCGGATGACTCTTATATTCAACAAGCCTTACCATCGAAACCCAAACCATGTTGAATGAATCTACTATAGAAATCAACATCCACACGGAGGAGGATCCTCACATTGTGAAGATTGGACATTCCCTTAACGCATCAGAACAAGTCGCCTTTACTACTTTCCTCCGTGCTCGCAACCAAGCTTTCGCTTGGTCCTACGCTGACATGCCAGGAATTGATCCTACCATTGCCATCCATAACATCACTCTAAACCCCGATTCCAAACCAGTCAAACAAAAACTGAGAAAAATGCATCCACGCATTGCCCTCTTGGTCAAAGAAGAGCTTCAACGACTTCTTTCTGTTTCCTTCATCTTGCCTATTGACTATCCTCAATGGATTTCTAACATCGTACCTGTCACTAAAGTGACGGGGGGACTTCGGATATGCACGGATTTCTAGGATCTTAACCTCGCTTGCCCTAAGGATGACTTCCCCCCAAGTATTGATCAACTTGTTGATCTCACTGCGGGTCATGAAATGCTTTCTCTCATGGATGGCTTTTCAGGATACAACCAAATTTTGGTTGCCCCTGCCGATCAACACAAAACTACCTTCATAACTCCTTGGGGAACCTTCTGTTACCGTGTAATGCCATTTGGCCTTAAGAATGCTGGTGTGACCTATCAGCGGGCTATGACCTACATTTTTCATGACATTATGCACACTATCCTTGAAGATTACGTCGACGATCTTCTTGGCAAGTCTAAACATCGCAGTGAACATCTCGATGTTTTAACCATTATTTTTGATCACCTGTTACAATATTTTGTCCGTCTTCAACCAAAGAAATGTGTCTTTGGTGTCCTTTCGGGAAAACTTCTTGGCTTTATCATCTCTTTGCGTGGCATTGAGGTCGACCCATCTAAAGTCAAAGCTATTCTAGAAATGCCCCCACCTACTAATCTCAAACAATTGCGTAGTTTACAAGGTAAGCTCCAATCTATTCGACATTTCATCTCCCAACTCTCGGATCGATGTCAACCTTTCCATCACCTCCTTAAAAAGGACATCGAATTTCAATGGAGTGAAGAGTGACACCAAGCCTTTGAAGCTCTCAAAACTTATCTCTTGCAGCCACCCGTGCTTATCCCACCTCACGACGACCGCCCTTTCTACCTTTACCTTTCCGCCACTGACCATGCTGTAGGGGCCATGCTTGTACATCGTGACTCTGAAAATCGAGAACAAGTTTTTATTATATAATTCGTACTTTGGTGGATTATGAGACTAGGTATACACATGTAGAAAAGTTGTGCCTAGCCCTATCATTCGTGGCTACCAAGCTCCGACACTACCTTCTGAATCACAAAACTTTTGTCATCACCAACACAGACCCCATCCATTACATGTATGCCAAACCTCATCTAAACCAACGCATCGCCCGATGGCTCATGCTCCTCGCCGACCTCGACCTTGAGTTCGTCCACCAGAAATCAATCAAAGGACAAACCATCGCAGACCAACTTGCGGAAGCCCCTTTACCTGGGGAACAATTTACCAATTTTATATTCCCCGACGAACTCATCGCCACTCTTTCACTCGGGGAAGAGTCGTATCAAATGACCCTCTTCTTCGATGGATCTAAATGCCAGCCCGGCAGAGGAGCCAGTGTTGTTCTCATCCCTCTTGACGCTGAACCTATGCCTCTTTCATTCCGGCTTGATTTTCCCCGCACTAATAATACAGCTGGAATACGAGGCCCTTGTTCTGGGTCTCCAAGTTGCGATACACTTAAGTATCAAATTTATCAATATTTTTGGTGACTCTCAATTGGTAGTCAATCAAGTTATGGGCATCTACCAATGTAAAAATGAGGAACTTCAAAAGTACAAATACTACGTGGACTCACTTCTAGCCTTATTTACTCACTATTCTATCCAAACCATTCCCCGCTCCACTAACAAATTTACGGATACTATGGCTTGCTTAGCCTCGCAAATTCCAGCTTCATCAACTGACTCTGAATTATTCATCGTGGTCCAACAACTCTTTGCCCCATCTTATTCAGCCCCGGTTGTTTGTACGATAAATACTGTGTCTACTAATTCGCAGGATACCTGGTACCACCAATTTCACGACTATCTTACAATCTCTATTCTCCCACCTGACCTTACTAGTAACGGAAAACGTGCTTTTCTTAAAAGTGTTTCGCGTTATGTTGTCATGGGGGGACTCCTCTATAAACGTGGCTTTGATGGTATCCTCCTTCGCTGTCTAACCGGCGCGGAGGTCACCTATACCATCCAACAAGTCCATGATGGGATTTGTGGTGGACATTTTAGTGGCCTTGCCGTGGCTAAACGAATCCTTCGCCTTGGTTATTATTGGCCTACTCTCAATAACGACTGCTACGAATATGTTAAGCGTTGTGTTATGTGTCAACAACATGCCAACCTTCAACATACTCCTAGCCACCCGCTCCAGGTCGCTCGAGATCTTTGGCCCTTCTCACAATGGGGTTTAGACCTTATTGGTGAGATTCACCCGTCCTCTTCACAACGTCACCGATGGATAATCACAGCCACCGAATATTACACAAAATGGGTGGAGGCTATTCCACTCATTTCAACTAAAAAGGAAAAAATTGTCGAATTCATTAACCATCACATTATCTGTCGTTTTGGTATTCCTCATCGCCTAATAACAGATAATGGTAAATCTTTTAAAAACAAGTTGTTACAAGACCTTTGTGACAACTTTGGTATCAAACTTAGTTTCTCATCACCTTACTATCCACAGGCCAATGGTCAGGCTGAATCTTCTAATAAAACCCTAACCAAAATCCTCATGAAAGTTGTCAATGAATCCGGAAGAAATTGGCACGATCACATTCCCTTTGCCCTTTGGGCTTATCGTACTAGCATTCGTACCTCTACTAATGCCACACCTTTTTCTTTGGTATACGGTACCGAGGCTGTTTTGCCTCTCGAAATACAAATACCCTCCCTTAGAATATCTCTTCAGGATATTCTCACCAACGATGATTTCCGCCAAGAGCGGTTAGCCCAATTGGAGCTCCTTGACGAACGTCATCTTACAGCTCTTGATCACCTTCAAATCTATCAAAAACGCATCAAACGTGCTTATGATAAGCGACTTCATGAGCGTACCTTTAAGGTTGGTGATCTTGTCCTCAAAGAGAATCAACATGTCACCAAACTAGAAAAGAGCAAACGTGGAAAATTTTCTCCCAATTGGATTGGGCCTTATATAATCACTCACACCTATGGATCAGGCACTTATCGTTTAGCTTCGCTTAATGGTAAACTCCGAGCTCAACCCTTAATGCCTTGCATCTTCGACCATTCTCTATTGTTGAATTTAGTGTTATATCACTTCTTATCTACCTGCCGCTCGTCCCTTGAGCTCACATACCACCACATGCACTTCGTTTCCTACACCTCATAATAAAAATCAAGCTCACATAGTTTGATTCTCACCTCACCTAAACGATGCCTTCCCCTTTTTAGTCTAGTCCATGACTTCAAAGTATTAAAATAAGCCGTATTCTTATGGGATTTTCTTGAGTCAAACTTCCTACCAAACTAGATGCTTCACGCCAAAAGAACATCTAGCTATCTAAATTATATATAGACTGCTCCTCGAAGGACACAGCTATATGCCAAATTATTGCTGCTATTCTATATAGATGCTCCCCAAAGGACAAATATGCACTAAAATCATATCTGCTACTATAAATAGACTGCTCCCTCGAAGGACAGCTATACACAGTCAGCCTTTATCAGAAGCTTCTCGCATTGATCAGCTTCGTGAAGACCTCAAGAATAGCACAATCAATATCCCTTGTAGACTTCCCGCATCGATCAGTCTATATTCAGTAAAATAAAATCCTCATTCAAAAGAACTTTTTGGGTCATGGACTTGTCTATTTAGGGTAGGTTCTCTTTCGTCAGAACACTCACTTTGTAATAAGTTCTCTGTACCTCAGCTATATCATCCACCTCACCTCACCATTTGTTTCAACTCAAGGGACGTAACGTACACCCGATATATTGTGATCATACAACTCTTTTCACCTATGGACTTCTCGTCTATGCACGGTACCTAGGGCTTCAAGCTCGTTCTACGTTGTGTGGTTTGTTTAGCTCTTTTCACCTACGGAGCACTCTTTCCGCTTTGCCTCGCATCTAGGATTGTGTGTTGATCTTAATCAGGACATGGTTCCCTTCTACTTGGGTAGGCTAACTTTCGCTTCCCTTATACCTTTTACAACATCACCAATTCATTACCGACACCAACAACCTTACCTTACCAATATTAATATCAATATTCTTACCAACCAACCAATTGCCTAAACCGTACCAAATTGCCTGAATTCGCCTCTCCCTGATCCTAAGGGAGAACTACATCGGTCTGAGGCCCCTCCTTGCTTTGTGCAAAGGGCTATGTAGGCAGCACTTCGGAGACATGGGGTCTCCCAAGGTTAGCTCGACCATCCCCTACCATAACCTATCATGTGTGGTAAATATAAATATTTTTGTGTATTTCTATTTAATCACATTCCTCTTTATCCTTTTTTCAAAAAACCGAAAATCAAAACGAAAACATTCTTATTATGATAACTCAAATCAACATACATATCTCATTTTATTTAGATGTTAAACAAATACATCTTCTCTATCATCGACACGCAGGTCGGTACTCTTATTTATTCTTATACCTTGCTAACATTTATTTAGACCCTCACGCCTCATCCCGAACTAGGTGATGATCGTGATCGTCGACCCCTCTCGCCAGGCCTCTCTGTCCTCAAAGGTACCACGGCTATTGGTACCGCCCACTGATCTGCCAATCTCTCCTATAACATATGAATACGCCCTCTCGCATGGAGGACTCCAGCCTCTAGTCTCTCCGCCCGTGACTCCGCAACCACTAACAATCCTCTTGTCTCATTCACCTGCGTTTGGAGCTGCTGAACCAAACGCTGCAGATGATCCCTCTCTGCTGTAATCACCGCTATGTCAGGATGATCACGTACACC
This sequence comes from Taxus wallichiana var. yunnanensis, assembly GCA_018340775.1. Lineage (NCBI taxonomy): Eukaryota > Viridiplantae > Streptophyta > Pinopsida > Cupressales > Taxaceae > Taxus > Taxus wallichiana. The sequence goes on from CM031234.1 coordinate 502,925,396, forward strand.
TCACAGTTCTGCTACCCACCATAATCTATAGGCCTATGTCGTTCCTGCTGTTTCGCTCGGAATGTTTCGGCTTCTGGGAATAGAGTTGCTTCTATCCTTTCATTCCTTTTAGAAACAGATGAGGTTAGGGTTAGGAGGAATACCTGTTGAATGTGGAGATGGTGTGCGCGTACCGTAGGGAAAGATCAGGCTGACTGCGGAGAACTCCTTTTTGTCTTGGAAGGACTACCTGCAAATAAGAACACAAGACCACAAGATTTTGATTAAACAATAAATGAGGAAACTGCCTTGGGCCCAGGAAATATAAAACTTCCCTTCGAAGGTGGTCAGTTCCCCTGCTAATATGAATTAACACAAAAGACTGCAAAATATCAATTAAATTATTTTGTTAAACTGGGTAGGGGGAAAGGCTGGTTTTCTGGTTTTGATCAGAGGAACCGATGGCGGTTATTGATGACCGACGCCGGTTACTGATAACCGATACCGGTGGGTTATAGGATCTTCTTGGTACAGATGGTGTTTGTAATAGCTGGCTTTTTTGGATGGTATTAAGAAATGGGGTGATTAGGAGTGAAAGAATGACAGTTAGATGCAATGGCACGTTGGGTAGTGGATTCAGAAACGGATTTAGGAGGACTGAGATTCAAGAAACATAAGAAATGTTATGACAAAAGGACATGTAAGATCTGACTTACTGGTTTTGACCGAGATGCAAGTTGATCTCCTTGGTTGCAAACACTTCTGGTTTCTTTACTCGTCTCTGCTCTGTCAAGTGAAGATCTGGACTCTGTTCCTCGCTCGCAATGCTCTCTGTTGATCCAGAAATCCTTTTACTGATCTCCAAAAATGAAATTCCGATCCGTTGTTTTGGTTTGGGGAGCCCATTTACTGGGGAACCGATGGTGGTTGCGTAACCGACGGCGGTCGAGTAGGAACCGGCATCGGTAAGGAAAAAGTAGGCTATTTTTAGTAAAATAGCCCACCTTCCCTGCTTTTCTCCCGAGAGATCAGTTGCGGGCTTGGTCAAGTGGCTAGAAGGTCGGCTTTTGGTGCGAGTAAGGAGGCATTAGTTATGGATGTGAGTCTAGACCAAGTCATGGGTCTTAATTAGGTTAGTTTAGGGTTAGGGCTAGGTCATGATGAGGTGGCAAAGTGAGGTGGCGGGTAAGGTGATGTGGATTTATCAATTACAAGGTAATTAATAAATAATTGTGTAAAGTTTAGGTAATGAGGTTAGGTTGCGAAATGGGATGCGGGTCACAAGGGGTCGTGAGACACGAATTTGGTGTCTACATTAGCCCCTTATTGTCGTGTAGCTTGTTCTGTAAAGCTGCGCGGACAATAATATGAAGTGGTTTCTCATGTTAAGGATATAGGTAATCCCCCTCAAATCTATCACAGATTGAGTGAACGGGAAATCAGGGATAGGGTTGATAAAGGGTATATGTGGTAGAGAGGATGGTAAGGTGGTGGGGTAGGTCCAAGGAAGCAGACGCATGTTGAAATGTAATAGTACGACTAGGGTACATGATTTGACTAGCAAACCAGCAATGCATAGGCAAAGGTCGATAGTTTATCCAAACAAGGGTGATATAATCCTGGTATCCAAGGCATAGGAAGTAGCTCCAGGGTATATAACAGGTGAGGTACAGGAACGTTTAGGCATGTTCGGCAGTACCAAGTGGTTGGTTTGGTTGAAATAAACGTCACGGTCTAGGTCTGGGCAAAGCTGGTCGACAGATCAAGTCAAGGACCCTAATCATGCTAAAACACGAACAGGTGAGCTCGATTGAACACAAGGTACATGATGGATGTATAAAATAAAACGTTGATTGTGGGTATGGTATGGAAGTGATACGGCCTGGGTCAGGCCAAGTGGTTGGGCGGTGGCCCTGGGTCAGGTTAGGTGGGTAGGTTGAGGCCTTGGGTCGGGCTAAATAGGTAGGGCGAGGCCTTGGGTCGGGCCAATTGGTAGGTTGAGGCCTTAGGTCGGGCCGAATGGTAGGTTGAGGCCTTGGGTCGGGCCAAATAGGTAGGTTGAGGCCTTAGGTCGGGCCAAATAGGTAGGTTGAGGCCTTGGGTCGGGCCAATTGGTAGGTTGAGGCCTTAGGTCGGGCCAAATAGGTAGGTTGAGGCCTTGGGTCGGGCCGAATGGTAGGTTGAGGCCGTAGGTCGAGGCTAATTGGTAGGTTGAGGCCTTAGGTCGGGCCAAATAGGTAGGTTGAGGCCTTGGGTCGGGCCAATTGGTAGGTTGAGGCCTTGGGTCGGGCCAATTGGTAGGTTGAGGCCTGAGGTCGGGCCAAATAGGTAGGGCGAGGCCTTGGGTCGGGCCAAATAGGTTAGGGCGAGGCCTTAGGTCGGGCCGAATGGTAGGTTGAGGCCTTGGGTCGGGCCAAATAGGTAGGTTGAGGCCTTGGGTCGGGCCAAATAGGTAGGGCGAGGCCTTGGGTCGGGCCAAATAGGTTAGGGCGAGGCCTTAGGTCGGGCCGAATGGTAGGTTGAGGCCGTAGGTCAGGCTGGACAAGTGAACAAATGTTGTGCAGCAAAGGTGGACAGAGGCGATATTGGTGAAAAAGAGGCAAGGAGTAAAGAAGGGCAAAGAATGGGGTGAAAGTTGGGTATCAAACCGATGTCGATTCTGCATGACCGATATCGGTTAAGGGACCGATACCGGTTTCTTAGGGCAAAATGAAACCGACATCGGTTAAGGTCGAAAAACCTATAAAAAGAAAAATACGGCCTGTCATTGTCACTTTTGTTATTTGCAATCCAAATTGACTTGTCTGACGTGGAGAGTTGATTTGGAGGGTTATTGAGTGAGGTGGAGCTATTTGATTGGCGGAGAGAGTTGATAGTGGGCCCGATTGAGGAGGAGGCAGCAGGTGATTGGCCAGGGACCCAATAGATCAGGATTGGAGCCATGGCACAGGCAGGAGGAGCTGGAGGGGCTGGACCAGCTGGACCGCCACCACCCATCCCACCACGACGACGTGTCGTCGTACCGGTAGGTTCTAAACTCTTTATTTTATGCATTTGGTTGTATTAAGTGAGATTGGGGGTTTGGGTAGGAATTTAGTTGTTTTAGGAAATGAGGAGTAAAATAGACGTAATTTGAAAAAGAGAGAGGGTAGATAGGTAAGATAGGGTAAGGCGGCTAGGTGTGTAAAATTTGGGGGTGTTTGGGTGGGTAGATGGGTAAAAATAGGTGAAAAATGGTTTTTGGGGGCCGCGCGGGGGTTCGGCTCGGGCAGGAGACAGTGACCGATGTCGGTCACTAGGCGACCGGCATCGGTCGCAAAAGCATAGGGTGAGGTTGAATTGGGGGCTACCGGCATCGGTCGCGTATCGGCCGGTATCGGTGGGGAAGGGATGGGTTGAGGGTGGAGTTGGGATGGGATTTAGGGTTTATGGTTTAGGTTTGAAGGTGGGTTGGGTGGCTTGTTGGGGTGTGGTTGGAGTGGGGTTGGGTGTTTGGGTTTGGGATGGGGTTTAGGGTTTAGGGTTTAGGTTTGAAGGTGGGTTGGGTGGCTTGTTGGGGTGTGGTTGGGGGTTGGGTGGATTGTTTTTGGGTTGTGGGTGGGAGTGGGAGTGGGAGTGATTGAATGTTTTTTGGGGTGTTGGGTTGGGTTGGGAGTGGGGGTTGGGTTTAGGGGTGGAAAAGGGTTAGGTGTGGGGTTAGATTTTGGGTTTGTTGGGTTGGGTTGGGTTTTGGGTTTTTGGGTTGGGTTGCGTTTTGGGTTTTTGGGTTGGGTTGCGGGTCGGTGTGGGGGTTGGTTTAGGGGTGGAGAAGGGTTAGGTGTGGGGTTAGGTTTTGGGTGTTACAAAAGGGGGTTTAGATGGTAAAGTAGATGTTATAATAAAGAGTAGGTCTAAGAATGTGGGTTGGTTTTGCAGGCACGTCAGCAGTTGACGATGCGTGATAGGATGCCTCCACTATTGAGTCGGATGAGGCCACACGTATCTGCGGTGCATTGGGCCATCATGCGCGAGGTGGGACTCGGCGGGGTCCAGAGGTACAGAGCGATAGAGAGGGATCACAGCCTGATGGTCGCCCTCATCGAGAGATGGGATCCGGCGGCCAATGTGTTCCATCTGCCGACCGGAGAGATGACCGTCACATTAGAGGATGTGTATCGCATCCTGCGGCTACCGATCGAGGGAGAGGCAGTCTTCCAGGTAGATTCAGAGACTGCGATGGACAGCATACTGCAGGTTTTTGGGGATGCAGCCGCGCTACTGACCTACCATAGCGCGAGTATCGGGTACGGTGACATGTACCGTGCGCATCGTCACGAGACACGACTGGCGGTGTTGATGATGGTTGGGATCACCTGCTTCGCCCTCCCGGACTCAGAGGGAGGCCGCTTCCCACGAGCATTGATGGGGGTACTGCTGGAGATGGTGGAGGAGCACACCTGTTATGCCTGGGCACCAGTATATCTGGTGTAATTATACAGGGAGTTATGGGGCTATCGCCGGAGGAGGCGATTTGGTATTTGTTCTACATTTTTGTTGCACTGTTGGGCATACGAGCACATCGTATGCATCAGGCCAGTAGGGCTACCTCAGCAGGCAGGGCCACAGGTCGTATACCGATATGGCTTTCAGAGGTGGTTGGGGTCGTGGGCCAGCCACGAGCAGTTGTTGCAGGTCGGGATGTGGTCTATTATAGACACTTGCTAGAGGGCCTTACAGCAGTAGACATTGTATGGAGACCCTACAGAGGTCACCAGCCTGGCAGAGGAGCCCGCGTACAGCTGCGCTTTGATCCAAGATACATTACGGATAGTAGGGAGGCTGAGGCCGGAGAGTACGAGCGGATACCCCTAGAGAGGGTACGCAGGCAGATGGGGCTACGACAGACGAGCCACCTCCCTCCCTCGCACACCGGAGGGATGATGTAGAGGCCCCACCGCCAGCGCCCACGCCTTTTGATCCCAGACTGGGTAGCGGAGAGACCAAGCAGTGAGGGTGTGGATGATGATGCCGTGCACGGAGCATATAGGGTGTGGTGGGTCAGGCGAGAGAGCAAATGAGGATAGTACACTCACTGCGCAAAGGACTTGGCTGCAGTTATAGGAGAGAGGGATCAGCTCAGAGGTCAGGTGCAGCTCTTACAGGGGCAGCTAGCTGCTGCGCAGGCACAGATAGGGGCCTTACAGGGGCAGCCCAGCTCGAGCACTCAGACACAGTATTGTAGCACCACCACCAAAGACCACGGCCACGGTGCAGTACAGAGCACGTAAAGACCACCACACCAACACCACGGAGTGCAGTGCAGTACGGCAAAGGCAAGACAGCAAAGCACCACCGCGCCATACAGTGCAGAGTGCACGAGCTCGGGGGTATTGGTGTTAGGTGCCAGGGGACCAGCCCCAGCTCCTTCAGTGGCGCGAGATCGCTATATGGAGGTTAGAGCAGAGGCCCGATATTATCAGGATATTCTTGATAGTACCGGAGTCGAGTATCAGGCGTATGCAGCGCATAGGGCAGAGACCTCACACAGCCAGAGATCTCAGGGAGGGGCAGCCACAGCTGGCGTGTCCGTGACGGGCAGGAGGTGAGAGGCACCACAGGGACCAGTGGGGAGAGGTGCCGAGGGCGGTGGGGAGAGCTGATAGATCCCCGACATGGTTTTGTATAGGGACACGGGCACCGGTCTGTGAACCGGTTGTATTGATAGAGGCCTGCGTGCCGACACTTATTCATTGCATTGATTCATTTATTTATTATATACCAGCCTGCGAGCCGAGTACGGTTGTACACTTGATACCGGCCTGCGAGCCGAGTATATTTTTGATATGAGAGACCGGCCTATGAGCCGAGTCGAGATTTTTGGTAGGTATTGTGGCCTGCGTGCCGGCTTTGGTATATTATGAGATCACAGAGGCCCCGATGTAGGGCACATTGTATTTTTGAAAACTGGTATATATATATAGAGACGATGTTTTGATCCTCGTGCAGTATTCAAAATGTGTTTAAATATTTTGTTAATGGTTGGTAATATGTAATGTATGATAAGTTTTAGTTGATATGTTGATAGATGGATGATGTTGATGTTTTTGTTTTTGTTGTACGTATGTATGAATGATATGTGATGTGATGAATTGTTGGTTTTGTGACATTGTGATATATGTAACTGATGAGTTGGATCCAAATGATGTAGAGATTGATAGTTTCTGATATTCGTAGTTGATGGTTGTGTATTTGTATAAATGATGTTTAATGAAATTATAATGCTATGTGTGGTGGATGAACAAATGTGGTAAATTCTGTTGTTTATGCAGGCAAAGAGGCGGGCGCGACAAAAATTTAGATGAGAAATGAAGAAAAGAACCCTGTTTCAAAAAGGCAGGTGTGTAACCGGTATCGGTTTGGTAACCGATGTCGGTAGTTATATGACCGATATCGGTTATATGACCGATACCGGTTATTTAGGTATGAGCTTTTCTAAAAATAGAAAAGCTAGGGTGGCAACTTCAGTTTTAATTTTAGAGCCATGCAAGAGGTTAAATACGCGAACGCGACGCTTTTTGACGACTGAGACAGGTATTTGCATGAGAGATTTGGGTGAGAAGGAGGAAAGAGACAAGGAAAGTGAATGTGATCCGAGATTTAGAAGGCAGAAAGACAAAGTTGAAAAGGGTGGTGATCATGGCAGAACGAGGAGAAGCATCCAGCAGGCAAGGACAGGAGGGCAGACAAGGGCCACCTCAAGCTGCTGCAACCCAAGAGGTATCATTTTGTTTGTGATTTAACTACTGCATGTTTTGTGAATAAGATGGGGGAGAGTAGGTGGGTAGATATGAGAAAGAAAACATGATAACAAGGGTTGCAGGTGAGGTAAGTGTTACAGGGTAGGCAATCAGGGGTTTCAGGTATGTTTGTATGTATAAAAAGGAATAAACGAGCAAATTATTGTCGTAGGTGGTTGTTTTTAGGAAGGTGTATATAATTGACAGTGACCGGTAGCGGTTAGGGAGAACCGGTATCGGTTACTCAACCGATATCGGTTATGTATAACCAAGATGCCATTCTTGAAGGAATTTCCAGAATGTTTGAAAAGAAAAAAAAAAAAAAAGCTTGATTGAATGGTTGTTTGTTGTTTTGGTGTATACAGGCAGAGGCAGGATTGAGGATGAATGATAGTGTGCCAGCGCTGTTGTCACGAATCCGAGTGGATGTAACACCAGCGGAATGGACATTGATAAATCGTTTGGGGTTAAGTGGAATCCGTTATTATTCACGAATCGCACGTAACCATGGTATGTTACAGGCGTTGATTGAGAGATGGAATCCCGAGACAAATACCTTCTATCTGCCAACAGGTGAAATGACAGTAACATTGGAAGATGTGTTTCGGATTTTGAGACTCCCTATTACAGAGAACCAGTATATCAGGCACTACCTAGCGCGGCACGGGGAGTGATAACATCAGTATTTGGTCCATACGCACGAGATTTGACACAGCGAGGTTTATCGTTTACATATGGGGTAATGTATACGCAGCACACCCGAGGAGACAAGGTTAAGCGTGATATTAATGATAGCAGTAGGGTATTATGCGTTACCGAGGGCGGAAGGGGGAAGATTTCCAAAGGCATTGATGTGTGTTATCTGGGAGATGGTAGAAAGGAACGTTACATTTGCATGGGCACCTGCATATTTGGCGGAGCTATACAGGGGTTTATGGGCTTGTAGGCGAAATCACAGGACGACGCTGGATTGTTCATACTTATTACACTGTTGGGCCTATGAGCACACGGTTTGTGTGCGACCAATAGGCCAATCCCTCCAGGCAGGAGAGACCGGAGTACAGAGGTTGGGATTCAGACGATGGGTCCAGACAGAACAAGAGGCCAGATCCCAGGCCGTGACAGGTGATATTGAGTATTACAGGCAGGTATGGGAGAGAGTGACGGTTGCGGATATCTGTTGGAGGCCATACGGAAACTATATGGTAACAGAGAACATAGCTGAGGAGTTGAGGGGTGTAGAGCGATTGAGGTGGATCGCAGGGCACAGGCCGGGTGAGTATGAGAGGATTCCTATAGATCGCGTGCGGCGACAATTTGGATTTGTGCAGGATATACCCCTGGCTTATAGACCATATATGAGGATCGACGCCGAGGCAGCATTCTCACCTCCCCGGCCAACACCTCCAGAAGGGCCTGAAGAGGTAGCAGCCGATCGCAGGGTAATGGATGCGGGAACGACAGAGGCCTATAGATTATGGTGGGTAGCAGAACTGCGAGGTGTACGTGAGCGCCCTGACATAGCGGTGATTACAGCAGAGAGGGATCGTCTGCAGCGTTTGGTTCAGCAGCTCCAAACGCAGGTGAATGAGACAAGAGGATTGTTAGTGGTTGCGGAGTCACGGGCGGGGAGACTAGAGGCTGAAGTCCTCCATGCGAGAGGGCGTATTCATATGTTACAGGAGAGATTGGCAGATCAGTGGGCGGTACCAATAGCCGTGGTACCTTTGAGGACAGAGAGGCCCGGCGAGAGGGGTCGACAATCACGATCATCGCCTAGTTCGGGATGAGGCGTGAGGGTCTGAGTAAATGTTAGCAAGGTATAAGAATAAATAAGGATGCCGACCTGCGTGTCGATGATAGAGAAGATGTATTTGTTTAACATCTAAATAAAACTGAATATGTATGTTGATTTGAGTTACGATAATAATAAGATTGTTTGTGTTTTGATTTTCGGTGTTTTGAAAAAGGATAAAGAGGACTGTGATTAAATAGAAATACACAAAAATATTTATATTCACCACACAGGATAGGTTATGGTAGGGGATGGTCGAGCTAACCTTGGGAGACCCCATGTCTCCAAAGTGCTGCCTACATAGCCCATTGCTCAAAGCAAGGAGGGGCCTCAGACCGATGTAGTTCTCCCTTAGGACCAGGAAAGGTGAATTCAGGCAATTTGGGTATGGTTAGGCAATTTGTTGGTTGATAAGATTTTAATGTAGATAGGGTAATGATGTTGGTGTTGGTAAGGTATGGGCGATGTTGATGTAGGTATAGGTAAAGCGAAAGTTAGCTTACCCAAATAGAAGGGAACCATGTCCTGATTAAGATCAACACACAATCCTAGATGCGAGGCAAAGAGGAAAGAGTGTCCCGTAGTTGAGAAGAGCTAAACAAACCACATATTAACATAGGATGAGCTTGAATCCCTAGGTACCTTGCATAGGCGAGAAGTCGATAGGTGAAAAGAGTTGTATAATCACAATATATCGGATATACGTCACATCCCTTGAGTTGAAACAAGTGGTGAGGTGAGGTGGATGATATAACTGAGGTACGCAGAACTTATTACAAAGTGAGTGCTCTGACGAAAGAGAACCTACCCTAAATAGACAAGTCCATGACTCAAAAGTCCTTTTGAATGAGGCTTTTCTTTTATTGAATGTAGACTGATCGATGCGGGAAGTCTACAGGGGATATTGATTGTATTATTCTTGAGGTCTTCACGAAGCTGATCAATGCGAGAAGCTTCTGATAAAGGCTGACTGTGTATAGCTGTCCTTCGAGGGAGCAGTCTATTTATAGTAGCAGATATGATTGTAATGCATAGCTGTCCTTCGGGAGCAGTCTATTTATAGTAGCAGATATGATTGTAATGCATAGCTGTCCTTCGGGGGAGCAGTCTATATATAATAGCAGCAATAGTTCGGCATATAGCTGTCCTTCGAGGGAGCAGTCTATATTTAATTTAAATGACTAGATGTTCATTTGGCGTGAAGCATCTAGTTAGTAGGAAGTTTGACTCAAGAAAATCCCCTAAGAATACGGCTTATTTTAATACTTTGAAGTCATGGACTAGACTAAAAAGGGGAAGGCATCATCAAGGGGAGGTGAGGATCAAACTATGTGATCCTGATTGTTATTATGAAGTGTAGGAAACAGAGTGTATGTAGTGGTAAGTGAGCTCAAGGGACGAGCGGCAGGTAGATAAGAAGTGATATAATACTAATTTCAACAGTAGAATGGTCGAAGATGCAAGGCATTAAGGGGTTCAGGCTCAGGTTTACCATTAAGCGAAGCTAAACGATAAGTACCAGATCCATAGGTATGAGTGATTATATAAGGCCCAATCCAATTGGGAGCAAATTTTCCACGTTTTCTCTTTTCTAGTTTGGTTACATGTTGATTCTCTTTGAGAACAAGATCACCAACCTTAAAGGTACGCTCATGAAGTCGCTTATCATAAGCACGTTTAATGCGTTTTTGATAGATTTGAAGGTGATCAAGAGCTGTAAGACGGCGTTCGTCAAGAAGCTCCAATTGGGCTAACCGCTCTTGGCGGAAATCATCGTTGGTGAGAATATCCTGAAGAGATATTCTAAGGGAGGGTATTTGTATTTCGAGAGGCAAAACAACCTCTGCATCTTTGTATACCAAAGAAAAAGGTGTGGCATTAGTAGAGGTACGAATGCTAGTACGATAAGCCCAAAGGGCAAAGGGAATGTGATCGTGCCAATTTCTTCCGGATTCATTGACAACTTTCATGAGGATTTTGGTTAGTGTTTTATTAGAGGACTCGGCTTGCCCATTGGCTTGTGGATAGTGTTGTCGCCAAATCACCGCACCCCAGAATGGCCGGATGTGAATAGGACGTTCGGTGTGATTGGGACACATGGGATCACCTCTCAAGCTGTGGGACTTGGGCTCGAGGTGAACCTCCGGAGAAGGCCGGCTTCCTCTTCCTAAACTAAGTGCTGTACTACTCCTAGTGTAACAAAAACGATTATCTAGTCCTATGCTAACATTTTCATGGGGTTTTAGGGAAAGAGTTTTACAGAAATGAAACTATACTAGGGATGGTGATGCACCGAATAAAGGGTGTCTTCAGATTTAGGAAGGGTTAATTTGAAGAGGGTGTGTGCACCACAGGTCAACTTCACCTACTGCAACTTAGAGAGGGTACAGGATACCACAGGCTAAGAGACACGCGTTCCTTTTGTTAAACTTTATCAGACCGAGAAATATACCAGTTTCCCAGTGAAGAAGGATGAACTCAAGAAGGGTGAACAGACACCACAACTCAACTGCATGCAATACTTCACCACTCGATAAGCACAGAACTCCAAGAACCTGCAATAGAAACTTAAACTTGCACAGTGTACCTGCAAGTATGAGAAAGGCACAAAGAAGCATAGAAGGATGAAAGGACCGAGATTAGTCACAAAACACACACTTTTATTGCTTCAATAACATGCACAATGCATCATACATTCAGAAGAGGCAATAGTTGCCATTACAGTCTTGAAGAGGAGGCTTGAAAGTTCCCTCACACACAAGAACAACTTGCGAAGAGAGAGGACCCTTGAAAAGTATACACTCTTGCCGAGATATCTAACTCGTCCAACTTATGCAACTCATTGGAACCCTTTGAAATGAGCTTCCAACTTACATTTATAGAAGAATATGTGAGAAAGAAGAGGAAATGGTCATAATTACATTCCTAAATTGAAGGCCCATGATGTATTTATTGCAGCTTAGTTGAACTACCGAGAAGGTTCCATCATGGGTCATTAATTGCACGATGACCAAGTCTTCTCAATTAATTAAAAGAATATTTAAATAAAATATTTAAATAATAATAATAAATATTATTATTAAAATATTTAAATAAAAATATTAATTTAATTAACATAGTGTTGGGACCCCCCGTTGACCCGTTTGACTTGAAGAGGAGGGGGGTCCATGTGAATAGAGTCTGGACATATCCCAACTTGACGAGCTTCGAGCAACATACCGAACTCACCGAGCTCTCAATCTGCATCGAGCTCTTCTCACCTCTTCTAATGCTCATCATCGGGTCACTCAGACTGCAACTCGGCTCATCCTAAGTCACTTATTTCGCTGACAACCGAGCTTGCATCTCTATTGACCAGTGACTCGGCACGAGTTTAGCTTGTCGAGCTCTCTTTGAATTTTCAGTTTGGCATTAATGCTTGATGAAATAAACAAAGTTAATTAGAATGAATTACTGAGCAGTTGTATGCTCGAGCTATTCACTCGACTTGGTTCCCATCCAAGCGTTCCCCGACTGACTCACTCGGTGAATGATGAATGGCTCAACTCGGTTATCTGAATCTTTCATGCGAGCTTTCTCCCGAACTTATTTTTGACGTGAACCGTGTCTTAGTCTTATGCAGATGGCTTATGCGGCGAATTCTTTCCTCCGAGGCACTTGACACCTAGATCGGTTCCTCGAGCCATTCCAATTTGAACCTCTTGCTTGCAATGGATACCTCACCGTGTGTAAAGTACCGAGCTCCACTGCCTTCATTCTTAGAGTCGTCCTTACACGTTTGTGTGCTCAACTAGCATTTTTATTCTCGAACCTTTACCGTTTTCTGTGATGTATCCATGCAAAACCATTTTCTATAAATTCTTCGACCTCACTTGCACACTTTATTTTTCAATTGGCTCTGCAATGACTATTCTTGATTCAGACTTGGCATTTAATCCGTGAATACTTCACCACAAGATTAGTTTTCTTGTCAATTCCTGAATGAGATCTTCATTCAGCGTGGCTTGATCACGATTCTTCTTGATTCAGACTAGGCTATCCGCCTACTACACTCTTAGAGCAAGCTAAGCCTGACTCCATTCGACTTGCTATGACTGCCAACTTCTCCTAAGCCTCATCGTTTTGGTGCTACTGCAGAACATCTCGTCTGTTCCTCCACACTCCATGTGAGGTGAACTAAAACAAACATGTTCTGATGAGCCCTCAAGTTCTTTTACTTGATGAGCTCCTTATTGTCACACGGATTTTTGACTCGGTGAATTCCATTTGAAACTCTTTCAGTGCCGAGTTATTTCCATCGTAGCCCGGCCGACTCGTACTTATCACCTAATTGATGAATCGCTCCATGTGATTTGGTTCGCCTTCGCTCGTGTCTTACTGATCGAACATGAACTCAAATGTATTGAATTCCACATTGAAACTCTGGAATCGTCTTTATTAATAGACCGGGATACTCGTTTTGAACCCCGCTTTTCATTCTATCGACATCTGAGTTCATTTTCTCTCTGCACTACGCTTGTCGTCATGTCCCTCCCCTCACATGAAGCTTGCGACTCGAATCCACGATTATATGGCATAGGTAGGCTGAGCTACACCATATACTCATTTTCCGAAACTAAAAGATCCTTTATGTTACAATTTGCAACACATAAAAGAAGCCCTTCAAAATACGTTGAACAATGGGCAACCAAAAGGACCTTGGAAAAATGTACGGTAAGGACCATATGAATTCTCCCTTAGTCGTGGATCAAAGCTAATAGAAATAGAGCTCGATAAGATTAGCTTGAAACTGCAGTATAATCGTCCATTGTTTAAAAACAAGCTTCTCTGAACCTGGTAAAAGAATACTTTTATTGTCTGATTGGACGTACATAATGGAAGGGTATAAATATTGCGTACTGCGCCCCTCGGAGTTTTTTCAAAGAGACCATTTACACGTAACAAGGATGCAGCATGTAAAACGGCCGACCGGGTATTTTCAGAGCTGAACTTCACATTTAATTCGCTTCTAGGAGAAAGAATGCTGAGCAATATGAATCGTTTCATTCTGCGCCGTTTTAAACCTTCATCTCTTGGTTCGGGCAAATTTTATGAAGCCTTGAACAGCGTGACTCCAATCCATCGTACACGGCAGTGAATATTTGTTTTCTGCAACTGCTTGCCGATCTGAGTTTAGAATAAGGATAAGCCTACGAATTTGAGGGTGCGTTCGATGCTGAACAGATAACAACACAGTTGGACAACCTGTTTGCTGGAAGCGTTCAAAAGGAAGGCTTCTACTGTACTGCAACGTGCCTGCTGCCTGTATGATGATTTTGTCTCGCGGCCACCGATCTGGACGAGTTTTGAGCACTGCTTTCCTGTTACTCGATATCATTTGACAAATATCTGCATAATGAGACGAGCGGCCTGTAGCCTCCGCTGAAATCGGTATCACGTCGCGTTGTTTTCTCCATGACCCACTCCAATTCACAACTGTCTTATTAACCTCCCTGGCGACCCGCACAAAGACTCGGACCACTCCAAGCTGCGCGGGGTTTTCATGACGGATGGCCATCATATTGTTTCCACGCTTGGCAGTTTGGTCCGATTTAAACGGCTCGTGCGGAAGTTTGATGTTGGATTGCCATCGTCAAATCTCCACTTGGCAGTGCTGCTCCAAATCTCCCCCGCGTGGAATTTCTTCCTTCTCGACTTACAATCGAACCAAACAAAACTCTGGATGCTCACGACCTTGTCAGGCTCGACTGAGTGAGCCAATGCTACCACGTCTGAGCTCCATCCTCAAATGATCGATTCTTTTCCATTGGCCAAGCCATACACGAATGTTCAGGTGATCGGGGTGATCAGGTGTTCATTGCATTTCATGAAATAGTTTGAATGCATGTATAGGATGTCCATGCCTTCTGTAAGCTACAATTACCATATTCCATGAGAAGAGATCTGGATCAGTCATGCAGTTGAAGACTTTACGAGCATCCATCAAACTTCCACACTTGTCATACATGTAGATAAGTTTATTTGGTAATAGCGTGAGTCTTCCAAATGTGTGTCCCCTATTATTGATGTGAGAGTGGATTTGCTTGGCCTCCGCAAGGGCTTTCTTAGTAATGCAAGCCTGTAGTAGATGAAGATATGTTAAAGAATTTACAGATGGATTATGTGTTGTAAGAAGAACGTGTAGTGCCTCCTTCAAGCGACCCTCTCCATAGAGTGCTACGAGATTTTGATTGAGATGTATTTGGTTGCTTGGTTGCAAACATTTTTTCATTCAAACACTACCAGATGACCTCATCGTCATATCTGCATAATCTCATATCATCTTGGTCAAACAAGATAATTTTCCCAAGTGGTTGGTCGAGCACTGTCTAATGGATTAGACCTGGCCTCATGTTAACTTAGCTTTCCTTGACTCGGCCTTCAGATCTTTTTGCATCGATCTCCACCGGGATCCTTGTACAGTTCCTTTCATTCGTCAATTTTCAACGAGCTATATTTTGCATTAACAAGACCATCGTCGAGCTCTTACAACTGAGAGTCTCCACTGAGATGATTTCTGAGATGATTATCAATTTGACACCGGGTTCTTTATCAACTCGACCCTGAACTCTCCACTGAGTTGAGATCAACTGGGTGCCTTTTGATGCTAGGTGATCTCTTCATATGCAATTTAGGAATTATTTTTAATTATTGCATTTCGATAATAACCGAAGGTGGGTTCCTGGGACTATTATTTTATTTTGAATGTGATAGGACCCCGTTGTCCAATCTTGCCAGGTGTGCAAAATTGGATAACATTTTTGGCGACCTCTCGGGGATGATTGCCTGCTAAGCATGATTCCAGTAGCCTTAAGTCATCCATTGGGCATGGAGTCTATGTTGGAATCCTGAAAGTAGTATGATTTTCTTTGACACATCCCGAATCTCCTTGATCATTGCCGATATCCTAGACCTCCCTGGAATGCTCTCATGAAGTATATTGAATCTGTTGAATGCTTGACATCCATGGAACACTGCAAAATTTTTGAATGAAGCAGATTTTGAAACTCTTATGGAAATCTTGAACCTTTCTTCTCCTTGACACCTTCCAATGATGAAACAATGTGCAGAACAACACAAAACACAACAACGAGGAAAGCAAAACAACAACAGACAACAATGTGCATAAGCACTTGGAGGAAAACACCTAATTTTAACTGTACAGGGGGTGGAACGCTTCTCAAAAACAAGCTTTGAGATGTATCCCATTCACATGAATGGGCAGTTCTTCTCCATTGAGCCTAGATAGACGAAATGAATTTGCCTCTTTGCAACTTGTGATGATGTATGGTCCACTCCAAAGAGCGTCAAACTTGGCATGCTTGCCTGGTTTGGCCCTGTCTTCATCCCATTTGAGAACTAAATCTCCCTCTTGAAAATGTCTGTCGGACGCCTTCTTGTCAAAAGATTTCTTAACTTGAGCCTGATGCTGCTCCAAAGTTTTCATAGCCTTATCTCGTACTTCCTCTAACTCCATGAGTTCAGCAAACCTTACTGTCAGAGGATCACTCTCTATAACTTCAAGTTGATGAGCTAACTCCAAAGAAGGTAACTCCAATGAGAGCGGGAGTTTTGCCTCTCTTCCATATACAAGAACGAAAGGAGAATTTCCAATGGCCCTTTTAGGTGTGATTCGATCTGCCCATAAGGCTGTCTTAAGCTGTGTATGCCAAGTCCTCTTGTTAGTCTCCATTGTGCGCTTAATAATCCTTATGAGGTTTTTGTTGCTAGACTCAGCCAATCCGTTTCCTTGCGGATAGTAATTGGATGAAGTTTTGAGGTATACCCCATTTTTAACAGCCCATTCACTCAGTTTCATACCAAGAAAAGCCAGCGCATTGTCTGAAATGATTGTAAACGGAACACCAAACCTCGTCATTATACCCTCCAAAAAATCTAGAACTACCTTTTCATTGCTCTCTTTTAATGCTACCGCCTCTGTCCATCGAGTAAAATAGTCTGTTGCGGTAAGGACCCACTTATGTCCGTCACTAGATGGAGGATTAATCATTCCGATGAAGTCCAACCCCCATTGAACAAAGGGTTGATCCACTTGAATTGGATGCAGCGGAAGAGCTGCCAGCTTCTGCTTACCTGTGAAAAAGGCACATTCCTTACATTTCCTTACCCAGAGATGGGCATCCTTGAATAAATCCGGCCAATAGTAGCCAGGCTCGCATGATCTTGGTCACTGTTGTTTGTGCGGAATAATGTCCTCCAGATAGGCCATTATGAAATTCTTCTAGTATCTTACTTACCTGTTCTGGTCCTATGCACCGAAGGAGGACGCCGTTCAAATCTTTTCGAAAGAGAATGTTATCTACCAAAACATATGGGATAGATTGAAGACGGAAAGTTCATCTTTGGTTTTTATCCATGTTTGCCGGGTATGCTCCTGAGAAGATGAAATTCTTCATTTTGGATAACCAGTCAGCTTGATCAACATCCTCATCAGTATTTAGGAGTGTCACATCCTCAATACCTTTTGATTCCATGTTTGTAGCAAGTTGCTCACATAAACCCTTACCTCTGACAAGTTTAGTGACTTTGATATGCACGTCATACTCCATTACCTTCGTGATCCATCCAGCACGCTTTTCGTTCATTTCTTTGTTCAGCAAAAACTCCTTGACACCTGGATGAGACACCATCAGATGAATCTTGTTGTTGGACAACATGTGCTTGAATTTCTTCAAAGCTCGAATAACCGCAAAGACTTGCTTTTCAATGAATGAGTATTTGAACTCGTAGTCTTTGAGGATTGATCAAGAAAGCGATTGGTTGCTCCATCAGGTTGTCGTTTTGTTGGGTGAGGATCCCTGAAATGCTCTCTTGACCTGCAAAAGCATAAAGGATAAAATCTTTATCAAACCTGGGGTTCACAAGCGTGGGAGCTTGGGAAATGGCTGTTTTGATGGCTTCGAAGCTTTCTCATCCTTCCTTTGTCCATGAGAATGGCATGTTTTTCCTTAGCATGGCTGTCAGTGGTTTAGCCAATGTCGCGAATTGGGGGATGAATCTCCGCACGAAATTTATGGTTCCCAGGAAGCTCTGGAGGCCCTTCTTGTGACTCGGGAGAGATAAGGACATAATCGAATGAATCCTAGCTGGATCGATTGATAATCCTTCTGCTGAAACAACATGCCCCAACAATTTTCCCTCGTGCACTGCGAAAATACATTTCTTGGGGTTAAGTGAAACCCCAAATTCCCTACACCTTTGGAAAACTTTCCTTAGATGCGTGATGTGATCTTCTGCATGCTTAGAGTATACAGTTATATCATCAAGGTAAACCAAAATAATATCGTTGATTAGTCCCTTAAATGCCATGTCCATGGCTCTTTGGAAAGTAGCCCCGGCATTGGACAATCCGAATGGCATTTTATTGTAGGCATATGTGCCCCACTTGGTAGTGAAAGCCGTTTTGAATTGGTCAGATTCTTGGACTAGGATTTGATTGTAACCTGAATATCCATCGAGCAAAGAAAATCTTTGAGCTCCTGCCACCGTTTGAAGGATCTGCTCCATCGAGGGAAGAGGATAATGGTCCTTTAATGACGCACGATTCAAATCCCTGAAATCTACGCATAACCGGATCTCTCCGTTCTTCTTCCTCACGGGCACCAAATTGGCTACCCATGAGGAATGCTTGATGGGAAAAATTATACAGGCCTCGATGAGCTTGGTTAGCTCCTTTCTCATTAGTGGCTCAATTTTGGGATTAATTGGTCTCTGTTTCTGACGAACTGGCTTAGCATTAGGATCCAGTTCGATGGTATGTTGCGCAAGACCTGGATCAAAACCACGCAGATCTTTATAGCTCCATGCAAAGATGTCATGATACTCTTGAAAAAGTTTGATGAAAGCTTCTTTCTCCTCAGAAGTACACACTTTTCCGATCTTAAGAAATTTTTCATTTGATACTTCGACTTCCTCAAAATATTCTTCTTTGACCACCATGTTAGGGCTTTGTCTTTTGGCTTGGTCATCTGAATTGAAAATGGATTCCAAAGTGACTAAACCTTTTGGTAACTTGTTGCTTTTCAATTGGATAATTTGTTCACCATATGACTCTTGTAACTTATCTTGATTTCTTGCAGCAAACTCCGCCTCTTCTTGTAGGAAGAGGACAATTTGGTTGTCACTATCGAACACTTGCCAACTACTCACATTATCAGGGACTGCTGGTCGAACCACCATTTTAACAAATTGCTGCCCTTCTTTCATGATATCAACTGGTATGTTGTATTGTGAACCAATTGTAGCAAGCCTGTCTACATCTTGATTTTGATCTCTAGGGATTGCATGGATCCTAAAAGCTTCGAAATCTTTAATCAGGTCCCAGACTCGGTTCTTGTATGATCTTAAAAGATCATTTTTGGATGCACTACGTGCTGAAACTTGATGAACAACTAACTCACTGTCTCCAAAAATAGTTAGGGCCTTGATTCCCTTCCTTTGGGCTAGCTGAATTCCTTGCACAAGAGCCTCGTATTCAGCAACATTGTTAGTGCAACTGAACTGCAACCGGAAAGATGAGAAGTACTTATCTCCCTCTAGAGAAATTAACATAACACCAGCACCGGATCCATTCTTACTTCTTGAGCCATCGAAGAACAATTGCCATAGTCCTTTAGAATCACTTGGCGTTTTGACAAGTTGTGGTATGATTGTATCTTCTTCATGGATACAGTAGGTACCTAATCCTGTTTCTTCCAAGACCAGCAAACCAGCTTCTTCTTCTGCCAATACATCAGCGTAGGGATCGTACTGATGATCTCTACTTACTTCATCCAGCAAAGTATCAGGGACTTCTTCAACAAGGGTGGTTGGTTCATGATCGGCACCTTCCTCTTCTGGATCGCCAATGGTGTAATTTCCATTTATGGGACTAGAAGTGTAGGGTTCTACATGATTATGGCAGATTGGTTCTGCCCTTATAGTTACTTTGGTTCCGTATCGAGTCCTGAGAATCATATGCGACCAATCGGCTGATAGGTAACCGCCCATCTTGGCAGTGAAATCCCGTGATAGGCGGATGGATGGCAAGAGGGGAGGGAGGTCAATAACCGATATGTCTTGAGTGAATGACAAACTTGGGCATGCATGAATGGTAAGTTGAAGTCCTTTGATAACCCCAAATGATCTTAATTAACAAATGTGCCATCCAGCTGAACAACCCCTCTTACAACTGGCGCATATTGTATGCCTAGTACATCTGCAATTTGTTTCGGCATGACAGAGCTACTGGCACCAGAATCGATCATGCAATTATGTACCAAGTGGTCTCCAATGATCAGGGAAATGTAGAATGGCGGTGGTTTGTTTGCTGTAGGAATGATTTTCCCTTCCGGTTGACACAAATTTGTAGCATTTGTCACTCCATGGCTTGGTGATCCGTTGGTTGTACTAAAACTGTTCAGAGCTTCTCGCAGCAGGTTTCTTTGGGAAGGGATCGAGAGTGCGTCCCACATGGTAATGCTCAGATTGGTTTTCTTCATTTGTTCTACTATGCTGAAGGGAATTGCTCCAACTTTGATGATGCTTTTTTGGGCATTGGGGTCCTCCTTTGGAAAATGTTTGTTGGGTACCGTGATGCCTGGAGAACCATCTTTCCCTGCGGCGTGGCTAGCCGATGTTTATGGTGATTTCTTTCCCACATTTTATCAACCGCCATTTGTAACCCATGTTGAGAAGTGGATGCTAGATCAGATTCGGGAGCTTGAGGCTCCATTGCTCTCTTCTTGGAACGAGTGTTTGCTGCCACTGATGAAGAATCGGTATTCAACCCACAAAAATCTTCTTCTTGCCAGTTTAGCAAAGCGGATTCTTCAGGTGCCTGTGGTTGATCTGCTACTTCTTGTGTAGATGAATTGTTTGTTAACTCTGAAGGGAAGATACACTTTGAACCATAAGGGCCTGGCTAAGAACCCCATTGGGACAAAGATTTTGATTGTGAGGTTGAGAGCAAGGATAGCACCATTCGTAGTCTTGAACTAGATTATTCTGAACAGGTACTATAGCTCTAGATGAGCTAGCTGCAAGAGGGTTCCGGAAGTTCAAGGGCCTGACATTTGCAACTTGACTCGTAGTTTGATTTTGAGGCTGATTGTTTCCTTGAAAGGGAGGATGGCTAGCCTGATACTGCTGATTTTGTGGCTGATACGGACGATTGTATTGAAATTGTTGCCTTTTGAGTGCAACGAGCTCATTTCCAAAATTTTGCAGTAGTGACTTGACTTCAAATAGGTCATTTGAAGAGGCAGGGAAAGATTGAGATGGTTGCTTGGAGTCCACTGGAAGAGGAGCAATGATAGGCTGATGATTCGTAAGATCTGGAGAAAAGGGCATTGGTGGTCGTGGAGCTATCTTTCCAGCCTGAATCAAAGAATTCTCTGCACTTATGGCAACTTCGTAAGCATCAGGAAGTGTAGTCCCTCCCATAGACTGGATCATAACTGCTACATCGCTATTCAAGGCTCGCAAATAGTACAAGAATGCATTATGTGCGAGAGGGCTTTATGAGCGCCGAATCCTATTCCAAGTCCCGTGGAATCGGAAGTTGAAATCACTCATGTATTCTTGGGAGCTCTCTTTATGGTAGTGAGTTGTTCCAAAAGTGATAGGTGATCACTTTTGTCTTGAATGTTTACATAGCTTTTCTCCCAACTCATCCCAAGTGGTTATAGTGCCAACACCTAACCCACGAAACCATTGAAGTGCTTTTCCCTTGAAAGAGGTAGCAAGAAGTCTAACTGCAACATTGTCTTCGGTGATATTATGTACTGCGCAGATGCTGGCTACATCAAAGATATGCTCCACTGGAGTAACGTGAGTTTCCCCTGTGTAGAAGGGTAAAATTTTGAGTGCCATAACAGGTATCGGATCACGTTGAGCCAACATAAGAGGACTGCTTGCATTGAAAGGGGGAAAAACTTGGTTCCTCGCCATAGCAACGAAAGGTTGATTGTTCCTGGGTGGAGGAAATCTTCCGTAAGGAGGAGTTGAATGACCCCTACTAGGTAAATCTGCAACTGGGGATGTGGAAATGCCTCTTCTTCTTCTCTTTGGAGGAGACAAGGAAAGTTCGGTATGCTGATAATTTCCTTTCTTTGAAGAAGCTCTTGTCTGAATTCTTCGCATAAGTTACTGCACTGAGATTCGGAATCCAGAGATATAGAGTCGCCAGGTACTTTGACTTGTGTAAGTGAGAAGAGAAGTACCAACTCTGTCCCACCGGGCGTGCCAAAAACTGTTGTGTGTGGTCGCACGGTGGCTTATGATTTGTTGTTGTAATGAGACACCTTGAAAAGGTGGAAGATCTAACCTTAGTGTCCCACCGGGCGTGCCAAAAACTGTTGTCGCCAAATCACTGCACCCTCCGAATGGCTAGGATGTGAATAGGACGTTCGGTGTGATTGGGACACATGGGATCACCTCTCAAGCTGTGGGACTTGGGCTCGAGGTGAACCTCCGGAGAAGGCCGGCTTCCTCTTCCTAAACTAAGTGTTGTACTACTCCTAGTGTAACAAAAACGATTATCTAGTCCTATGCTAACATTTTCATGGGGTTTTAGGGAAAGAGTTTTACAAAAATGAAACTATACTAGGGATGGTGATGCACCGAATAAAGGGTGTCTTCAGATTTAGGAAGGGTTAATTTGAAGAGGGTGTGTGCACCACAGGTCAACTTCACCTACTGCAACTTAGAGAGGGTACAGGATACCACAGGCTAAGAGACACGCGTTCCTTTTGTTAAACTTTATCGGGCCACCGAGAAATATACCAGTTTCCCAGTGAAGAAGGATGAACTCAAGAAGGGTGAACAGACACCACAACTCAACTGCATGCAATACTTCACCACTCGATAAGCACATAACTCCAAGAACCTGCAATAGAAACTTAAACTTGCACAGTGTACCTGCAAGTATGAGAAAGGCACAAAGAAGCATAGAAGGATGAAAGGACCGAGATTAGTCACAAAACACACACTTTTATTGCTTCAATAACATGCACAATGCATCATACATTCAGAAGAGGCAATAGTTGCCATTACAGTCTTGAAGAGGAGGCTTGAAAGTTCTCTCAACACACAAGAACAACTTGCAGAAGAGAGAGGACCCTTGAAAAGTATACACTCTTGCCTGAGATATCTAACTGTCCAACTTGTCTGAACTGTTGGAACCCTTTGAAATGAGCTTCCAACTTACATTTATAGAAGAATATGTGAGAAAGAAGAGGAAATGGTCATAATTACATTCCTAAATTGAAGGCCCATGATGTATTTATTGCAGTTAGTTGAACTACCTGAGAAGGTTCCATCATGGGTCATTAATTGCCTGATGACCAAGTCTTCTCAATTAATTAAAAGAATATTTAAATAAAATATTTAAATAATAATAATAAATATTATTATTAAAATATTTAAATAAAAATATTAATTTAATTAACATAATGTTGGGACCCCCGTTGACCCGTTTGACTTGAAGAGGAGGGGGGTCCATGTGAATAGAGTCTGGACATATCCCAACTTGGCGAGCTTCGAGCAACATACCGAACTCACCGAGCTCTCAATCTGCATCGAGCTCTTCTCACCTCTTCTAATGCTCATCATCGGGTCACTCGTGATCGCAACTCGGCTCATCCTAAGTCACTTATTTCGCTGACAACCGAGCTTGCATCTCTATTGACCAGATGATTCGGCACGAGTTTAGCTTGTCGAGCTCTCTTTGAATTTTCAGTTTGGCATTAATGCTTGATGAAATAAACAAAGTTAATTAGAATGAATTATCGAGCGATTGTATGCTCGAGCTATTCACTCGACTTGGTTCCCATCCAAGCGTTCCCGACCGACTCACTCGGTGAATGATGAATGGCTCAACTCGGTTATCTCCGAATCTTTCATGCGAGCTTTCTCCCGAACTTATTTTTGACGTGAACCGTGTCTTAGTCTTATGCGAGATGGCTTATGCGGCGAATTCTTTCCTCCGAGGCACTTGACACCTAGATCGGTTCCTCGAGCCATTCCAATTTGAACCTCTTGCTTGCAATGGATACCTCACCGTGTGTAAAGTACCGAGCTCCACCGCCTTCATTCTTAGAGTCGTCCTTACACGTTTGTGTGCTCAACTAGCTTTTTATTCTCGAACCTTTACCGTTTTACGTGATGTATCCATGCAAAACCATTTTCTATAAATTCTTCGACCTCACTTGCACACTTTATTTTTCAATTGGCTCTGCAATGACTATTCTTGATTCAGACTTGGCATTTAATCCGTGAATACTTCACCACAAGCTTAGTTTTCTTGTCAATTCTGAATGAGATCTTCATTCAAAGTGGCTTGATCACGATTCTTCTTGATTCGAGACTAGGCTATCCGCCTACTACACTCTTAGAGCAAGCTAAGCCTGACTCCATTCGACTTGCTATGATCGCCAACTTCTCCTAAGCCTCATCGTTTTGGTCTTCTTTGCAGAACATCTCGCTCTGCCTCTCTCACTCCATGTGAGGTGAACTAAAACAAACATGTTCTGATGAGCCCTCAAGTTCTTTTACCGATGAGCTCCTTATTGTCACAGGATTTTTGACTCAGTGAATTCCATTTGAAACTCTTTCAGTGCCGAGTTATTTCCATCGTAGCCCGGCCGACTCGTACTTATCACCTAATTGATGAATCACTCCATGTGATTTGGTTACGCCGCTCGTGTCTTACCGATCGAACATGAACTCAAATGTATTGAATTCCACATTGAAACTCCGGAATCGTCTTTATTAATAGACCGGGATACTCGTTTTGAACCCCGCTTTTCATTCTATCGACGTCTGAGTTCATTTTCTCTCTGCACTATGCTTGTCGTCATGTCCCTCCCCTCACATGAAGCTTGCGACTCGAATCCACGATTATATGGCATAGGTAGTCATGAGCTACACCATATACTCATTTTCCGAAACTAAAAGATCCTTTATGTTACAATTTGCAACACATAAAAGAAGCCCTTCAAAAAATACGTTGAACAATCAGGGGCAACCAAAAGGACCTTGGAAAAATGTACGGTAAGGACCATATGAATTCTCCCTTAGTCGTGGATCAAAGCTAATAGAAATAGAAATAGAGCTCGATAAAAACAAGATTAGCTTGAAACTAATGCAAGGGTATAATCGTCCATTGTTTAAAAACAAGCTTCTCTCGAACTTCACAGGTAAAAATATTTTGTCAAACCAAAATATGAGGTTCAACCACGTTCAAAAGGGAAGGCATGGGATTGAATCCTCCTCAAAGACAGTGAGGTTGAATCCCTCCTCATAGGCAGTGAGGCTGCTTTTATTGCTAATCTAAAACACAGTAAATAATATATACAATATTCACACTAATCTAACCATTGGGGGTTGGGATGAAATCCCGAAATCCACATTCACACGATTCAAGGATATTGCTTTCGTACGTGAAATAGGTTAGAAACTATTACAGTGAAAGAAGCACGGTAGAAAAGAAATGGGAGAAACGTATTTTCTTTCGAGTAAACACAGAGCACGAAATAATCATACGAGTTTTAGATCACAAATATAGTGTCCGAGATAATTAGAAACACTGAGATTTTATGCAAAGAATAGCTCTAAGATCATGAACATAAGAACAATATCTTAAATAAGATATATTTCACAACACAAAGTCTGCAAAACAATATCAACTTCTATTCTTCAAAATGATTGAAAGAAAACACAAAGTTTTTCTCCTTTCCAATAGCCTCTTAATGCTCCAAAAATTCTCGACCCTTTAGAATGCACAAGCATCCCTTTTTATAACAAAAGAAGCTAGAGTTTAAACAGTAATGATCCTCAAAAGTAGCATGCTAACTAGAGTTTCACTTTGCATGATTCTCACGCAGAGATCAAGTCAAGTCTCGAATTAAAAATATGATAAAATGGAAATAAAAGATATGACATTCTAAAAATAGAAATGTCATGAGACGCTTGGAGCTCAATCCGAGTCATCATCTTTTGATTCTTCTCCTTTCTCTTCCTCCAGCTGAGACTGTTTGTTCCGGAACTCCTGAACTTCCGAATAATGCCTTGCATTTCGTTTTCCTCAGGTGCAGTGGAAAGATCATTCCACATTTCGCAGGTCTCATGGATATCACTGGCACCGCCGGGAAGCTTTTTCAACCTCTTGCTGAGCTTTCTTAAGGCCTCCAACGTATGCTCAATCCTCACAAACTGACCAATGACTTCAAGGTCGAATCCATCTACAGGTTCATGCTGAATAATCTCTTGAACTTGTTTGAAGAGATCATCTGCTGATAGGGCACTTGATTTCCCAACCGACATCTTTGGACAAATCTTTAGCAATTCTTCCTCCAGATCACTTTTCCCATCGATCAATTTATCCCTTGATTCTCTCAACTTGCTGCAGGCTTCGTTGAGAATCTTTACTCTGAACTTGATGCCCTTGATCAGCTGAAAGTGTTTATCTGTATGTGGAAGAATTGCTTCTTCTACCAAGAGATGTGCTGGTATTTGCTTCAACACTTGGAGAGCCTCACAAGTCAAATCAAGTCATCCAAGTTCTTCAAAGAATTCCTCATCCATCTTCTCTCCTTCCTTCGAATTTCTCGCCAAGGACCGATGAACTTTCACCACGCCTTGAATTACTTCCTTCCTCGTTGGAGCAACTTTTGATCCACTCATCAACCACCCTTCCTTTTCTCGGTAATCTTCTCAATCGTAGGCACCGATGAGAAATCGAATCCGCGTAAGGTATGCAGATGGTATGGATTCCAGGGGTGTTGAGAGTTTAATCAAAACCTCTCACAATCGCTCCACTTTTTCCTTAAACTCATCTCTGCCGACTTTGTTTCTTTCAACTTTTGGCACAAAGACGCCTCTATGGAAGCCCGTGCATCTTGTTGCGCTCCTTCTCGTTGTTACTTTCCCTAGAGCCACCTTGGTGATCGATAATCAGCAATGTTACATCATCCCTAGTTTTATCACCGAGGGAGGAGTGCAATCTCTGCGAACTTATCTCCCGAAGCATCTACCAAAACTCTTGAAACTGCTTTTGGGTTTCTTGGCTGATCTCGCAAAGAGAAGCCTTGAGTGAGCTGAAATCAAAGGCTGGTAGGGGTACAATCACTTTCCTCTTCCTCGAGTTTGTTCGAGTAGCCATGGTGGTGTATCGAGAGAAACCGCCAATGTTGTAGAGCTGGTATTCTACTCTCAAGGGGAGCAGATTCTACTATTGAGGGGGAACAACAAATCAACGTGGTAGTAGGTGCAATGAATAAAGGCACAGTTGTGGGGAGTGTTGGTGATCACTTGGGTTCCAGAGAGAGAAGGGGTGAGAGCCCAGCGAAAATATTGGCCATGCTTGAAGAAGTGGATGGGGAATGAGGAGGCTGAAGTGGTTGTTGAGGGGGAGGCACAGATTCGGGCCTCTCAAAGCCTTGACCGCAGAGATAAGGTCTCTTCGGGCTTGAGCAATCAGCAAATGGTGAAGTCAAGGGCTGACTTCCTCCTTCTTCCAAATTAATTTCTCCTATTTCTCGGTGGTGTTGGTGATTCTCGCACATCCACCGCTTGAGTTGAGAGACAATTGAAGAGATTTGTCTTTCTTTCCTCTTCTTGGGAATCTTGATTTTTATAGACCCCCCAGTATATTCCTTGTCCTTCTTCTTTTTGGAGGGCCCCACCTCAGGAGCAGCCAATTTTGGAAACTTGTCATCTTTAAAATTCATGCCCCAAGAAGAGAGCCATTTCTTTGTACGAGCTAGAATTAGGGCTGACCTATCGGTGATAGAGGATTTTTCGCTAGCCGACCAATCAATAGGCGGAAAACGTATCGATCTTCATTAAGCCCATCATAGGACATATCTAACACACTTTCATTGTCCCTTATACCATCTGGCAAATCAGAAATCTCTAGCGTCTGAATCTCATCAATAGTTAATCTGCTATGATCTTTTCTGCGAACCGCAACTTCGTTACGCAGATCCACCCAGATATCCTCAATGTCGGCCTGTGCAGATGTAGGGCTCCATAAGTTCTTAGTACTCCTCGGATGTCAAAACCATCCCGAGACTTCATATGCTTCTTTAACTTCTCCTGGAGTTCACATTCGACATTTTTAGCTTTTGCCGCTGTTGAGCAAGTATATCTCCCAATAGAAATTGGGAAGGATACAGCTGCCTTATGCTTGCTCTGTTGGAACTTGTGGAAATCCAATAACTGTCTGACCAATTCTATTAGTATCAATCTATCGCCGGGATAACGAGGCAGACGAAAAGGTTCTCCTAATACATGACCGTCAAGGTAGGTAAACTTCTTGAACTGTAAGAAGATACATCCCCACTTAGATACTTCAGCCCATGCCTCGTCCGAGACCCTTGTCTTTCTCAGCCCTGGATTGAGCTGGCAGATGTTTTCATAGAAAAAGGCGTCATTTACCCTCCTAAAGTGATCCTTGGACCCCTTCTTCGTTATTTGAGGATAATACTTATAGACTGGATTTGTGGTTCTACTTCCTTTAGTCTCCAACCCTGGATAACTCCTCATCCCAGCGGCTGCATAGGCCACATATGAGAACATATAAAACTTTCCGGTTGACAGGACCGTCATCATCTGGGAATCAATTTCATCACTGATCAGGGTTCCCCAGTCAATCCCTTGCTTATTCTCCCTAATGGTGACCATAAATTGGTACATCCATCCATGAAATAAATTTGATTCTGGCAAGCCAAACACCCGCTCAAGAGGGGTGATAATATCGTTGATTTCTTGGATGAAATCCGATCTAGGGATAGTTCTTGGAAATCTAGATATTACTGGTTTTGCCTTAACCAAGAACTTCTTATTAACATCCTTAATGCAATTCTCCTGGTTACTGTCCCAGGCCTTCTGAGCCAATTTCATATTTAGGGCTCCATACTCTTCAAAATTTGGTAGTTTCAGGAGATCATCCAAATAAGCCCCATCTAGTTTGATAACTACTTCACTGCAAATTGATTCCTTACGGACCGAGAAGCCGAGTCGTAGCTGGATGCACACGCCAAAACAAGCTCGACATCAAGCGGACATAGGGAAGCCCTGCAAGAGGCAAGCCACTATTTGCTAAAGCCATCCATGGGGTTTGAGAAGAACTCTTCACCCCGCTCCAAAAATCGTCCATATCTATGTTGCCCATCTCAAGATCCCCGATATCATAATTACAATCGATATATGACGGGATTCTCGGTTTCTTAAACTTGTATTTCATCTTGCTAGATTTTCCGGCCTTCTCTGTGATGAACCAGATCCGACATGAAGAATATTGGAAAGAGAAAAGCTCTAACTCCGGAGATGCAGCACACCGAAAACCTGATTGACGGAAGGCGCGGAAGAAGCGAAGAACCCGACACGCGTAAGAAGATATCGGAAAACTTTGAAAACCCGACACGCCCGATATGTCGAGTCTTGCGAAACCCGACACTTGCTTTCAATGGCGGAAAACAGGGAAAACCCGCACTTGCCGCTTAATGACGGAACTCGCAGAAAACCCGCGCCCACCGTGATGGCGGAACTTAGGAGATGCCCGCACCCACTGTTGAGGTCGGAATGTTGATAAACCCCGTCACCACGAGCTTCCTTTGTATTTCGGACTTTTGAATCTGCAATACAAACTTCAAAATCCAAGAAACCAAAAACAGAGCCTTTCCTTTGAATTTCTACATAGACATCTTCCTTTCTTTTTTGTTATTCATATTCCAAACATTATGAAAGTAATTGGAATTTGGAAGGAATAAACCAATTGATAATCTCAAAAGAAAATAAACCCTAAAAACCCAAAACCCTTTCCAAAACAATACAGAACGAAGAAGGAAGAAAAACCCTCAACAACTGGCAAGAAATTGGAAAGAAAATATATGCAGTCGATCCAGAGAAATCAAGAATAAAGAAGGAACGAAGAATACCTTCGATTCGAGACAAGTAAAATCGAAAACGATCGATCCAGCCTGGTAACGCGAGTTTGCGGGTTTTGGGAGAGGAAGAGCATGCGAAAAATCCACGAATTAAAAATATGAACGGTAAAAATGACGTGGATTTTGGCGTATTTATAAGAAAATCAGTAATAAATACACTTCAGCTCGGCACGTGCCAGCTCACCAACCATTCGGCATGGATGCCACGTCAGCGTGTTGGAGGAGTCCAAAAACCCGACACGAGGAGATTTAGTATATTTCGGGTTTCAGGCTTCGAAAACATGGAGCACAAAACATGTTTTGGAACATGAATGTTCCGATGCATGAACTTCCGAAAACCCGATTACTAAGGAATGAGCGGATTGTCTTAAATAGGCGGAACATGGCGCATAAAAAGCATGTCTTAACACAAGTATGTTCCGATGCGTTGAATTTCCGAAACCCGATTTCAAAGGATTTTTCAATACAAGGTGGGTTTCGGTTTTGAGGTCATAAGACATAAAGCATGTTAAAACTTATGTCAAGTCATAAGTTAATACACCCGAAAACCCGATTTGCTCTAAAAGAGATCATAATGCAAAATCACTTCAAAAATTTTGTAGGGGTTATCCGATCGTTTCATCGTGAACTCAAAACGGGGATAACAGCTGGCTCCAGTTGGGGACTTTCTTTGCAATACCAAAGGAAGAGAACTCAGAATCTCTGGTCTCGAGGACCAGGGCCTTATCCAATGGGCTACGGAGTCAAGGAGAAAACCAAAAATAAAACAAAACGAAGAAAGACAGAAAACCAAAAGCAAACACACAACAAAAGCAAAATATGTACAATGCAAGAGAGCATCTTGCATTAATGGTGGAACAGCTTTAGATGTTGCCCACTGAAAGGCAACGGAAGTAATCCTCCATCCAGATATGATAGTAGGAAACTATTTTCACCATTCAGCTGATGAATTTTGAAAGGTCCTTTCCATAAAGAATCAAATTTTCCATGCATTCCTTTTTGTTCTCTTCTTTTATCCC
This sequence comes from Taxus wallichiana var. yunnanensis, assembly GCA_018340775.1. NCBI lineage: Eukaryota > Viridiplantae > Streptophyta > Pinopsida > Cupressales > Taxaceae > Taxus > Taxus wallichiana. The sequence continues at coordinate 502,955,955 of CM031234.1, forward strand.
AAAGCAACACCAGGTCTCCAATTTGGAAGTCACGTTGCTTGGATTTTTTATCAAAAATCTTCTTTACCCTGCTCTGATGATCTGCTATACGATCAATCACCTTGATTCGCTCTTCTTCTAGCTTGGTTAGGTACATAACCCTCTTTTCAATTGAATTCTGAAAAGCTACGTCTTCAACCGCTTTCGCTAATTGCAAGGCCGGCAATTCTACTGAGATAGGGATTTCAGCATCAATCCCGTATAGCAATTGAAAAGGGGACATCCCTATGGCTCGCTTTGGAGTGATCCGGTCAGCCCACAATGCATCATACAATGCTTTGTGCCAATTCCTCTGATTTTCGTCCACTAGTTTCCTGATTATAGTAACCAGATTCTTGTTGCTGGATTCAGCTTGCCCATTTCCCTGGGGATAATAGTCAGACGAATGAGCCAAAGTAATGCCGAATCTATAGCAAAACTCAGTTAGCTCGTGTGATGAGAAATTGGAAGCATTATCCGCTATGATCTTATGAGGTACACCAAATCTGACAATTATGTTTTCCTTAAGGAATTTGCAAACAGCTTCAGAAGTTGCTTGCTTGATTGGCGCAGCCTCTACCCACTTGGTAAAATAATCTGTAGCAGTTAGCACATAGTTGTGTCCAGCACTGGAAGCAGGATTCAATGTTCCGATAAAATCAATCCCCCATTGGCGAAAAGGTTCTTCAATCACCACAGGCTTCAGAGGAAGAGCTGCTAACTTGGGACGACCAACAAAATGCTGACAAGCTTCACATTTAGACACCCATTCTGCTGAGTCCCGGAAAAGAGTAGGCCAATAATACCTAGCCCGTAAGATCTTATACGCTGTTACAGAAGACGAAAAGTGTCCTCCGCATGCTAGGCTATGAAAGGATTCTAATAACTTTTCCTGTTGCGATTTATCAACACAACGCAAGAAGACACCATCGATACCTTTCTTGTATATTGCATTATTCCACAAAAGGTATCTAGCAGATCTCAGCTTGACGGTCCTCTTCTCCTTCTGATTTAAATGCGAAGGGCATTCACCATAAGTTAGGAAGAAAGCAATGTCCGCGTACCATTCATCGGTCGTACTTACAAAAAGCACCATAGGCAGCTCTGAGGAAGTGTCTTGAATCTCTTCATACTCGCTTCAAAGATGATTCTCTCGCAATCAATTGACACAGCCTCTTCCTCGTACTCAACTTGGTAGGTTTAATGTCCAAGTCATACTCCTGAACCTTAGCAATCCAAGTACCTCTTTGGCTTCCCAGTTCTTGTTGAGTTAGAATGGATTTAACAGCAGTATCATGAACGAGAACACGAGTATGAGAATTCAGTACATAGTACCAAGTGTTTTATCGCTTTACCACCGCGTAAGCATGTTTTTCAATCTGCGACATCTTCAATTCATGCTCTTTCAACGGACAGCTCATGAATGCGATAGAGCTTCAATGCCTTCTCCATTTTCCCGCATCGTGATCGCCGACACTCGTGTGGGTGAAGCATAGCTATACATGATGAAATCTTTCTTAAAATCTGACATACTAGGGTCGGAGCGCAAGCAACAATCGCCTTTTTGATTTCTTCAAATGAAAGTTTCCTTCGCACTCCATCCGAATGGGACTTTGCCTTTCATCATTCCAAGAATATCCTTGGTTTTATCAAATAAGTCGTGCATAAATCTTCTCAAGAAATTAACTTTTCCGAAGAAAGAATGAACTCCGGTTTTACTTGTTGGTAAAGTAAGACTCTGAATGGCCTTTACCCTCTCTGGGTCAATTTTAGTTCCTTCTCTGGTCACAATATGACCCAGCAGCTTTCCTTCTGTAACCCCGAACATAGACTTCTTAGGATTCAACGAAATTCCGTGACGCCTGCATCTCTGAAGTACCTGTTCTAAATGATCATAATGATCACTTCGTTTTTTAGAAAAGACAGTCAAGTCATCCAAATACACGACTATGACCTTACCCATCAGATCTCTGAATGCTAGGTCCATAGCTCTCTGAAAAGTAGCTCCTGCGTTGATCAAGCCGAATGGCATCCTTCTATAAGCAAAGGTACCCCATGGGGTCGTGAAAGCTGTCTTGTGTTGATCTTCTGTGGTTACTTCGACTTGATTATATCCCGAAAACCCGTCGAGCATGGATAACATTTCTGATCCAGTAACAGTTTGTAGTACTTGGTCCATGATCGGCAAGGGATAATTATCCTTCAGCGAGGACTGATTCAAGTTCCGAAAGTCAACGCAAATCCGGATCTCGCCATTCTTCTTTCTGACAGGAACGATGTTTGCAATCCAAGTGGAGTGATGGATTGGGAAAATAATTCTGGCATCTAGCATCTTCTGAATTTCTGCCAGAATTGTTCCTGAAATCTTCGGATTGTAATGCCTTTGCTTTTGTCTGTACGGCTTCACATCAGGTTTCAAAGGAATACTGTGCTGAACATCCTTGGGCTTGAAAGATTTCAAATCTGCATAGGACCAAGCCATGACATCGATGTATTTCTTCAAAAGCAAAGTAAATCTTACCTTCTCTTCAGGAGAACAACATTTACCGATATTCACCATCCGAGGTTGATCAGATGAACCTAGATTGATTTGATCCACTTCACAGGAAGAAGTTCCTTCAACCTGCCTTTTGTTTTGGATGAAGCGATCATGCTTGTCAAACAGACCCTCCAAAGAAACCAAACCTTTGGGTATCTTATTGCCTTTCAGCTGAATATATTCACCATCAACTTCCTGATATGGATCTGAAATAGTTTCACGAAAGGCTGATTCTGAACCTTCAAAATACAATTCACTGAAATTGTCAGCCTTTTCTAGAAAAGCCAACACCTGTCGATCATCATTGAATACCTGCCAGTGAGTTGCGTTATCTGGGATACTAGGACGATATACAATCTCAATAGAGTATGTGTCTTGCTTGAATTGAGGATGAGGAAGAAGAAGAGATGCAGATACGGCCAAAGAATCAGCCTTGTCATTGTAATCTCTTAAAACTGCCCTAATAGAAAATGCATCAAAGCATTCTATACTATCCCACACTTTATTTCGGTAATGTCTCAACCGATCATTTTTCACCTGATATATACCCCTGACCTGATTAACAATCAGCTCCGCATCTCCTTGAACCTTGAGATTTCTGATTCCCTTTCGTCTGGCCAATTCTAATCCTAATAACAGGGCTTCGTATTCGGCCGTGTTGTTAGTATTATCAAATTGCAACTTATAAGCTGATGGGAAAATCTCGGAGCTAGGAGATATGAGAACAACACCAGCGCCTGATCCAGAAGTTGAGCAGCTACCATCAAATTCAAGTGTCCAAATTGCATTGGGATCGTCCTCTTTCACATCTACAATAGGTATCTCTGAAGCCATGAAATAATTCCCAAAGCTAGCATCTTCGAAAAGGATCTGAGCTTTCGGATCATCTGATTTGGTCACCAAATACTTTGCCTGCGGTTCAGGATGAAGAACCTGTTGAACCCCTTTGACTGGGATCTTAGCTTTGGTCCAATCCATACTAATCTCTCCTCCGACATCTTTACAAAATCCTCTACCCAAGAGAATACCATAAGCTGCAGGAATGTCTGCAACCAGAATAGTCATTTTCACTCTCTTCTCAGGAAAAGCAACAAATGCAAACTGTGCGTCCTTAATTTGACCAATCAGAGGGACTTGTTTAGTTTCCATGGAATAACACCGTCCATATGATTTAGTCAAAGTAAGCCCAAGGGCATGAGCCACTTTTGCAGGCATAACATTATCAGAGGCCCCTGAGTCAATGATACAATTGCTGAGTTTAAACCCATTTATAAGTAGAGACAAATAAAATGGTTCAATCTTTCCCGAGGAAGAAGCAGAGGTCAGATTATTCTGAGGTGTAAGTTGAACAGGATTTGGAAGGAGACCTTTTGACGATGATGGAACGGCCGCTTTACTTCTGATAAACTTGGCCAGCTTTTCAAATTGTTCGGGATTCGACTGAAGGTATTCTGCTTCCGACATTTGAATTTTTGTTCTCTTCGCATGATCAATAATGTCGAAAGCAGTGTAAGAAGGAATGATAGTAGGCTCAGTTCTAATTACATGAGCTTGTGGTGGGGTACTGGCCTTAGGAGAAGGAGAATAAGGAACAGCTGTCTTTTTAGTAACCTCTCTTTCAGTTTGTACCGAAATAGGGGTACCCCTTTTGACTATGGATACAGGAGGTTCCTTATTCTTCTCCTTAGTATTTTCCAGAGGCTTTCTGGGAACCTGAGATTGGGACCGAGTGAAAACAGCAAATGATTGACCATCTGGCTCACATTCATCTTCATCATATTCCAAATAACCAATGCTGGAGTCGCCAGCTAACTCATCATAAGACTCATCAGCATATCCTGAAGCTTCGAAATCCTCAGGGGAATCTTGTTCTTCTGGTTCATCATCTTCTTCAATTATTTCCACTGCTGCATTAACAGGCGGAGCTTCAATTGCTAATCTCGGTTGAGCAGGAGCTAACCGCGGCCTATCTCTGGCAGGTACACCATTGTTATTAAAATTCCGCCTAGGGATATCCCGGTACGGAACATTGCTCACCTGCTGAGACACTTGCTTCTTTAAAGCAATCAAATCATTAGCCATTTTTTGAAACATAGGGTCAGTATTACCTTGAGAAGAACCTTGATTTTTGAGTTTGGGTATATCTTTCTTGATCCTTCCAGCTAAGATGAGATCATCCTCTATTTCAGTAGCCGTTGACTGAGCAGTAGCCAGATCTGGGATAACCGACCTTCGTAATAAAAAGCTTATATCAGGAGGTTGAGCATTGATGAAAAAGCACTTTTGATTTTCCAGAGTTGGTACAGCTATAACTGGAATTTTCCGGATCAGCTTATTGAACTTAGCCACGAATTCCCGCATAGGTTCATGCGATTCCTTCTTCATATGAGTAAGCTGAGCTAACAATGCATGAGAATCTTCGGCTGGTTTGAAACGTGCCTCAAACTTGGTCCGCATGGTAGCCCAATCTGGAATGCATGCATTCGGGAGGTGATAAAACCATTCAGCTGCTACTCCCTGCAATGTTTCAACGAAGAGTCGAACAGAGACATCTTCGTGGGCTACTCCGAGGACACCGCATGCAACAAAGAAAGACGCAATATGCTCATCAGGATGCTGCTTCCCATCCCCATTGAACTTGGGAATGTTCTTACGTGATCCACGTGGTAACTCATGCAATGGAGGAGTCAAAGTAAGAGGACCAATGACTGCACCCCAAGGCACAGGTTGAACCGCCATCCTTCTGAAAAGAGTGCGTACAGGGATCCGGGTATCAGACAAGAGTAGTGCACGACAAGTTGCAGATGTTTCCCGTTCTTCAGGGATCCGATTTCTCCGAACAGGTGAAGAACTTCTGGCTCGGTTAGAGACAACGCTGTTGGGAGAAAGGCTGAAATTGTGCTGTTGCAGCAACTCAAAAAGTGGATCAATTTCACCTTGAGCTCGGCGAGACCGAGTGAAGATCCTCCTGGCCAGCTTGAACTGAAAGGAGATCTTATTAAAAATAAGGCAAATATGGAGTCGCCAGACACCGAGAGGATAAGCTTTGTACTATTGATCCGTATTTCCCCAGCGGAGTCGCCAAAAACTGTTGGTTGGATATTTTGTCAAACCAAAATATGAGGTTCAACCACAGTGCATGGGATTGAATCCCTCCTCAAAGACAGGTGAGGCTGCCTGTTTTATTGCTAATCTAAAACACAGTAAATAATATATACAATATTCACACTAATCTAACCATTGGGGGTTGGGATGAAATCCCGAAATCCACATTCACACGATTCAAGGATATTGCTTTCGTACGTGAAATAGGTTAGAAACTATTACAGTGAAAGAAGCACGGTAGAAAAGAAATGGGAGAAACGTATTTTCTTTCGAGTAAACACAGAGCACGAAATAATCATACGAGTTTTAGATCACAAATATAGTGTCCGAGATAATTAGAAACACTGAGATTTTATGCAAAGAATAGCTCTAAGATCATGAACATAAGAACAATATCTTAAATAAGATATATTTCACAACACAAAGTCTGCAAAACAATATCAACTTCTATTCTTCAAAATGATTGAAAGAAAACACAAAGTTTTTCTCCTTTCCAATAGCCTCTTAATGCTCCAAAAATTCTCCACCTTTTAGAATGCACAAGCATCCCTTTTTTATAACAAAAGAAGCTAGAGTTTAAACAGAACAGATCCTGAAAAGTAGCATGCTAACTAGAGTTTCAGCTTTGCATGATTCTCACGCAGGAGATCAAGTCGAAGTCTGAATTAAAAATATGATAAAATGGAAATAAAAGATGTGTCATTCTAAAAATAGAAATGACATGAGACGCTGGAGCTCAATCCGAGTCATCATCTTTTGATTCTTCTCCTTTCTCTTCCTCCAGCTGAGACTGTTTGTTCCGGAACTCCTGGAACTTCCGAATAATGCCTTGCATTTCGTTTTCCTCAGGTGCAGTGGAAAGATCATTCCACATTTCGCAGGTCTCATGGATATCACTGGCACCGCCGGGAAGCTTTTTCAACCTCTTGCTGAGCTTTCTTAAGGCCTCCAACGTATGCTCAATCCTCACAAACTGACCAATGACTTCAAGGTCGAATCCATCTACAGGTTCATGCTGAATAATCTCTTGAACTTGTTTGAAGAGATCATCTGCTGATAGGGCACTTGATTTCCCAACCGACATCTTTGGACAAATCTTTAGCAATTCTTCCTCCAGATCACTTTTCCCATCGATCAATTTATCCCTTGATTCTCTCAACTTGCTGCAGGCTTCGTTGAGAATCTTTACTCTGAACTTGATGCCCTTGATCAGCTGAAAGTGTTTATCTGTATGTGGAAGAATTGCTTCTTCTACCAAGAGATGTGCTGGTATTTGCTTCAGCACTTGGAGAGCCTCACAAGTCAAATCAAGCTGTCCAAGTTCTTCAGTGAATTCCTCATCCATCTTCTCTCCTTCCTTCTGAATTTCTGCCAAGGACTGATGAACTTTCACCACGTCTTGAATTACTTCCTTCCCTCGTTGGAGCAACTTTTGGATCCACTCATCAACCACCCTTCCTTTTCTGGTAATCTTCTCAATCGTAGGCACCGATGAGAAATCGAATCCGGCAGAAGCAGAAGCAGATGGTATGGATTCCAGGGGTGTTGAGAGTTTAATCAAAACCTCTCACAATCGCTCCACTTTTTTCCTTAAACTCATCTCTCGCTGACCTTTGTTTCTTTCAACTTTTGGCACAAAGACGCCTATGGAAGCCCGTGCATCTTGTTGCGCTCCTTCAGTTGTTACTTTCCCTAGAGCCACCTTGGTGATCTGATAATCAGCAGCTGTTACATCATCCCTAGTTTTATCAGCTGAGGGAGTGGCGATCTCTGCGAACTTATCTCCTGAAGCATCTACCAAAACTCTTGAAACTGTTTTGGGTTTCTTGGCTGATCTCAGAGAAGCCTTGAGTGAGCTGAAATCAAAGGCTGGTAGGGGTACAATCACTTTCCTCTTCCTCGGAGTTTGTTCGAGTAGCCATGGTGGTGTATCAGAGGAAACTGCCAATGTTGTAGTAGCTGGTATTCTACTCTCAAGGGGAGCAGATTCTACTATTGGAGGGGGAACAGCAGTCAACGTGGTAGTAGGTGCAATGAATAAAGGCACAGGTTGTGGGGGAGTGTTGGTGATCACTTGGGTTCCAGTAGAAAGGGGTGAGAGCCCAGAGAAAATATTGGCCATGCTTGAAGAAGTGGATGGGGAATGAGGAGGCTGAAGTGGTTGTTGAGGGGGAGGCACAGATTCAGTCTCCAAAGCCTTGACTGCCAGAGATAAGGTCTCTTCAGTTGAGCAATCAGCAAATGGTGAAGTCAAGGGCTGACTTCCTCCTTCTTCCAAATTAATTTCTCCTATTTCTGGTGGTGTTGGTGATTCTGGCACATCCACCGTTTGAGTTGGAGAGACAATTGAAGAGATTTGTCTTTCTTTCCTCTTCTTGGGAATCTTGATTTTTATAGACCCCCCAGTATATTCCTTGTCCTTCTTCTTTTTGGAGGGCCCCACCTCAGGAGCAGCCAATTTTGGAAACTTGTCATCTTTAAAATTCATGCCCCAAGAAGAGAGCCATTTCTTTGTACGAGCCAGAATTAGGGCTGACCTATCGGTGATAGAGGATTTTTCGCTAGCCGACCAATCAATAGGCGGAAAAACGTATCGATCTTCATTAAGCCCATCATAGGACATATCTAACACACTTTCATTGTCCCTTATACCATCTGGCAAATCAGAAATCTCTAGCGTCTGAATCTCATCAATAGTTAATCTGCTATGATCTTTTCTGCGAACCGCAACTTCGTTACGCAGATCCACCCAGATATCCTCAATGTCGGGCCTGTGCAGATGTAGGGCTCCATAAGTTCTTAGTACTCCTCGGATGTCAAAACCATCCCGAGACTTCATATGCTTCTTTAACTTCTCCTGGAGTTCACATTCGACATTTTTAGCTTTTGCCGCTGTTGAGCAAGTATATCTCCCAATAGAAATTGGGAAGGATACAGCTGCCTTATGCTTGCTCTGTTGGAACTTGTGGAAATCCAATAACTGTCTGACCAATTCTATTAGTATCAATCTATCGCCGGGATAACGAGGCGATTTAAAAGGTTCTCCTAATACATGACCGTCCGAAGGTAGGTAAACTTCTTGAACTGTAAGAAGATACATCCCCACTTAGATACTTCAGCCCATGCCTCGTCCGAGACCCTTGTCTTTCTCAGCCCTGGATTGAGCTGGCAGATGTTTTCATAGAAAAAGGCGTCATTTACCCTCCTAAAGTGATCCTTGGACCCCTTCTTCGTTATTTGAGGATAATACTTATAGACTGGATTTGTGGTTCTACTTCCTTTAGTCTCCAACCCTGGATAACTCCTCATCCCAGCTGCTGCATAGGCCACATATGAGAACATATAAAACTTTCCGGTTGACAGGACCGTCATCATCTGGGAATCAATTTCATCACTGATCAGGGTTCCCCAGTCAATCCCTTGCTTATTCTCCCTAATGGTGACCATAAATTGGTACATCCATCCATGAAATAAATTTGATTCTGGCAAGCCAAACACCCGGCTCAGTAGGGTGATAATATCGTTGATTTCTTGGATGAAATCCGATCTAGGGATAGTTCTTGGAAATCTAGATATTACTGGTTTTGCCTTAACCAAGAACTTCTTATTAACATCCTTAATGCAATTCTCCTGGTTACTGTCCCAGGCCTTCTGAGCCAATTTCATGTCTAGGGCTCCATACTCTTCAAAATTTGGTAGTTTCAGGAGATCATCCAAATAAGCCCCATCTAGTTTGATAACTACTTCACCAGCCTGATTCCTTACGGACCGAGAAGCCGAGTCGTAGCTGGATGCACACGCCAAAACAAGCTCTGGACATTGGGCAGACATGGGGAAGCCCGCTGCAAGAGGCAAGCCACTATTTGCTAAAGCCACCATCCATGGGGTCTGAGAAGAACTCTTCACCCTGTTCCAAAAATCGTCCATATCTATGTTGCCCATCTCAGTATCCCTGATATCATAATTACAGTCGATATATGACGGGGATTCTGGTTTCTTAAATTTGTATTTCATCTTGCTAGATTTTCCGGCCTTCTCCTGTGATGAACCAGGATCCGACATGAAGAATATTGGAAAGAGAAAAGCTCGGAACTCCGGAGATGCTGTGCACACTGAAAAACCTGATTGACGGAAGGCGTCGGAAGAAGCGAAGAACCCGACACGCAGAAGAAGATATCGGAAAACTTTGAAAACCCGACACGTCTGATATGTCGGAGTCTTGGCGAAACCCGACACTTGCTTTCAATGGCGGAAACAGGGGAAAACCCGGCACTTGCTGTTTAATGACGGAACCTGCAGAAAACCCGGCGTCCACTGTGGATGGCGGAACTTAGGAGATGCCCGGCACCCACTGTTGAGGTCGGAATGTTGAAAGACCCCGTCACTGCGAGCTTCCTTTGTATTTCGGACTTTTGAATCTGCAATACAAACTTCAAAATCCAAGAAACCAAAAACAGAGCCTTTCCTTTGAATTTCTACATAGACATCTTCCTTTCTTTTTTGTTATTCATATTCCAAACATTATGAAAGTAATTGGAATTTGGAAGGAATAGCACCAATTGATAATCTCAAAAAGAAAATAAACCCTAAAAACCCAAAACCCTTTCCAAAACAATACAGAACGAAGAAGGAAGAAAAACCCTCAACAACTGGCAAGAAATTGGAAAGAAAATATATGCAGTCGATCCAGAGAAATCAAGAATAAAGAAGGAACGAAGAATACCTTCGATTCGAGACAAGTAAAATCGAAAACGATCGATCCAGTCTGGTAACGCGAGTTTGCGGGTTTTGGGAGAGGAAGAGCATGCGAAAAATCCACGAATTAAAAATATGAACGGTAAAAATGACGTGGATTTTGGCGTATTTATAAGAAAATCAGTAATAAATACACTTCAGCTCGGCACGTGCCAGCTCACCAACCATTCGGCATGGATGCCACGTCAGCGTGTTGGAGGAGTCCAAAAACCCGACACGAGGAGATTTAGTATATTTCGGGTTTCAGGCTTCGGGAAACATGGAGCACGAAACATGTTTTGGAACATGAATGTTCCGATGCATGAACTTCCGAAAACCCGATTACTAAGGAATGAGCGGACTTCGGGAATCGGAGAACATGGCGCATAAAACATGTTTTGGAACATGAATGTTCCGATGCTTTAGAGTTCCGAAAACCCGATACGAGGAGATTTTAATACAAGGCGGGTTTCGGGTTTCGGAAATCATACGACATAAAGCATGTTAAAACTTATGTCAAGCTGTTAGTAACACCCGAAAACCCGATTTGCTCTAAAAGAGATCATAATGCAAAATCACTTCAAAAATTTTGTAGGGGTTATCCGATCGTTTCATCGTGAACTCAAAACGGGATAACAAAATGCTATATAAAAAGAGATGAAGACAACTTGGGAAAATTTGACTCAATATGTGATGAAGGAATATTCCTTGGTTACTCAGTGGTTAGTTCATCTTACAAGTGCTATAATAAGTGACTACGTAAAATTGTGAAAAAAACATATGTAAAAGTGGATGATACACAAGACACCAAAACCAACACTCAACACAATGGTGGCCATGAAGAGAAAGAATATGATGAATAGTTAGACAATTGGCATAAAGAAGTAGATGAAGAGGAAGAAAGGATAGACACTAAGGCACCCTCCAGGAAATTCAAAAAGGACCATCCTTCAAATTAGATCATTGGAAACAAAGATGGTGGCATTCTCACAAGAAGAAAGCTAAGAGAGCAACATAACCATGAAGATATAACACTACTGTCAATGATATAACCCAAGAATGTTGCAGAAGAAAGCAAAGATCAACATTGGGTAGATGCCATGAATGAAGATTTGAATCGATTGAAAAGAATGAGACATGGGATCGATGCCCGGACATCATGCAAAATAAGAATGTGATTAGCACAAAATGGGTCTTATGGAACAAACTGAATGAGAAAGGATAAGTGATAAGAAACAAGAGAAGGATAGTAAGAAAAGGATATGCTCAAATGGAAGGAATTGAATTTGATGAGAATTTTTCACCGATTGTAAGAATTGAGGAAATAAGACTATTCCCGGCTTATGTGGCATACAAGAAGATCAGAGTATTCCGATGGATCTGAATGAAGAGGTATATATTGAACTACCTAATGGATTTTTAGTGACTGAAGATAAGGATTATGTATAAAAGTTGACAAAGGATTTGTATGGATCAAAAAAGCTCCTAGAGTTTGGTAAAACAGATTGGATTCATACCTCATTGAGAAAGGATTCAGAAAAGGTGTTGTAGACAACAATCTCTACATCAAGGAAGAAGGATACCACTTTCTAACCGTCATCATATATGTAGATGATATCATATTTGGTGAAGACCATGATAAGATGACATATGAGTTTGCAGACATGATGAAAGAATAATTTGAGATGTCAATGTTTGGAGATATTTCACTCTTTCTCGGGTTTACATATCGATTAAACAGATCAAGTTATATTCATATTCTAGATTAAGAATATCAAGGATATGTTGAAGAGATTTAGAATGGAACAATGCAAACCAACTGGTACACAAATGGAAGTTAGGTGCAAGCCGAGCAAAGATGATGACTCACCTAAGGTAGACAAAACACTTTGTACAAATCCATGATAAGAATTCTAACTTAATCCACAACATTAAGACTGATATCATGCAGTTATAGGCCTTGTTGGAATATTTCAAGAAGATCCAAGGGAAACACACCTCAAGGAGGTCAAGAGAATTATGAGATATCTCATGAGAACAATTGAATATGGATTATGGTACCCCAAAAGTAGTGATTTCAACATCAAAGCATATATAAATGTTGATTGGGCATGAAGTGTTTATGACAGAAAGAGTGCAAGTGGAGGAGCATTCTTTGTTGGAGATTTCCAGTATCTCGGATAAGAAAGAAACTATCATCAATGACTCTCTCAACATGTGAAGCAGAGTATATAGCTGTCGCGATGTGTTGCTCTCAAGTTCTTTGGATAAAAAAACATTGGAAGACTACAAGGTAAAATCTAAACATCCAATTCCCTAGTTATGTGATAGTAAAAGTGCAATAAGTGTCTCCAAGAACCCAAAGTGTTCCACTCAAAACTAATCACATACCTATAAGATATCATTTCTTGAGGAACAAGTAAATAACAAGAAGATCAATTTGGAATATGTGAGCACTATATAATAAATTACATATATAATGACCAAGATGCTGTCTAAAAGCAACATTTGAGAACTTAAGGAATGAGTTGATTGTCATTCCCGATCCCACCAACAAATAGAAGGTGTACAAAAAACACAAGGGAGAATTCTTAGGTAATATCATCTCCTAAACAGTTCCAAAGTAAGGAGGAGCTAATTTATTAGCTCAAATTTATCAAAGTATGCATTAGCTCGGGGGAGCATTTTCATGTAGACACACTAACATAGATGTATGAGAGGCATAAGCCTAGGGAAGATTCTTGAGGTAAGAACATGTTATATCTAGCTTACCAAAATATTCAGTTTTATGTGGCATAGTTGGCCCTTTGTCATTGTTGTCAAAGGGGAGAGAAGTTGATGAAAGTTAGAAACCAACCTGTTATACTCAAAGGGGGAGAAATGTTGTGATATATAAGGGGAGAGATGATGGAACCAACCAAGTTATATACACGAGGAATACATTTGAAAATAATACAAGTATTCAAGTATTTTGCCATCAAAAGGTTATAAGGTTTCTATAGGTTGGAGTGTTGCCATCAATGAATAAGGGGGATATTGTTGTATATCTTTCATTCTTATATGTGTTGTCATTTATGTCAAGATGGATGAGTTGATATCAAGTTGCATTGATGGAAAAAGGAGTAAATTGGTAAAGTGAGCATGAGAAGAATATGAAGGTTGATTGGTAATGTCATCTCAAAAAGGCTTCAAGATGCTAAAGGATAAGTTCTAAGGGACTTAGTCAATATTTTTGCAAGCCACAAACATGGGGAGATAGCCGTTGAAGCCGAGACAGACATAGCTACCGAAGACTTAGAGTAGATGTCGTAGTTTGTATAAAGCTGCAGAATGCTAGATAACATTGCGTAAGGTAAGTGGTTTCCACACATAAAAGGATAAAGTCAAGAAGCTACATAGAGTCAAAGGATGGGCCACGACAGAGATAAGTGGAGCCGAGTCGTGAATGCAAAGGAAGAACCATGAAGGTGAAGGTAAAGCCATGAAAGTAAGGAAGTTAGAAGAAAATTTGTTGACAAAGAGAAAATCCGTGAAGAACTGTGGAAGTTGTGGAAGACTGAAAAAGCCGCAAGAAGAGATAGAGTTGTGTACGTGGAACAAAGCCATGGAAAGGAAAAATACAAAGAGGATAGCCGTGAGACATTGTGAATGCCACAAGAAGCATATAAGAGCCATGAATAACTAAAAATACACCAAAGGGAAATGTTGCGAGTAAAGAAAAAAATCCGTGATTCAAAGGAGAAAGTCAGAGGAGCTAAGGAAATCCCAAAATGATGGAATATGGATTGGATAAGGGTCGAAGGCAATCAAATTGATTCAAACATGTACAAGTGAGAGTTGGTTCTCCAAAATCGATGGTGATTCAACTGTCAGGTGATTGCAGCTAAGGATATGACTTGAACTCCACAAAGAACGAATAAATCTATTATTCCAGCTGTCAGCATTTAATGCATATTGACTTTGTGGAAATGTAGTTACATTCTCTATGTGATCCTGAGTTTCAAGAAGAATAGAAATTTGAAGAAGGAAATGACTCACTCATCTCTGTCATGTTGCAAATTGTAAAAATATGGGAAAATCTATTTTTGGCAAATGGATAATAAATAGCTTCTAGTGGTACATTTGAAAACTGTGTAATCAAGCCAAACTTAGAAGGAAAAAATTTTGGTATTAGTTGTATTCATTTAATGAGCCATATTTTTAGGTGACCAAGCAGGAAGGTGCACAACACATAACTCAAAGTGAAGATTTGGGTCGATTGTGATATAGTTTGAACTTGGAACTATTTTAAAGTTGCTCAAAAAAGAAAAGAAAAGATGAATTCAAGCTAAGAAAGAATCAGAGAAAGAGAATATGATGCAATCAAGATAAGAAAGAGCAAAAAAGAAAAGAGAGAGGAAAAAGAGAATAGATCGATGATGCATTGATTTATTAGATGAAAGAAGCACCAAGAGTGGCAGATTAATTGAGCAAGAAGGGTTGAAACAGATGAGCAAAATAATGTGAAATGAAGAACACAAACAAATTCAGGAAAGTGATCATAATTCATTGTATTAGCAATTTTGTAACTAGATGATCAAAATGTATATAAATCAAGTCTAAGTTGTAGCTTAGCACATTTAGGGAGTTGTAGCTTCCTTGTAGGTGGGTGCCTGTAAAAGAAATCTCTTGTGATGTGTAATATTCACTTGAGTCCTTTGTTGTGCATAATATCAATAGAGGTATGGGAGTTGGAGAAGTGAGCTCCTTATGGGATTCGTGTATCACTAAAAAAATCTCGTAAGATGTGTTATATTCTTATGAGTCCTTGCTTTGTGTAATATAAGTAACGGTTTTGATGGGTTTTCTCCAAAGGGTTTCCCATGGTAAATCTCTGTGTTCAACATTTTGTGCATGACATATGTTTGTCGACTACTCATATTTTAATGCCGCATATCATTAAAATTTTGAAATTGGCATAAAATGAAAAAGTTTTAATCTACACTAATTCACCCCCTCTTAGTGTTTGTGATCTCTAACAAAGTGAGAAGTAGATATTTAGGAAAATATTATATAATTATTAGAAGATGATTACTCTAAATTAATTAATAAACATTATCCATACACATTTGAAAATAAAATACTAACACTTGAAACTATGACAATTTCTTAAAACACATAAAGGGATAAGTAATTAGTTGTGTAGAGTGGTATAAGGATGATTTGGGTGTGCATATTGGTAGAAACTTATGTTTTAGATCTAGAAATGCTTCATCTTTGATTCTAGAATATGAAGCTATTTTTGTAGGACTATACATCTATTGTACAATCTAAACTAATTCTATATGGTCTTGAATTCTTTTGTACATTCTTGAACATATGCACAATGGGGTTATGTAACTTTTCTTTCCTTTTGTGTAGTTGCTTTGTTTAAACAACCACTTGAGACCCAAGAAACAACCTAGGGTTAGCTAGAAAATTATGGGAAATTTTTTCTTTTGAAGTGTCTACAACCAGGTTACAAGAAATCTATTTTTACTAACAAGTTATGAAACAAGAGAAAACTACGACAACCTATGTTTTCCTTCATTAACAAATATCAAGTTCACAAGGTTCTAACTTTAGGGTTAGGTGTTTCAGTAAGGTCCAGGGAGTAATTTACCCCCATACCCACTTTCTAACAGTCTCAAGTTTCAAAATATATTTCTCATCATTAACACTTCCAAAATTTCCCTAAACCATTTCCAATGGATAGGAAATTTTCTCACCTTTCCGGTGATGTATAGAAGTCCTCCTAACTCCTTATAAAACTCAAGATATGGTGGGTGGAGTTCTAGGGTCAAAATTTTTCCCCTAGGGGGACACATGTCAAGAGGTGGGAAGAGCGCCAAGAATGGGTTGTGGGTCGTCACGGGGTGGCTTAGGGAATTTTTCCCAATGTGCGGCTCAAAGTAAAAATATCTCGTGCCTCCATGGTCCTTGGAGGACATGTGTTGAGTCCTCAAGCACAAAGCGGAAAGGGTAAGGGATTAGCGGAGTGGCGGGGAACTTTGGTGAGTTATGTTGATAGGAGAGGAAATGGAAAAATGTGACATGCGAGTCCGTGCCCGCAGTGTCTGCTAGGGACACGTGCGATTGACAAAGCCACCGACGACGATAAAAAAGGGTGGGTGAAGTTACATGCCGCGGGAATTTCTCTCGAAAATTTCCCAACCAAAACAAAATAAACACAAAGGGGCTGTCCCATCCCGAGCACCCGTAGCTGCCTCGGCAGCTGTAGAGCCACGGATCGTGGGGCTAACGATGAAAATTTTGTAAAAATTTTCAAAAGGGCTAAGGGCAAAAGGGAACCATGCCTCCGCTGTAGCCCCAAGAGGACACGTGGTGCCCTCTGATTGGCTACGGGCCGGCGGAGGAAAAAGGAAAATTTTTCCAAGGAAGAATTATAAGTTAAACTTTTAGAATTCTCCTGCGCATCCATCGAGCCACGTGTTAGCACGTGATTGGTTACGGGTTAGCAAGGATCCAGACAAAGTGGGAAAAATTTCCCGGGTGAAATTTTTCAAAAAGACAAGTTAAAAATATTTGGTCCACCCTAATGAGGTGCCATGTGGTAGATCCCGATTGGTTGAGGGATGGCGGGGCCATAGATTTTTAGGGAAATTTTTCCAAAGTAGAAATTTAAATTTTTCTAACAGTTAGATTTATTTGTTTTATTTTTTTGAATGCCAATTTGAAGTAAAAACTTCAAATGGCCATAACTTTTGATAGGAAGCTTAGATTTGGGAAAATGAGGAATTTTCGAAATCTCTCGATGCCCTCTTTACACAAGAGTCATAAATTTTGAAATTGATGAAGTTTGAGAGGTCAATTTTGAGAAACCAATCTGCAGGGTTTTAATTAGTGAACTGGTAGTTTTCAACTTCTCAATTTGGTTAAATTAGATCTCCTCCTTCACTCAACATTCCAAATAGAAATGGGGAATTGGTCTAGGGAGGTTTTAGAGTGTTTTTGGAGAGTAAAATGGTTCAATCTAATGAAGGTTGTATTTTTCCAACAATAGATAGAAAAACGACTGTGCAAAATTTCAAATTAGATTTTATAAAGTTTTGAAGGTTATTTCTCAAATGTTAAGGTCAATTTAAATTCCTTAGGACTTACTAAGCCTGAATTTCAATGTTTCATATCTTATTGCTTTGTGCAAGTTTGAACTACTCATTTCATTGATAAATTTGATTGCCAGGTTTGGAAAATAAAACAGAGAACAACATTAAAGGTTCTTAAACATTTTTCCATCCTCCAAGTGTGAGAATTCATTTCCTTTCTAATATAATGCATTTAATTGATTCATTCAACTGCATTCAATAGTAATTATACAAAGCTTGATTTCCAAATTCAACTCATTTCAAGAGAACAAAACACTATCTTTTCCTTCATACGCATTCTTCTTTACAAACACAAAATTTCAAGCTTCAATAATAATAAAACACATTCAATACACTTGCAATTTTGAAAACTAATGCAATCCTTTATTCCTTTCCAATACAACTTTACAATCTTCTCCTTTCCATTTGATTTTAAAATATAAAATACAATGCACATAACATCTTTTACATTTATTTTCCAAAACAGAGTAAAATAAATCTCCTTTGCATTTCACAATTCCAATTTCAATCTTTCATTATCAATGACAATGGTTTCACATTACAAAATGCTATATAATTCATCCACCTCAAGTGGGAAGGGTTACAAAGAACTTGCACAAAAGAAGGGACTGTCAAACTGTATTTCTCTTGCTCTAAAACAACAACATACTAGTTTCTCCATATTTTCTTCTTGATCAAAACAAGGAAGGGGGAAAGGCAATGCTCTCCACCCAACCAAGACATCCAATGACAAGGGAGAAGCCATCCTCCCTCATTAGCCCCCAAGCCCCAACCATATTTAAATAGAAGATGAAAATCAACTAATGGAAACAAGACTTCCACAACAAACATGCATTTATTTCACATGAGTAATACAATAAGACACATAGTCCAAAAAAATAGTAGTTCACAACTACATTTGAAACATTCACAGAATACTTAGGCTTGATCAAGCAAGCCAAGAAGAGCAAGGAACTATGTGGAAGCTACTTATGCCTCCCAATTTGAAAATTGGGCATCCTCCAATAATCATACCGCCAATATAACATATCATATCCCATAAACCTTATGCCTCCCAACCTCCTTATGCCCCCAAATTTTTTTCCCTTATGCCCCCCAAGAGTAAGAAATGCAAGCTATTTCTTTTCCAAGGTGGATCCCAATCCCAAACTCCCTCCACAATAAAACTGATGCCATTGGCATTCCCTTATGCCCCCCATATGAAATCCCCATAGCCTTCTCCTACACCATATCCTAAGCAGTCTACCCAACCAGCCAACACACACATAACAACATTCACCATTTCATACAAGCATGCAAGAGAAAGAAACATTTTCAAAAAGCACAAGTTCCTACCTCTCCATAATGGAGTTTGTTCCAAGATCCACAAGCTTCCCAAATGCCAAATGCAGTCCAAAATCAGCAATGCTCAAGCATGCAAAATGACTCCAAACTCCTTCCACAACAAGCTCCCAAAACAACAAGCAAAATTCACCCAAGAGGAATAAACAAAGTTTCAACAACCACAAACAAGCAAGGAATTCAAATTTTAAAGGAGAGGGAAGAGAAGAGGATGATGTGGATCCATGTGGGATGCCACATCATTCTTCCTCAACCCCAAGAGTAAAGTCAACATCATTCACCTAAACACAATAAATAAAAATGAGAAATTTACTTACTCACTCCAAAATAACCCATACTCCAAAAGGACTGAATTAAAAACATGTAAGAGAAGTGTAATTAAAAATTACAAATAGTCATTTCAAAATGTGTTAAAAAGGTCTAAATTTAACCTCCAAACCATAGGTATGGTTGGTAAATAATTTTAAGGGGTGTGGGATAATTTTAACTTGTCCCACAACCTCTAAATATAGTCTTTAAGGACAAATTCGAATTTCCCAAAAGGATGAAGTGTTTCACACTCCAAAAATCTATCTTACATTCTCTTACATATCTCTTACACCTTCTTACACATTTCTTACGAAATTTCTTACACACTCTTACAACATTACATTTAAGATCAACAACTTCATTAATTACATTCTTATGACATATTGATTTATTTATTTTTACACATGATTATTCACAACATTAACACAACATATATAATAACTAATGAAAAAGGGGTAACACATCACAAAATAAACACATGCAACATTAATAAAGAAACCACATTAATAAATGCACAACCCATGGTCACATATAATGGAAATCCCCCCCATGGAGATCCCTAACCTAACACAACACACACACACACATAGTTGCCATGGTGACCTTGTTGAATTCACCTGCAATTTCAATACGGCTAGTCTCTAGTCCCCCGACATTGTTGTCATATTTTAACCTGCAAAATGTAAATACCTCCTTTGGCCTCGTGGACATATCAGAACATCCAAAATGATATAAACAACATGTCAAGATCATCTAAACACATGAATCAAAACAACATCAAGAATTCAACACTATCATTTTCAATTAATTAATCAACTATATCATCATCAATAATCTTCCATACTAGGTCTACTCAAAATATCGAATGTCACATGTCCATATCAACATCTATAATATGTCAATGTCAAACAGTATATCATCGTCCACATATATATAATAAATGTCTCTAGTAATCGTCATACATAATAACTAAATCTAGTTCAATAATAATCCATGATCTAACATCTATCCATCATACTAAAAAAAACATAATAGTGTCCATAATAAGATCAACAATATCAAAATCAGTATCTAAAAGTGTCAAAGGGAAATGGGCACTACATCCCCCTCCCCTTAGACTCGACTTCCTCCTGGAAGTCACTGGAACAAATGTGGAAACTGCACTTGTAGTACTGTGGCATCCTCCCAAGTGGCTGCAATCTCATTGTCTATCCCATCAATCTCACCCATGCCCGATCAATCTCTACCTCGAAGGCCCAGGATCCTACGATATATGATACATGAGATGGATCTGCAATATATCTCCTAAGAACTTAAACATGAAACACATCATGTACGTGAGACAAGTTGGGTAGCAATGTTAGATGGTAGGCCAAAGGGCCTATACACTCCAAGATCTTAAAAGGACCAACAAATCTAGGCTAACTTAGAACCTTTTCCATAACGGATAGGGATCTTGTGTGGCCTGACACGAAGGAACACCTTCATGCCCACATCAAAGCTATGGTCAATCCTATGTTTATCCATATACTTATTTCACCTTGTGCCTCCTACAACCTCTGCCCGATAAACACTACCTACTTTGCTCCATGTCCTACAAAATATCTGGTCCAAGAGATACTTTGTCCTCTAACCTATCCCAGCTAAGAGGTGTCCTACACTCTCTACCATACAAAGCCTAAAAATGAGCCATGCCTATAGAACTCTGAAAACTATTATTGTAGGAAAACTCTACTAAGTACAAGTACTCCTCCCACTTAGACTAGCTGATCCATCACATACATCCTGAGCATATCCTCTAAAATCTGATTCACTCACTTAGTCTGTCCATCTATCTTAGGGTGATATGTTGTGTTGAAGTTGATCCTCATCCCGAGGGCATATTGCATGGTAGTCCAAAAGTGTGAAGTGTATAATGGGTCGCGGTCACAAATGATCTTTCACGGAATCCCATGTAACCTAACGATCTCATCCAAATATACTCGTGCCACTACTCTAGCTGTATAAGTGGTCTTCACTGGAGAAAAGTGAGCCACTTTTGTCAATTTATCAACCGTGACCATGATGGCGTCGTGGTGATATCTCGACATAGGTAGCCCAACAATGAAATCCATGGAAATGGTGTCCCACTTCCATTCTCGGTATGGCATGAGGATAAAGAAGGCCTACTGGATGCTGATGCTTAGCCTTAACCCTCTGGAACTCCAAACACCATGACACAAACTGAGCCACATCTCGATGAAGTCCTCTCCAATGGTACAACTATCGCAAGGTGGTGTGCATCTTCTTCACCCCGGATGGACTTAATAAGGTGCACGATGTGCCTCTACCAATAATCTCTTACCTCAAGTATCCATCTCTGGGAACATATATCCGGCCTCGTGTGCTTGAGAAGACCATATGCCTCTAAGGAAAAACCATCAAACTTCCCCTCAAGGGGTCTCTATGACTTGATTTCTTCTTGTCTTGTGATGTAGAAGTTGTCAATAGGAAGCCACTAAAGAATCTTGCTCCTCAAATATGTGTTCACCGTAGTGGCCATGGCCACATGTCTCTATTACTGAGAGAGTGTCTACTACCACATTATCCTTGCCCTTCAA
This sequence comes from Taxus wallichiana var. yunnanensis, assembly GCA_018340775.1. NCBI lineage: Eukaryota > Viridiplantae > Streptophyta > Pinopsida > Cupressales > Taxaceae > Taxus > Taxus wallichiana. Next base: position 502,977,746 of record CM031234.1, read on the forward strand.
ATGCTCTATCTCTATGTCATACTCACAAAGCAACTCCATCTAATGTTGCTGAAAATTGTTGAGATTGGGCTAAGAAGAGGTGGCAAAGACTCAAATGATCAATCTTGAGTGTGAATCTCCATCCAAGAATAAAATGTCTCCATCTAACCAAGGCATGCACAACTTCCACAAGCTCAAGATCATGGGTTAGATAATTAATCTCATGATCTTTGAGTTTGTGATACTCAAAAGCTACTACTTTGCCATCCTACATTAACACACCTCCAAGTCCTGCTAACGAAGCATCTGTGTAAACAAAGAATTCACCCTATGGATCCGATACTACAAGAATGGGTACTATAGTGAGGCACTCCTTCAATGTCCTGAAGGCCTACTTGCATCTATCCCACCAAACAAACTTCTTCCCTTTCCTCTGAAGGGAAGTGATGGGGTATGTAATCCAAGAGGAGTCCTGAACAAATATTTGGTAGTATCCTGCTAAACCCATGAAGCTATGCACCTTGGTCACTATAGTGGGTGCTAGCCAATCCATAATGGCTCTAATCTTGGAAGGATCAACTATGATACCTTCCCGGAAATTATATGGCCCAAATACTGCACGTCTATCTGAAAGAAAGCACACTTCTCCATGTTCCCATAAAGTTGTTGCACATGAAGACACTAAAGAACCTATCGAAGGTTCCCCTTGTGCTCCTCACATGTACGTGAGTATATCAAAATGTCATCTAGGAAGATGAGAACAAAGTGATCTAAAAGGTCTTGAATACCCCATTCATCAAACTCATAAACACTACGGGGGCATTTGTCAAACCAAAAGGCATCACTGAGAACTCATAGTGCCCATATCTCCTACGGAAGGCGGTCTTATGAATGTCTGCCTCTGAAATCCTCGAGATGATGATACGCTAACTTGAGATCAATCTTAGACAAAATGATGGCTCCCTTCATCCGGTCAAACAAGTCATCAGTGCGAGGAAGAGGATAACGATTCTTGATCGTTACGTTGTTCAACTGGCGGTAGTCAATACACAACCGCAAGGATCCATCCTTCTTCTTCACAAAGATCACCAGCACACCCTAAGGGGATATACTAGGATGGATAAGGCCTTTCTCCAAAAGGCCCTTAAGTTGCAAGTTGAGCTCACAGAGCTCTGGGGGTCATTTGATAAGGTGCTCGTGAGATAGGATCTTCTCCAGGGACTAGATCTATATGAAAATAAATCTCACGTGGGGGTGGTAACCCCAGTAGCTCTCCCGAAAGACATCGGAAAACTCTCTCAAATGGGATGACCATCTAGCGATGGTCCACTAGACCCATCCTCTAATCTGTCACTAATCTGTAATAGCATACATTTGACAACCTCGTCACACACACCGCTTAAGCTACATAGCGGAGATGGTGTAAATAGAAATGGGTCTCCTAACCCCCGAGATCACCGACTCAACTCCTAAATCATCTGCATAAGCTATAGTCTTGTGATAATAATCCATCCTAGCCCTATGTGTAAATAACCAATCCATACCTAAGATGACTCCATATGAGCCCAAAGGAAGAATACGGAGATCTAAGGTAGTGGTGAAAGGTCCCAAATCCACTACACACTCCTTAACTAATGAGTCCAAAATATATTGGCTCCGTAAGCCATCTCAACATACCAACTATTACCCTGCCTAATTGCCACTAGCCTGCATCGCTCTACTAAAGATGGTGCAATGAAAGAATCAGAAGAACCAAAATCAAACAATACAGAGGTAGGAATACCACCAATGCTACATGTGGTCTCAATGATTGTGCTCTAGTGCTCTTCCTGGTGGTTCTCAACTCGCTGCATAAATCCTATGGCTGCATTACATGTCACCAACTGTTAGCTCTAAAACTTCTTCCTTACCCTTGTTAGGGTTCTGAGGGAAATCTCTCCAAAAATGTCCCACAACTCCACATCCAAAGCAACCACCTGATCCTCTCCAAGGAGTAACACCTCCAGTAGGTGCCCTAGAAGCCTGTGGTGTGGATCCCGATGATCCAGCTATGGTCTACTGAGGTCTCTGTTGGTGAGCTCCTACTAACTGAGCTCTAGGTCCACCCTGTGTCCTGATGGGACCCCTAGGAGGAGGCCCCATACTCCAACCTCTCTGCATTAGCTCTCTGTGGAGGTCTATAAGGTGGGTGAGACTACTGCTACTATTATGGCCTAAAGGATGACTATGTTGTACCCTAGCCACCACGAGGAAGAGGTACTAAACCTCTCGATCTACCATCCTACATCTATAAATGCAGTTCCTGACTCGGTCTCTAGCTTGCTTGGGTCTTACCCCAAGTCTCCTCTATAATATAGGCCTTCTCGACGACCTCTGCTAATGTTTGAGGACAGTGGATCTGCACTGCACCTCCGATATCCAAATTTGGGCCCCGATGAACCTGTCAATCCTCACCTGCTCATCCTGCATATACTCTACATACTGGAGTAGATATAGAAATCTACTCTCATACTTTTCTACTAAAAGAGAAGCCTATCAAAGGTCATGGAACTCATCAATCCTTTGTTGTATGAACCTTCATGATAGATACCTACTCTTGAATCTCTTCTCAAACATCTCCCATGTCACTGTCTCTGAATCTACATGGAGCTTCTTCTCCTCTATCCTCCACCACACTCTAGCTCCATCCCTTAGTAGATGGATCACAACATGAGCTTTCGTGTTGCTAGAACAAGGATAAAGCTTGAAGCAACCACTTAAGCTCATTAACCAGGCCTCTTCCTGGAATCCACTCATGTCACTTGAGTAATGTGAGATCCGAAGCTTCAGGATCTCCCTGATGTGATCCATTCTGTGGTCTGTTGGCCTCTAGGTCTCTCAGCATGCTCATCCCTAAGTCTAGGGCTTCGAGACCTCTCTCTATGCTCTGGAACTCTATCACCCTATCTCCTAGGTGGTGACTCTACTCGACCGACTCCACATGGGAGTTCTCTCCTCTATGCTCCTCGCTGAGTCAAGGAGATACCTGACCCTCAATAGAAGGGGCTCTATCATGACTAGCTACATGTCCTCCTCCTAAGCCTCTCACGTAGAGCGACATTAACATCTTGAAGGGTCTATAGAATCTAAGGTAGAATGGCTACCACACCCTGATCCGGTGGTGGTGGTGGTGGTGAGTCTAAGTCTTTGTGAAGGTTCCTCTCACTCCATCTAAGCCTCCTCATATTTTCTAGTGTGCCCATGGTCCAAGCCTTCAAACCACTCTCTCAATTTTTCTAGTGATACTAAAATTGTAGTGCCCATTTAAACAACCACTTGCGACCCAAGAAACAACCTAGGGTTAGCTAGAAAATTATGGGAAAATTTTTCTTTTGAAGTGTCTACAACCAGGTTGCAAGAAGACATATGGTTTTATTAATAGGTTCTAGAACAAGACCAAACTACTACAACCTATGTTTTCTTTCATTAACAAGTATCAAGTTCACAAGGTTCCAAATTTAGGGTTAGGTGTTTCAGTAAGGTTCAAGGAGTAATTTACCCCCATACCCACTTTCTAATAGTATTAGAGTTTTAACAAGATTTTTCTCATCATTAACACTTCAAAAATTTCCCTAAACCATCCCAATGTATAGGAAATTTTCTCACCTTTCCGGTGATATAAAGAAGTACTCCTAACTCCTTATAGAACTCAAGATATTGCTAGGTGGAGTTCTAGGGTAAAATTTTTCCCTAGGGGGACACATGTCAAGAGGTGGGGAGAGCACCAAAAATAGGTTGGTGGGTCGCGGGGTAGCTTAGGGAATTTTTCCCAATGCGTGGGCTCAAAGTCATAAAATATCCCATGCCTCCACGGGTCCTTGGAGGACACGTGTCAGTCGTGGCACAAAGCGGGAAAGGGTAAGGGATTGGCAGAGCGGCAGGGAACTTTGGTGAGTTACGCCAATAGGAGACGAAATGGAAAAAGGGGATGTGTAAGTCCGCGCACCCGTGGGTCCATCCGGGGACATGTGGCGATTGACAAGCCACCGATGATGACAAAAAAGGGAGGGCGAGTTGTGCGCCGTGGGAATTTCTCTGAAAATTTTCCCAACCAAAACAAAATAAACACAAAGGGGCCACCCCCTCCATGAGCACCCAAAGCTGCCACATGGTAGCCTGTGGGGGCTTCGGGATGGCAAGGCTAATGATGAAAGTTTTCCAAATTTTTCAAAAGGGCTAAGGGAAAAAGGAAACCGCGCTCTGCCGTAGCCCCAAGAGGACACGTGGCACCCTCTGATTGGCTGTGGGCCGGTGGAGGAAAAAGGAAAATTTTGCCAAGGAAGAATTATAAGTTAAAATTTCAAAATTCTTCTACGTGAATCTATCGAGCCACGTGTTAGCACGTGATTGGTTGTGGGTTAGTGGGGATGTGGGGCAAAGTGGGAAAATTTTCCCAAGGTGAAAATTTTCAAAAAGACAAGTTAAAAATATTTGGTCCGCCTCACTGAGGTGCCACATGGTAGATCCCGATTAGTTGAGGGATGGCGGCGCTATGGAATTTTTAGAGAAATTTTTCCAAAGTAGAAATTTAAATTTTTCTAATAGTTAGATTTATTTTTTTATTTTTTTAATGCCAATTTGAAGTAAAAAATTCAAATGGCCATAACTTTTGATAGGAAGCTCAGATTTGGGAAAACGAGGAATTTTCGGAAAGCTCTCGATGCCCTCTTTATACAAGAGTTATAAATTTTGGAAATTGATGAATTTTGAGAGGTAAATTTTGAGAAACCAATCTGTAGGGTTTTAATTAGTGAACTGGTAGTTTTCAACTTCTCAATTTGGTTAAATTAGATCTCCTCCTTCACTCAACATGTCAAACAAACATGGAGGATTGGTTTAGGGAGGTTTTAGAGTGTTTTCGGAGAGTAAAATTGTTCAATTTATTCAAGGTTGTATTTTTCCAACAATAGACAGAAAAATGACTGTGCAAGTTTCAAATTGGATTTTATAAAGTTTTGAAGGTTCATTCTTAAATGTTAAGGTCAATTTAAATTCCTTAGGACTTACTAAGCCTGAATTTCAATGTTTCATATCTTATTGCTTTGTGCAAGTTTGAACTGCTCATTTCATTGATAAATTGATTGCCAAGTTTGGAAAATATAACAGAGAACAACATTAAAGGTACTTAAACATTTTTCCATCCTCCAAGTGTGAGAATTCATTTCCTTTCTAATCTAATGCATTTAATTGATTCAATCAACCATTCAATAGCAATTATACAAAGCCTGATTTCCAAATTCAACTCATTTCAAGAGAACAAAACACTGTCTTTTCCTTCATACGCATTCTTCTTTACAAACACAAAATTTCAATCTTCAATAATAATAAATCACATTCAAAACACAGTGCAATTTTGAAACTAATGCAATCCTTTATTCATTTCCAATACAACTTTACAATCTTCTCTTTTCCATTTGATTTCTAAAATACAAAATACAATGCATATAACATCTTTTACATTTCTTTTCCAAAATAGAGAGTAAAATAAATCTCCTTTACATTTCACAATTCCAATTTCAATCTTTCATTATTAATGCTAATGGGTTCACATTACAAAATACTATACAATTCATCCACCTCAAGTGGGAAGGGTTACAAAGAACTTGCACAAAAGAAGGGACTGTCAAACTGTATTCCTCTTGCTCCAAAACAACAACATGCTAGTTTCTCCATCTTTTCATCTTGATCACAACAAGGAAGGGGGAAAGGCAACACTCTCCACCCAACCAAGACATCCAATGAGAAGGGAGAAGCCATCCTTCCTCATTGGCCCCCGAGCCCCAACCATATTGAAATAGAAGATGAAAATCAACTCATGGCAACAAGGCTTCCACAACAAACATGCAATATTATTTCACATGCATAATACAATAAGAAACACAGTCCAAAAAAATAGTAGTTCACAACTGCATTTGAAAACATTCACACAAAACTTAGGCTTGATCAAGCAAGCCAAGAAGAGAAAGGAACTATGGGGAAACTACTTATGCCTCCCAATTTGGAAATTGGGCATCCACAAATAATCATACCACTAATATAACATATCATATCCCATAAAACTTATGCCTCCCAACCCCTCCTTATGCCCCCCCAAAGTTTCTCCCTTATGCCCCCAAGAGTAAGAAATGCAAGCTATTTCTTTTCCAAGGTGGATCCCAATCCCAAACTCCCTCCACAATAAAATTTATGCCATTGGCATTCCCTTATGCCCCCATATGAAATCCCCATAGCCTTCTCCTACACCATATCCTAAGCAGTCTACCCAACCAGCCAACACACACATAATAGCATTCACCATTTCATACAAGCATGCAAGAGAAAGAAACATTTTCAAAAGTACAAGTTCCTACCTCTCCATAATGGAGTTTTTTCCAAGATCCACAAGCTTTCCAAATGCCAAATGCAGTCCATAACCAACAATGCTCAAGCATGCAAAATGACTCCAAACTCCTTCCAAAACAAACTCCCAAAACAACAAGAAAATTCACCCCAAGAGGAATAAACAAAGTTTCAACAACCATAAACAAGCAAGGAATTCGAATTTTAAAGGAGAGGGAAGAGAAGAGGGTGATGTGGATCCATGTGGGATGCCACATCATTCTTCCTCAACCCTAAGATTAAAGTCAACATCATTCACCTAAACACAATAAATAAAAATGAGAATTTACTTACACACTCCAAAATAACCCATACTCCAAAAGGACTGAATTAAAAACATGTAAGAGAAGTGCAATTAAAACTTACAAATAGTCATTTCAAAATGCATTAAAAGGTCTAAATTTAACCTCCAAACCATAGGTATGGTTGGTGAATAATTTTAAGAGGTGTGGGACAAGTTTAACTTGTCCCACAAGCCTCCAAATATAGCCTCTAAGGACAAATTCGAATTTCCCAAAAGGATGAAGTGTTTCACACTCCAAAAATCTATCTTACATTCTCTTACATATCTCTTACACCTTCTTACACATTTCTTACAACATTTCTTACACACTCTTACAACATTACATTTAAGATCAACAACTTCATTAATTACATTCTTATGACATATTGATTTATTTATTTTTACACATGATTATTCACAACATTAACACAACATATAATACTAAAGAAAAAGGTAACACATCACAAAATAAACACATGCAACATTAATAAAGAAACCACATTAATAAATGCACAACCCATGGTCACATATAATGGAAATCCCTCCCATGGAATTCCCTAACCTAACACAACACACACGAACACAGTTGTCATGGTGACCTTGTTGAATTCACCCAAAATTTCAATATGGTTAGTCTCCAGTCCCCCAACATTGTTGTGATATTTTAACCTAAAATGCAAATACCTCCTTCGGCCTCATGGCCATATTAGAACATCCAAAATGATATAAAAACATGTCAAGATCATCTAAACACATGAATCACAACAACATCAAGAATTCAACATTATCATTTTCAATTAATTAATCAACTATATCTATTAGTGCAAAATCATAGCACCCTGGACGCACATCAAAGCTTCTAGGTTGATGTTCGTGCATCCAAAGTGTGATTGCACAACATGGAAACCTCTCTCCAAACGTGGGACTTGTAAAACCGAGAGAGGAATCTCCGAGAAGGCTGGTTCCTGCTCCTAAACTACACCGCCACAAGCTATTCCAGGTGCGGAAAGCTAATCTAATCCTAATCTAACCATGCCAAGGAGACAGAGAGAGAGAGAGAAGGGAAAAAACAGCAAAAGCCTACACTAAAACGGTGATACACTAGAGAAGGAGAATGTTGGACATCTATCAAAACTGCCATGGGACAAAGAGAGGTGAGCAATGGGAAGGATGGACAAATGCATCACAGGCCCAAGGATAGATTTCACACAGAAAATGTCCCAAAACTCCATGAACACAGCTCCAAACCTGCAATGAACATTCAAACATGCACAGACACCTGCAATGAAGAGAGGCAAGAAGAAGACAAGCAAAAATGAGAGAAGATGGACAAATGCATCACAGAACACGTTTTGTTGCTCCAGAAGTTTGCACAGAACATCATTCCATTAGTAAAATGCAAAAACGCCATTACAGAGCAAGGGAGGAGGTTCGAGCTCCATTTTCAACCCTAGAGAAGAAAAGAAGGGAGGGCAGAGCAGAAAGAATGAACAAACTTTTTTTTTTTTTTTGAGCCAAATCTGGCTTTTACATTGCATGGGTCGAGCCTGGGGACAAAAACGTATAAAGGCATGGGAGCCCATTCTTCTTGACTGCAGGTGTATTAAAACAGCATGGGGGACCTTACAAACCCATACCCTGTCACCTTGACCGGATTACAGGAGAATGCGACCCATTCTGCATTAAATCTGGTCGCTGGAATGTCATTTCTGGCCATGAACACGCATCAGATCCGTTTCTCGATTTTCTCTCTTCAGACTACACCAAAACTCGAGATTGATCCCAGAATCGTGTAGATAATTTCACCAGATTTCCGTTGATATAAAGAACGTGCAAATCCGAGCTCTGGATCGAAAGTTATGGCGATCTGAAGAATTAGGGCACGAAACAGGCGAAAACAGATTTTGAAATATTTTCCGCGCTCTGCCACCTGGATGACACGTGGCAGGCTCTGATTGGATGAGCAATTCTCTCTCCTCCGTCTTTCACGGGCTTTCCTTTGAAATTGCTTGTGGGCCCCTTAAACTTGGACACGTGGCGCCATTTCATTGGTTCGGTTCATGCTCGATAACTCGCCCATTTGCCCTTTTAACTTTTCTCCCCGTGGCACGTGGTGATTTCTCATTGGTCCTCGGCCCCTTCAGCTCCTTCGCGTGCTTCGTCTCCATTTTTCCCGATGTCCCATTTGATTTTGGGCCCTTTGTGCTCATTTCGCCGATTCGGGCATTTCGCGTCCATTTGTCCCAGACCTCCCATTTGATTTTGGGCCCTTTGTGCTCATTTCGGCCGGTTCGGCCGGTTCGCGTCTTTTTGTTTCACTTGGCCCACCTTGTTTTGGACTGCCTTGACTGACTTCGGCCGATCCGGCCGGTTCGGGTCCATTTGACCCAAACGTCCCAGACTGTCCCTCTCAGCAGTTAGTCAATTTTTTCTCGGTCGAACCGGCATTTCGCGCCCGCCGCGTACTTCTGGCCCGATTGTCCCAAATGCAATTTGGGCCGCCTGGAGGCTTTTCGGCCGATCCGCGCCTTGACGTCCCAAATGTCCCAGTTGCTCCCTTGAGCAGGACTTAGCCAATTTTCACACTTTTTCCTGGATCAACCTATTTGCCTTTCTGCAACCTTTTTTCGCATTTTCTCAGAGCTTGCTCTTTTCCTCTCAGACAGGGGACTTAGAAAATATTTGAGGGGACTCTAGCAACATGATTTTTGGCCCCGAATCAATCAATTTTCCTGGGACTTGAATATTCTGATGCATGTTATCAAAATTACCCAGGGGTGAATTTTGGATAACAGTTTGGCGACTCAGTGGGGTCATCGGCTCGCTTAGATGAATGATCGAGCTCAAAGCATCCATTGGGCATGGAGTCATGAGTTGCAACCTGCAACTGATCTGAACTTTGAAAACCTCCCTCTGAGCCACTTGGAAACCCATTGAACCTGGAGTGTCTTCACCAAGACCACTGAAATGAACTGTGCCAGAGCAAAACCAGCAACACCAAAACTATGTACAGAACTGAAAATCATACATGCCCCAAATGGAACATGCAGAGTGTGCACGAGCACTTCTTCTACTGAAAGCAAATCTACCTACTCTACTCTAGCTGGAAGCAAAGGCAAGCTAAACAAACCCTGCAACTGGTTGTGAGAAATAGCTTCCTTTCTTCAAAATTGGCAGCCATGCCATTGATTTGGCACTGATCATGGCTGTTTGGATGGATGGAAAATCAACAAGAAGCTGGTCTTCTATCCAAATCATCAAGGTATCAACTGAAAAATCCAATACCTCTTTTAGTTGCTCTGCATTTGGATTGGAGAGGTATGGCAGCTGATCCTTGGTACTTTGTAGCTCATCCTCATGCTCAGAAGCAAGCATGACTGGTTGTGGCTTCTCCTTTGGCTCCAATGAAGCCAAATACCTGATTGGGCAAGGTCTGATCCATTTGATATGCCCATAGCTCTGATTTTCAACTCCAAGAATGGAGTCTTCTTGTAGACCCACCTGAATGGATGATGTGGAAGAAATGGTGGAATCCTTCTGTCCTTTCTCTTCCTCCAATGAAGAACATGGAAGATAAAAATCTTCCAATCTTGATCCCAAAGAGTCTTTGTAAGATGCAAAGTGCTACTGCAAATGAAAGCTCTCCTTCATGGCAAGAGAGGCTCTCGGTGTTTGGAATGTGGATGATGAAAGAGAGAAAGGTGAAAGCTCAACCGGCTCTTCTCCATCAAAACAGTCCTCCAAATCTGACAGGTAAACTGCCTCATTGCTGTCCCGCTTGCTCGTTTTCAACTTCCTCCATGGTGTCCTCTTGATCTGCAACTTGACCACCATGGTTTCCTTCACTCTCCAATATTGAGTTTGAGAGATCAAACTCCTTTTCAGTGCTAGAACTTGAGAGAGATGAAGTGGAAAGAAGAACTGAAGGTTCTCCTGTAACCTGCTTTGTGCTCAAAGCCCTTGGATCTGCATTTTTCTCCTCCACAGCTAGATTGTGCTCCTCTTCTTTTGGATTTGGAGCAGCTTCTCCTTCCTCCAATGTTTGAAGGAAATCTTGCTCTTGGTTGAACTCTTCCTCCAGCATGAAGTTTGTCAAGTCAAACTCTTCAATTTGTTGCTCTAGAGGACAAGTTGGGACTGCAAGATCTTCTTCTCCAACAAAATCAGTCCTCACCACCATTTGTTCTCCAACCCTAGCCTCTTTTGTAGGCTTAACCATCAAGGGGATCTTTGTCATCCCAAATTTGGTAGCCCAAACCTTCAAGTCATCTGTCATTTCTTTTCTGTTGGGCTCCTCTTCTTGCTGTCCTTGATGACTGATTTTTTCAATTCCTTCTTCCCCATATGAAATTGGGAATGCAAGAGGAGGAATGGGTTGAAACTCAACCGATTTTACACTTTTTTGTGGTGGTGGAGGCAGTGAAACCTCTTGTTTCTTTGGAGGAGGGGGTATTTTTGTTAGCTCTTGTGGAGGGGATGACTGTTTGGAAGGGAAAAGGAAAGAAGAATCGAGATGGGGTGGAAGACTAGGGGATGGAGGGATGGATTCAACACATGGGACAGCAGATGGGGAGTTTAAATGAGATGGTGCAGCTTGAGTAATGGAAAGAGAAAAACCAGATGATGGTGTAGAACTTACCCATTGACAAGGTTGTTCAACAACAAGTCTGTAGGCCTCTATCTCTGCTGTCCATTGTGCAAGTTGGGGCAGCATCTTTATCATGAAGTCCAGCTTCTCCTGAGGGCTGTAGTGCCTTGGAAAAGGTCCCACCCATGGACAGGGTGCTCCATAACCGATTCCAAAAGCTTTCATTTGTGCTTGAGCCCTGGACTGCACCATCTCCACCTCCATCTTTTGGATTTTCTCCAACAGACCAGCATCTTGGATCTGATGGTCTTCATTGTATGCATACTCTTGCTCTTGGGAAGCTTCATTGCCAAACTGACTTTGGCACTGCTGTTCATATGAGTATGCATGCTGATCTGGAGGATTTGTAAAACATGTTGGAAGTGGAAAATACTGCTGTTGTTGTAAATGTGAGTTCCATGATGGAAATGAAGTCATGGTTGCACAACTTCATGGAATGGAAAAGAATGAAAGGGATGGAAAGAAGGATGAATGAAAAATGGATGGAAATGAATGGAAAGGCAACTTCGAGAGATGGTTGTTGACCGGATGGAGTCGCCGATGTGTTTCAAGTGCCTCCAAAGGTTGAAATCTTCACAGAAACACATCAACCGCAAAAGATGAAGTGAAAGACCTCTAAGGTCCCATCCGCGTGCCAAAACTGTTAGTGCAAAATCACAGCACCCCTGGACGCACATCAGGCTTCTAGGTTGATGTTCAGGCATCCAGTGTGATTGCACAACATGGAAACCTCTCTCCAAGCGTGGGACTTGTAAAACCGAGAGAGGAATCTCCAGAGAAGGCTGGTTCCTGCTCCTAAACTACCTGCCACAAGCTATTCCAGTGCAGGCAAGCTAATCTAATCCTAATCTAACCATGCCAAGGAGACAGAGAGAGAGAGAGAAGGGAAAAAACAGCAAAAGCCTACACTAAAACGGTGATACACCAGAGAAGGAGAATGTTGGACATCTATCAAAACTGCCATGGGACAAAGAGAGGTGAGCAATGGGAAGGATGGACAGATGCATCACAGGCCCAAGGATAGATTTCACACAGAAAATGTCCCAAAACTCCATGAACACAGCTCCAACCTGCAATGAACATTCAAACATGCACAGACACCTGCAATGAAGAGAGGCAAGAAGAAGACAAGCAAAAACGAGAGAGGATGGACAGATGCATCACAGAACACGTTTTGTTGCTCCAGAAGTTTGCACAGAACATCATTCCATTAGTAAAAGGCAAAAACACCATTACAGAGCAAGGGAGGAGGTTCGAGCTCCATTTTCAACCCTAGAGAAGAAAAGAAGGGAGGGCAGAGCAGAAAGAATGAACAAACTTTTTTTTTTTTTTTGAGCCAAATCTGGCTTTTACATTGCATGGGTCGAGCCTGGGGGACGAAACATATAAAGGCATGGGAGCCCATTCTTCTTGACTACAGGGGCATTAAAACAGCATGGGGAACCTTACAAACCCATACCCTGTCACTTTGACCGGATTACAGGAGAATACGACCCATTCTGCATTAAATTTGGTCGCTGGAATGTCATTTCTGGCCATGAACACGCGTCAAAGCCGTTTCTCGATTTTCTCTCTTCAGACTGCACCAAAACTCGAGATTGATCCCAGAATCGTGTAGATAATTTCACCAGCTTTCTGTTGATATAAGGAACGTGCAAATCTGAGCTCTGGATCGAAAGTTATGGCGATCTGAGGAATTAGGGCACGAAACAGGCGAAAACGGATTTTGAAATATTTTCCGCGCTCTGCCTCCTGGATGACACGTGGCAGGCTCTGATTGGAGAAGCAATTCTCTCTCCTCTGTCTTTCGTGGGCTTTCCTTTTGAAATTGCTTGTGGGCCCCTTAAACTTGGACACGTGGCGCCATTTCATTGGTTCGGTTCAGCGCTTCGATAACTCGCCCATTTGCCCTTTTGACTTTTCTCCCTGTGGCACGTGGCGATTTCTCATTAGTCCTCGGCCCCTTCGGCTCCTTCACGTACTTCACCTCCATTTGTCCCGGATGTCCCATTTGATTTTGGGCCCTTTGTGCTCATTTCGGCCGGTTCGGGCATTTCGCGTCCATTTGTCCCAGACGTCCCATTTGATTTTGGGCCCTTTGTGCTCATTTCGGCCGGTTCGGCCGGTTCGCGTCTTTTTGTTTCACTTGGCCCACCTTGTTTTGGACTGCCTTGACTGACTTCGGCCGATCCGGCTGGTTCGGGTCCATTTGACCCAAACGTCCCTGACATCGTCCCTCTCGGCAGTTAGTCAATTTTTCTCTGGTCGAACCGGCATTTCGCGCCCGCCGCTTACTTTTGGCCCGATTGTCCCTAATGCAATTTGGGCACCTGGAGGCTTTTCACCGATCTGCGCCTGACGTCCCAAATGTCCCCTGTTTCTCCCTTGAGCAGACTTAGCCAATTTTCACACTTTTTCCTGGATCAACCTATTTACCTTTCTGCAACCTTTTTCGCATTTTCTCAGAGCTTGCTCTTTTCCTCTCAGACAGGGGACTTAGAAAATATTTGAGGGGACTCTAGCAACATGATTTTTGGCCCTGAATCAATCAATTTTCCTGGGACTTGAATATTCTGATGCATGTTATCAAAATTACCCTAGGGGGGTGAATTTTGGATAACAATATCATCATCAATAATCTTCCATACTAGGTCTACTCAAAATATCCAATGTCACATGTCCAAATGAACATCTATAATATGTCCATGTCAAACAGTATATCATCATCCACATATATAATAAATTTCTCTAGTAATCATCATGCATAATAACTGAATCCAGGTCAATAATAATCCATGATCTAACATCTATCCATCATACTAAAACAAAACATAATAGTTTCCATAATAATATCAATAATATCAAGATTAGTATCTAAAAGTGTCAAAGGGAAGTGGGCACTACATTTTGTTTTCCTAGAAATGAGTGTCACTATTTGGCACTAGGATAAGCAAAACTTAAACATCACTTGTAATAACTTGTAATAAACTTCATGAAAGCGTGAGATAACTAAAAATAAAAAAGCGAGTGTGTGGGTCGCTAGACTACCCTTGGCAATCAACCCTTGTTGAATCAATCCAAGTGTTGCCCTACATCCCCTAAAATGGGAAAAATCCTCATATGGTTGTTATCCCAAATTTACACCCTTGCAAATTTGGGTAACTTTTCAAAATGGACTTAGTCATTTTGCAAGCCTTTAAGGAATAAATCAGGTTTTATTTACATAGGGACGTGGAAGGTTTAAAATATATTCCATGCTCTATGCTTTACGCTTCCGAAACCCAAAGGTCCTAAGTCTTTTGGGTTTTGGGTCATTCATACATCGGACCATGTCAACCTAATTACATGTTCCATGTCACTTGTTTTCCACCCCGTAAACCATTCTTGCCTTGTTTTAGGTTTCTCGAAATGTAAAACATCGAGCCGATTATGACTGTGTTTTGGGTTTTCAGAATTTCTTGCATAAGAACATTACTGCTCAAAAATGTGTTCCATGTTATGTGTTTTCCACTTCGAAAAAACTTGATAGCATCCTTTATTTTAGGTTTTGGTTTTCATTTTCATCGAAACATGAAAACCTAATTACATGTTTTGTGTTGTGTGCTTCCCACTTTTGAAACCCGATGATCCTTAGATTTTCAAGTTTTTAGGATTATTCGTGATTGGAACATCACCGATCAAATGCATGTTATTTTCTACTTTCTCTTCTATCCCACAACCAATTTCTTCCTTTGTGTCAAGTTTTCAGGGGTCAACTACATCAACATAGGTCAACATGTCTCATATCAAATCCTTCCTAATTTCGAAAGGTGCATCTCCTTGTGTCAGACTTTATAAGGTGCTCGACATGTATATTTCCCGACTATGTGTTTTGGGTTTCTCAAGGTGCAAATCGTGGTCACAGTTCTAATGGTATTTTCCTTTTATATCAGGTTTTTGAGGATTTTTGGCATGGTCATAGATCCAAGAGGGGGTATCTCTCGATGGTTTTAACCACCCATATTAATGTCAAATAATGTTTGTGTCTTTTATTGGCATGTTGTAGAGGGAAAATATGGATTTTCATTAATGGCTAGATCAAATTAGATCTCTCTCCCCTCCCTTGTCTCTCTTTCCCTTTTCTCTATATAATGTAAAATCACTCTCATTTATAAAGGGGTATGTTCTAAAATGTAAAGGCACCATGCCAAAATGGTCCCCGCTTAGTTGTGAGTTGTAAACCTTCGTTAGTGACTTGGCAATGTGTTCTTGTGCATTCTTCAACTGTAATGGTATGTGCATCTTCAAACAATAAAATCTTATTTTGTGGTGTTTTCTCAACCCTAACTTGCATTTATTTGCAATATTTCCTCTCCTTTATTTGTTGTAGTGTGTTGTGCATGTATTTATCCTTTGCAAGCTCCATTTTTTTGTTTCATGGAGAATAGATGGTAAATACGGTTTGGGTCCATGTCACTCATGTCTGACCTCTCCCTTCTCCATTTTCTTCTCCCTTATCCATAAGTAGAGTGTCCCCACCCTTTTAGTGGTGTTATCACCACCCCCTTTAGCTTAGGATTTCCCTTAGGCATCTCCTTCTAACCTTGGTTCCTTGGAATGTTTATATTAGGATTAGTTATTTGCATTTCCAACAAAAGTAGGATTAGGTAGAGGAACCATCAATCTCTGGAGGTTTATCTCACTTTGAAAGTCCCACACTTGTGAGATCATACCGTGTTAGAAAAAGGTAGGTATCTGTAATGATCAAATCCTAGGGTGCTACTTTTTTGTGATAACAATACTTCTCCTAGTGTAGGCACAATCATGCATGAATATCTACGCCAACACCTAATTGATGACCTTACATCTCTCAAATAAAAATAGTGAGCTAATTATAAAGTAAAGAATGTATGTAACATAGTAATAGTGTGATGTGGTGTGCTTAATATCCTTAGACTATCCCTTTGTTCTTTAAAGACCTTTGAAAATTCTTGGAGTGACTTCCTCTTGCTAAGACATGGATCTAAGACGTTTTAGTTCCTAAAAATGGAGGAAACTGGACTCTTGAACCTAGTTTGAGTGCTTTAGATATGTGTGGTGGCTACTATAATTGGTAGGCAATTGCTTTAGAGATGTTTTTGATTGTTTAGTGTTGATATTTTCAATACGAGATCATGATTATTACATGTGAGTTATAAAGTGCATACAAAGAATTAAGTTCATTTAAAAAAGGGATGCATATTGCCACAATCATGGGACACCCATGATGTTGCAAGTGATTCAATAAAATCTGATATATTTTATTAAAATATGATTTTAGAAATTTCTACAATGATGTACAATAAGATACAAGTGCTAAGCAATTTTAGAGATGTAACTATGAAAGTAAATGAGAGAGGTAGGGCACTTATCTTGATTTTTCTTATTTTGAAGTGTGTCCACCTCGGTAGGATTGATGAAAATGTTGTGCAAAGTCTGGGAATTCTCGATAATTTTTTTTTAACTTGCAAAATGGCCGGGACACTGGCACCTAGACAGGGGTGAGGGCGTTTGAAGTGCCAAAGACCTCTCTTGGGTGCTATAGTCCTGGAGAAAGGGTAAGAAACTTATTTCTCCAAAGATCACTAGGGCTTTGCACTTGTTTGCTGATGATCACCTATATGTTGTACTTGGATCACCATGGTACATGTAAACTCCGTAACACAAATAATCTCCCGTGAACCCCTAAACTATGTCAAATCCTACAAAAGAAAGATGAAAATGGGGAGTTACGGTGCCCTCAGTTGTCAAAAAAGTGAACTTATGACTCAACGCTGCACTAAATCTTAGACTCCATGTAGTTCTATGTGCTTGTGTGTGCAATAGTGCTCCTAGGTTACGCTCACATCGATGGCACCAATATAGTAAGCTAAAAGCTAGATATAATGCAAATGTGTGGATGGAATTAAAAACTTCCCCTTCATATGCAATGTATGCAAAGTAAAAAACCCAAATATACAGTCCCTTTGATCATATGTAGATAGATATCCCCTTGATAAAATTTCCCGCCATTATAATGGTATGTATGTTGTGTTTATATAGGGATATCTTTCTTGAATTTTGACACTAATGACACGAAAATCCAATTAGGACCTTGAGATAGGCATAAGAAAACTAAAAGGATGATTATAAATGTCAAAAATGTGATCAAGAATAAAGAGGATAGGAGCACCTAGGTTATACAGGAGGCCCTGGGGACTAGTGTCGAGTCCTAGGTGCTAGTGTCTTGAGACAAATGATGAAAAATGTGAGAATAATAACAGATAAGGATCCATGTGACTTGACCAGAAGTGGGTGCAGAAGTGGGAGAGGTGAGAGATAAAAACAATAGAGACACTCAAAGTAAGAAGATGGACTAGGCAGTCTTTCACCAATGAATAATTTTCTTATGCAATATCCATACATAAAACATGTGTGATTTTATGTCTACAACAAGAAAATCAAGCCACATAAAATAAGTAAGCAAGTAGTCAAGTCAAAAAAATCTAGCAATTAAGTATAGAAATGATAGTGAAAAATACATGAAACAAGATAGGTCGAAACAAAACTAAACACATGTTAGTCTTATTATTCCAAAAGATATCTTATACCAATATAAACAACTAAGCATAATGAGAAAGTGAAAGGAACTATAATGAAACAAAATCACTTGTGTAGTGTAAAAGATTCCCCAAAAATATCAACATTTTAGGGAAGGGACTAATATGACATCTATCATCATATATCAATATGTTTCTGTCTCACATCAAGCTTTGGATACCTCATAAATGCATGTGCATAAAGAGTATATAGAAAATTATGATATCTATCAAACTGTTTATGATAAATAACATATGTAAACTAAAAAGCTATCCAATCAAATCATATGTAGATCCTCATTTTTGTTTGTGAAAATATTTGATTTTTTTTATATTATATGATTATTAATATGTACGGGAATGGGGTAACATAAGATCTACCTAATAAGGGCCTCATTAGGAGGTGAGGAGGACCCATATGATGAAAGTATGTCAAGTATATTAGTGTCACAAATGCATGATATTCACATGATTTTTGACAAGATTTCCTTCTAGTGTGGTAAAATGATAAACACTTGGAATAAGCCACTTGGTAATGCCACAAGGGCCCACAAACTAAGGTTTAAACATTAAATTTAGTGTAGTTTCAACATTGGTATTTTTATGATTTTTCTTTAGGACAAGGTCATCAATGTAGAATTTATGAGTATGGACCTTCTTATTATAAGCATGTTTAATGTACTCTTCATACATTCACGGGTATTTCATAGTTATACCCATTTGGAGTCAAAAATTTCAATATCTTGTAACCTCTTTTCATGATAATCATTTTATTTAATTATATCTTGTAAAGAGACCCATAATGAGGGAATTTCCAATTCTAAATGGATAACCACTTTTGTTTCATAGAATAAATAAAAGGAGTAGCATTAGTAGGTGTTCAAATACTAGTTCAACAAGTATAAAGGGCATAAAAACTACTACAAAAAGTATGAATAGTACCATGTTTTGAGTTAAATTTACATAAAAATTTGACCTTTTTGGGTTTTTCAGCCATGATTCTTCAAGAATTCATGTCATAAAAGGTGGTACAAATGTGACACAACTAGACATTTTTATTTCACCGTATTTTCACCTCTTTTTCCAAACATTTACATTGGTCATTCATGACACCAACCCAACCATTATTGCAATTCCAAGTGGCAAAAATTTGATGTAAATTTCCTTTGATAAATTTTTTAAAAATACATTTATTAAAAATATGTAGTTGTACGCCTAGATTTGGATCATCTGCAAGGTGTATTAGTTGATATGAAATATCCAAATCAATGCTACTTAAAACAGAATGGGCTTATGCTACCATTGTGAAGAGAAGGAAAATTATGGTTTCTTTCATTAAATAAAGTGGGTAAAAACTCTTCCAGATATGAATCTAAACTTGCACACAAGCACACTTAAAAATGTTAGTTATTTTTGGTGGTTAGGGGACCAACATTGATCACGTCCCTAACCATTTTAAGGAGATAAAAGACATTTTATTGGTAAAAATGACAAAAAAATGAAAATGAAAAATATACCCAACTTAGATCACAGGACAATCACAATTGCACGATTCACCAAAAATCACATGGAGATCACAAGCCAATCGCAGTTGTGATTCCCACATGTGTTGGAATTTTTCTAAAACAGTGTTGCAGCAAGTTGTATCTATCCTTTGTGATTCGCTTTCACTTCTTCAATACCTACAAAACCAAGATATGTGAGAAAGATATCAAGAAAAATCAAGTACATATTTTTTTGTACCAAGAGTCATGTGTTGGAATGATGAGGGTGATTAGTATTTAATAGTTTTTGAGTGCATAGGGGAGTGGGACACATATGGGTGTAATGATAGGGTCCATAGTGCATTGGGAATGCACATGGGTAGGTGGGATGGACATAATTAAATGTGAGTGGGTGAGGGTTAGTAAATGAGTGGTGAGGTGTCTTTTATCCCCAATTTTGTGGGGTTTTATATTTTATATGTTTTGTTTTGGATTATTTGATTTTTTTGATTAGGAGACCTTATGTGTAGGGTGAATTTTCTAGTGTTTACATTTCCCCCTTTTTGGGTTGAATGTTGCAATAGGTAAAATGCAACACAAAAATTGAAGATGAGATGGGGTTCATCAAACCCTATTCGGTGGTTACTACGGTTGTGGGATTAGATAATTGAATGGATAGATAGGATCATGGAAATGCAATTAATGGGTCGGTTCAAATGGAGTCTATGAAGGGATCAATAGGTTTATTTCAAGAGGAAGAGACTATTGAGTCGATTGACGATTAGATGTCATAGATTTGACGAGAAGGGTTTTACTAGATCCCCCTCGAGTGATAGTTTTGGAGCCAAAAATTTCCTTAATGTAACATAAGATGAAAAGTGGAAGTTGAAGAAGATAGAAGAATGAACCTTGGAAAAGACATGATGAGTGAAATCGAGGCTAGGGTTGTGCTAATCGTAGCCTATAATTTCCCAACAAGATGGTATGCACATTGGCACTTCATTCAACAAGATTGAATGATCACCCAAATACCACATAGCTACTAGGTCCCTCCTTTGGGTGTGTTTGTCATGATGTTATTATGCATAATCATGGTGATAATTAACCAAGAATGTATCCAAACCCACTAAACCATTACATACTTTTACTTTGAAATATATGTAATAAGGAAAAATAATAGATCAAACAATTACCAATATCAATTGTACCATGAAATATCCATACTCGAAATATCAATGATCATAATCCATCCACAATATTCCATTATAAAAAAGTATTAAATCATAGAAGCTAAATACATAACAAGTATCATTCTAGGACCTTTGGACATGTACAAGCATCAAACCCTAGACCATAACTACATAGCAAAGACTCTTAAAGCTCATACATCATAACTGGTACCAAAACAATGGCATATAATAGATATAAATAGGGGTGGGTACTTTCCCTTCACCACCCATACACTCTCCTAATAATAGGCGTGCCAAAAATAAATTACATGCATGCTTTACAAACCAACTAATAATATATTTTCATATAAATAAATATAGATTAATCCTATTAATATCCTCTAGGCATGTAATCAATTTGCATGTTCATCCTCCAAAAATATCCTTTTCTTGGCTGCCAAGTTATTATTCTTTTATCTCTTTTCTTGGTCGGCACTCCATCCTTCTTTTCTATTTTTAGCCCGTAATCTACAAAATCAGCTAGGTCTTGAGTTATGTCCACTTGGGAATGATCAATTTGCATGTAAATTCATCTTGTCCCCGTGTGTGCTTACACACACCTCCCTTGTATTCCAAATTTCTCTGCAAATTCTCCATACTTAGCCATTTTGTCTGTTCAACATTATCCCACACTAATTTCATTTTTGCCCTTAGAAATGGGGTTTACACATCTTGTAACTCTAATGAAGAATAATAAAGGTCATGTTTATGAATAATGAAAGAATGAAATAACATCTAGCGCTCGTTGATCTCTTACTTCTCAACTAGATACAAAATCTTAGGGTACTCTTTATTAAGAGTTCTTTCCAGCTCACTCCATTAAACTAGTCCTTTCTTAGTTGTATCTAGAATTATTCCAACTGCCTCCATTATTTCCTTTAGAGCCATATCCTCACTCTTGTCCTTTAACTACCTTATTACTATAACCGGGCCTAAAATCATCCCTTCTATAACATTCTTTGTGCTATCAATAATCCAAGATCCTTGATTATTATTTTTATTAGCTCCCTTGTTGTTTTAAGTGTGTCGTGCTTCCTTGCAATCTCGACCATCTTCTCTTCTCTCCCAAGTTTCTCATCCTTCTAATGGCCACTAGTACCTCATTCTCCTCCTTGATTGTATAATCCTTAAGGATATGTTCTAGATCCCGGTAGTTGTTTAGTGTCAATCTTGCCTTCTTCAATTCATCCCTTATCATTTGCAGCATGGCTTCATATTCCCCAATTTTATGCACCACGATCTTCTTATTATTCTCTTTCTCTTTTGATATTTCATCTTACATAAACCCTTGTCTTGTTGAATTCTCCTATAACAACATATGAACTAAATATTGTATGAAATGCAAGGACGAAGGGTATGTTTTCTTAGTTCTCATCAAACTATGGGTGTACCTCCAAAATTTCTTCTCCAATATGTTATAACATGTCCAGGATGGCCTTTTTGTTCATTTATACTTTCTCTTTCTCTCTCGTGAGTCGTTGGACCTCCTGTGCCTTATCATTCTTATCCTCCACCAAGGTTTGAATGTTGGCCACCTTGTCTAGATTTCGTGTGTTAAATCTACTGACCATTTTATTCGAGCTTTACTTGTTTTCTCATCTCACAACTCAATTGGATTTACTATTAACAACTTCTTGGGAACCTTCTTCAATTTGTGTATAACAAACACATCTCCTAATTTCTAAAAATATGGCTCATCCATGTGCGTCTACATGATATAAGAAAACATCTTATTTGTATGCCCGGATGCCCCTTCATCATTGATGACCTCCCGCCATATAAATATTCTCGTGCTCATAACACTTTGAAAATGCACGTGCAACACCATAGAGTGATCATTGACATAGCTCATCTGATGCATCTGCACGACCTCATCCTTCCCCCTCCTTCCACTAATGCACCTTCCAAAGGTACATTTTACTTGAATTCCTTAGGGGTGCACGGTTCCACTCGATGTTTCATCCCTTGTTGGATTTTTCTCCCTTTTCTCCTCTTCTTCATGCTCTGAGGGGTGTTCATGGAATTTGTGCACCTCATGTACTTCATGCATCTCCTCATTGATTAGGGGATCATTTTTTATATCAAAATTTCCCTAAACATCCCTAAATTGTGTCGTGTAGAAGATATTTTTTAGAGATTTCTGGTGACTATGAGAAGGTAACAAAAAGATATTGGGAGCTCCAATTATGTTCGGTCAAAGTTCAGTCAATGAGAAAGTCAACTCTAGTCAATAGGTCAATATTGGACCAATCACACTGCGACACATGGAAAAAGGGCGTTGGAAAATATTGAGAAGGTTTTAACCACGATCTTCGATGGTCGTAAAATGATATAGCTCATGGGAGTAAGAGGCTCAATTTTTTTAATGGAGAGGAGCCCGGCCGCCGTGTGGACTAATTTGTTATCGCCGATGTGGTGGGTCCACAAGCCACCATGTGGCTTGCCACCATGAATCAAATATGATCGATTTTCCTACCAAGGATCGACATCGAGCTATTAGTCAAGTCATGCAAGGACCGAGTTACATTTTAGCTCGGCAAGCTATCCACATTGATCGGGACCATCTATATTGCATGGGGTCTATATTAACCCATTTAACCTCCAACTCACCACATAGTGGCATGTTCAAATTGCTAACTACTTGGCCCACACAATGGGCGCATTAAACATAGTGGCCAATATGTAATCTGCCAACTCCCAATGATAAGCCAAAGTCCATGTGGTGGGGAAAACCAAGCCATGTGTGGAAGCTTCCACATGAGGAGGAGGGGGCGGTAAAGCCTCAAGTGGTCCCATGACCACTATGCATTCGTGGGAAAGGCTTTAATAAAGCCTAAACATTTATCCTTCCCACCTAATGTGGGATATTACCCATTTTTAATGCATCCACATTACGTGGAATTTGTAAAAGGGGTTAAAGGAGGATTATGTGGGATATTACCCACTCAAACATGCAAGTTGCCCATTATATGGGATTTTATCCCATTTTACATGCTACAGTTTAAGGCTTATAATAGCCTAAGGATAAATATGTGGCATTAATTTTAGGGGCCTATTTTAATATAAATAGGGGACCCATTTCATTGTAAAACATGCAACTTTAAATCTCAAAGCAATAGCTTGAGGAAGACCAAGCGATTGGAGGAGAGTTTTCTTTTGATAAGATCTATTTATTAGGCTTATTATAAAGTTGTGAAGACCTATTTATTTAAATAGGAATTATTGTGACTAGGAGTTTTAATACTACCTAGTCGGCCCATAGTGCCACACTAAATTATTGTGAATCCTGGAGTTTTGATGGAGTTCCATAGGGTGTTACAAAGCATCTAGAAGGCCGATCAAGATCCAGGAGGATTCCAAACAGTGGAGCTAGTGCGATAGAGCTTTCCGAATACGCCAGAAAGGGAAGTCTACTGTTGTGGAGCACCGATAGCAACAGGGGGTTACAAAGGGGGGATGGCCCCTCGGTGGGGGGTTTGGGGCCATACGCCTAGCGGGGTTCGGGGCGGTGCCCTAGTAAGCCACATTTTATTTGTATTTAAGAATTGTGAAATCTAGACTGTTCTTTATTAGGTCACAAATCTAATGGGTGGTTTTCTATGTTTCCCCAAATGGTTAAAACCCTAATATATTTAGAGGGTCAATATGTATGAGGCTCATTGTATGAGTGGTGGAGATTTGAGAGATAGTTTGGCTAGAATGAATAAAAGGATTGATCAAGCTTTACAGTAGACGTAGCCCATTTTGGGTGAACCACGTTAAATCTGTGTCTCTGTTTTATTGCATTCTTTCTGTTTTATGTTTTCCACATTATTCATTACATGCTTGTTTATCTGTACAACTGGTATAATCCTAACAACTAGTATCAGAGCATGTTTGAGATTTATTTGTTGGTAGTATACTCACAGAGGGATTTCTATTTGAGTGGGAGAAGCAACAATGGCAGAGGAGAATAAGTTTAGAGTTGAGAAGTTTGACGGCTGAAATTACCAGCTATGGAAAATGTAGGTGGAAGATTACCTATATCAAAAGGATCTATACCTACTATGTTGGGAGGTGAAGAAGCGAAACCATCAATCATGTTTGATGAGGAGTGGAAGGTTTTGGATAAGAAGGCTCTCGGTGTGATTCGATTGAGTCTAGCATCGTTTGTAGCTTCAAATATCTCACAAGTGAAGAGTATGGTAGAGTTGATGAAAACCCTAGCTAATTTATATGAAACACCTAGTGCATCTAATAAAGTTTATTTAATGAAAATATTGTTTAATCTACAAATGCAAGAAGGTGGATCTGTATCTAGCCATCTTAATGATTTCCACACTATTGTAAATCAACTAGATTCAATTAATATCCCATTTGATGAGGAGGTTAGAGCATTATTATTCTTGTGTTCTTTGCTAGAAAGTTGGGACAACTTAGTAATGACAGTTAGTAATACATCATCTACTTCTCTTAAATTTGAAGATGTAGTCAGTGTCATTTTAAATGAGGAAATACACAGAAAAGTACAGGGGAAAATTCTTCTTCTTACGGAAATGCAATAAATATGGAGAGTAGAGGGAGGAGAAAGGAGAAATCAAAGAGTAAGGCTCGTGGGAGATCTAAATTGAAGAAGGGAAGATCAAAATCTAGGAGTAGAGGCATTACTTACTGGGCTGTGGAAAGAGAGGACATGCTAAAAAGGATTCTTGGTTTAAAAAAACATAGAAAACCAGATCAAGGTATTAAAGAGGAAAATCTAATAGGTAATATTGTTTAGGATGCTCTTATACTTTCTCTTGATACTAGATTATAATATTGGGTAATAGATTCGGTGCCTCTTTCCATGCAAACCACGATAAGGGCTATTTTAAAGAGTATTTATAGGGAAATTTTGGACAAGTTTATTTGGATGATGATGATCCGTGCAACATTGTCGGGAACGGAAATGTACACATGAAATTACAAAACAAAAATACATGGATATTGAGAGATGTGAGGCATGTACCTAGCCTCAGGAGAAATCTCATCTTTGTAGGATAGTTGGGTGGTGAAGGTTACATAGTAACATTCACTTCAGATGCTTGGAAGGTTTCTAAGGGTGCCTTGGTAGTGGCACAGGGTAAGAAAGTAGGCACTCTTTATTTGTCTACTTGTATATCTAATCCTTCTACCATATTGTCTACTTTAGATGAGGATGCCAACATGTGGCACAATATATTGGGACATATGAGTGAGAAGGGCATGAAAATTCTACATGCAAAAGGTAAGCTTTATAGTTTGAAGCAATTGGACTTAGAGTTTTGTGAGCATTGTATTTTTGGGAAACAGAAAAGAGTTAGATTTCTCAAGGTAGGGAATACCAAGAAAGAGCAAAAGTTGGAGCTAGTTCATACAGACATGTGGAGACTGGCCCATTTTGCATCTCATGGTGGTTCTCTGTACTATGTCACATTCATAAATGATGCCACAAGGAAGGTATGGGTATATTGCATTAATTGTAAGTCTGATGTCTTTGATACATTTAAGAAATGGAAAGCACTTGTTGAGAATCAATGTGGTTTTAAATTGAAATGTTTGAGATTTGATAATGGCGGTGAGTATTGTAGTAATAAATTTGATGATTATTGTTCCTTGATTGAGATTTGTAGAGAGAAAATAGTTCCCAAGACTCCGTAACAAAATGGTGTTAGTGAGAGGATGAATAGAACAATAATGGAGCATGCACGATCAATGAGATTGCATGCGGGGCTGCCTCTTTAGTTTTGGGCAGAGGCTATAGATACTTCTATGTACTTAATCAACCATGGGCCTTTGAGTGCACTAGATGGAGGAATTCCTAAAGAATCCTAGATCGGGAAGAGGTAGACCTTTCATTTTTAAGAGTAGTTGGTTCAGAGGAATTTTTGCATGTTAATAAAGAAAATAGGAAGAAATTGGATTCAAAATCCAAATGTTGTACATTCATAGGCTATGGTTGTAATGGTGATTATGGATTTAAGTTTTGGGATCTAGATGAATCTAAGATAATTAGGAGTCGTGATGTTGTTTGGTGTGAAAATAGAATGTACAGGGATCAGTACAAGATGAAAAAAAGCCCAAGGAAGAATTGGTTGAGGATATAGCTCCTAAAAATGAACTCTCGGGTGGAAAATATCCACCTATAGGTACCGAGGTTGATAGTTTTGTAGGCCAAGCATGACAGCCAGTGTCGGCATCGACACCTCTGATTAGAAATTCAAGAAAATGAGCAGCAAGAAAATAATGATCTGTGACACCCCCATCTTTGGTAAGAAGGTCACAATGTATTAGTAGACCTCTAAAAATATTTTCCCCTGCTTTGTATTATTTGTTACTAACAGATAGTGGTGAGCCAAAGAGATTTGATGAGGCAATACAGGTGGAGTCCACTAAGGAGTGGGAGCATGGCATGAATGAGGAGATGGACTCCCAACATGGGATTTAGTCAAATTTTTAGTTGGGAAGAGATGACTACAAAACAAATGGGTCTATCGTGTAAAAGAAGAAGAAGGTGGATGGAAAAGGTACAAAGAAAGGCTTGTAGTGAAGGGGTATGAACAAAAGAAAGGTATCAATTTTGATGAAATTTTCTCCCCTGTTGTAAAGATGTCTTCCATTCATACTATATTAAGTTTAGTTGTTGTTGAATATTTACACTTAGAGAAACTTGATGTCAAGATGACATTTCTCCATGGTGACTTGGAGGAGGAGATTTATATGTAACAACCACTTGGATATGAGGTGAAGGGTAAGGAGAAATTGGTTTGCAGGTTGAAGAAGAGCCTATATGGGCTCAAGAAAGCTCCCGGAAATGGTATCTAAAGTTTGATAGTTTTATGCATGAGCATGGTTTTACTAGATGTCAATTAGATCATTGTGTGTACTTTAAATGGTTGGATAGTGGGAGCTACATTATTATTCTATTATATGTAGATGATATGCTTGTAGCAGGGTCTAATATGTAGGAAATTGCAAAGCTTAAGGAAAAGCTTGCACAAACATTTACAATGAAGGATTTGGGTGCAACAAAGAAAATCCTCGGTATGTAAATCAAGAGGGACAAGAAAAATAAGAAATTGGTGTTGTCTCAGGAGGACTATGTAGAAAATGTGTTAGAGAGGTTTCATATGCAGAATGTGAAACCAGTTAGTACACCATTGGCTGGGCATTTTAGATTAAGTAAAGAGCAATGCCCAACAACATAAGAGGAAAATGATTATACGGCATGAGTTCCTTATTATTTAGTAGTTGGGAGCCTCATGTATGCCATGATTTGTACCAAGCAAAAAATTTCCCAAGTAGTGGGAGTTGTTAGCGGTATATGGAAAATCCGGGTAAAGCATCTTTGGAAGGCGGTCCAATGGATTCTCAGATACTTGAGAGGGACCAGTAGTAGGCACTTGTCCTTCGGAGGGTCAGATTATAATTTACATGGATTTTGGATTTAGATATGGTAGGAGATGTGGATATCAGGAGGAGTACTACTAGATACATGTTTACAGTTGGTGGTGTGGAAATGAGTTGGATCTCAAAGTTGTAGAAATTTATTGCCCTATCTACTACAGAGGTAGAGTATGTTACAATGATTGAGGAAAGGAAATGTTATGAATGAGCAGGTTCATGGAGGAGTTGGGTAAGGAACAAGGGGATTGTAAGTTACATAGTGATAGTCAAAGTGTAATTCACCTGACAAAGAACTTGGCCTTCCATTCCAGAACCAAACACATTCAACTAAGATATCACTTCATACGACAGGTGTTGGAGGATGGGCAACTTGAGTTGGTGAAGATTCATACAGATGATAATCTTGTTGATATGTTTACTAAGCCAATGAAAAAGGAGAAGTTGGATTTGCATTCAACTTCTATGGGTCTTCAAGATTGATCTTGAAGTGGAAGAAATAAGCCAAGAAGAAAATTCCAAGGAGTTGTAGTGGTGGAGTTACAACAATCAGTCTCCAAGTGGGAGATTGTTCATTGTGAAGGCTAATAGTGATGGGGGTTGCAAGGGAAATTCCCCACCTCGCAGGTCTAGGGGGATGCCCCCGGCTTAGGGTTTGGGGGAAGTGCCCCGTAAGCCACATTTTATATATATTTATGCATTACGAATTTTTGACCTAACGGGTGGTTTTCTATGTTTCCCAGAAATGATTAAAACCCTAATATATTTAGAGGGTAATTATGTATGAGGATCCTTGTATGAGTGGTGACACTTTGTGAGAAATAGTTTGGCTAGACTCGAATAAAAGGATTGACTATTTTTGGTGGACGTAGCCCATTTTGGTGAACCATGTTAAATCAGTGTCTCTATTTTATCGCATCATTTTCTTTTTTACGTTTTTTGCATTATTCATTGCATGCTTGTTTATCTATACAACTAGTATAATCCTAACAAAATCAAGTGCTATCTTTCACCCTTGTCGTTTGAAGGTTCGGATATTCTTCTAAGAAATTTATTAATAGTTTCCATTAGGTTTTCTTGTGAAAGTACTATTGTAACTTACAAGTTTTGACTAGTGGAACGGTTCGAAAGAACTCGGAGATGTAGGCAATTGACGAACTCCATAATCAACCCTTTTGCAAAGTTTCATACTTATTGCATTATTTTATAGTTGATTTTAACGGGGTAAAAATTAAATGGTAATTTTATAAGCCTATAAGGGTCTGAAGATCGAGTAGATAAAAGTTTCAGGTCTATTTTTGGATCATTCATCATGTGCGACACTCTCTTGCCTATGCGCATATTTCCCGCATCTCAAACTAGCGGTTCTTACTCTCTTAATCCATTTTCTTGGTGTAGTTTCTATAGCACATCCTCCTCATCAGTGTCACCCTTCAACACCTATCTTCTTCTTCTTTGCTTAGTCACCGGGATTTTCTTAGGTGGTGAAGCTAGTTGTGATTTCATAGGTTTAGAGGGCTTGACACCATCATCTCTCCCTTCACATGTACTTTTAAATATTCCTCTCACACTATGAGTAAGCATGTTGTTGTCCTATTTCTCTTCCTCCTACTCTTCCTTAGTATTTTCTTCTTATTCGACCTCATAGGAGTAGCCTCACGTGATTTCCTTATACCCACTATTTGTTTACCATTTGATAGCTTTAGGAATTTAAATTCATCCTTGATGTATTTTCTATTAACCAACTTAGGCTTGGGGTAAATGTATACCTTGGCCGCTTCTTCCTTCCTAACTACCAAAGTCATGGAGTTTATGTTGATATCATCAGATATCAAAGTCTTAATATAAACTACCTTATTTGGATGAACATAGGTCTTTTGCAATGTGTGGTAGTCATGGTATACCTTTTCTTCATTGAGCCTCAACTTGCACACATTTGAGAATCTATTTATTGAAGCTTGGAAATAGTGCTTTGTAAATGCATACGGAAACTTACACTAAGGGCTCTTCTTACCATCCTTCATGAGAAATATTCCAATGTAGTAATGATTTTGAACTAAAAAGTTTTCCTTCCCATCCAAAACCATAGGTGAGTTACTTGGGATTCGCCATTCATGCTCAAATGCCTTACACATACTCATGTACCAAATCTATGCCCTTAACTTGTAAGCACTGTGACCCCCTCGTAGGTATAATATGGGAATATCTTGGCTAATTACTTGTTATTTAGTGGATATTTCCATATCTTTTCCTTAGGGCCATCTAGGAACCCAACTCTAAAAGCATAATGAATAGGAGTATCATGCCCCATGAAATCTTGTCACCCTTGCACGCTTCCTCAATAATTACCTCTGCGATAAAGGAAACCATATTATACATTGTCCCCTCTGCCATTTTCTTTATGTTGTGGAGCCAATTCTTATTCACCTGGACTCATCTCTCCTACATGTTGAACTTGGTTAATAGGTGCAACACAATTTTGAAAATAAGGTCGGCTTACCTTTAAAATATCCATCCTCTCCCCCATGTTTTTGTATGTCATCTCAACCATAGTAGCCTCTACACCCACTTCATCATATATGTCGGTGGAGATGTAACCATGTGAGCCTACCAATCATTAGAACGATAATGCACACTCATCTCCCTACGAAGTAAAAGTTCTCATGGAATATTGACATGATCCATTTAGTAAAGGTGCTCTGGTTTACCAAAATATGGAAACTCATAGATTTGCAGTACTCCCATGCCTTCTAAGGTCTTATACCCTTTTCCATCGTAAATAGGTTTTTCATGTTCAATCTACTTGTTGGTCTTTTTTTGATATTTGTTTGAATTAGTGCGATGATCGTAATCACTCACTTTGCATATTTGAATGTTGGATTCTTAAAAACATCACATAGTCATGTCCTTTAGATATTACATTTCATAAAATATTTCCTTAGACATTTCCTCTACTTCCACTTTTGGATCTTTCCTCTTTCTACCCTTTGTGGCTACCGCAAGTGCTCTTCTAGGTTCCGTGTTCAACTTCCATAACTCAATCTTGAGATTTCTTATCTTTTTACCCTATATGTTTCTCCTAACCTATGTTCTATGGCTATGAATTTCCTTTTCCAAACCCTAGCTTCTGTAACTCATCTCCTAAACCATGTAGAATGCCATTATATTTTCTTCACACTTCCAATGAAGGATTCCTAACTCAGGCCATTCCAAATATTACTTTGATTTCATCAAATTTCTCTATTTATTAATATTCTCACACTATTTCACAATCCAATCTCTCTTCTATGCTTAAATAATCTCTTGTGTAAGGTAAAAATGAATTTGTTTGATATCTTTTTTATAGATCTCCATGATTTTTTACACATTTATTACTCACAAAGTACCACCATACAATAGATTTAACCCTACATTTTTCTACTTTCCCACGCTTTCTCTTTGCTTTGTTCCACATGTTGTAGTTGCGACCTTCTAGTGCACTTACTAATTTTTAGGTTGAAGACCTCCTCACGTGCACTTTATTGTACCACAATACATAAACATCTACGGTATATACTAGTAGTTCAGCATGCCACTACCTACCTCATGTTATATTAAGCAACCATTTTTCACTCTTAGATTTCCTTTTGAGAAATTTTCTTATTATCACCCCCTTCGCATTTCTCATGAAACCTTTCTCCATTTTTCCATACTCGTACCTAAAACCAGATCACCATACCAATGTGTGTATATAGCTATCCACTTTAACTCGCCTTAAAGTACCAACAATATCTCCTTTTCACGCACTCGAACCTAGTTCACCACATACTAAAAGTATGCACACGATCCTATGGGTGTGAACTCAAAATATAGTAATCAACTTCCTTCCCACAAGCATGCTTATTACAAAAAAAAGAGAAACAAAATTAAAAAAACATAACAACAAAAACTAGAAAGAAACACACGAAAGAGAAACCTAATCTAAATGGTAATACTACCTTATTATAAACACCAAGAAGCTTCATTTATAATAGGGCTTCAGCCTACTACCATTGAAGTAACTAAGAAACATGGTGCCATCTAGTGCCTACAATTGACATATGCCGATTCAAGTATCTTGGTTACTACAAAAGGTCCTAACAAATGTACCTTCAACTTCCCTAGGTGGCATGAAAATCTAGAGTCCTAGAGAAATACCATCTTACAAATTGCAAATGTCTTGTTCTTAATGTACCTATCATACCATGCATTATGTCTTTCCTTCTCAATATTCTTTATCCAACATGTAATGACAAGCCTATCATATAAATTCATTATTTTTTTGATGCACTTCTCCATAGCTTTTTCATCATCTAGTCCACCTATGCGTGGAATACACAAGGATGGTAACATGAATTCCATGGGAAGTACAACTTCTACGTAAAACACCAATTAGAATGGTTTGTCTTTATTCAATATCTTATAAGTAGTCCTATAAGCCTAAAGTTAAACTTGTTAGGAATTAGTGAAAAATATGCAGAAACAATTCTTCAAATCACAACAGCAGGAAACTATATAGCAGAAGTATACATGAAATATAACAACATAAATAAATAAGGAACAAAAGGAGACAAGAAAATATTTAACATGGTTCACCCAATGTGGGCTACATCCACCAATAACTTGCTTAGATTTTATTATCAACAAGAGTAAAACAACTCTCACAGTCTTCTCTCGCTTATGAACTCACAATAGAATTTCAAAGATGCTAAACCACATCTAAAACAGAATTGACACCCAATTTCTTAACCTTGATCACTCTTGATCACCTCTTGATCACTAAGATTCAATACCTCTTGAAAACATAATATATATTCAAGATACCCTAAAACCTCTATTTATAAGAATATAATCCCTAAGAAGTCCAAAAGCTGACCCTAGAAGTTTGAAAGTCATGACCTTTCATCTTCCCATGGATGGAAAAGAAACTGTCATGACCTTTCATCTTCCCATGGCTGGAAAAGAAATGGTCATGACCTTTCATCTTCCCAATTCAAACTCCACACTTCAATACTGATTTGAGAAGACCAAAAATAGGCTCCACACCCCAAAAATCTCCCACTTGGAGATTGTTCCTACTGAGCAAAGTTCTCAACCCTTCATTATCAACCATGAAGGCCAATCAAAGTTGAACACAACTTCAACTTCTCCCTTGTGACCACCTTGGTCATCATATCTGCAAGATTCTACTGGTATGAATCTTTTCTAGCTTCAACTTATCTTCTTCCAAAGCTGCCCTGATGAAATGATATCTCATTGAATGTGCTTCATCCTAGAGTGAAAAGTGGAGTTCTTCGCTAAATGAATAACACTTTGACTATCACTTTGTGTAGTCTCCCAACTTCTTGCTTATGACCCAACTCATCAAGAAACTATTGTAGCCAAATCATCTCCTTACTTGCCTCTAGTGGCAGCAATATACTTAGCATTTTTGGTTGACAAAGCCACAACCTTTTGTAACCATGAAATCTAACTCACCGCTGTATCACCAACCGTAAATACATAACTTTTCATGCTCCTCCTGCTGTCCAAATCTCCTGCCATGTCTAAATCTACATAACCACGCAATGTAGTGTCTGATCCATTGAAACACAATGCTTCTCCCATGGTCCCTCTCAAATACCAAAGGATCCACTTCACTGCCTGCCAATGCTCTCTACCTGGATCACTCATAAACTTGCTCACTACTCCCACTGCATGGGAAATGTCAGGCCTAGTGCATACCATAACATACATCAAGCTACCAACCACTGATGAGTATAGTACCTTAGAACTTTTGATTTTATCCTCCTTAGTCTTGGGATTCTGCTCCTTTGATAATTAAAAGTGACCTTCCAAAGGGTTACAAAACAAAGTTAGCATCCTGCATACTAAACCTCTCCAAGACCTTATTTATGTACTCTTCTTGAGATAACACCAACTTCCTCTCTTTCCTGTTCTGAGTTATTCTCATACCAAGGATTTGTTTTACTTCCCCCAAATCCTTCATAGCAAAGGAGTCACCTAGTTGCTTCTTGAGTACCTTTATTTCCTGCATGTTCTTCCCTGCAACAAGCATATCATCCACATATAGGCACAAAATAATATAACTACCATCAAGAAAATTCTTGATGTACACGCAATGGTCTGAGTGACACCTGGAGTAACCTTGCTCTTGCATAAAACTATCAAACTTCTTGTACCACTACCATGGATCTTATTTCAGGCCATACAAGCTCTTCTTCAATTTACACACTAACCTCTCCTTCCCTTTGACCTCATAACCCTATGGTTGCTGCATATACAATTCCTCCTCCAACTCACCATGAAGTAATGCAGTCTTCACATCCAACTACTCTAAGTGCAGGTCTTCTACTGCTACTAAACCAAGAACAGTTCTAATAGAAGTCATTTTAACAACAGGAGAAAAAAATTCATCAAATTATATACCTTTCTTTTGTGCAAATCCCTTGACCACCAACCAAGCCTTGTATCTTTTCCTGCCTCCATCTTCCTCTTTGATTCTATACACCCACTTGTTTTGCAATGCTCTCTTTCCCTTAGGTAGCTCCACCAGATCCCAAGTCTAGTTTCCATAAGAGATCTATGCTTTTCATCCATGACCTACTCCCACTTCTTCCTAGTATCCACCTACACTGATTCCTCAAAGCACTCTGACTCTCCACTGTCAGTGAGCAATAAATAATTCAAAGATGGAGTAAATCATTCAGGTTCCCTTCTTACCCTAGAAGACCTTCTCATCTCAGGAGTTTGGGGTTCCATATGAGTAGGTTCTTGAACTAGCTATGCTAGAACATGCTGCACCGAAATAGCCCCTTGGACACCTTGCTATCCGCAATGTCCTCTAACACTTTGTATTCTTTCTTTGATTCCTCTTTCTGTTCCTGCAACTGATCTTTATACATGACTTTTTCATTAAAAATAATATCTCTAGACTGAAATATTTTCAAGTCTTTAAGACTCTAAACACGGAAACCAAAGTTGTATTCACCATATCCAACAAAGGTGAATTTCTCGACTTAGCCTCTAACTTGGTCCTATCATCTTTATCAATGTGAGAAAATATCTCACATCCAAATACTCTAAGAAATGATTACCAAACCAAGCCTCCTTAGGTATACCTCCATCCAAAGCCATAGAGTGTCCTCTATTAATCAAATAAACAACCGTGCTCACCTCTTTTCCCAAAACATGAGTGAAAGCCCCGTATGTAACCTCATGCACCTAGAATGCTCCATGATTGTCTTGTTCATCCTCTTTGAAACTCTATTTTCCTGTGGAGTATTTGGAACCATTATTTGCTTGCGGATCCCATTTACCAAACAATAATCAAGAAATTCATTACTACAATACTCCCCTCCATTATCTGACTCAAGACATTTCAACTTGAGACCTGTTTCATTCTCAACCAAGGCTTTCCATCTTTTGAAGGTTTCAAACACATCAGATTTCTTTCTAATGCAATATACCCAAACTTTTCTAGTTGCATCATCAATGAAAGTGACATAATAACATGAACCACCAATAGAGTTTACCTTAGTGGCTACCATACATATGTATGAAGTAAATCCAACTTACCCTCTTTCTTTGTAGGTCCAACCTTGAGGAATCTCACCTGCTTCTATTTTCCATAAACACAGTCCTCATAGAAAACTAAATCTAACTCTTTTAATCCAAGCAACCTGTCCTTTATAATCTGCATGCCCTTTTGACTCATATGACTGAGTATCTAGTGCCATAAAGTTACATCTCCATCTGCAACAACTAAATTACAATAATCAACACCACTGGTTAAATACAAAGTACCAATTTTATTACCTCTTACAACCACAAGAGCTCCCTTGGTAACCTTCCAAGAATCCACTATAAACCTAATCAGCATACCTACCATCATTGCCCAGTGACCTGACCCGGTGATATCAAGTTCCGCCTCAACTTAGGCACATGCCTAACATCCTTACGTAGCCATGTGTTCCCATTATACATTTTCACCCGAACACAACCTTTCCCTACTATTTTACATGGTTCATCATCACCAAGATATACATGTCCAAAATCTCCTTGAACAAAATCAGTAAAGTAATGTCTATGTGGGGTGGCATGGAAAGAAGCCCCTGAATCTAACACCCAAGACTCAACAATATTATCTAAAGAAAGAATTAAGGCATCCTGACAAACATCACATGCTGCCACATTTACCTCTTTAGTTTCCTCCTTCTTGTTCTTCTTATCCCAAAGATCCCAACAATATTTCTTAGCATGACCAACCTTCCCACAGTGCCAACATTCTAACTTACTCTTGGACTTTGACCTTCCATGATCATTTGACTTCCCATGGTTACCTTTCCCTCTGTTCTTTTGTCTCCCTCTTCTCTCCACCATCAAAGTGTTTCCAGAAGTAGAAGAATCTCCGGTGCTCTTCCTTCACATTTCCTTGCTTAGGATCACACCTATTACATCCTCAAACTTCAGCTTTGAATTATTAGAGACTGAATTACTTACAACCATAACCAAGCTATCCCAACTATTTGGAAAGGAGAAAAAATCAACAAATCCCTGACCTCATCATCAAAGTCATTTTTACCGAGTTTAACATACAACCGTATTAAATTCATTTAAATTATTAGAAATAGAACCATTCTCAGACATCTTCATATTAAATAAATTTTTCATCAAAAATATTTTATTAGAGGTAGAGGGTTTTTCATATAACTTCCCAACAAACTCATGAGACCTTTTGTGGTCTTCTCCTATGATATGTTGAAAGCAACCAAAGATGCAAGACATAACTAAATTTCCCTAAGTACCTTTCTATCTAGCAACTCCCAATCCTCATTCGACATGGTGTAGGTTTCTTTGATTTCCCAACCAAAGGAACATGGAGGTCCTTTTGATATAAGTAATCCTCCATTTGCATCTTCCATAAACCAAAGTTCTACCCATTGAACTTCTCAACCCTTGATCTTCCCTCATCTTCCATAGCTCCCACTCAAGCTAAACTTTCCCTATGATTTACCACTTTATAAAAAAACCACCAAAGCTTTGATACTAGTTGTTAGGAATTAGTGAACAAATATACAGAAATAATTCCTCAAATCACAACAATAGGAAACTATATAGCAGAAGTAAACATGCAAAAATATAACAACATAAATAAATAATGCACAAAAGGAGGCAAGACAATATTTAATGTGGTTCACCCAATGTGGGCTACGTCCACTAAGAACTTGCTCAGATTTTATTATCAACAAGAGTAAAAAAATCTCACAATATTCTCTCTCGCTTATGAACTCACAACAGAATTCCAAAGATGTTAAACCACATCTAAACCATAATTGACACCCAATTACTTAACCTTGATCACTCTTGATCACATCTTGATCACCTCTTCATCACTAAGACTCAAGACCTGTTGAACACACAAGATATCTTCAAGAGACCCTAACACCTCTATTTATAAGATTACAATCCTTTAAGAAGTCCAAAAGCCAACCCTAGAAGTTTGAAAGTCATGACCTTTAATCTTCCTAAGACTGGAAAAGAAACTATCATGAACTTTCATCTTCCCATGGCTAGAAAAGAAACACTCATGACCTTTCATCTTCCTAATTCAAACTCCACACTTCAATATTGATTTGAGAAGACCAAAAATAGGCTCCACACCCTAACATAATTGACACTTTATCATCCCAATCTTTTCTTCCAAGATCATGAATCTTTATCAATGTTTGGCCTAAGATTTTTTTGAAATATTTTGCAGTACCATTAGCTTTTGGGTGATAAGGATTAGTTTTATGGTGTGCCACCATAAACTTTGCTAATAAAATTTTGATGGTCTCATTCAAGAAATGAGTTCCTCTATCACTTGTCAAGATTAATGGGCAGCCATACCTACTAATAATGTTTTCCCATATGAACCTTGTTATTGTAGCTGTAGTACAATCCTTTGTAGGCACATGATTTACCCACCTTGTTATATAATTTGTAAAAATTATAATGTAATGTGCACCATTCCTATGTGTGGGTGGTGTAATAGGTCCTACAAATTCAATATCCCACTTCTCAAAAGGTTTTGTGCTTGCAATAGGTCTAAGTGGCATCTCATCTCTATGTATAGGTTTTCCAAGGCACTGAAAATGATCACATGATTTGACATATTCCTTTGTATCCTTATATAAAGTCTCCCACCCAAGACCAACCATAAGTATATTGTGTGTAGTCGCATCACCTATATAATGTCTTGTTGCTATACCGCCGTGAGCCTCTTCCATAATAGCTTTGTGCTCATGCTCTAGAACACACCGGCGTAAAACCTCATCTTCCCATTTTGTAAAATTTATCTCCAATCAACTCATAAGGAGCATCATGTATTACAAGTTGCTTCTTCTCTAGTCTCTTCATCCCCTATGGCATCAATCCAATGCATAAAAATAAAACTATATATACCAAATATGAGGGCACATAGTTTAACCTTAACAACTGCACATTAGGAATAATATCTTCAATGCTATGCACATAATCGCCAAAATTTATCATTGATATATGATCAACCCCTAAATTACTCTTTCCTAACTTCATAACAACCGTGAAATCAAATTCTTGAAATAAAAGTATCCACTTGTAGATGTGCCCTTGCAAAATTGGCTTGTTGACTAAATACTTCAGCGCAATATGATCTGTATAGAAAATAAATGGGGTGGCCAACAAGTATTGTCTAAACTTATGCAACGCGTAGATCATAGACAAAGCTTTGAGCTCTGCGATACTATAATTATGATCCACATGTGTCAACTTACTTTGCTTGCAAACAAAATACGATGATCCACAATGCCTTCCCTTGGATGTGATAAGATCATGCGATTACTAAGCTTCGAAGCATCAACATGTACATGAATGGGTTTGTCCTATGAAGGAAATTGTAAAATAGGTGTAGTGGTAAGCCTTTATTTTAATTTCTCAAACTCCTTCTGTTATGCATCACCCCAATAAAATTTCCCTTTAGCTTTGAGAAACTCATCTAGGGGCATGAAAATATTTGAATATCCCTTGATAAATTTCCTATAATATCCTGTATGTCCCCAAAATCTATGCATTTCACTCTGATTTGTAGGTTCCTCAAACCCAAGTGTTAACAATTTAAATTACCCGGAAGAAGGCTATATGTCAAACTAATGTTTTAAAAGAAATCCTTACATAGTGAAATTTTGCTAAGGCCGAGAATCCAAAATTTTTCAATATTCAGACTTTGGAGTTTTTCTCTTTCAGAGTTTTTAATACTCATTTTTAGAATTGCATTTCAGATTTTCCAAAGTCAACTCCAAAAGTCTGAATTTTCAGACCTTTGGGTTTTCGAGTTTCGGGACTTTTTGGCTCATTTTTAAAAATCCCTCTTGGACTTCCGAAGTCTGAATTTTTGAAAAGTCCAAAAATTCGACTTTTAGGTTTCAGGTTTTCAGAGTTCTCCGAGTCATTTTTAGGATTTTTACTTAAAGTTTCCCGAAGTCTGAATTTCTGAAAATCCAAATTTTCGGACTTTCGGGTTTTCGGGTTTCAGACTTTTAGTTGCCAATTCATCTTTTTGCTTTCCATTTTTCTTAAAGTCTGAAATCCTAAATTTTTAGAATTTTAGGCTTTCGGGTTTTGGAAATTTGGAGGTTCTGTGCGAGATTAATTCTCACCTACCTCTGTACGGATCATATTTTTACCTTTAATATCAGGATTTCTATATAAACATGGATTTTTACTTTTCAATTTTACCTGACACTTTCTCTTTGACATTTCACTCTTGTACTTTACGTATCCTTTTCAAGGTATGTTTTTGGTTTTATTTTCTTTTGGTTTAGGTCTTTTTCCTCCTCCTTCTCCCCTTTTGGGTTTCCTTTTGTTTTCCCTCTGTGTTTTCTTGTAATGTCTTTCTTTTTCACCATGCTTCATTTTGTGAGTTTTCCTCCAGGTTTTCAAGTATGTTTAAGGGATCTTTTTAGGTCCCTCGTACTTCCTCCTGTTTCTCATGTTCCATCTTGGATTTTTAACATTTATTTTGCAGTTCCTCCAGAGATCATTTAGAAATAATTTTCGAGAGAATTCATTTTGGAGAATTCCTTCAAGAGATCACAAGGCGGGAAAATCATTCGAATTTTTTTTTGAGATATCCTTCAAAGTTTTCCAATTTCGGAGATTTTTGCTTTCGAGATTTCTTTCAAATTTTGGCTTCAAAAACTTTTTTCGAGAGATTTCAATTTTGGGTTTTCTGAGAATTCAGATTTCAGATATTTTTTTGGAGAATTTAGGATTTTGGGTTTTCGTAGAATCGAATTTTGGGTTTTTGAAACCTATGACTTTAGAATTTTTTTTTCAGAGATTTATTTTGGTGATTCCTTTCATACTTTTTCGGTTAGGGATTTCAGATTTGTCATAGGTTTTGATGTTTACCTCCACTTCGAAGGGAAAAGAGAAGATGAAGTACATATTTCTTGGGGTTACACCCTAATCCCGCTGACCTCGACTTAGCAAATATCGGGGACACTGATCTAGGATAGATTGATCTTCCCGAGTTATGGGAAAGATTAAAGGCCTTGAAAAAAAAGCCATGGATGTAGGCCATCTTCAACAATGTGGTCTTACATTTTTGCTGATTTTTAGACATCCATGGAATGCCCAGAGTGTCTCCTACCTACCTACGGTAGTCCACTATGACGAGGACTCTATGTCAATAAGAGATAACGATGATAAGGTGGTGATCCGTCTGGACCCAAAATTATTTGAAGACTTGTTTAAACTTCCAGACGTTCAAGATTACGCTACTATCTCACCTGAAATAGTAGTTGAGCACTGGGATAAAAAAGAGGAAATATGCTCGAAGGTCATGATGAAGTCCTACCTGACTAAGAATTTTTCCAAGTTTCCCAAAACTATACATCGATCGGATTTCATTCAGGAAGTCAACAATCTCATTATACTTTTAAACGAGTTTCAAGTCTTCCTTTTGCAAAGGAATTTCATGAATGGATTTTCTTGTACATAGCAACAATAAAGAAGAATGATGATTTCATCCGATGGGGTGAACATATTAGTAGCAACATTCGCTATCAGTTGGGCAAGGTGGCAAAAACCAAGACTTTCTACATGACATATTTTCTAGTATATGCAGTTGCTGCTATGGGGATTTTACAGGATTGAATACCAGGGGAGTTCGCAACACATCCCAAATATACAAGTTTTATCCCCAACTCACTCTGGACGAGGGGAGAAAGCACTTTCGAAGAATCAATGATGCTTTCTTTGCCATTGTCCTCTATCATTTCGATAAAGAGTTATATAATCAGAGGGTTTCTGATGAAGCTTTCCAAGAGGTGTGAGAATGGGGAGAAATCTACTTCCAGTTTCCCACATTCACCTACATTCGATTCTAGGTTTCATAGGTTCCCTGAAAAGTTTCCGAGGTGCCCCACTAACAAATGGGTTCTTTTGGAATTGGTTCGGCAGTTTTAGATTACCATAAAATCCAAAATAAGCGTCACAAGGTAGGAATGAGTTTCCCTATTACAATTGGTAAGTATTCTTGCCCAACTATCCACAAGGCCAAAAACATGGATGCTAAAATGGCTGAGTTAATCCTGTGGAATTTCCATCTGCGAACTACCTTTGACTATTGGGGTAAGTTCGGGAGATAGGTAAGTCCAAAGTGCTCACTTTGTAGACACTAAAATTAGGTCACACTCCCCTTTTTTTCCCTTGACATATAAGTACCCTTTGTTACATTTACCTAGCTATGGCCCCCTTCACCCCACTAATATTAATTTAAATAATTTAATTAAATTAATGCATTATCCTCACTATATTTATTACTTAAATATCTTATTTGAATAATATCCCCACATCTTTGTTCACTTAGACACCTCACCAAGCCAATTCAACCTAAGACCTATTCTTAACAAGTTGCCATAACTAACTAAGACTTATCCAAACCCTAAAAATCAATGCCTACATTCCCTCTAACCACATTACCACATGCTCACAAGAAGCTCCCATTCTAATCCACGAGATAATGACACAAGATCCAAGGAAATCAGGAGGATCTCCCTAGTTTAATACATGTAGGAAATCCCACCTTGATCGAAGTTGGTTACCCTTAACCGCCTCCCCAGTTAAGCCGGACCTCCGTTGGTTACCCCTTTTAACCTCAAAGCAACCTTATTCTCAAGGTTGGAAGTTAGAAGCAAGTTGGAAAACATTGGGATAAAGTTAATGAGCAAGAACACATCTCAGAGAGATAACACATCTTCAGAGAGCCAATTCCAGTGAAAACTCACATCCGAGGAAGGAGATTGAACATCTTCTCCTGCATAGCCATCCCACCATAATCTGATCTATCCAAGCAAAGAGGAGTGTACATGCAATCCATGCGAGAATCTTTTCTTTAGTTGGTGATCAATTGAAACCTTCAAACCCATTATCAACACTTCCATCCCTCACACACAAACATTCGGAATGAAATCTAAGTAAAACATCATACTTTCTGGTTATTTCATTTCATCATCATTTTATCATCCATTGTTTATCTTGCTCCCTATTAACCTTCTCCCCATTTTTACCTTTGTATACCCATTGAAACCTTGTAAAATCCTACTCTAGTCACCCAATACCTCATCCTGACCAACCAAAGTCCTTTGTACAATCACAAAGGAGACCCCAGCTTGTTCTGTGACATTTCCAGATCCGACAAGAACCGGCACCAATTACGCTAACGCCATCATCAGTCACCCCGATCGACACTAGTCTCTGTGTTTGCCCACAAAACTCTAAACAGACCTACCCACCCAATTTTATCTCACCTTCATTCACCCGTGTGATCTACCCGAGACTTTTATCGACACTGCAGAGACCCGGAACCAATCATTTGACCTTTGGATTCTATTCTAGATTAGCCTGTTAGATTAGATCTATTTCTTATTGTGTTTTAAGTGAGATACCTAAATCATTTAAAGATAACAATAGGATTTACTTTGTTTACAGTATTGAATTGTTTAAAACAATGGACTAATAGCCATCTAGGAAGTATCACACTTCCCAGATCTAGCATACACTATGCAGTTCACTACATATATTGTTTAACTTTTTTTGGAGTTCTTGCTTTGTATTACAGGTAGTTCCTCCTAGCCAAAAGGAAGCTCTCATGGTCAGCTATGGATTCGGAAGTCATATGCGTGCAACAACCCATCAACCAACATTCAAATAGGTATTCCTCTTATGCCCATTACCCTATCTGTTTTGTCAACACTTCAAAGAAACAATCTAAGAAAAAGGTGAAACATTTTGGCATGCCTGAGTGGGACCCATCCAGGGTTCCTTGCATTTCATTCATTCCTAGGAAAAAATTGTGTGTTTGTTTCCCTTCTAAAAAGAGTGCACACTAATTTTCTTCTTTGGTAATCCACCTCTTCTTTCTATTTTCTCTAAAGGAAACTTTTATTTTGGTGTAATTAAAAAGAATCATTTCTTCATGTTTTCTGTATTCTAGTGAAAGAGAATCCCTCTTCCTCTTCATCTTATTATGTCATCCAATCTCACATTTTCGATTTGTGTTTAAAAACAAGTGCATTCCATTCTAATTTATTACATTAGCTCACATTAATTGAGGGCAACCTATACGCTAGAAGTCATGACTAGCTGATGGTTGACAAATGAATCGTAGAAAAGCACTTCTATCCTTTTCTCTTTCTCTGAGTCTTACCAAACCACACAAAAATTCAAAATACATACATTCTTAAACAACATCCTACCTAGAAGAATTTGTAGGTGATCACATGATCATGACACAGTGGGCACCCAGCTCACTGCTCTGTCGAGTCATACTTCAGAGCGAAGCCCGCCCCCACCATAACATACCTGAAACCTCACCTTTTAGATCTCCTTCTTTGTAGGAAGCCATCCTCACCAAAAACTCTATTTCACAAT
Source organism: Taxus wallichiana var. yunnanensis (assembly GCA_018340775.1). Taxonomy (NCBI): domain Eukaryota; kingdom Viridiplantae; phylum Streptophyta; class Pinopsida; order Cupressales; family Taxaceae; genus Taxus; species Taxus wallichiana. The sequence goes on from CM031234.1 coordinate 503,021,758, forward strand.
TCATGTGTCAGTCCCTAAATAGCATAAGCTAAATAAACATAATAGAAAAGGCACTCCTAGGATCGCATTTTCTTAGTGTTTTTGCTTGGCTTGCATTTTGAGGTGAGAGATCACGTTCATCACTTTTTTTTGTTCATCCTTGCATGCTCCTCATCATAGCTAGTGTATTACAGCTCCACCTGAGTGTGCACGGACATATCATCATCATTCCTAGAATTCTGGGTCTAATTCTACATCAAATTTTAATTCACAACCACTTTCTTTCATCACTATTTCAATTTCATAGTAACCATTGTTGGTTACCTCTAACTACCATCGGTTATACCCAACCGACGTCGGTTCCAAGTCCTTTTGCTAACCTACTCAAAAGGACATTTTTACTTCACTTTCTTCCACTTTTCATAGTCTCTGTCACTGTCATTATTCCCATTGACATTTTAAACATCCTCAGATTTGGCATACCTGTCAGATTTTACCTTCGCCTTCTTGTTTACTCACTGTCCATTTTCTACAAAGGACCGACAACTGTTACCCCCGACCAGCGTTGGTTTTCCCTAACCATCATCGGTTATCCTGTTTCACATTCCAGCCATCATTTGGTCCTTCATCCACTTTTTATCACTAGATTCACCTATTCTGTTGTTCTCTGTATCATTTATAGAGAAGCAGCCCTACCTGATCAGTATTGGTTCACATGGTGCTAACCCAAAGACAAGAAAGCACCCTCGTATTCCATGCTAGTTGTCAACCACTCCCACCTAGTCCTTCACCACCTTCTATTTTATCACCAGCCATGGATCCCATCCAACCTACTACTATTGCTACCGAAGATGAGGAGTTTGCATGACTCCTTGACCAGAACCTTGCCACCTTGTAGTTTTACCTTTCCCACTCATCCACTCGAGATGCCTCAGGTCAGTTGATATACGACATGCCCATATCTATCCCCTTGATTGCACCCACTTCTACATCAGCCCCATCTGGCTCTGTGCTTCCTATATCCACCTTACCTCCAATCGTTTCACAGTTAGGTTCTATACCCACTATGAATGTCACGTCTATTACCTCTGTGGCACCCATTACATCCGTTGTACCCTTAATTACTACCATAAACACAACCTCATCCACCCCTAATGTCTCATACATACCTGTAGCTACATTCCCACCTCTAGTTTCGGTGACCCCTACCCCATTTCAGAACGTGGTTCTTTCCAATCCACAATCATTAGCCCCTATTTCCACCGAGGTTACCATGACCCTTCCATTCCCATATACATACTACCAACAAACTCTGTTTCATCCATTATTCATTCCGTCGTACGTACTCTATTTCATTGCCTTATTCTCCACCACCCTAAATGACAACCCCATACACCGGAGTTCCACCCCTGTTATATGCCCAAAACTAACCACCTTATGCTATAGGAGGCATCCAATCATCACAACCCACCAATGACCTAATTAAATTGATGTTGGACAAGATGTAGACATTGGAGGCATCGGTTTACGGCTCTGTAACACTCTCACCTACGATGAGATTTGTAATGAGCCTATTCACCCATTCATTCCTATTTTTTCATACCACTGTGCATTGGGAAATTCCTAAATTCAATCACTTCAATAACAAAGAATACCCCGACAACATTTGTGGTCATTCAAACATGGTCATTATCTCGATCTCCCATGATAATGCCTTGCTTTTGAGAACTTTTCTGTGTCCTTTGGACCTGCATTAGATTGGTATAGTGGGTTACCTAAACACTCTATATTCTCATTCAATCAAGTAGCCCAAGCCTTCTTGGATCATTTCTCTATCAATATCGTCAAAAAGGTTACCATGACCAATTTATATTCCACACGTCAGTATGAGGACGAATCCATCACAGATTTTATCACTCGCTGGTGTAGTTTGATCAATAAACTTACCTTCCAATTGCCACAAATTGAACTCATCGAGCTCTTCATATGAGCTTGCGCTAGACATATCTCCCTAGACCTTGCAGGTCCAAACCTTCCAAACATTCGATGAGGCATTCACTATGGCACAAAAGTTAGAGATTCGGGCCATCAAAGAGAAGAAAATCCAATTACGCAATAAGAATTCAACATTCAAGTCGAATGATACCTCTTCCTCTTCCAAACCACAAACCAATTATTCAAAATCTAAGGGCACCACTAACGTAGTGGTACTCAAGGCTGGCCCAGCTCATCCATCGAATCAAGCTACACCCTCATCTAATCTCTCACCTATCCAAAATTTTCAATTCAGACGAGAGAAACAAAATATACCCTAATTGGGGAACCTTACTCTTCTATCTTAGAAAAGCTTATCAAAGCTGGAGCCATCACCCTTCCACCCATAAAACCACACACTAGTTTTGACCCTACTCACCCCATGCTCGCATGGTATAAAGAACATGATTTTTGTAACTATCATCGAGTAAAGGGTCATAGTGATGGCAACTACATCACTTTCAAGAATATTTTCCAAGAAATTCTCGAGAAAGGTGAGTTAATTGTGGATAATCCCAACGCCACCCCCAACCAAAATCTACAAATCTTCAAAAAACTGTTTCCCAACCATGCCCCTTCATCCAATCAAACCGGTGAGACATCAACTCATGATACCCATACCCATGAGGTTCACGCTATCTTTAACGAGGTACCTGTCACCTCTCAATTACCTCACATCCCTTCCATAGAGGAAATCCTAGCCCAAAATCCTCCTTCCACATTGGAACCAACCTCCCATGTTCCTTCACCAACAGAGGAACACCTTTCATCTCCTTCATCACCTACAGAGGGGTCTTCTGCTAACATTGAGACCATCTCACCCCTGGCTTCTCCACTTAGAGAACCTTTACCTATAGTACCTCCTCCACCCATAGAGGATCTCCCATTACCTCCTCCACCCACAGAGGAGCACCCATTACCTCCTCCACCCATAGAGGAGCACCTATCCGTTCCTCCACTTATAGAGGAGATCCCATCATATACCTAGTTGAGATACCTTTTCCTTTTGGCAAGCATTCTCCATCACTACCCAAAATCCAATAGATCTACTTTCAGCTCTCTTACCCACTAAGTTTGAAGCTAGCCAATTCGTCATCTCTAAGATGCATTTTACGGGAATTCCCATTAGGTCCTCACCAAATCCACCCACAGATGTGCCGTTCTCACATTTGGCCAATCACTTAGATTATGTGGATAGGGATTTACTATGGGGGCACCTCTTACTCCCTATCTCAACACAGATGCAGAGATCCCTCGTTGATACCTCCACTATCTACCTAAACACATTTCTACCCATCAAACCAAATACAACCACTGCTATCACAACCCCTTCCACAATACCTGTTTGCACTCAAACCACACCCTTACCCATAACCTGACCCACATCTAAACCCAGGACCCACACCCACAACATTTGCCTCAACTAAACCTATTCCCACTCTAGGGGTCACCCGACCACTAGCCTTATTCATCCACCTATAAAACTAGATTTAGCTACATCCTCCAATGTCAATACCACACCTACGCCGACACCTAAGCTAAAGAAAAAAACTCAACGACCTCATACCATGACCACACCAATCATGCCCACACTTGTCCCATCTACCTTAAGATTTCGGATACCCAACATGGTCAAGCACCCCTGCACCCATCCATAAACCAATAACACAACAACCCATTCCTTCCTCACAAACCTCTAACCTACCCAAGCACACAACACAAGTTATGTCCACACTGCAGTCTCTTTACCACCAATACCTCCAATACCTTCACTATTTCTTCACTATCAACTACACTTCGAGTCATTATCCCTCACACCCCAAGTACGACTGCATCATCTACCTTCACAACACCCCGTTATCCCCATGGGTAACTCGCCCTCTTCCTCCATCTGATTTTCCTTCTAGACCTCATACATCCACATCACCTTTACCCAAGAAGGTGCAACCCAAAAACAAAAACCACTACCCCACAACAAGGTAGTCAAAACAACCCCACACCCTCCTACCCATCCATCTACTATACCCCAACCCAAACGAACTCAATCAATACCTCAAATCACATTGGCACCTAAACCCATAGCTCAACCCGTTCCTACTCTTCCGAAAATAGTTCCTCGATAATGTTAGTTTGAAAATCTGTCGCTTGGGCAGATTTATGGATAAACAAACCAACAGTGTGCAGGGCATAGCCCCTCTTTGAGTCAACAAAGTGAAAGTGGCGGTTTATTTCTATTCTACCAAAGGCGGAATGCATGCAAGTCTCACAATATTCTGCCTTCGGGGGTTTGGGATCTCATCCCAGTAGGGGTGTTTCCAATTGCGAGAAGAAAGGAACGAAGTAGAGGATGAAGAAAGATCAGGTCCGAAGGGAGAAAAGAAATGAATTCCAAAGCAGAAAGGTCAGAGGGTTTATGTTTTGGGATTGGTAGTAAACAGAGCCAAACCTACTTGCATAAACAAATAAAGCAATACTGATGAATAAATGACAAAAAAGTAGAGATAGATTTCAACAGAATAAACACATAGATCTGACATAAGAAAGATCAGATGCCCATAACACACATATTCAGCACAAAGTCTTAATATTTGCATTAATATCTTCTTCTGTTACAAAAAATTACAAAGCCTTTTCTTCTCACTTCTATTTTTCATCTAAAAGATATCCATCCTGAATACAACAAGTATTCAAGTATATATAGAAGGAGAAGAAAAGAAAGCAAAAGCAAACAAACCACTTAATTACAAAAATATCTTACAATAGATTACAAAGTCATTTGTTGACTTTTGACAACTTTGGTGGATGACATCATCCCATGGTGCAACATGGATGATGTCATCATTTGTGTCAACAAATTTTGGATAATTTACAAGGAGAAAGTTGGGAAGAAGGAAACTATTCGTCGTCGTCCCGCGGCTGGAAGGGGGTATCCTACTTTTGCTACTCGGGCGACGAGATGTGGAACTGGGCACGGTACTCCATGAACTTGTTGATCATGGGTTGAAGTTGATCCTCGGAAGGATCCTTGTGTCTATCGCTGATAGCTTCGTAGGTCTCCCGCTCATCTATGAGCTTTTCCAGGAGTTTGGAATAATCATTCTCTCGACTCTATCAGTGCCGAAGTCACGACACGCCAACAGGTTGTTGATGGATTCGGCATCGAACGTGACCTCGGCCCCAGTCCTATGAAACAATCTCCTTGAAGATCTGAATAGTTTCCACAACCTTCCTTAAGGTGAAAGAAGAAGTGAGCAACCACGGAGACATTCTCGAACAACTGTTCCATTTGATGTATTGCATCCAGGGCTACCTCCTTTACTTTGTCGATCTTCTCTAGGATGAACTCCAGCTGATCCACCCAATAATCCAGAGTAGAAAGGATTTTGTTGAGGGCTCAGGGGTGTCCAAAGACGCCAAACTTGACCAGATCTTCGACTGAATAGTCGAGCATTTTCTGAAAGGTCTCATGTTGCATCCTGACATGATCTAGCTCTTCGGAGATGGGTCCTGCTATCGCGTGGAGTTCTCTGTTCGTTCGATTGATATTCTGGTACAAATTGGTGAACTTAGCGATAACTCCCTCGCTTTCCTTGAGGATTTGGCTCCTCCAGTGGAAACTGCCATGCCCTGCTCATCGATTTTAGCATATTCATTGATCTTATCTTAGCTCAGAGGCTCAGGAGTTTCGGCGGTAGTTGTAGGAGGCACACTGCCCATTTTCTGTAAGGTGCGGAGAAGATGTTTATTTTGCTCCTTTAGCAGCCTTTTCTCTTCCTTTGCTTCTTGGAGTTTCTTGCAAAGGGCGTCAACTGTAGATAGGGCCTCTCCTTGCAGGCTTTCTGAAGATGTCCCCATCGTGACTTGAGTCACTATGTAATCTGTCGGAGACAGATCCTTCTTATCCTTCAAAGGATTGGGGTATGTAATCTCCATCACTCTCTCCCCTGATGCACTCTGAGAGAAGCGGGTTATCGGTTTTTGCTTCTTGATCCCTTTTGATGGGATGATGGAGAAGTCCATCGGGGCGATGGGAACTTTCCTCTTCTATTGACTCAGGTGCTGGGAGACCCAGGCTGGACTTATGGGAGAAGGACCAGAAATAGAGAAGGGGGCAGCTGCAGTAGTAGAAGGGAAAAACGTGGAGACACTTGGAGGTGGCATGGAGAGGGAAGCCAAGGAAGTGCTCGTGGGAGGAAGAGATACTATAGGGGAGGAAGACATAGGAATGGAAGGGAGCTCAGAGATGAGGGAAGAAATGGAGGGGGACAGCTCCACGAGAGAAGAGAAGATGGATGAGGAAGAAGGGGGAACAGTGGAAGACGGGGGAGAGGACACGACCAAAGGAATGGTCACTTGGGTCACTCGAGGAGGGGAAGGAAGAGAAGGAGAAGGGACAGAAGGGACCTCAATTGTTACAGTCGTGGCGACATCCTGAGTGGATGTGCCTATTGGAACATCTTCCGCTGCTTCTTCTTTTGAGCTTTTGGGATTACAACCCATTCTTGTGAAGCGGAAGGAGGGCTTTCAGGAGCTTCCTCTTGGGTGGAGCTGGACTCACCCTCTTTACCTTTACCCTTGCCCTTTGGCTGTTGTCTTGACCGAGGAGGTGTGTTGCCCAACGGAGATGTGATGAAATCAACTCCAAGGTAGATGAGACCATTCATTCGGCACCAATGCTCTGTTCTTCGCAGAGTTTCCTTGACCCTTTCCTCAATTTTCTGAGGTGCTTTGGTCCTATCAATCACTGCGAAAGGCCAATCGTCCCCACCCGTGTCAAGATACACTTGATCAACTTCTTGCTCAATAGTTTGATAGCCTTTTGGGATGATGGCCACACCGTACTGGATGATTTCTGCTAAGGCCAAGCGGGAATGATCCTTCCTCTTGAGATCGACCTCATGATATAAGTCAATGTAAATGTCTTCAATCTGAGGGATGTGGATCGGATCGAGGTTGGCCCTAGGTAGACAATTTCTTAGGTCGAAGGTGGGCCTTGCTGGGAAGTTATGCTTTAGATTCAGCAGCTCAAGTTCTGTAAACATATCCTTCACCTTGTGGTGAGAGAGACACGTATACCTACCCACTATGAGGGGGAAAGGAGTTCCACCCTTCTTTCTCTTGAGACACTTCTCATGGTAGGTGATAAGTTGTCTCGACAGCTCCAACAGGATCAACTTGGGGCCGGCATATCTCGGCAATTTAGTTGGTTCCCCCAAGAAGTTAACTACCCTCAGATAGGTAAAGGTGGGGAATTGAGTGAACAGGGCCCCCCATTTCTCTGTAGCTGCTACGATGCTCTTGGTCATATGACCGTGAGTCATATTTAGCCTCAACAGGTAGATGATGAAATAGAAGAAGGCATCGTTGATCTTTGTGAACTGGGGGATGCTATTTTCCAGCTTCAGTTCCGGATAGTATTCATATATCTTAACTTGGGGCCAAACCCCGCACCGCATTAGAGCTGGATAGTCTCTTTCTGAAGCTGTAGCATAGACTACATAGGAGTTCATATAGAACCTCCCCGTTGTGGTGAGTTGTTGGAGCTGCTCCGATATTGTGCTGCTTATGATCTCCGCCCACTCAAAGCGTTGATCAGGTACATTTTTGTTCATCATTTCTAGGTATCGTAGCATCCACTTGTGAAAATAATGGGCATCAGGAAGCCTAAAGACTCTCGCTTAGGAACGTGATTGTGTCACCGAGTTCCTCTGAAAAGTCAACGCGATGAATGATTTGTGGCCACCGAGTCACCACCTTTTTGTTCTTTAGGTATACTTCATTCATCAGTTGCATGCACTGATCCTCATTGTCATCCCAAGCCTTGATGCAATCTTCCTGGCTTACGGCCACAAAGTGCTGGTGGTGAGGGATGCTGAGAATTATTTCAAGTGGCGGGTAGTGAGGTTGATTATGACCTCACCCTTCTCATTATGGACACATCTTGTGTCTTTGTTGTAGCATCGGGCTACTACCATCATAAATTCATTGTTCATGGCACTTACAGGGATCCCACCAGCAAAATGTAGTGCACTACCCATCAGTTTGTCCATCCATGGACTTCTTGTGACCCTCTGGGTTCTGGCCCAGAAATCCTCCATATCAATATGACCCAGTTCTGAGTCTCTGATGTCTAGGTCACACTCTGCTTGGGACTCGGGCATCCTAACCCTCTAATATTTATACTTCATTTCTTCTTCTGTGAGCTTGGCTTTACCCTTAGATTTGGTCGGTTTCTTGCTTGATGTTGACATATGTAACTCGAACTCAGTTGCTGATGTGCAAGAATAAGAAGTGAAACCCAACGCAAGAAATTCATATCAGTTGTTTGATCTTCCATTAAAGCGTCAACAGAAGAAAGAGTTAGTGATTTTAAGGCCTCGGGATGCGGGGCACATGTATACTGCAGTTACAAGTCTAAATAATAAGGCGTACACAGAAAAGGGCTGCTGTAAAGGGATAAATCAGTGCCAAAGGGTGCATGGCGTATGGACAAAGTAGATTACATTTTTGTTGTTGTAAGCATAATCTGCGCTGCGCCATATGTATACATTTTATAAAGGGTGCGGATATTTTTCATGTTACACGGGTGCAAGATGCGCCAAAGGGCGTGAGCTTAATGCGTGTAACATCATTTTTTCATGCGCCATAGGGGAACTTGGCGTGGCGCATGGAAGGTCTGCACAACATGATGTTGTTGTAACAATGGATGCGCCTGCGCCGATTTAACAGTTGTACTTGGCGCATATAAATTTAATGTTGCATACATGCAGGGTGCGCCAAAGGGTGCATGGTTTTGTAATGTTGCATGCAAGTTTGGTGCACCAAGAGGGCACAGGGAAAGTGGTTGTAACAAGTGAAGGAAGTGTGCCTTGAGGGTGCAGCTGTTCTTTATGTAACAGGCATAGGATATGCGCCATTGGCGCGACTGTATATTATGTTACAAGGGTGACAGATGTGCAAAAAGAGGAAAAATTACAGTCTTTCTTTGAAGCTTTGATTCTTTCTCTGAGGTGTTCACATGTTGATAAGATTCCTTTTAAGGGTACCTTGGGTGATGAAGAGGCTTAAACAAAGAGTTCCCAGCCATTTTTTCAGGACAGAGTTTCCCCTACCAGCAGATCTGGAAAGAGGGGGAAATGCATGGGGAAGAATAGAGAAAAATAGCAAGGAGGGGGAGTTCATGATTTCACAGCCAGGTAGTTGAGTTCATGCTTTGACAGATCTTTCTAATCACACAAACAAGCAGCCAAAACACAAAACACCAAAACACACAAAAGCACAGAGGACCTCTTACCAGGATAATATAATAGAGAAATATGAAACCGGGTCCACGACGTGATTTAAAAATGACAGGGCAGGTGCGCTGACAGGTACAGAGGGAAGAGAAAATCACGTGATTGTGTCGGATGAAAATGACAGTGCAGATGCGCCTATATATAGGTGAGGTGGTAATAAATGCGCCACCAACTTTTTCAAATGGCGCATGAAAAGCACTGTCGACAACGGAAAGCATGCGCCCTTTGGCGCATCAAACATGCACCCTTTGGCGCACCGGTGCATCAAAACACTTGCCCTTGGTGCACCAACACGGAAGTTATGTGCACACCAAAAGTGATGTCAAAACAAGAATATGTGCGCCCTCAACACCAAAAAGTGGCGCATGAATACTTGATTTTGCATAGACATTATGTGCGCCCGACCAAAAAAAGACCAAAAATGGCTAAGTTCGGAAAACTATATTTCCCGGGAAGGGATTTTTGCAACGTTCCGAATGCAAGGAGTCCCTGATGAGGGATTGGAACAAAATTTGGTAGGGTTATCTGTAAAATTGCCCTTGCCAATTTTACGGGATAACAACTGGCTCTTTCTGGGGACTATCCCTGAGCAAACCTCAGGGGTAGAGAATCCCAGATCTTTCGTGCCTATCCATTGGGTAACAGAGTCAAAAACAAGGGAGACCGGAAAGGGAAACACACAACCAACAAAAGCAAACACACGACAAAAACAAACACACAACTGAAGCAAACTATACAAAGAAGAGAGCAAGCTCTACTTCCTGAAGATTTTTAGATGTTGCCCGCTATAGGGAAGTGGGAGTTCAGTTCCATCCAGATATGAGAGATAGAAACTATTCTCTCCATTGAGTACTGCTTGATCTTGAAAGGTCCTCTCCACAGGGAATCAAATTTTCCGTGCATGCCCTTTGGCTCTCTTCATTTGTCCCACAAAAGGACGAGGTCTCCCACCTAGAAATTTCTTTGCTTAGCTTTTTTATCGAACAATCTTTTGACCTGATTCTGATGTTCGGTGATCTTGTCGACCACCTTTACTCTCTTTTCTTCGAGCTCTGCTAGGTACATGATCCTCTTTTCAAGGGAATTTTGAAAAGTCTCATCTTCGATTGCCCATGCCAAGTGCAGAGTAGGGATTTCAGTGGAAATGGGAAGCTCGGCATCGGTGCCATATAACACTTGAAAAGGTGACATACCGAGAGATCTCTTGGGGGTAATGCGGTCTACCCACAAAGCATCGTATAAGGACTTGTGCCACATTCGTTGATTCTCATCCACTAGCTTTCGTATGATGGTCACCAAGTTTTTGTTACTGGATTCTGCCTGACCATTTCCCTGAGGGTAATAATCCGAGGCGTGAGCTAAGGTTATTCCATATTCATAGCAAAAACTAATAACTTCTCGCGAGGAGAAGTTGGAAGCGTTATCAACAACAATCTTGTTTGAAACGCCAAACCTGACAATGATATTTTCTTTGATAAAACTGCAAATAACCTCGGAAGTGGCATGTTTGACAGGCATGGCTTCCACCCACTTGGTGAAGTAATCTGTTGCTGTTAAGACATAACTATGTCTGACATTCGATTGGGGATTGAGTACACCGATAAAATCAATTCCCCACTGCTTGAAGGGTTCATTGACAACGACTGGCCTGAGGGGAAAAGCAGCCAACTTGGGCTTACCAATGAACTGCTGGCAAGGCTCACACTTTGCTACCCAGGTAGTTGTATCTTGGAAAAGTGTCGGCCAATAGTACCTGGCCCGAATGATCTTGTGTGCTGTCACGAAAGAGAGAAATGGCCCCCACAGGCTGAATTATGAAAAATTTCAAGTAACTTCACCTGCTGTGGCTCATCGACACATCTCAAGAAGACACCATCTATCCCGCATTTGTATAAACCGTCATCCCAGATGACATATTTGGCTGCTCTGAGCTTTATAGCGTGTTTCTCCTTTGTGGTTAAGTGAACTGGGCATTCGCCATAGGTGAGTAAGAAAGAAATATCGAATACCACTCATCGCTGGTTGCGACAAATAGGACCATAGGTAGTGAATCGGGTTTCTCCAACTGGCTTTGTGCTTCATTGGTGCAACCATATTTTCCTCCGGAAACTTCTGACCCTTGGTTTTCGGCCATAAGTTGACATAGGCCTTTGCCTCTTACCAACTTAGTTGGTTTTATATCCAGATCGTACTCCTGGACCTTTGCAATCCAATTTCCTCACAAGCTTCCTAACTCCTGTTGAGTTAAAATTGACTTGACTGCCATGTCAGGGACCAGCACTACTGTGTGAGAATTTAAAATGTAATACCTGAAGTTTTTGATTGCTTTGACAATGGAAAAGGCATGCTTTTCTAACTGAGACATTTTTAATTTGTGAGGCTTGAGGGGAAAGCTCATGAACACAATAGGAGATTTAACATCCTCGAAATTCTTTTGCATCAAGATGGAAGATATAGTATGCTCAGATGCATAGCTATACATGATAAAATCCTTGGAGAAGATGGGACATACTAGGACTGGTGCGTGAGCGACAGAAGCTTTTATTTCTTCGAACAACCTTTTCCCTTCCTCGCTCCATGGGAAAGTTAGTGACCCTTTCATCATGTCTAATATATGACGAGTCTTTTCAGCAAAGTTGGGAACAAAGCGCCTGAGAAAGTTCACCTTTCCGAAGAAAGAATGAACGCCAGTCTTGCTTGTAGGAAAAGTGAGGCTCTGAATAGCCTTAACTCTTTCGGTATCTATCTTCGTTCCTTCTTTGCTAACAACATGTCCTAGCAACTTTCCTTCTGTGACTCCAAAAACAGACTTTTTTGGGTTCACAAAATCCCATGCTCTCGGCATCTGGCCAATACTTGCTCCAAATGATCACAATGATCATTTCATTGTTTAGAGAACACAGTTAAGTCATCTAGATAAACCACAATGACCTTCCCCATCATACCTTTGAATGCAAGGTCCATGGCCCACTGAAAAGTGGTGCCAGCATTGGTCAGGCCAAAAGGCATCCTGCTATAGGCAAACATACCCCGGGGGTAGTGAATGCTGTTTTAAATTGGTCTTCAGGTGATACTTCAATCTGATTGTAGCCTAAAAAACCATCAAGCATGGACAACATTTCTGATCTAGTTACTGCTTGTAGAACTTGATCCATTATAGGAAGTGGGTAGTTGTCCTTTAAGGAAGCCTAATTCAGGTTTTGAAAATCTACGCATATGCGTATTTCCCGTTCTTCTTGCACACTGGCACAATGTTTTCCACCCAAGTACTGTGATGGATAGGAAAAATGATCCTCGCATCCAGCATTTTCTGAATTTCAGCCTGGATAGTACCTGAGATCTTAGGGTTATAATGCCTCTGCTTCTGGCGAAAGGCTTTGACGTCCTCTTTCAACGGAATGTCATGCTAGACGTCCTTTGGCTTAAAAGACTTTAGATCGGCGTAGGACCACGCCAATACGTCCATGTATTTCTTCAGTTTGACAAACTTCCGCTTCTCTTCAGGTGTGCAACATTTTCTGATGTTCACAAACTGCGGATGTTCTACCGATCCTAAATTAACCGGTTCGGTTTCTGGGGATGAGCTAGCATCATCTCACCTTTTCTTTTTTAAAACAATCATGCCTGTCGAACAACCGCTCTAAAGAAACCAGGCCCTTCAGAATTTTATTTCCTTTGAGCTGACATATGCCGTCGTTCCCTTTGGATTCATCCTTTTGACCGGTAACTGATTCACGACACGTAGAGGTGGATCCTTCAAAGTGAAGTTCCTTAAAATTTTCCACCTTTTCTAGAAAGGAAATGAGTTGATTGTCATCATTGAATACTTGCCAATGCTGAGAATTATCTGGCACACTTGGGCGAAAACCACCTCAATGGTGTATTTGTCTGTTTTCAAACCTGGGTGAGGAAGCATGAGGGATGCTGAAATGGCTAATGAATCGGCCATGTCATTCTAAGCTCTTGGAATGGATTTTATTGAAAAAGCATCAAATTCTTCGATGCTATCCCACACCGCATTGCGGTAATGCCTGAGCCTCTCATTCTTTACTTGATATATCCTCTTAACTTGATTCACGACTAGCTCTGCATCACCTTGTACTTTTAGATTTTTGATCCCTCTTTCCTTTGTGGCTTGCATGCCAAGTAGTAGAGATTCATACTCAGCAGTATTATTTGTGTTGAAAAACTGCAACTTGAAAGAGAGAGGAATAATCTCCTCTTCGGGAGATATTAGCACGGCTCGGTGCCACACCCACTGGTTGCGCAACTAGCTGCCATCAAACTGCAAAGTCCAGATCTTGTTAAGATCTTCTTCTTGGATGAGAACAACCATTTTGTCAGACTCGGTAGACAAGAAATAGTTCCCCATTCCTGATGATTCGAAAAGAATTTGAGCTTTGGGGTCCTCAGAGTTAGTAACCAAGTACTTCTTTTGTGATTCTGGCTCCAATGTCTACATTACACCTTTGATGGGGATTCTAGCCTTAGACCAGTCCATATGAATCTCCCCACCAACTTCACTACAAAAACTTCTTCCCAACAAAATTCCATAGGCTGCTGGAATGTCGACAACGAGGACGGTCATCTTTACTCTTTTCTCTGGGAACACCGCAAATGCGAACTGTGCATCTTTGATTTGACCAATCAACGGAACCTGCTTGGTTTCCAAGGAATAACATCTGCCAAAAGGCTTGGTAAGGGTGAGGCCCAAAGCATGGGTGACTTTTACCATGACATTATCAGAAGCTCCATAATCAATTATGCAGTTACTTAACTTGTGGCCATTGATTAGGAGGGAGAGATAGAAAGGTTCTATCTTGCCTGATGCAGATGTTGAGGCAACATTTATGTGGGATGCAGGAGGAGTGGAAAGGATTCCTTTTAGGGAATCTAGGGAGATATGATAGCTTGACTTTGAATATACTTGGTCAATCTTACAAGCTATTCGGGATTTGACTGAAGATATTCAGCTTCAGACATTTGGATCTTAGTCTTTTTAGCATGATCTATGATGTCAAACGTGGCTAAGGGTTGCTCTGGTGAAGGAATGAGTCCCTCACTTCGTGATGGTAGGGTAGGATTACTGGTCTTCATGGAAATAGAAGAAGGCTGATTTGGAGGAGAGATGGGGGAAAAGATTTCTTTGTAAAAGACTTAACAGGGGGTTGAGTAGGAAGAGGATTACCTCTTTTAGCAATGGTTGGAGGCGCGTTTGACACGACCTTCTCTTTCTACACATGGGTAGTGACCTCTACTTCTTTTCCTTGCGAGCGGGTAAAAACAACATATGATTGTCCACTTGCATAGCCCTGTGTACCCTCCTCTTCATCAGATTCTTCTTCATCAAATTCCATATACCCGATAGTAGAGTCACCAGTCGGTTCACCAACCTCTTGATCATCTTCACCTTGAGACGAAGGTTCTTCGTAATCTTGTTCCTCTTCTTTGATTTCGACTAAAGCGTTGACCGGAGGAGCCTCAAGTGCCAACCGCGGAGCAGTTGCAGGTAAGCGCGACCTTTGTGGAACATTGTTGGAAATGAAATTCCTTCGTGGAATATCCCGGTATGAGGAACCGGGGAAGCTTGGGCTAACTACTTCTTTAATGCGAGCAAGTCGTTCGCCATCTTTTGAAATGCCAGATCAGACGAAGTAGTGGGCGAAGGGCCCAAAGATTTAGGCTTAGATGATTCCCTTTTTAATTCACCAGATATTAGCAAGTTATCTTCAATTCTGATGGCAGCGGCCTGGGCAAGAATCAAGGTAGCCACTTGTTCTTGCAGGAGCAAGAAACTTACTTTCGAGCTCATAGCATTCATGAAGAAACACTTCTGATTTTTCGGTGTTGGAAGCATGGCAACAGGGACACGGTTGATTAATGCATTGAACCTGGCGATAAAATCACGCATGGTCTCATTGGCCTCCTTTTTTAGGTGAGTGATCTGTGATAGCAATGCAAATGCATCTTCTGAAGGCTTGTACCTGTCTTCAAAAGCATCCCGCAAGGTGGCCCAACTGGTAATAGATCCGGCCGGTAAATGCTGAAACCATTCTGCTGCGGGCCCTTGTAAAGTTTCCAGAAAAAGGTGAACTGACACATCTTCATGGGTTACATCTAGGATACTGCATGACATGATGAATGCAGATATGTGTGAATCCGTGCTTTGGTTCCCGCTCCCGTCAAATTTGGGAAAATTCTTTCGGTTTCCATGTGGGAGCGCATGAACAGGATGCGGCAAAGCCAGGGGACCCATAGCATTTCCCCATGGTACCGCCATCTGGACGGGTGGAAAAAGAACACGGGCTGGAAGTACAGTTCCACTGAGCAGCAAGGCACTACAAAGGGATGTGGAGACTCTTTGTGAAAATGGGTTCTTTCGTGGAGGTGAGGCACTTCTGGCTGACCGATCAGCTGAACTTAGTGATGAAAAGCGCACCGGTGTTATACTAAAGTTGTGCCTTTGAAGCAGATCAAAAGTAGGATCAACTTCTCCATGAGCTCTCCTGCTACGAGTAAATGGTTCACCTACCAGCGTACCTTCCCGATCTGCAATATTGTGGAGTAGATTTAAAAACTCTTTTTGGTTGTACTTGCTGATTTTCTGATTTTTTTGAATATTTAAATTTTAAATTTTATCCTCTTCTGAAAACCGATTGCGGTTTAATGACAAAGAACAATGAGGATAAAATGATAGTGAAGCTTAGTAAGCTGATTTTCAGATCTAAAGTTGACTTTTTCAAAGAGTTTGAAAATTTTGGTAAACAGTCAAAAACTCAGATCTACGGAAAAATACATATTTTTATAAAAACTCAGTGAACTAAAGATCTCCAACTAGGCCAGATCTATGGATCTCAGAAGAAAATTTTCAATTTGGGTACTTTTGCAAAAATTTTGGATTTTGAACAAAAGTTAAAATTTGCAAACAGATAGTGATTTTTCTGATTTTTACTGATTTTCTATCATACCACCATCATAGATTTGATAGATTTGTTCGATCCCCAGTGGAGTCGCCAAAAACTATTGGTTTGAAAATCATCACTTGGGTATTTATGGATAGACGAGCAAACAAAGTGCGGGGCATAGCCCTCTTTGAGTCGAGAAAGTGAAACTGGTTTATTGCTATTCTACTAGCAGGAATCTATGTAAGTCTCACAATATTTTTCCTTCGGGGTTTGGGATCTCATCCTAGTAGGGGTGTTTCCAATTGCGAAAGAAAGGAACGAAGTAGAGGATGAAGAAAGATCAGGTCCGAAGGGAGAAAAGAAATGAATTCTAAAGCAGAAAGGTCAGAGGGTTTATGTTTTGGGATTGGTAGTAAATAGAGCCAAACCTACTTGCATAAATGAATAAAGCAATACTGATGAATAAATGACAAAAAATTAGAGATAGATTTCAATAGAATAAACACATAGATCTGACATAAGAAAGATCAGATGCC
The DNA here is from genome assembly GCA_018340775.1 of Taxus wallichiana var. yunnanensis. Taxonomy (NCBI): domain Eukaryota; kingdom Viridiplantae; phylum Streptophyta; class Pinopsida; order Cupressales; family Taxaceae; genus Taxus; species Taxus wallichiana. Next base: position 503,038,507 of record CM031234.1, read on the forward strand.
CATAACACACATATTCAGCACAAAGTCTTAATATTTGCATTAATATCTTCTTCTGTTACAAAAAGTACAAAGCCTCTTCTTCTCACTTCTATTTTTCATCTAAAAGATATCCATCCCTGAATACAACAAGTATTCAAGTATATATAGAAGGAGAGAAGAAAAGAAGACAAAAGAAAACAAACCACTTAATTACAAAAATATCTTACAATAGATTACAAAGTCATTTGTTGACTTTTGACAACTTTGGTGGATGACATCATCCCATGGTGCAACATGGATGATGTCATCATTTGTGTCAACAAATTTTGGATAATTTACAAGGAGAAAGTTGGGAAGAAGGAAACTATTCGTCGTCGTCCCGCGGCTGGAAGGGGGTATCCTGCTTTTTCTGCTCGGGCAACGAGATGTGGACTTAGGCACGGTACTCCATGAACTTGCTGATCATGGGTTGAAGTTGATCCTCGGAAGGATCCTTGTGTCTATCGCTGATAGCTTCGCAGGTCTCCCACTCATCTATGAGATTTTCTGGGAGTTTGGAATAATCATTCTCGCCTATCAGGTACCCGATGAAGTCACGACACGCCAATAGGTTATTGATGGATTCGGCGTCGAACGTGACCTCTGGCCCCAGTCCCTGTGAAATGATCTCCTTGAAGATCTGAATAGTTTCCTCAACCTTCCTTAAGGCGAAAGAAGAAGTGAGCAACCCTGGAGACATTCTGAGAACAATCTGTTCCATTTGATGCATTGCATCCAGGGCTACCTCCTTTACTTTGTCGATCTTCTCTAGGACGAACTCCAGCTGATCCACCCGATAATCTAGAGTAGAAAGGATTTTGTTGAGGGCTCTGGGGTGTCCAAAGACACCGAACTTGACCAGATCTTTGACTGAACAGTCGAGCATTTTCTGAAAGGTCTCGTGTTGCATCCTGGCATGATCCAGCTCTTCAGAGATGGGTCCTGCTATCGCCTGGAGTTCTCTGTTCGTTCGATTGATATTCTGGTACAAATCGGTGAACTTAGCGATAACTCCCTCACTTTCCTTGAGGATTTGGCTCCTCCAGGTGGAAACTGCCATGCCCTGCTCGCTAATTTTAGCATATTCATTGATCTTATCTTGGCTCAGAGGCTCAGGAGTTTCGGCGGCAATTGTAGGAGGCGCACTACCCATTTTTGCAAGGCACGAAGAAGATGTTTATTTTTCTCCTTTAGCAGCCTTTCTCTTCCTTTGCTTCTTAGAGTTTCTTACAAAGGGCATCAACTACAGATAGGGCCTCTCCTTGCAGGCTTTCTGAAGATGTCCCCATCATGACTTGAGTCACCGTGTAATCTGTCGAGACAGATCCTTCTTATCCTTCAAAGGATTGGGGTATGCAATCTCCATCACTCTCTCCCCTGATGCACTCTGAGAGAAGCGGGTTATCGGTTTTTGCTTCTTGATCCCTTTTGATGGGATGATGGAGAAGTCCATCGGGGTGATGGGAACTTTCCTCTTCATTGACTCGGTCTTTGGGAGACCCAGCTGGACTTATGGGAGAAGGACCAGAAATAGAGAAGGGGGCAGCTGCAGTAGTAGAAGGGAAAAATGTGGAGACACTTGGAGGCGGCATGGAGAGGGAAGCCGAGGAAGTGCTCACGGGAGGAAGAGATACTGTAGGGGAGGAAGACATAGGAATGGAAGGGAGCTCAGAGATGAGGGAAGAAATGGAGGGGGACAGCTCCGCGAGAGAAGAGAAGATGGATGAGGAAGAAGGGGGAACAGTGGAAGATGGGGGAGAGGACACGACCAAAGGAATGGTCGCTTGGGTCACTCGAGGAGGAGAAGGAGGAGAAGGAGAAGGGATAGAAGGGACCTCAATTGTTATAGTCGTGGCCACATCCTGAGTGGATGTGCCTATTGGAACATCTTCCGTTGCTTCTTCTTCGAGCTTTCCGGGATTACAACCCGTTCTTGTGAAGCGGAAGGAGGGCTTTCAGGAGCTTCCTCTTGGGTGGAGCTGGACTCACCCTCTTTACCTTTACCCTTGCCCTTTGGCTGTTGTTTTGACCGAGGAGGTGCGTTGCCCAATGGAGATGTGATGAAATCAACTCCGAGGTAGATGAGACCATTCATTTGGCACCAATGCTCTATTCTTCGCAGAGTTTCCTTGACCCTTTCCTCAATTATCTGAGGTGCTTTGGTCCTATCAATCACCGCGAAAGGCCAATCGTCCCCACCCGTGTCAAGATACACTTGATCAACTTCTTGCTCAGTAGTTTGATAGCCTTTTGGGACGATGGCCACACCGTACTGGATGATTTCTGCTAAGGCCAAGTGGGAATGATCCTTCCTCCTGAGCTTGACCTCATGATATAAGTCGATGTAAATGTCTTCGATCTGAGGGATGTGGATCGGATCGAGCTTGGCCCTGGGGAGACAATTTCTTGGGTCGAAGGTGGGCCTTGCTGGGAAGTTATGCTTTAGATTCAGCAGCTCCAGTTCTGCAAACATATCCTTCGCCTTGTGGTGAGAGAGACACGTATACCTGCCCTATGAGGGGGAAAGGAGTTCCACCCTTCTTTCTCTTGAGACACTTCTCATGGTAGGTGATAAGCTGTCTCGACAACTCCAACAGGATCATCTTGGGGCCGGCATATCTCAGCAATTTAGTTGGTTTCCCCAAGAAGTTAACTGCCCTCAGATAGGTAAAGGTGGGGAATTGAGTGAACAGGGCCCCCCATTTCTCTGTAGCTACTACGATGCTCTTGGTCGTATGACCGTGAGTCATATTTGGTCTCAATAGGTAGATGATGAAATAGAAGAAGGCATTGTTGATCTTTGTGAACTGGGGATGCTATTTTCCAGCTTCAGTTCGGATAGTATTCATATATCTTAACTTGGGGCCAAACCCCACACCGCATTAGAGCTGGATAGTCTCTTTCTGAAGCTGCAACATAGACTACATAGGAGTTCATATAGAACCTCCCTATTGTGGTGAGTTGTTGGAGCTACTCGATATTGTGCTGCTTATGATCTCCGCCCACTCAAAGCGTTGATCGGGCACATTTTTGTTCATTATTTCTAGGTATCGCAGCATCCACTTGTGAAAATAATGGGCATCAGGAAGCCCAAAGACTCTGCTCAGGAATGTGATTGTGTCACTGAGTTCCTCTGAAAAGTCACTGCGATGAATGACTTGTGGCCACCGAGTCACCACCTTTTTGTTCTTTAGGTATACTTCATTCATCAGTTGCATGCACTGATCCTCATTGTCATCCCAAGCCTTGATGTAATCTTCTAGCTTACGGCTATAAAGTGCCGATGGTGAGGATGCCGAGCATTATTTCGAAGTGGCGGGCAGTGAGGTTGATTATGACCTCGCCCTTCTCGTTATGGACACATCTTGTGTCTTTGTTGTAGCATCGGGCTACTACCATCATAAACTCATTGTTCACAGAACTTACAGGGATCCCACCAGCAAAATGTAGCACACTGCCCATCAGTTTGTCCATCCATGGACTTCTTGTGACCCTCTGGGTTCTGGCCCAGAAATCCTCCATATCAATATGACCCAGTTCTGAGTCTCTGATGTCTAGGTCACACTCTGCTTGGGACTCGGGCATCCTGACCCTCTGATATTTATACTTCATTTCTTCTTCTGTGAGCTTGGCTTTACCCTTAGATTTGGTAGGTTTCTTGCTTGATGTTGACATATGTAACTCTGAACTTAGTTGCTGATCTGCAAGAATAAGAAGTGAAACCCAATGCAAGAAAGTCATATCAGCTATTTGATCTTCCATTAAAGCGTCAACAGAAGAAAGAGTTAGTGATTTTAAGGCCTCAGGGCGCAGGGCACATGAATACTGCAGGTTACAGGGCTAAATAATAAGGCACACAGGAAAGGGCTGCTGCAAGGGATAAATCAATGCCAAAGGGCGCATGGTGCATGGACACTTTGCAGATTGCATTTTTGTTGTTGTAAGCATAAGTGTGCCTGCGCCATATGTATACATTTTATAAAGGGCGTGGATATTTTTCATGTTACACGGGTGCAGGATGCGCCAAAGGTGCGAGCTTAATGAATGCAACATCATTTTTCATGCGCCATAGGGGAACTTGGCGCGGTGCATGGAAGGTCTACACAACATGATGTTGTTGTAACAATGGATGCGCCTGCGCCGATTTAACAGTTGTACTTGGCGCATATAAATTTAATGTTGCATACATGCAGGGTGCGCCAAAGGGCGCATGGTTTTGTAATGTTGCACACAAGTTTGGTGCACCAAGAGGGTGCAGGGAAAGTGGTTGTAACAAGCGAAAGAAGTGCACCTTGAGGGCACAACTGTTCTTTATGTAACAGGCAGTAGGATATGCGCCATTGGCGCGACTGTATATTATGTTGCAGGGGTGACAGATGCGCCAAAAGAGGAAAAATTACAGTCTTTCTTTGAAGCTTTGATTCTTTCTCTGAGGTGTTCACATGTTGATAAGCTTCCTTTTAAGGGTACCTTGGGTGATGAAGAGGCTTAAACAAAGAGTTCCCAAGCCATCATTTTAGGACAGAGTTTCCCCTACCAACAGATCTGGAAAGAGGGGGAAATGCATGGGGAAGAATAGAGAAAAACAACAAGGAGGGGGCATTCATGATTTCACAGCCAGGTAGTTGAGTTCATGCTTTGATAGATCTTTCTAATCACACAAACAAGCAGCCAAAACACAAAACACACAAAAGCACAGAGGACCTCTTACTAGGATAATATAATAGAAAAATATGAAACCGGGTCCACGACGTGATTCAAAAATGACAGGGTAGGTGTGCTGATAGGTACAGAGGGAAGAGAAAATCACGTGATTGTGTCGGATGAAAATGACAATGCACCTATATATAGGCGAGGTGGTAATAAATGTGCCACCAACTTTTTCAAATGGCGCATGAAAAGCACTGTCGACAACGAAAGCATGCGCCCTTTGGCACATCAAAACACTTGCCAACACAAAGTTATGTGCGCCTTTGGCACACCGAAAGTGATGTCGACACAAGAATATGTGCACCCTTGGCACACCAAAAAGTGGCGCAACAAAAGTATTGTTGACATGAAGGCGCATGCGCCTTGGCGCATGCAAGAAAGGCACAACATAGTGAGGCACACCAAAACGCCTGTTGACACCTCAAACCATGCGCCAAAGGATTTAAAGGGCGCATGAATACTTGATGTTGCATAGACATTATGTGCGCCCGACCAAAAAAGACCAAAAATGGCTAAGTTCGGAAAACTAGATTTCCCGGGAAGGGATTTTTGCAACGTTCCAAATGCAAGGAGTCCCTGACGAGGGACCGAACAAAATTTGGTAGGGTTATCTGTAAAATTGCCCTTGCCAATTTTACGGGATAACAAATGGCTCTTTCTGGGGACTATCCCTGAGAAAATCTCAAGGGTAGAGAATCCCAGATCTTTCGTGCCTATCCATTGGGTAACAGAGTCAAAAACAAGGGAGACCAGAAAGGGAGACACAAAACCAATAAAAGCAAACGCACGAAACAAACAAACACACAATCTGAAGCAAATCAGACAAAGAAGAGAGCAAGCTCTACTTCTGAAGATTTCGAGATGTTGCCCACTATAGGGAAGCGGAGTTCGATTCCATCCAGATTATGAGAGATAGAAACTATTCTCTCTATTGAGCCGCTTGATCTTGAAAGGTCCTCTCCACAGGGAATCAAATTTTCCGTGCATGCCCTTTGGCTCTTTTCGTTTGTCCCACAAAAGGACGAGGTCTCCCACTTGGAAATTTCTTTTCTTAGCTTTTTTATTGAACAATATTTTGACCAGATTTTGATGTTTGGTGATCTTTTCGACCACCTTTACTCTCTTTTCTTCGAGCTCTGCTAGAAATACATGAACCTCTTTTCAAGGGAATTTTGAAAAGTCTCATCTTTGATTGCCCGTGCTAAGTGCGAGCAAGGATTTCAGATAGAAATGGGAAGATCGGCATCGGTGCCATATAACACTTGAAAAGGTGACATACCGAGAGATCTCTTGGGGTAATGCGGTCCCCCACAAAGCATCGTATAAGGACTTGTGCCACATTCGTTGATTCTCATCCACTAGCTTTCGTATGATGGTCACCAAGTTTTTGTTACTGGATTCTGCCTGACCATTTCCCTGAGGGTAATAATCCGAGGCGTGAGCTAAGGTTATTCCATATTCATAGCAAAAACTAATAACTTCTCATGAGGAGAAGTTGGAAGCGTTATCAGCAACAATCTTGTTTGGAATGCCAAACCTGACAATGATATTTTCTTTGATAAAACTGCAAACAACCTCGGAAGTGGCATGTTTGACAGGTATGGCTTCCACCCACTTGGTGAAGTAATTTGTTGCTGTTAGGACATAACTATGTCTCGGCACTCGATTGGGGATTGAGTGCACCGATAAAATCAATTCCCCACTACTTGAATGGTTCATTGACAACGACCGGCCTGAGGGGAAAAGCAACCAACTTGGGCTTGCCGACGAACTGCTGGCAAGGCTCACACTTTGCTACCTAGGTAGCTGTATCTTGGAAAAGTGTCGGCCAATAGTACCTGGCCCGGATGATCTTGTGTGTTGTCACGGAAGAGGAGAAATGGCCCCCGCAGGCTGAATTATGAAAAATTTCAAGTAACTTCACTGCTTGTGGCTTGTCAACACATCGCAAGAAGACGCCATCTATCCCGCGTTTGTATAAACCATCATCCCAGATGACATATTTGGCTACTCTGAGCTTTATAGCACGTTTCTCCTTTGTGGTTAAGTGAACTGGGCATTCACCATAGGTGAGGAAGAAAGCAATATCGGAATACCACTCATCGCTGGTTGCGACGAATAGGACCATAGGCAGTGAATCGGGTTTCTCCAACCGGCTTTGCGCTTCATTGGTGCAACCATCTTTTCCTCCGGAAACTTCTGACCCTTGGTTTTCAGCCATAAGTTGACATAGGCCTTTGCCTCTTACCAACTTAGTTGGTTTTATATCCAGATCGTACTCCTGGACCTTTGCAATCTAATTTCCTCGCAAGCTTCCTAACTCCTGTTGAGTTAAAATTGACTTGACTTCCGTGTCAGGGACCAGCACTACTATGTGAGAATTTAAAATGTAATACCTGAAGTTTTTTGACCGCTTTGACAATGGCGAAGGCATGCTTTTCCAACTGAGACATTTTTAATTCGTGAGGCTTGAGGGGAGAGCTCATGAACGCAATCGGAGATTCAACATCCTTAGAATTCTTTTGCATCAAGATGGCAGATACAGTATGCTCAGATGCATAGCTATACATGATAAAATCCTTGGAGAAGTCGGGACATACTAGGACTGGTGCATGAGTGACAGAAGCTTTTATTTCTTCGAATGACCTTTTCCCTTCCTCGCTCCATCGGAAAGTTGGTGACCCTTTCATCATGTCTAATATATGACGAGTCTTTTCAGCAAAGTCGGGAACAAAGCGCCTGAGAAAGTTCACCTTTCCGAAGAAAGAATGAACGCCGGTCTTGCTTGTAGGAAAAGTGAGGCTCTGAATAGCCTTAACTCTTTTGGTATCTATCTTCGTTCCTTCTTTGCTAACAACATGTCCTAGCAAATTTCCTTCTATGACTCCAAAAATAGACTTTTTTTGGGTTCAGGGAAATCCCATGTTCTCGGCATCTGGCCAATACTTGCTCCAGATGATCACAATGATCATTTCATTGTTTAGAGAACACAGTTAAGTCATCCAGATAAACCACAATGACCTTCCCCATCATACCTTTGAATGCAAGGTCCATGGCCCGCTGAAAAGTGGTGCCAGCATTGGTTAGGCCAAAAGGCATCCTGCTGTAGGCAAACGTACCCCGGGGGTAGTGAATGCTATTTTAAATTGGTCTTCAGGTGAGAATTCAATCTGATTGTAGCCTGAAAAACCATCAAGCATGGACAACATTTCTGATCTAGTTACTGCTTGTAGAACTTGATCCATTATAGGAAGTGGGTAGTTGTCCTTTAAGGAAGCCTGATTCAGGTTTCAAAAATCTACACATATGCGTATTTCCCCGTTCTTCTTGCACACTGGCACGATGTTTGCGACCCAAGTACTGTGATGGATAGGAAAAATGATCCTCGCATCCAAAGCATTTTCTGAATTTCATCTGGATAGTACTGAGATCTTAGGGTTATAATGCCTCTCGCTTACGGCGAAAGGCTTTGACGTCCTCTTTCAACGGAATTTCATGTTGGGCGTCCTTTGGCTTAAAAGACTTTAGATCAGCGTAGGACCATACCAATACATCCATGTATTTCTTCAGCAGATTTGACAAACTTCCACTTCTCTTCGTGTGCAACATTTTTGATGTTCACAAAATTTGGATGTTCTACCAATCTTAAATTAACCGGTTCGGTTTAGGGATGAGCTAGCATCATCTCACCTTTTATTTTTTACAAAACGATCATGCCCGTCCGAACAACCACTCTAAAGAAACCAGACCTTCGAATTTATTTCCTTTGAGTGACATATGCCGTCGTTCCTTCGATTCATCCGTTTGACCGATAGCGATTCACGGCACGTAGAGGTGGATCCTTCAAAGAGAAGTTCCTTAAAATTTTCCGCCTTTTCTAGAAAGTAAATGAGTTGATTGTCATTGTTGAATACTTGCCAAAGCTGAGAATTGTCTGGCACACTTGGGCGGAAAACCACCTCAATGGTGTATTTTTCTGTTTTCAAACCTAGGTGAGGAAGCATGAGGGATGCTGAAACAACTAATGAATCGGCCATGTCATTCTGAGTTCTTGGAATGGATTTTATTGAAAAAGCATCAAATTATTTGATTTTGTCTCACACCGCATTGCGGTAATGCTTGAGCCTCTCATTATTTACTTGATATATCCTTTTAACTTGATTCACGACTAGCTCTACATCACCTTGTACTTTCAGATTTTTGATCCCTCTTTCCTTTGCGGCTTGCATGCCAAGTAGCAGAGATTCATACTCAACAGTATTATTTGTGTTGAAAAACTGCAACTTGAAAGAGAGAGGAATAATCTCCTCTTCGAGAGATATTAGCACGGCTCCGGCACCACACCCACTAGTTGCGGCTGCTGCCATCAAACTGCAAAGTCCAGATCTTCTTAAGATCTTCTTCTTGGACGAGAACAACCATTTTGTTAGACTCGGTAGACAAGAAATAGTTCCCCATTCCTGATGATTTGAAAAGAATTTGAGCTTTGGGGTTTGTACGTACCCAAAATTGTAAGGTCTTTATCTTTGCTTAGAAACAGTGTAACAAGTGCCCCGATGATGATACAGGTCTCCTCGCAAGGTGTTCGGGATCCGAAAAAGCCCTCGGAGTATGCGTTAACATCCCGCGTGCCCCGCTTAGCCCCTGCGCCCTTTATTTTCCCCTTTTTCCCTCTTTCCTTGGCCTCTTGACCTTGATGGCAAGAAACCGCCGCCACAAGAAGGCGGCGGTCTCGTGACCCGCCGCCACGAACAAGCGGCCCAGTCTGTAACCGCCGCCCTGCTCAGAGCGGCGGTCCTGTGCGCATTTTCCAGAACACTCTTTTGACGTGACTCGCGTGAAATATCACGTTTCACCAGCTTTTCTTTGCCGACTTGAGCATGCATTAATGTTTTTGGTCCCCTGGAACAGTGTTTTTCCTTTGTTTATTGTTTAGGAGTTCAATTTGGTTTTGGTTTTTGAGAGTTGGAATTCCTATAAATGCATGGTTTGTGTACATGCAAATGGTCTGAATTTGGTGAAGAATTTGGTGAAGAATTTGAGCTGGAGCTTTTGGTCACCATTTTTCCTTGTTAGAGTCTTCTGATTTTTAGTGTTTTGGTTAGCTTGCTTAGGATTGATAGCATAGTTTATTTCATACTTGGTTAGTATTGCTCAGCTGTTGGTAAGCCACAGACCCATCTTGTGCAGGCATTGTTATTCCATCCAATCCAGTTAGAAGCTTGCCTCTGATTCCTCTTTGCTGTAGATTTATCTTCATCGTGTCTTAGAGTTCTTAGTTCAATTCATTATATACCTGGTTAGCTTTATCCAGCTGTTGGTAAGCCACATATCCAACTTGTGCAAGCAGTGTCTTTATTTTGAAATAGAATAGCTTGGGAAGCCATTAAAGTTGCAGGTTTTGCTCTTCGTATAGGATAGTTACAGGTTCTGGTCGCTTCATGTTGCATGACTCGTAGTAAAATCCCGCTAGGAATCGCATAAGCCAAGCTCTGTACTCTTGTGCTATCCCTCTCCTACTCGCATTCTCGGTCTGTATTCTGAGCTGTCCTTGTCCCAAAATCTACTCCTATCGGTGCTAGCATTACACGCTTTTCTGGATCCAAGTGAACACGAAAGAATGAGAAGATCATACTGAGGGGACGAGATCATACACACACCATCGGATTCACCACTGTTCTACGGAATCCAGGTTTTAAATTTCAAAGTTCTAGTCAGACTCATATCAAATAGAGTAGTTAATCGCTTTATTTCATTTCATTCTATTCTCGATATTGCCAGGGAAGCTGTGGGGATTGATAGTTTCTGAGAAACTATGATTCACTCCTCACTTCTGAGGTAGGATCGAGAATCTTGCAGGTAGATTAGACAGGTTATTTTATTCATTTAGAATAATTCTACAAATCGCACAGGCAAATAACCACACTCGGTTATCTTGTCTGTTTTTAATTATTGTTTAGTTATTATTTCTAGATATGCTTAAAATAGTTTGCTTTCCTTAAAATTGTTAAATATTTCAGAGAAGAATAAAAGTTATATGCAGTTAGATTTATTTCACGTAATTAGAATTTGCTTCATTACAGTTAGTTTTTCCTTTTATGACAATTACGGGACCTCAAGAGCCCAGGGAATATATATTTGAGCCAATCGTGCCTCAACCAAACCTCATCACAGCGATAGTTGACATAGACCAAAATCTCAGGATACAAGTATTCCGAACAACCACAGATTTACAACTGATCAGTTCTCAGTTAAGAGGATTAAACATAGAAGACGACCAAGCACATGCGTTTTGGTCAAGTCAGCCAAACTACAGATTACTCTAGAAAACATCCACATGACTATAGAAGGGCTCGAAAGAGAACAAACATTCGGGTGCGATCCTCTAGTTCCACAGCCAGACGCTGGAGACACCCTCGTAGATATAGATACCAGCTTAAGAATCCAGGTTGCGAGAACGTCTGTAAGGTATTCTGAGAAGATCGCACAACTATTGGTTCTAAACATAGAAGCTGAGAAAGCATACGATTACTGGATACTAGGGATTAGAACTTGATCTCGCATATGACCATAACAGGACCGCAACAACCAAGAGTCTACGGTTGTGACCCACAGATCCCACAACCCAACGAATCCACAAGTCAGTTAGATATAAACACTGGCCTACGCACACTAGTATTTCAGTCCACTCCACTTCCACCTATCATCATCGAACAACTGTCCTTACTAGATATAGTGGCTAACGAAGCTAGGGAATTCTGGACTAGGCTAGAAAATCATCCGTAGAGCCAATTATATTCATCATCCACTATATGACCTTATCGGAGATATACACGAAACAATCCCAGGTCATTTTCCACGTATTCCGCAACCCATAGATCGAATCACGCCAGAGCTCGATATTGATTGGAGCCTTCGAGCAGTCATCCTCGCTGATCGATCTATCACACCAGTCCAAGTTAGAAGGGCCTTCTTTGCCTTAGATTCACAAATTCCACTAGTGCGTGTCGAAGACATTAGACTGCCTAACTAGTTTGTCTGCATATTCCATCCCCACCAGCTGTCTCGGCACGACCTCGGGAGGTCGGGTACGCGGAAGAGTTACTTGTTGATTCTCACGCTCGCCTGTCACTTTTCCGACGTACAAAATTGGTGAACCCGACGTGAAACAAACAACTGTTTCACCTTCTGTACCTCATTAGCATTCACATCAGTTTCACCAACAAAATTGGTGAACCCGACGTGAAACAAACAATTGTTTCACCTTCTCTTTGAGAAGTTTTCAAATCTTCTCTCATCCACCTTCGCTCCTTCCCATTATTCTACGGGTATTCATATACCCCCCGAATATGTCGGGATTCGATGCATATGGCAGACCCCTCTTGGGTCTTGAGGCATACTACACCCAACAGAATAGGGAATCATCACCCTCGCTCTTAGTATGGGGTGACAACTATTCAACTAATCAGTTGTCAACACAAACCCCAAGAATCAGATATAGTTCGTCTTTTCAAACTGAAGAGTTAGATCAACCCCTTCAAACCCAACAAACAGAGCCTTCAGGTTCAAACAATATGACGTTTACGGAGAATCTGGTTCATCTCCTCAAATGTTACTCAGACCACAAATTAGTAGGCAATCAGATCCATACCTGGTCTTAGATGATGGACAATCAACACGTTATCCTAGGAGTGAACAACGCTCCCGGGAATGTACCCATCTATAGGAGGTTTACAAATACAACCCGAAATCTCTTTTCAAGAAAATACCTCTATGCCACTGCATACAGGAAATATTCAGGAGAAACTTGGCAAGATAGCGATCAGTTTATGATAGGATATCACGTACCTTTACAACACCAAGGTATACAACAAACGCCACTCAGGAAAAGTACCGTGACTTCACCAAATGAAGTCATTTCAACGTTAGTAGAAAGAGTGAGAGGGTTAGAACTGGCTCAAGCAAGTCAAAATTCTCCGTTCATACAAACAGGAAGTTCCAATCCTCCATACCACTCTGGTCAGGTAGATCTCCTTACGGGAGTAGGCACGTTAGGCATGCCTCCTCAATATCCACAGCAAATGCCAACAAGGCCTATCATCTCTAACACTATTCCTCCCGGTCTAGTGTCGAACAGTCCGTTCCTCGACAATGCCCCGTCATACTTAAACATATACTCTAAATCACCACAAGGAGATATGTTCTCCTCTCCCGGCATGTTTTCTCAAATGCAGGGACCTCCCTATGCCCCTGCCAATGCATACGCTGCACCGTATCAACAACCTATCCCACCACCACTCCCTCAGCAAACACCATCAATGGTCGAAAGCTATGCGATAGGGACTTATTCAGAATACCTAAAGGAACCCTTAGATTTCACCATACGAAGCGTCATGCTTCCAAGACCTCTCCCTGATTTGCCTAAGTTCAAGGGTGAGGGAGATCCAAACACACATATCAAAGCTTACGCTACAGCCATACGAGAATTACTCCCTTGGGATGGGGTTGTTGCTAAAATATTCCCCAAAACACTGGAGGGCATTGCTCTCGATTGGTATTATAGAATACCTGAGGCTTCCATACATTCATTTAAACAACTCGTGTCAGAGTTCATCAAAGCCTTCGACATGAACAAACTGCTAAGAACAGGAATCAGGGAATTCTTGCACATCAAACAAGAACACAATGAATCTGTCGCCCATTTCATCCAGAGGTGGCGTACAGTTCTTTACTCTTCAGCAAGTGCTCCAAACATGGATCAGATGGAACTATGTGATTTATTCCTTCATTCTCTCAGCAGAGAAGTGAAAGAAGAAGTCCAGAAGTTCCCACTAAGGACTTATGATGAAGTACTTGAGAGCGCTCTGCGAATAGATCAAGCAGCGATAGATAGTGGTCGTAAGACATACGGAGCAAATGGGAGGTTAATCACCTCCACTCAAAATACTACAACTACCACAAATGTCAATCAAGGACCCAAAATCCTTAACAAAAATCGTGGGGTAACAACGGATGGGGTAACCGACCAGCCCAAGAGGGTAAATGTTGTTAATACTCCGTCACAAACAAACAACCAGCGAAACAACAACTTTACCCCAATGGTCAATACAGTGGATTTTAACCATCCACAACAACAACAACAACGGCGAAATCCCATACAAGGGCCAAGCCAAAACTCATTTGGTTACCAAAACCAAAGTCAAAACCAAAAACAACAATTCCAAAACTTTGGTCCTAATAGGCAACAGTTTGATCGGAATTTTAGGCCACAATACACACCAAACCAACAAAACGGGAATTATAATCCCAATTCTTATTATGGTTTCCATAAAATTCATGGTCACGACACTAGAACGTGCCGTGACTACAATATATTTATGCAACGCGTTTTCCCGAAGAACAAAGCGATTTCTTCACAGAGACACATTCTTGGAGATCCCGTCTCATCATCACCAAATACTCTCGCAGGGGCAGTTTCTCCTCAGAATGCTCCCCTCAAGATCTTTAATGATCCGCTCCCAAATCATGACAGCAATAGGCTGAATCCAACCGGAACAAACAAAGGTGCAGTGACGGGAAACAATGACCATGAAGCCTCGACTTCATTAAATCCGTCAGTCGCGCCACAGTTGGGAGCTCAACCGAGACCTAAGATAGTCAGTTTGGTAGAATTAGACATTGAACTACCTATCGAAGCTATAACGAGAACACGAGAGTATTTCTCTCAACCAAGCCCAAGTCATCTGCCAGAGACAGATAAGAGTCAGCAAATAGTTGAAAAACCCATCGGTGCCTATGATTTAATTAGTGACCTAACAAAGACCTTTTCACACATTTCATTTTTGGACTTACTAAAGAACTCTCCCCCTCACAGAGCTGCTCTTTTAGAAGCATTAGGTCTAGGCCATCTAATTAACATCACTCCACCTCCCGAAACACAAGTAAATCACGTAGATTTTGATATCCACTCTCAGGGCAGCCGGACAAGGATGTCGAATTCATCTTGAAATAAGTAAAATGCCCACAGAATCTTTGAGATCGCACGCCGAGGTGACCCAGCCTTACACTTGCAAGTGTGGGTTTATAATAACTATGTAAAACGGGCAATGGTTGATGATGGGGCTGCAGTTAACATAGTCCCTTTCTCTTTCCTCCAAAAACTTGGATATGGAGAAACAAAGCATGTCCACTACATGAAATACCTTGAGAGGCTATGATAGCCTTAAAGCCACTTCGATAGGAACTATAATCTTTGCCGGTCACCTTAGGGCCCAAAACCATCTTGGTGAGTTTTATATTATAGATCGGAAACTAACTATAATATGATCCTCGGCCGACCTTGGATACATCGAATGATGGCAATCCTTCCACGCTATTTCAAGAAGTAATATTCTTGCATCTGGGAAAGGTATTTGTAGCCAAAGGCAATCCAAAACCTTTCGATTTGCACCTAGCTGATTTAAAGAAAAGACCAGGGGTGCACTCAGAATTTGAGCTGCCAACAAACCAACTTAATAAACCCTCTAACCCAAAGCCAGAGGAAAAGTTGATACCTACGACGGATCTTGAAACTACCAGCATAGCCAAAACAATTCCAACCCCTAAAGGTAAAACTAAAGAAACAGTATCATTAGGGACTACTGCGAAAATCGTTGAGTTGATAGAACAAGATTCACCAATGTTCTTACCATTCGATTCAGTAGGCATAGGATTTTCCCTAGGTGTTGGTTCCTTACCAGCAGAGGATCTCTGTATGGTAGAAGTAGAGTGTGCAAACGTAGCAGATGCCCCAACATCTACACTCCCGGATAAGTATTGGACTCTCCATTTCGATGGAGCTAAATGTCGTTATGGAGCGGGGGCAGGTATAATTCTTACTTCGCCTGAGGAGAAGGTCCTCCCATTCTCTTTTAAGTTAAACTTTGAATGCACAAACAATGGCGCTGAGTACGAAGCCCTCCTCCTTGGCCTCACCTTAGCTAGAAGAATTGGTATTAATAACATCAGAGTCTTGGGAGACTCGCAATTAGTAACAAACCAAGTTTCTGAAGTATATGAAACTAAAGCCGAACATTTACAACTCTACAAAAACACTGTATTAGATTTAAGCAAGGCGTTTAACTTCATATCCATTGAAGCGATCCCGTGAGAGAAAAATCTTCTCGCCGATTCAATAGCAACCTCAGCATCACGTTTTACTCCAAGCAATGAGCTAGAAGATACTCACTTCACAGTATCCATTCGTGACGAACCATTAATAAAAACAATGACAAATCCTCTTTTAAGTGGAAGTGAATCTACCGTCCTAGACCATGTTGGAAATGATGTGGCTACTTTGGATTATTTAAATGCCTATGCAGCATTACATCTCTCCTATCACATGCTAGATTTATCCCTGATCCCACATTCATCCTCCTACTTCGGAAATCCCGTAACGGATCTTCCGTCACAAAGGGAACCTAACATATACGCAATAGAAAATGGGGATGATTTAGATTTACCTCCAGCACCACCTGAGTTCGAAGAGGGTAACGCCTCTTTAATCGAAGAAACAATCGATGTCAACATTGGGACAGAAGATGAACCAAGAATATTGAAACTAGGTTCTTCGTTGACACCAGAAGAAGTGGAAATACATACTCAGGTTCTCAAAGAACATCAGAAGGCATTTGCATTTAATTACAAGGAGATGACGGGAGTCGCACCCCACATTGCGGTACACAACCTCGTCACTAGATCGGATGCAAAGCCAATTAAACAAAAATCAAGACCCATGAAACCCAAAGTAGCTCTCATGGTAAAAGAGGAAGTAATAAAACTCCTTGGTGGGGATTCATCAAGCCGATTGACTACTCCCAATGGGTATCTAATATTGTTCCCGTTCTCGAGAAGAACGGAAGATACGCATTTGCATAGATTTCGAGACATCAACAAAGCATGTCCTAAAGACGATTTCCCATTACCATCCATAGACGTTATTGTTGATGCAACAGCTGGTTTTGAACTCTTGTCTCTCATGGATGGATTCTCGGGATACAACCAAATCAGAATATCTAAGCAAGATCAAGCTAAAACCATGTTCATAACTCCTTGGGGAACCTATTGCTATGTTGTCATGCCTTTTGGTCTCAAAAACGCTGGTGCTACATACCAGCGGGCTATGACTTATATATTTCACAATTTAATTCATAAAATCGTGGAATCCTACATAGATGACTTGTTGGCTAAGGCCAAGAAGCGTTGTGACCATCCCGAAGTACTCCGTGTCATTCTTTCACGTTTAATAGAATACGAGTCACACTAAACCCAGAGAAATGTGTCTTTGGTGTAACAGGAGGAAAGCTCCTAGGTTACATCATATCATCACGAGGGATTGATGTTGATCCAACCAAAATTCAGGCTGTACTCGAAATGGTCCCACCTTCGGACGAATCTGGAATCAGGTCATTTCTCGGAAAGCTAGGTGCAATCCGAAGATTCATCCCGGACTTAAGCTTCGCTATTCATCCAATCAACAATTTACTCAAGAAAGACTATAGCATTGATTGGACTGAAGACTACAACGAAGCTTTCAACGCAGTTAAACGTTTCTTGCTGTCACCACCTACACTAATGCCACCTAAGCTGGATCACCCGTTAATCCTATATTCGCGAGCTACCAATGTCTCGCTGGCCTGTATGTTGGCCCAAGAAGATGATGACAAGAGAGAACGTGCGATTTATTTCATTAGCCGAACACTGCTTGACTATGAAACACGCTATACACAAGCAGAGTAAGAATGTCTTGCCATAGTCTTTGCTACTAAACGTCTAAGACATTACATGCTGAATCAAGAAACAAAGGTCATGGTAAAGATGGACCATTTATGGACTTTTCTCACACAAGGTTCCTTATCCAAAAAGGCTGGACATTTTATAACCTTAATGGGAGAGTTTGAATTAACATTTGTAAATCAAAAGTCAGTTAAAGGACAAATCATCGCGGATTGGTTAGCTGACAACCCATTAGACGGAGGTGATCTAGTAGATTTGGATTTTCTAGATGAATGCGTATACTACATTGAAACTCGACCTGCTATCTCTGAGTGCCCTTGGTACACTGATATCATTAATTATATCATGGACCATACGTACCGGATGCAGTTATTACACCGCAAAAAAGAAGGTGATTACGCATAATCGTAGCCAAATATGTCATTATAGAGCAGGTGCTCTATCGAAAAGCATTCGATGGAATGCTCTTAAGGTGTGTCGACACAGAAGAGTCCAAGAGGATTCTCCATGAATCCCACGGTATATATGTGGAGGCCACTTCGGTGGCCATGCCACTTCTCGAAAAATACATCGAATGGGCTATTTACGGCCCACTCTAGAACATGACGCGATAGAGTTTACACACGGAGTGTCATAAGTGCCAAGAATTCTCCCACAAGATCCACATGCCAGCCAAGCTCTACTGACCAATCGCTACTCCATGGCCCTTTTCTACATGATGCTGGACTTGATAGGAAGTTCTCTCCCTCGTCCACAGAGACGGCCATAATTTTATAATCACGGCCCTTGAATATTTCACCAAATGGGTAGAGGCCATGCCTCTTACCAATGTACACAGTTACTGTAATCACCAAGTTCATTTTGAACCAAATCATTTGTAGTACGGTATCCCACAAATCATTATCTCGAGATAATGGAACTTCTTTCAAGAATGAAGAAGTTCATGAACTATGTAACAAATTTAAAATAAGCCATGGCTTCCTTGTATTATCCCCAACCCAATGGGTAGTGAAGCAACAAACAAAACACTTTGAAAGCCATTCTCCTTAAAACGTAAAAGAAAACAAATGAGATTGGCATTTGAAGTTATATCCGACCTTGTGGGCCCACCGAACCTCAATAAGAACACCAGCGGGAGCAACTCCTTTCTCGCTAGTATTTGGGGCGAGAAGCGGTTCTCCCGCTTGAGGTCGAAATACCCGATCTTCGCATTTCACTACAGGATTACGGATGAAGATGCTTACTGAGAGAAGCACGTCTTTCCCAACTAGAAAGCCTAGATGAAACTAGGTTAGATCTTTGAACAATGGCATAGAGCTTATCTTGACCGAATGTGCTTAGCAATATAATAATAAGGTTTATGAATGCGATATATACGAAGGTGATCTAGTTCTAAGACTAGACAGCTGGATCGACAAGAAGACCGGCGAAGGAAGGAAATTCCGGCCCAAATGGTTGGGCCCATACCGAGTCATGAAGGACTATGAAAATGGTGCTTATCTCTTATGCACGCTAGAAGGTGAGGAATTTGGCGAAACAGTCAATTCCCTACACCTCAAGCGTTTCTATGCATAAGCAGCTAGCACTACCTATATAACTATCTACATTGCATCTTCATATAGATTTAGATCATTTTGTCCACTTGTTCTTACACAAATTGTGATCAAGGAATCTATTCTCAAAGTAATTCATTACAAACTCATGATGTTGTTGGCACAAAACTTTCTAATCATATCTCTCCATTTTCACGATATCATCAATCACTTCAGAATCTTTTATCAAATAAAATCAAACATGACGAAGTCTTAATGGTAACCATACCAAGATCTGCAAGTTTGTTCTTGCTTTGATTTCTTCTTAGGATTGGTGTCTTGCCTATGGTCTATTCTAGAAGCTTCATGGTGTCACATCTATCCCATATACACATCTCTTTGGAAACAAGCATATACTGACATTTTACTCAAAAAGACAAGTCAAAAAGTGATTAAACAGAAAATTTTATTTTTACACATTTCCTTGCCCTACCAACCTTCGGTGATGAGCTTGCGTCTCTTACTAGTGACGTAGGGTTGGGAAAGGATGGAAATGCCCTTACTCGCCTATGCCTTGCCCACGGTGATAAACCCACGCTTCTTACTAGTAGCATGGGGCAAAGTGTAGGGGTCCTCTAGAACAATGCAAGCGTTAAAGGTCATAAACAAACTATTCAAACTTTGAGTCAAAAATGAATGAATCAGATGTTCAAAATTCCAAGAGAGTTAAAAATCCTAAAAACCAGATTTTGTCTACTATGTGGCCATCTACGGGTCTAAGTCTGGATAAACCGCAAAGCAAGTCGCACCCAAAACTATGAAGTCATTCAGGTAGAGTAAGCTTGTAGTTCTCAACTTGGTTCCACCAAAGCTTCGTCTGTCTTTCATCACTATCATTTCACCATATTTCATAACTTGCGCCCTTCTTAGCTCTTGGTGATGAGCCCTCGCATCTTACTAGTTGCGTGGAGTTAGGAGTGGGGCAAGTTAATCTGTTCATCATACTGGTTATTTTCATCACTTTGCCAAAACAAACATGAGGTATCCAAATTGCTCACAGAAGCTAAGATTTAAGATCACAATATATCTACAATATCATGTATCAGCATCATGAAACACAAAAAGAAAGCAAGCATTTGCATCATCTGTTCTCCATTGCATACATTCTAGAAAGCATATAAAACATACATCGTAGTATACACGAGGAAGCTGGAAACAGAAAGGGAAAATACGAGTGACAAAGTTTTGATCAAAAACGAATGCATATATATAAATAATCAATGTTTATATACAATGCCATCATGCTCTAGGCATGGTCAAAACGCTCAAAGAGCCCGTGATGTACAAAAGAATCTACAGTACAAAGCATACAGGGCCAAGTCGCCTCTCAACCCCTACGCGACCCCTCCGAGGGTGCGCGCCCTCGCCTAGGACTCCGGCTACGCCGGCGCTCTGAATGCACGGAGGGCTCAGGGTCTCGAGGAGCAGCCGTGGTCTCACCACGAGAATGACTCCTCATAAGACGCTCGGCTGTCCTATAGCCTGCCAACTCTGTACGGAGAGTCGACACCATCCTGGCCACGTGCCAAATGGGAGCGAAGACGTCGGTATGCCTACCGGCTGCTGAGGCTCCCCGGCATCTACAGATAGCTCCGCACGGGTCTTATCCATAGGGATCATCGGAGAATCAGTGCATACCCTACGGATTAGATCCCGCCACTCGTCAACAGTCTCTGAAAACAAAGAAGAAAAAATGAATTAGAAACTAGGCAAGAGACTAAAAGATACAATATCAAAACATAAGGAGAGATAGCAATTAAAAATCCTAAATTAAACAAACATTGAAAAGATGAGAGGATAACTTACTCGGATCACCGGGCCTCCAAGATGGGTCATTTGGGGCCAAGCACTCCGCGAGATGCCGCTGGGCGAGGAGGGGCTGCTCTGTAGTAGGAGCAACATGACGCCTCATGGCCCGACTCATCCTCTCCACCATGGCCCTGGGAGAGTGGCTCCTCTGAAGCTAGAGTCTCTCTCTCTGCACTCTGCTCGGCCCTCTCTGCCTGCAAAATATCCTGAGTGTCATGCCACTCAGGATCGCTATCATCTGTCTGCTCCTCTGACCCTCCCTCTGTAAACTCCTCAGAATCGGAGTCAATATCTATGGGGTCATCGCTGCTGTGAGCAGGACCCGCAGCAATCTGAAGCAAAGGTGCCCGGGGCGCACCGGCTCTCCCTCTAGCCCGAACTACCCTCCTGGCTGCAATGGGAGTGCCAGGAGTGATCACTGTCCAACCACGGCCTCTAGGCCCCCCTCTAGCCTCGCGGACTGATCATGGCCCAGTGCCGGCTGGGGAAGCATGCCCGCATATGGAAGGCCGAACTGCTGAGGAACTCTGCCAAAAGGGTGTACCTCCACCCGTCCCACGCGGTCGATAAGCTGCCCTGTGGTGGAACAGGAGATCAATGTAAGGGTCTCCTCACCCCATATGCCGGCCATAAGCCGGTACGGCGTCGCCTCCATATCTGCTGTGGTAAGGGAGGCAACTGGCTGGTGAGGTGCTCTAAGCACCGACATATCTGACCATCTAGCTGCCCTCACAGCCCCTGGGTCTGCCACCTCTACCCCTCTGCCATAAGGAATAAAATGCTCGTACACCCAACTCATGACTAGAGTCGGGTGGCTCAATGACTGTCCCTGCAAATGGACCACCCTGTATAAGTCATGGTAGGTGGTCCCCAGAATATCTGCGCCCCAGGCATATATCCGGCCATGCCCCTCTATCTGTGCAATGATGGGGGCCCAGCAGTATAGTAAAGTATCTCCTCCCTTGTCCCCGATCAGCCTCGAGGCAAGGATCCCCATGATAGCCTGTCGAAATATGGGGATGGGCAAAGAAGGAATCGATCGAACTCTCACTCCCTTCTTCGACCCCGTAGAGATGGCTGCATCCCCCATGTAGCCTGCCCACTGTGCAATCTGTGCTCGAGACCCTGCCGTCTCCAGTGTGAGTCTCCTCCCGATGATCGGGACCCCCAGGATACGGTAGACATCCTCCAAAGTGATGGTCCACTCACCGCGGACCCCTGGCAATCGGAAAGTGTTCCGATCTGCATCCCAATATGAGAATAAGTCACAAAGAATGTGACTAGATGGCGTGACATGGGGCACGCGTGATATACGCAATATGCCGGCCCTCTGTAATGTATCCTCCTCATCCTGAGAAAGGGCATCCAATACCCCCGAAAGCCAATCACACTCTCTCTCTCGGCTCCATCTGATATACTCCTCCCTCGCCTGCATGCACCCAAAAACACACAAAACAGGGCAAGTTAGTATCCAATCAATATCGAGAGAGTCATAAAAGCGTATAGAAATGATAAAAATACAAGTGCAATCTCAAAAGTTAAGCTCTTTTGCATTCTGTGCAAAACCGCCGCCCTGAGCAGGGGGCGGTTTTGTAACCACCACCTTAAGGGTGGCGGTCGTGTAACCGCCACCCTGAACAGGGCGGCGGTCATGTAACCGCCGCCCAGCGGCGGCGGTCGCGGTCCGAAAACCCGCGCGGGTTGTTAACCCCAAAAAGCCCAAAAGCGTAAAAATAGACCATTTTAACTAAAAACAAAGCCTACCCAGTAGGCGCCCCCCCTAGATGGACCTTTTGAACCTAACATTTTCAAAAATAATCCCCCCATTGCAAAGAATTTTCCATTTCAAATTTGAAGAGGGAAAAACACAAAATGGAAGAAAACCAACCTGTGATCGCTGAGGTCGGTGTTCCGCTCGTGGAGGCATGATCATGATCTCGCTGCGAACGTTTCGACTCTACTCACGTGAGAAACCGTCACCGTGGGTCCCAGAGCTCAAAATCAATCAAATCGACTCGCGCAAATGAATAGGAAAATGGGCCCACTTTCATATATATATCATTCTGTTTCGTTTTAAAATGACTTTTTCACAGGTTTGGAGCGCTGTTGGAGGTAAGTTTCTATCCCCGCACGAATGGTACGTTCTCCTTCCCTATTATTTTAGCGTTTATCTTCCAAGTTATTGCATCTATCTGCACTTGAGTTCTCTTTTCATTTTGCAGGTAGCGGGAATTTCGATGGCGTCATCGCAACACACGGACGAGTAAGGTATAGCTTCTAACTCCCCATTTCGGGACTGCCATACTCGGACCCACCATTTTATGCCTCTTCATGGCTAAAACGCTTCTCTGAGGGGGCAATATGTACGTACCCAAAATTGTAAGGTCTTGTCTTTGCCCGAGCCAAGTAAACAAGTGCCCGATGATGATACGAGTCTCCTCGCAAGGTGTTCGGGATCCGGAAAAGCCCTCGGGTATGCATTAACATCCGTGTGCCCCGCTTAGCCCCGCACCCTTTATTTTCCCTTTTTCCCTCTTTCCTTGGCCTCTTGACCTTGATGGAAACCGCCCGCCCCCGCCTAACCACGGCGGCGGTCACGTGTTGCGTTTTTTCGAAACGCTCTTTTGACGTGACTCGCGTGAAATATCATGTTTCACCACTTTTCTTTGCCGACTTGAGCATGCATTAATGTTTTGGTCCCAGACAGTGTTTTTCCTTTGTTTATTGTTTAGGAGTTCAATTTGGTTTTGATTTTTGAGAGTTGGAATTCTATAAATGCATGGTTTGTGTACATGCAAATGGTGCAATTTGGTGAAGAATTTGGTGAAGAATTTGAGTGGAGCTTTTGGTCACCATTTTCCTTGTTATAGTCTTGATTTTTAGTGTCTTGGTTAGCTTGCTTAGGATTGATAGCATAGTCTATTTCATACTTGGTTAGTATTGCTCAATTTGTTGGTAAGCCACGAGACCCATCTTGTGCGGCGATCTTTGTTATTCCATCCAATCCAGTTAGAAGCTTGCCTCTGATTCCTCTTTGCTGTAGATTTATCTTCATCGTGTCTTAGAGTTCTTAGTTCAATTCATTATATACATGGTTAGCTTTATCCAGCTGTTGGTAAGCCACATATCTAACTTGTGCAAGCAAAGTGTCTTTGTTTTGAAATAGAATAGCTTGGGAAGCCATTAAAGTTGCAGGTTTTACTCTTCGTATATGATAGTTGCGAGTTACGGTCGCTTCATGTTGTATGACTCGTAGTAAAATCCCGCTAGGAATCGCATAAGACAAGCTCAGTACTCTTGTGCTATCCCTCTCCTACTCACATTCTCAGTCTGTATTCTGAGCTGTCCTTGTCCCAAAATCTACTCCTATCGGTGCTAGCATTACACGCTTTTCTGGATCCAAGTGAACACGAAAGAATGAGAAGATCATACTGAGGGGACGAGATAATACACACACCATCGGGTTCGCCACTGTTCTGCGGAATCCAAGTTTTAAATTTCAAAGTTATAGTCAGACTCATATCAAATAGAGTAGTCAATCACTTTATTTCATTTCATTCTATTCTCGATATTGCCAGGGAAGCTGTGGGGATTGATAGTTTAGAAACTATGATTCACTCCTCACTTACGAGGTAGGATCGAGAATCTTGCAGATAGATTAGACAGGTTATTTTATTCATTTAGAATAATTCTACAAATCGCACAGGCAAATAACCACACTCGGTTATCTTGTCTGTTTTTAATTATTGTTTAGTTATTATTTCTAGATATGCTTAAAATAGTTTGCTTTCCTTAAAATTGTTAAATATTTCAAGAAAGAATAAAAGTTATATGCAGTTAGATTTATTTCACGTAATTAGAATTTGCTTCATTACAGTTAGTTTTCCTTTTATGACAATTACGGGACCTCAAGAGCCCAGGGAATATATATTTGAGCCAATCGTGCCTCAACCAAACCTCGTCACAGCGATAGTTGACATAGACCAAAATCTCAGGATACAAGTATTCCAAACAACCACAGATTTACAACTGATCAGTTCTCAGTTAAGAGGATTAAACATAGAAGACGACCAAGCACATGCATTTTGGTCAAGTCAGCCAAACTACAGATTACTCTAGAAAACATCCACATGACTGTAGAAGGGCTCGAAAGAGAACAAACATTCGGGTGCGATCCTCTAGTTCCACAGCCAGACGCTGGAGACACCCTCGTAGATATAGATACCAGCTTAAGAATCCAGGTTGCGAGAACGTCTGTAAGGTATTCTGAGAAGATCACACAACTATTGGTTCTAAACATAGAAGCTGAGAAAGCATACGATTACTGGATACTAGGGATTAGAACTTGATCTCGCGTATGACCATAACAGGACCGCAACAACCAAGAGTCTACGGTTGTGACCCACAGATCCCACAGCCCAACGAATCCACAAGTCAGTTAGATATAAACACTGGCCTACGCACACTAGTATTTCAGTCCACTCCACTTCCACCTATCATCATCGAACAACTGTCCTTACTAGATATAGCGGCTAACGAAGCTAGGGAATTCTGGACTAGGCCAGAAAATCATCCGTAGAGCCAATTATATTCATCATCCACTATATGACCTTATCGGGAGATATACACGAAACAATCCCAGGTCATTTTCCACGTATTCCGCAACCCATAGATCGAATCACGCCAGAGCTCGATATTGATTGGAGCCTTTGAGTAGTCATCCTCGCTGATCGAATCTATCACACCAGTCCAAGTTAGAAGGGCCTTCTTTTCCTTAGATTCACAAATTCCACTAGTGCGTGTCGAAGACATTAGACTGCCTAACTAGTTTGTCTGCATATTCCATCCCCACCGGCTGTCTCGGCACGACCTCGGGAGGTCGGGTACGCGGAAGAGTTACTTGTTGATTCTCACGCTCGCCTGTCACTTTTCCGACATACAGGGTCCTCAGAGTTAGTAACCAAGTACTTCTTTTGTGATTCTAGCTCCAATGTCTGCATTACACCTTTGACGGGGATTCTAGCCTTAGACCAGTCCATATGAATCTCCCCACCAACTTCACTGCAAAAACTTCTTCCCAGCAAAATTCCATAGGCTGCTGGAATGTCGGCAACGAGGACGGTCATCTTTACTCTTTTCTCTGGGAACACCGCAAATGCAAACTGCGCGTCTTTGATTTGACCAATCAACGAAACTTGCTTGGTTTCCAAGGAATAACATCTGCCAAAAGGCTTGGTAAGGGTGAGGCCCAAAGCATGGGTGACTTTTGCCGGCATGACGTTATCAGAAGCTCCAGAATCAATTATGCAGTTACTTAACTTGTGGCCATTGATTAGGAGGGAGAGATAGAAAGGTTCTATCTTGCCTGATGCAGATGTTGAGGCAACATTTATGCGGGATGCAGGAGGAGTGGAAAGGATTCCTTTTAGGGGAATGGGGAGATATGACAGCTTGACTTTGAATATACTTGGTCAATCTTACAAGTTGTTCGGGATTTGACTGAAGATATTCAGCTTCAGACATTTGGATCTTAGTCTTTTTAGCATGATCTATGATGTCAAATGCAGCTAAGGGTTGCGCTGGTGAAGGAATGAGTCCCTCACTTCGTGATGGTAGGGTAGGATTACTAGTCTTCATGGAAATAGAAGAAGGCTGATTTGGAGGAGAGATGGGGGGAAAATATTTCTTTGTAAAAGACTTAACAGGGGGTTGAGTAGGAAGAGGATTACCTCTTTTAGCAATGGTTGGAGGCGCATTTGACACGGCCTTCTCTTTCTGCACATGGGCAGTGACCTCTGCTTCTTTTCCTTGCGAGCGGGTAAAAACAACATATGATTGTCCACTTGCATAGCCCTGTGTACCCTCCTCTTCATCAGATTCTTCCTCATCAAATTCCATATACCCAATAGTAGAGTCGCCTGTCCATTCACCAACCTCTTGATCATCTTCACCTTGAGATGAAGGTTCTTCGTAATCTTGTTCCTCTTCTTTGATTTCGACTAAAGCGTTGACCAGAGGAGCCTCAAGTGCCAACCGTGGAGTAGTTGCAGGTAAGCGTGTCCTTTGTGGAACATTGTTGGAAACAAAATTCCTTCGTGGAATATCCCGGTATGAGGAACTGGGGGAAGCTTGGGCTAACTTCTTCTTTAATGCGAGCAAGTCGTTCGCCATCTTTTGAAATGCTGGATCATACAAAGTATTGGGCGAAGGGCCCGAAGATTTAGGCTTAGATGATTCCCATTTTAATTCGCCAGATATTAGCAAGTTATCTTCAATTCTGATGGCAGTGGCCTGGGCAAGAATCAAGGTAGCCACTTGTTCTTGCAGGAGAAAGAAACTTACTTTTGAGCTCATAGCATTCACGAAGAAACACTTCTAATTTTCTGGTGTTGGAAGCATGGCAACAGGGACACGGTTGATTAATGCATTGAACCTGGCAATAAAATCACGCATGGTCTCATTGGCCTCCTTTTTTAGGTGAGTGATCTATGATAGCAATGCAAATGCATCTTCCAAAGGCTTGTACCTATCTTCAAAAGCATCCCGCAAGGTGGCCCAACTGGTAATAGATCCAGGTCGGTAAATGCTAAAACCATTCTGCTGCAGGCCCTTGTAAAGTTTCCAGAAAAAGGTGAACCGACACATCTTCATGGGTTACATCTAGGATACTGCATGACATGATGAATGCAGATATGTGTGAATCCATGCTTTGGTTCACATTACTACTACTCTAACCTTACGACCCCCTCAAACCCAAGCCAAAAGGGTTTGATGATACTAAAATTTATGCATACCATTGTGTGCCAGGGTATGATGTGGAGAACTACAAGGCCTTAAAAACCGTCCTTATCCAATTGTGTCCACCAGAAACCAACTTTGACAACGACGAACTTCTCGATGAGGATCCTACTTCACCAATACCCATCCCCATACTACACACTCAACAACCATAACCTCCACCCTCACAGCTTCTAGAGCCACACCCAAGATTTGAAATTAACATGGTTTACATCAGAGAACTTGCCATGCCACCACCCAAATGTCATTGTGCCTAGCTGACATCACAAGGTTTTTCTCCTCCGATAGATTTTTTCCCGTCGTGTCATTATACCACTCACCTTACACCTTATCCATTTGCTAAATTCCCTCAAATCAACATGATACATGTCACTACACATGCGTAAAAGGGCAAAGAAAAGGCAATTGACCCACCAACCAATCCTATACCCAACATACCATCTGCACCCATACCTAAAATGACTATCCATGGTCCCACGTACACCATTTCTAATGGCATCACACATCACACCATGCTCAAACAACCACACCAATCTCTCCTCAAAATGTCCTTATATGACCTCATCCAAACCTCGGAATCCCATTATCAAGCCCTCATGGAGGTTCTTCAATATATTGAGGTTTTACCCAATGACCCTACACTCGTAGCCTCCATTATCACACCCCATCATGTAGCCTTGCTAACCAAATTACCACCTTCATCCTCACCTCACCTTGTTCACCAAGTGGCCTCCCTTAGCTTCTTAGAGGAGGAGATCATGCCACACCAAAATGATGACTGGACCCAACCCTCTTCATCTCTATCCACATTGATGACATACGGGTATGCCGTGTGATGATTGATGGAGGTGCTAGCATTAACATCATTTCATCCCATGCATTTGCTCAAATGTGCATACTTGAAAATTACATGCATAAACATCTGGTCATGTTGCGTTCATTCAATGACACTATCACCTCCACACTAGGAACTATCATCCTTCACGTTTGTGTGGACCCCGTCTTGCTCCATAATTGTTTTATGTTTTGGAAGGGGAATTTAAATTTAACTGTTATTGCTTGGAAAACCACGGATTCATGTCATGGGTTGAGTTCCTTCCACTTTGCATTGTTGTGTAAAGTTTGAACATGAAGGACACACTTATACCATTCCAACTAACCCATCACCTTTCAAAACATGTAACATGCTTTACCGAGCCAATGATGTGCTCATACCGCAATCAAGCCATCTAACTCCGCAACCAATACCGCTTCACCTACACCTCCACCTACCAATACAACCACTGCTTTCACCGCACATACCTCCTCCATTCCTACCACTGCTATAACCTCCATGGCTGACCCATTAGCTTCCCAATCCATTAACTCCACCTCTGCATTGAACTCCGAAACATTATCCATACTAGCTACCTACATACTAACCATGCATGATCCTTGGAAGGTGTTTTTCAACACCTCACTCGAGGAGTACCACCTATATAGTGTCAACACATTCCTCAATCCGCATGAGTATGGAATCCTTCACCAACACACCTAACTATGATCACCGTATAGGAGAATTCCTCCTTTGTGGTCCTCCTCATCTTCATACTAGTCTCACGTATGGGGACTTCATACTACCACTTACACACCTGAACCACCATCACAACCCCACCCATTTTTGCTGACTTCTAATCACTTACCAATCACCATTTCACCCACACCTTCCTGCACCTTTGTGCATGGAAGGGTTTTGGTTTTGGATTTTACGAGTAAGGCCGCCATACCGTTATTCCATGTACCACCCACAAACATAATGACCGTAGTGGTATCGGCTTCCCCAAACCTCCTACCAAATAGGCCCGCATTGAACTCATTAAAGACCCTAGCCCTCCTCCACCTTCATCTTCATCACTACCTTCACCCACTCCACCTTCATCACCACCCTCATCGACAGTCGATGGATCCTAAATCTATCCCCCTAACTTTTTTTTTTCATAAACACCATTTCCTTGGGGCCTTTGACTTATCAACATGAAGGTGAGGCCCCTTCCACTCTTCCATTCTTGTATCCTAAAATGATCTATGACACACCCTAAAATTAACATTGTTAAATGCCAGGATGATGAATCCATACTCACCTACCTTGGTGCAGAAGACTCATATATTCATCGGTCGTTACCATCTGAGACACAAACCATGTTGAATGAATTGACTATCGAGATCAACATTCATACTTAGGATGACCCGCACATCCTAAAGATCAAACAATCTTTAGATGCTGCTGAATAGGAAGCCATCACTTCTTTTCTTTGAGATCATAATCATAATTTCACTTGGTCTTACGTAGACATCCCGATATTGACCCCACCATAGTGGTCCATAATATCGTAATCGCTCCCGACTGACCAATCAGATCAAATAAAAGATGAGAAAATGCACCCTCGCATTACTCTTCTCATCAAAGAATAACTTCAACACCTTCTTTCTGTTTCCTTCATCTTACCCACTGATTATCCTTGTTGGATTTATATCATTATCCCTATTACTAAAGAAATAGGGGACTCCACATTTACACGGAATTCCATGACCTCAACCTCACCTGCCCGAAAGATGACTTTCCCTTGCCCGGTATTGATCAACTGGTTGACCTCACTGCTGGTCATGAGATGCTCTCACTCATGGATGGCTTCTCGGGTTATAAAATTTTTTTGCTTACCCCAGAGGATCAACACAAGACCGCATTCATTACCCCTTGGGGAACCTTTTGCTATCAAGTCATGCCTTTTGGCCTTAAAAACGCTGGTGCTACATATCAACGTGCTATGACTTACATCTTCCATGATATCATGCATCACATATTAGAAGATTACGTGGATGATCTCTTGGCCAAATCTAAATGTCATGCCAAGCACCTCGCCATCCTCAAAACCATCTTTGACCACCTCATTAAATATTACGTTTGCCTTCAGCCTAAAAAGTGCATCTTCACGGTTCTCTCAGGAAAGCTCCTGGGATTTATTATTTCCCTCCGTGGTATAGAAGTTGACCCTACTAAGGTCAAGGCCATTCTAGAAATGCCTCCGCCCACTAACCTTAAAGAACTCCGTAGCGTGCAAGGTAAATTGCAGTCCATTCGCCGTTTCATTTCACAATTATCTGATTGGTGTCAACCATTTCATCATCTTCTTAGGAAGGATGTCTCATTTAAATGGGATGATGACTGTCACAAAGATTTTGAGGCCCTACCTTCTCGAACCACCCGTATTCATTCCACCTAAAAATGATCAACCTTTTACCTATACATATTAGCTACGATCATTCCTTGGGAGCCATGCTCACTCATTGCAATGAACAACACAGGGAGCAGGTGGTTTATTACATAAGCCATACTCTTTTGGACTATGAAACCTGATACAACCATTTAGAAAATATTTGCTTAGCCTTAGTTTTTGTTACCACAAGCTCCACCATTACCTACTCAACCAAAAACCTATGTCATGACCACCACTCGATCCCTTACACTTCATGTATGCCAAACCTTATCAAAATTAGTGCGCCACATGATGGCTTATGCTTTTAGCTGATCTTGACCTCGAATTCATTCACGAAAAATTCCATCAAGGGGAAGGCTATTGTTGAACAACCTGGTGACACACCTATTTCCGGGGATCAACCCTCTAATTTTGACTTTACCAATGAGTCAATTGCTACTCTTTTCCCTAGGCGAACCCCTTACCAAATGACACTTTGTTATTCAACGGTTCCAAGTGTCGGTGTGGGGGCGGGGTTGGTGTTATCCTCATTTTCTAGATGGAGAACCCATGCCTTTATCTTTCAAACTATAATTTGAATGCACCAACAATATTACCGAGTATGAAGCACTCGTACTAGGTCTCCAAGCTGCATATGCCCTAGATGTCAAATCAATCCACATCTTTGGTGATTCACAATTGGTCGTAAACCAATTCAATGGTATGTACCAATGTCGTAATGAGATACTTCAAAAGTATAAACATCATGTAGACATAATTTTGACCACCTTTGATCGTTACACCCTTCAAACCATCCCACGTTCAACCAACAAATTTACAGATACCATGGCCTGCTTAGCTTCCCAAATACCCACTTCCCTGCCGATTCCAAAATATTTGTCACTATACAATGCCTCCATTCACCTTCTTATTTACCTCATGATGTTTACTCAATCAAAACTGACACCCTTGACTGAGTGACCTTTGGTATAAACAATACTTTGACTACCATTCCCTCTCCATCTCACCTCTTGATCTCACCTGTAACGGACAACATGCCTTCCTTAAAAAGATCTCTCATTTCGTCATTCTGGGAGCCTACTCTATAAGCGCAGCTTTGATGGTATTATCTTATAGTGCCTCACAAGTTCTGAAATTCCTTATACCATTAAGGAGGTTCATGATGGCATCTGTGGAGGTCACTTTAGTGGCCTTGCTATTGTTAAGCGTATTCTTCATCTCAAGCTATCTTGCTAACCCTTAACCATGATTGTTGCTGAACTATGTAAAACATTGTGTGAAATGTCAACAACATTCCAACCTTCATTGTACACCCAGTCATGCCTTACAGGTCACTCGTGACCTGTGACCCTTATCTCAATGGGATTTGGATCTTGTCGAGAAATCAATCCTCATTCTTCTCAACACCATCAATGGATCATAACTCTACCGAATACTACACAAAATGGGTGGAGGCCATACCACTCATCTCCACAAAAGTCGAGAAGATATGTGAGTTCATTAACCATCACATCATTTGTCACTTTGGTGTTCTTCATCGCCTCGTCATTGACAATGGAAAATAATTCAAAAACAAAACATTACAAAAACTTTACGACGCCTTCGGCATTCAGCTTAGTTTCTCATCACCTTATTACCCACAAACCAATGGCTAAGCTGAATCCACTAACAAAACCCTCAACAAAATTATCATGAAAGTGGTTGACGATACTAGGAAGGATTGGCATATGCACATTCCTTTTTCCCTATGGGCATACTGCACTAGTATTCGCACTTCCACTATGGCCACACCCTTTTCACTGTCTGTGGTACAGAGGCTTTTCTACCTCTCGAAGTCTAGATCCCCTCACTCCGCATTTATCTCCATGACATGCTTACTGATGATGACTTTTGTCAGGACCGCTTAGCACAACTAGAGTTATTAGATGAACGTCATCTTAATGCTCTGGATCATCTTCAAGTTTACCAACAACGTATCAAACATGCTTATGACAAACGTGTTCATGAACGAACCTTCCAAGTCGATGACCTTGTCTTGAAAGAAAATCAACACGTAACAAAAGAAGAAAAAAGTAAATGGGGAAAATTCACTCCTAATTGGATGGGACCATACATCGTAACTCATACCTATGGATCAGGTGCCTATTGTTTATCCTCGCTTAAGGGTAAACCTGAACTTGAGCCCCTTAATGCATTGCATATTTGACCATTCAATTGTTGACTTGTTGTCCTACCTCACCCTTTATCTCTTTATAGGCTCTTCCCTTGAGCGCTATCCACTCCATACACCTCCCTAACAATTAAACAAGAATCATGTGAGTTCCCATCACTTGTCATCTTCTCTTGAATATGTGTACCATGACAATGCACATAGCATGATTCTCATGGATACTTTTCATCTACCTTTAGATGAGATCCCATGAGCATTCCACCTTACCTTTTGAGCAAGAGTCCTATCCTCCACCTTGGTCTTGTCCATGATTTCAAAGACCTCATATAGGACCAAACTCCTTGAGTCAAACTTCTAATAAAAATATGACTCCCTCAAAAGGACATATTCCTCTCGAAAAAATTACTACTATAAATAGACTGCTCCCTCGAATGATAACTATGTGAAGCTAAAAAAACAAAAATAAAAATGAGAGAAACCGAAGCTTCCCACATCGATTAGCTTCACGAAGACCTCAAGGAGTACCATATTATTTATCCCATATAGACTTCCCGCATCGATCATTCTATCACAACAAAAAACTTTTTAGTCATGGAATTTCCCATTGTGACCTCGGACCTCTTGCCCAAAATCCCTGTCACTCAAAAACATATAAAATTAACTACCTTTCACCCACCTTACCATTTCCACTCTCATTTCCTCAATCGCCTCAAGGGACATCTTAGAATTTAGAAATTTGGTGATTATGTGACTACCTTCATCGTAGACCAGTTAATCGTGTAATGCCTTTCGGGTCTTGTGTTCATCACCCCCTCCATGGTATGATCCTGCCCAATCAGGTGGCTTTATTGCTCACCTTTTATCTTTTAACCATATTTGTTTATGTTTTGATTACCTTATACAGGACTTGGTACTTGACGCTTACCTTTGAGGTAGTCCTCCCCTCTTGCCATAATCACCTTCACCTGCATCCTTTTACCTATAATCTACCCACACCTATTAAACCTAAACCCACAACATGCCCACAAACCTACCAACTCATTTTCATATTCTTCCCTAGCTCATGGGAGAACTACATCGGCCTGAGGTCCCTTTTCACCGGGACTATGTAGGCAGCACTCCGAGGGCATGGGGCCCTTGGAGGTTAGCTCACCATTCTCTACCCTAAAATAATTCATCAACCATGCCTAACTCACCATTTACACCACATTTCACTTAGTTCCCCTTTTCTAACAAAATTGGAAATTAAGCCACATACATAACAAGTTGCTTACTACAACATACATTTATTACACCTACCATCTCTCTATCATCACTATGCATAGATTATAGAACATTTCACATATGACCCATAGTATCATTCATTACCAAAATAATGAATCATAACTAAACCTACTTTCAACTCAACCATGCCTATAACCTAACTCAATCCATGCCTATAACCTGACTCGATCCATGCCTATAACCTGACTCAATCCATGCCTATAACCTAACTCATCCATGCCTATAACCTAACTCGATCCATGCCTAAACCAACCTAACTCCATCATGCCTAACTCACCTAATTTCCATCCATATCAAAGTAACAAATCCATATCTCATCTAACACAAGCCATACATCCAATATCTCATAAACATATTAACACATCACAAAATACCATGAATCTCATCATATAAATCAATAAATGTGTATCTCAAAATACATGCCTATCTCATCATGGCCATCATCTCAAAAATGTCGCACACAGGATGGTATACAATACAAAATGTCATCGGCACGTAGGTGGTCTCATATATACAAAAAGAATAAATGAATCTTCTCAAAAATCTTCGGCACGCGGGCTGATATGTGATCAACAATACAACTATCTTCGACACACGAGGACAAAATATATATATATATATAATAATCACCAGTATACATCAATAATCGGGTGGCCACATATCAGACATCTCATCGGATGTCCTCCATCTCTATGTCACCTGAGCCCTTGGCCTCCTGTGTCCCTAATGGAACATCACCTCACTCTAGTCACCATGTGCTAGTGGCCTCTCCCTGATTAGGCCTCGGAGCTTGCTACCCTCCTATGCTCTCCACACTATGTGTGCGGGATCTCGTCCTCTCACTAGATGCCTGTTGTTCCCTGTACTCTCCATAAGAGAGGAAGTATATCCCAGCTACCACGAGTTGGTCTTGATAATATCTCGCCTCACCTAGGGCATCCTGTAACCTGGATATATGCATGGTCTATGGTGGTCCCATAGGTCTCGGCCCTGTACCTACCCTGCACCAGCCTGTGAACTAGGACCAGCTCCCTGTGCCTATGGTGGTCCCCCTTGTCCCTATGCCTGTGGTGGTGCCCCTTGCCCCTGTGCTTGTATCTGGGCCTATAAGGTTCCAATCTATTCTGGTGTGGCCAACTGGCCCTGTAAACCTACCACCTGAGCCAATAAGGCTGCCACCTAACCATCTTTGTCTCCATCTCCTCCATCTCCTCCACCCTCTCCCTCCACCATCTGGGCCTACAAACTGGCCACCTATACTCGTAGCTTTGCTACCTCTACCTCTGACCCCTCCAACTGTGTCTGTAGTATACCTATCTATGTGATTAGTGTTACTACCTGCCCCTATAGGGTGTCTCTCTACACTATAATGGTAGATAAGTCAGCTACCCTGGTCTCGGTGGTATGGCTCATAACTAATCCACCCACCACCACCTATACCTATCTGTGCATCTGACATCAATCTGCCGATCCACTGGCTCCTCCTCCTCTCTCCCGTAGGCACTTGTAGGGCTGTGGTAGAGGTAGAGGCCTCTCCACATCATCTCTCTGATACTATGGGAAGGACAGAGGGATATATTGTACAAGCTTTGAATTGCCGCTGACCCTATCTACCAAGATCATCTCATCCTCCCCAAAGATGGTGACCCTGTATCCACCTCTCTAGCTGGAGCTCAACTAGATCCTCATGCATGTGCCTATAGAGGAATCCCACATATGGGCTCTAGATAATATCCACTCTAGACAAGCCCTCCAACAACTACTAAAAATGGGCCACATCATATGTCGGCCTATCCGACCTCCGCTCTCCTGCAACTGGCACCCATCTCCTGTATCCCAACCACACAAATCTCGCTGGGAATGCATCTACTTGGGGCATCCCTATAGGTCGAACACAAACTATGTGCTCATAGGCCCAGTAGTGCAGTATAAATGTACATCATAGGTTAAACTGCATGCACCGCCCATACACCCACAACTCTCTGTATAACTGCACCAAGAATGTAGGTGCCTAGGAAAAGCATGTCTCATGCACCATCATATTGTGGAGCACCCCCATCAGTGATCAGGGAAATCATCCACCCTCTACATCAAGCGAAGTGCATAACAAAGACACTACCTCCATTAATAAAACCACTAGCCTTGTCTCATCTGGATGGGCTAGGTACATCTCGCCATAGCTCAAATTGGCGCTATGGAATCTTAGCTCCACTGCTCCTCACCAAAAACTGTCTTGATCAGCTCCTCTAAGGCCTCGGAGGAGATAGAGTACAACTAGGCCCCTAATATGGGTAACCACAAAATTTGGAACACGTCCTCTATGGTGATAATCATCTCACTGTCGGGAGGTGGAACGTGTTATTTGCGGAGTCTCATCTATCAATGAGCACGACCATAAAACTAGGCTACTCTTGAATAGGATGTCGGTAGCACCAAATACCACTCAAACTCACTTTGCCTCCATGTGTTACGATCCAAAGGGGTCGTCAAGCCACGTAATGTCACCAATAGTGGCGGAACCCATCCCACATATGTAACTACGATCTCCCCTACATCCAATCCAAGCACAACATTAATCTACATTTACCATGACCATATTCACCAATTATCATTACCCTCCACCCTATTTTTACTTTACCCATCTCAACTACCTAGCCCACATCCCTCTTAGACCCTTGTGCTAAAAATCCTGACCGGTGCCGGTTCATCTCAACCGACTCGATCACCCTTAAAGCGCATCGGTCACTGTTGTGTGGCCGATACCATTTCCTCTTCTTGACCATGGTTACCATGTAACCGACATCGGTCACCTATTTGGTGACCGATCCCAATTCTTACCAACCAACGCCGACCAAGCTTGACCGATGCTGGTCACTGTCATGGAAAAATATGCAACTTCCCAAACCCCCTTTTTAAAAAAACCCTCCCACCTGTCCCTTTTACCCCACCTATAATGACCTAAACTCCCCTTAGATCCCTACCCACCCCACCTATACAATTTACTAACCTCCACCCCCTCTTTTTGGCCCGTTATTCCCCCATACCTGATTTAACTTTTTCCCACCCACAAAATACAAAAACCCACAAAACCCTACAAATAACAACTATCACAACCTCTACTCTATCTAATTAACACTATAGAGTTAGGTGCTTACCTCGTCACACTACCGCCATCTCGATGGCATGTCTAGCCGTTGTCTTTGTGGTCTGCCCGATCCTCTTCGACCTACGCCATCACCGAATAGCTACCCACAACCTCCGATCAATCAAATCTCTCGCCCTGATCCCATGGACCCACTACTCACCAACCAAACCCTCGTCCAATCACACTACCAGCTCACTGTCCCATTTTGTCCAGGACACTTTTCTCTCTTTTCTCCCTTTTTTTCATTTTCTCACTTCACAAATAACAAATGAATAACAAAAAAATGTGGATTTTTTGTTTTTATACAAAACCCGACCTAACCAATGTCGGTTCCCCTAGACTGGCATCCGGTCTCATGCCCTACCTCACCATCGTCGGTTTTCCTATACTGACGTTAGTTATCCATGACCACCATCGGTCAACCTAACCTACACATTGCCCCTACTTTGCCATTTTACCCCACCCTTTACCTTGCTCCTTTACCCCATCCAACCTTTACCCACCCATTACCTTACCTTTCCTGACCTCGTCACTTCCTACCTCCATTTTTCCTCCTCTGAGGACTTCTTATTCTTTTACCCCTACCTTGGCCTTACCCATGCCGCAACCTAGATATTTAGACTGGACCATTGCTTGTGACCTTTGACCTCATGTGTTCGCTATACCTTGTGGCACTATTACCTGTGTTGATTGACCTAATGACCTTACCTAGCCTATTGCCATGACCGTTTATCCTGACCCTACCTTTGGTGTACCAGAACATACCTACAACGTTCCTGCACCTAACCTACATTGTGTTTCTTGACCATATCCTATACCTTGGATACCGGATTCACTTCAAACCTTGTTTGGATAAACCTATCAACCTTAGACAATGTAGTTTTTTCCAGCTATTCAACTCGGTAGCGTCCTACAATTTATATGTGTGCGTGCATTTGAATTTTGATACCTATGACCCCGACCCATTACCTAAATTTTTCGAGTAGACATTTCACCCTTTTCACCTGTACTCACTTGTCTTTTCCTCACATTTCCTTTTTATCAACCCACTCACCACTTCAGCTTGCTACCTCATCGATTCTGGTTTGAGGGGATCACCTTCGCCTGACAAATGGGGCAACCAAATTTTGTTTTTATTAGCATCACTTACCAATACAAGCTACTCAAAAAAAAGGGAAAAATGTAGACACATAAATTAGGTCACACTCCCCTTTTGTCCCTTGACATATAAGCACCCTTTGTTACATTTACCTAGCTATGGCCCCCTTCACCCCACTAATATTAATTTAATTAAATTAATGCATTATCCTCACTATATTTATTATTTAAATATCTCATTTGAATAATATCCCCACATATAATTCACTTAGACACCTCATTAAGCCAACTCAACCTAAGACCTATTCTTAGCAAGTTGCCATAACTAACTAAGACTTATCCAAACCCTAAAAATCAATGCCTACATTCCCTCTAACCACATTCCTACATGCTCACAAGAAGCTCCCAATCTAATCCGCAAGATAATGACACGAGATCCAAGGAAATCAGGAGGATCTCCCTAGTTTAGTAAACCTAGGAAATCCCACCTTGACCGACGTTGGTTAACCCTAACCATCACCGGTTAAGCTTGGACCATCATCGGTTACCCCTTTTAACCCAAAATAACCTTATTCTCAAGGTTGGAAGTTGGAAGCAAGTTGGCAAACATTGGGAGAAATTTGACGAGAAAGAACACATCTCAGAGAGATAACGCATCTTTAGAGAGCCAATTCCAGTGAAAACTCACATCCAAGGAAGGAGATTGAACATCTTCTCTTGCATAGCCATCCCAACCATGATCTGATCTATCCAAGCAAAGAGGAGTGTACATGCAGCCCATGTAGAAGCTTTTCTTTAGTTGGTGATCACTTGCAACCTTCAAACCCATCATCAGCACCTCCATCCCTCACACACAGACATTCAGGAATGAAATCCAAGTAAGTACAACATCATACTTTCCTGGTTATTTCATTTCATCATCATTTTAT
Source organism: Taxus wallichiana var. yunnanensis (assembly GCA_018340775.1). Taxonomy (NCBI): domain Eukaryota; kingdom Viridiplantae; phylum Streptophyta; class Pinopsida; order Cupressales; family Taxaceae; genus Taxus; species Taxus wallichiana. Next base: position 503,078,088 of record CM031234.1, read on the forward strand.
CATCCATTGTTTATCTTGCTCCCTATTGACCTTCTCCACATTTTCACCTCTGTATACCCATTGAAACCTCACAAAAAGCCTACTCCAGTCACCCAATACCTCATCCCGACTAACCAAAGTCCTTTGTGCAATCACAAAGGAGACTCTAGCTTGTTCTGTGACCTTTCTAGATCTGACGATGAATCTGCACCGGTTACGCCTAACCACCATCAGTCACCCCGACCAAAACCAGTCTGTGTTTTCCACACACGACTCCGAACAGATACCTACCCACCCAATTTTATCTCACCCTCATTCACCTGTGATCTACTCGAGACCTTTATTAGACTGTAGAGACCCGAACCAATCATTTAACCTTTGGATTCTATTCTAGCTTAGTCATTAGATTAGATCTATTTCTTATTGTGTTTTAAGTGAGATACCTAAATCATTTAAAATAAAAATAGGATTTACTTTTTTACAACATTGAATTGTTTAAAATAGTGAATCGACAACCATCTAAGAAGTATCACACTTCCTAGATCTTGCATACGCTAGGCAGTTCACTGCATATATTGTTTAACTTTTTCGGTGGTCTTGCTTTGTATTATAGTAGTTCCTCCTAGCCAAAAGGAAGCACTCACAATCATATGTGGATTCGTAGAAGTCATACACGCGTAACAACCCATCAACCGACATTTAAACAGGGCATTCCTCCTATACCCAAGTTACTCTATCTATTTTATCAAAACTTCAAAGAAACAATCTAAGAAAAAGGTGAAACACTCATGTGCCCCAATTAGAGGACATATGAATCCATTTTCAGGATGAGTACATCGTACGACAAAGGGATTATGAAAGGTTAACTCTTAATGATGTGCATCAGTTTGGATTGGCTGATGTACCAAAGGACTTGCAAAATAATGATGAGATCCTAGATGCATCATACAGGGATGATAATGTTGCCAATAAACCACTTCCATGGGTTGATTGGTATGTGGAAGAGTGCAACAATACTAAAGAAAGGCTGGGACCCATTCTAAGGAGAATTTTCAGTTGGTTGGCCACCTTAGGAATCTCACCCAAAGGGGAAAATCAACCTCAAATACAGTTTCTACATCAGCAGTAAAAAACCCAACACCCACAAAAGGCAAGAGGTCAACTCAAAGGGTTCCCACAGTTCCAAAGAAGATCTTGTTTGTGGTTGGTGGCTCATCTCTTTCTAGTTCTGATGCTCCCAAGATTACAACATCTACAGTGCCAATTACTGAGGTAGTTGAAGTAAGTGAATCTCCTAGTGTCATTCAGGATCCATCCCATCTTCCCCTTCCTCCATTATCACTTCCAATATCAGTTCCTTCCACTTCTACCATCATTTCTTCCTTCCCATCCCCTTCTATGGCCCAGGTATTTTCGTCACTTCCAGTTCTTATAAGTGGGGAAAATATTGGGTCACCCATTTCCTCTTCACTTCCTTTGACACTCCCATTTTCTTCAATTTCAACCCCAACATTTCTTTATCAATTCCTATGGCTTTCCTCACTCCCACACCTTCCATCATTGCTACCTCTTCTCATATATCAGATGGCATTCCTAGTGATCTTACTTTAACTAATGTTTTAGGTATCAAATCTGCTACCCATCTTCCTCGACTCTAGCCATACTTTGGAATGGCTATTTAGACAAAATTCTAAAAAAAAAGAAAAAAGTTCCTCTGGGAGATGTGATAGATCTCATTATATTGGATTCCATGCCCAAAAGACAAGCCAAGAGACTGAGAACCATATCAAGTTTGACAGTTAATCCATCAAGAGAGCGTGTGATAGAAGTAGCTACCCCTGTTGAGGGGAAAACTAAAGAAACCATCACAGAAGATGATTACCAGATCTCAAAGTTCTCATTAGGAAAGGCCACTCATGAAGGAGCCAAGAAGGATGTACACATTTCTCTTTGGGCCCTTTTGGAAAAATAAAATAAAGACAAGGTGATCTGAAAACCAAATTTAACTAGCAATTGTGCACACACATTTTTCTTGCTTTGTATTGATTTTCGATGTAAAATTTGAGCATTATATCCTTTTTGTATTTTTAATAAAAGAATAAAAACTACAAGTACTATGTAAATATTGAAATAAATGAAGAGGATTCACCAAAGCAATTTGACGCAAGAATTGATAACGGAGTTCGGCGCTTGAGGCCTATGTCTCCGGTCCGGTTGAATGAGACCGATCTATTAAAATATTGAAAATAATTCTTTACAAATAATTCTACAAAATTATGACCTTCTCACAGTCTTTCTCTATCGAAAATAATAGGGGTTTCTTTTTACATCTCCTCCAAATTCCACTCCTAGCTCAAGTTATGAGCATTACAATAATTTTACACAGTCCCGAATGCTCTACAAATAAAATATCACTCCTTTTATATTGTTTCTAAGCCTCCTAGCATGCCGGCTAGGCGCTTATCCTTTTACACGGCCCCACTCCAATCCTTCCATTCTCCTCCCATGCTTTTGACTTATCTTCTTGGGATCAATATCCCACATTTGGCGCATAAAATCTTTGAAGAGGTTTTAAAAGGTAGGTGGGCGCATGTTTTTAGTGGCTTAAGAGCCACCTTAGCCGTGTAAAGAGGCGCATTGTTTGGGTTGGATGTATATGATGCATGTATATGTTATTTTTAGGTGCCAAAAACAATGCACAGTATAAGGCGTGAGAAACAATAAGGATTTGGGTTTAATGCGTGGAAAGTGGTATAAAATGCGTGGAAATTAATACAAAATGCGTGGAAATGGTTAATAACAAATAGGCGTGGATAATTTAAATAATGCATGCCTAAATGTCCCACATGCATGGCACAAAGGCAATTATAGGATTTTATATACACAAGTTGGTTTAATGATTAAATGAGAAGGAGGCCAAGGCACCCCTCCATAATCGAGTGTGTCGAACCTGGCTGAGGGCCCCCAGCCAGTAAATAGCGGGGTCCATTTGTCTCGAGAACGAGTGTCCAAGACCGGCATTCCAAAACCCATTTTTTTAGTACGTCACACAATTCATCCATGTGTCGCAATATAATCAAACACTTGGTGAGCGTGCACACGTCCAACCTACACAAAACTCCAAATTTTGCCAGTTGCCCAAAAATTTCAGCGGGCTATAACTTTTGCAAACGAGCTCTGTTTCCTGCAAACAAGATGTCATCGGAATCGTATAATTTTTCTCCACACTTTAAAAATGACTGCAACTTATTTTGAGAAGATCTTAGATCGGTGTTTCTCTGTGAGGATCCTCTGATCATTCCTCCCCACTGAGAAACTTTTGGACCCCAAAAGTCAACCTAATTGGTGAATAGGTGAGGGTATTTCTCCCTCACCTTTCCGGTTTCCATCCATTTAGCCTTGTTCGGATGCATGCCTTTGAACCCAACACGAAGATACTCAATATCACCCCTTCATGAAGTTCTTACTTTCCTGTCCAAAATGATGTCTTCCTGCAACTCATCAAGATACTCAGGAGCAAAATCATCAATGGAAGGCATAATGTTAGAATCATCATGATCAACAATCATAGGCGGTTCATACAATCTTAAATTCTCAACATTTACAATTGAGTAGATTTGCATATATGGAGGTAAATCTAACCGAAAGCGTTGTTACCAATTTTTTCCAATATTTGGAACGGACCATACCGTATAGGTTTCAATTTTTTACCTTCACCTATCAGTCTTTCCTTGCTGATGTGAAGCCAAACTGAATCACCAACTTTGAACTTGTGATCAGTTCTATGTTTATCATGCCTAGCTTTGTACTTAGCCTGGATTTTCTCCAATTGTTCACGGACATACTGATGAACCTGTTGTATTCTCTGCACAAATCTTTTAGCCTTGTCAGAATCACTTGCACCATTAACAACAGTTTCATGTCCATAATATATATCTAATGGAGAATTAGGCAGATATCCATAACAAGTCTCAAATGGAGACTTCAAAGTAGAAGAATGTAAGGCACGATTATAAGCATGTTGCACATAATAAAGATGTTCATCCCACAATTTAGGATGTTTGTTACTATAGCCCCTAAGTAATTGTACCACTGTATGCGGTTTACAACCTCTGTTTGACCATCACCCAGGATGAAAAGCAGTGCTCTTTTTCAGTTTTGTGTCCATTAACCCCCACAATGTTGACAAAATTCCCAAGAAATCTAGAATCCCGATCGATATGATTGAAGTAGGTAAACCAAAATGAACCCAAACAAATTAAATGTGCAGCTTCCTCACCAGTTATTTGTTTAGTACATGGAACCAACACACACATTTTGCTAAATCTGTCCACTACCACATATAAGTAATCATGTTTCTTCCATGTCATGGGCAAGCCTCCTACAAAGTCCATGGAAACACTTTCCCAAGGCCGTGTTGGAACAGGAAGAGGAGTGTAAAGTCCTAATTTCCTGTTACTTGGCTTGCTTGTGGCACAAAGAACACATCCCTTAATATATCGGTTTACATGTTCATGCATTCTAGGCCAATAGCAATATTTTTGTAAATGTGCAACTGTCTTACTAACACCAAAATGCCCTGAAATAAGAGAAGTATGTGCTTCCCTAATCATATGCACACGCTCATTTTCTGAATACAAAGTTTTCCAGAATGATATAACAATCCTTCATGCAAATGATAATCTTTTTCTCCTACTTGTTTCCCACTTACTAGATCCTCATACACTTCTCTAAAATCAACATCATTTACATATTGTTCCTTATAACTAACATGAGCCAAAGAACTATGCTGCAAAAGGATAGATGCTACTACCACTGGTGGTCTAGATAACATGTCGGAAAACCTTGTTTTGAATACCTTTTTATACCTAATTACAAGATGAAATTGTTGCAAAAATCCCATCCACCTGAAATGTCTAGACTACTGCAATTTGGTTTGTGTTTGTAAGTATTGAAGTGGTTGATGGTCAGTATGGATAATTGTTTCTTTTCCCATTAAATAATGCTTCCACTTTTTAACACTTTGAACCAAAGCATACAACTCTTTATCATAAGTTGGATAGTTTCTTACCGCACTTGTAAAGGTTTCTCGATGGTAACACACCGGTCATTTGTTTTACATCAAAACTGCCCTATCAGATAGTCACTAAGCATCCATCTCAATCTCAAATGAATGTTGTAAATCCGGAAGTGCCAAGATCGGAGTGGTACTTATCTTCTCTTTCAGTGTATCAAATGCTTTTTGTTGTTTTCCTCCCCACTGAAAGACCTGTTTAATACTTGTCAAAGCATGCAAAGGAGATGCAATATATGAGAAGTTAGCAATAAATTTCTCCAGTACTGAACTGCACCTAGAAAACTTCTAACTTCCATCACATTTGTGGGTCTAGGCCATTTCACAATAACCTCTATTTTTGCAGGATCAATTCTCAATTCTCCATTTCCTACAATATACCCCAAGTAAATTAAAGATGTTTTTCCAAATTCACATTTTGACATCTTCAAATACAATTTCTCTTTCCTTAGTGCATCTAAGACTTTCTGGATGTGTTTAACATGTTCATCCCATGATTTACTGAAAATAAGAATATCATCTAAGTAGACAATAACGAAATTATCAATGAATGGTCTAAAAATTTCATTCATAACTCTCATGAATGTTGCCGGTGCATTGCACAAACCAAAAGGCATCACTAACCATTCAAACAATCCTTGTTTCATTTTAAAAGTAGTTTTCCAAACATCACCTTCTGCAATTCTTACTTGGTGATAACCACTTCTTAAGTCTAACTTAGTGAAATAAATTGCATTCCTTAATTGATCCAGTAAATCATCTATTCTAGGAAGAGGGTAACGATTCTTTATAGTAATCTTGTTTAAAGCACGGAAATCAACACACATTCGCCAAGTGCCATCCTTCTTAGGAACCAATATAATTGGTGATCCACATGGGGATGTACTTGGACGAATTATACCTTGAGCCAAAAGTTCCATTACCTGTCTCTTGATTTCCTCATTCTCTACTACTGACAACCTGTACATTCCGATATTGGGAAGAGGTGCATCCTCAAGCAATCGTATCTCATGTCAACCCCTCTTTTGGGAGGTAGACCCTGTGGATCCTGAAAAACATCATCAAAATGAGAAACAATTTTTACCAATTCATCCTTATGTTTTAGATCGCAAGTCTCAAAAGCCATCTCATTTTATTTTTCCTTGGCTTTGACCACCATGAGCACAAAACTTTTGCTTGAGTTTACAAGCCTTTTCATTTGACCTGCAAGTTACCAAGGATAGATTATTCTTTTCACGGTGAGCTCTAATAATAAACTCAATTCCATCCTTTACAAGCAAATATTTATTTTCTTCCCTATAGAAGATTGCTTTACGATCATACAAATAAGGACTTCCCAAAACCACCCCACAAATATCCAAAGGAACTACATCCAATTCAACCTCATCAATAAACTTGTCTGTAATGGCAAATCTGAAAGTACAAGTTTTAGTTACCTGCAGTTTTGCATCATCACAAACCCATTTCAAAGGATAAGGCTTAGGATGTGGTTTAGTTTTGAGTCCTAGTTTCTTAACAACCTCCTCAGAAATTAGATTAGCTTGAGATCCACTATCAAAAAGAGTATCAATTTTCGTATGCTTTGAAATTACTCTAATGTGGAAAAGCTCATTTCTTTTCTTATCGTCAGGTATAGTTTGTTTACTAGAAGAAGATGCAACATCTGTAGTGCTATTGTTGGAAATTGAAAGAGTTGATTTACCTTGTAAACTCATAGCTGTGATTTTGGTTTCATCACCTGAATCAGAACCAAGATCATGCACTACGGTGTTTGTTTTCTTTTCTTTTCCTTTCTTAACCATCCATTTAGGCTTCTTTTCAGGATGTAATTTCCAACATTTAGACTCATCATGGTTTTTTTTACAATGATTACAAAATGGTTTTTCATCTTCCTTCTTAACAGTAGAGTTTGTTTTATGCTTACCCTTTCCTTTTCCTTGTTCTTTCGAACCTTTTCCTTCAGATTGCTTGTTCTTCTAATTAAAAGAAGAGAAAGAGGACTCCTTTGTCATTTTCCCTCGTGCTTCCAGATGGGTTGCTTGAACACATACTGCATCAAGATTAGTAGGACCTAAAACAAGTATCATATGCCTTAGATAACTATGCAATCCACCAATATATTTGAGCAAAGTTGTTTCTTCCGTGTTTAGGAAATTCCTGAATTAGAGCCCTTTTCCTAAATTCTTGTGTGTATTCTTGAACACTTTGTCCCTTAGTTTGTCTTAATGTTTTCCAATCCATCATAGCTTGTTGCTTATAACCAAGAGGATAAAATTGTTTCCTAAGATTTGAAACAAATTCAGACCAAGAAGTGATTTCTATACCTTTGTTTTCTTCCACTTCCTGAAGCTTACTCTCCCACCAAATGAGTGTTGTGCCACCCATCCAAGAGTTTCCAGATGAATCTTTGCTTCATCATCAACAATTCTCTGAACCCTGCAATATACTTCTATTTGCTTGACCCAGTTATCCAACTTCTCTGCATTTAGCTCTCCAGTATACATAGGCAATTCAAACTTGATATCTAACTTTAATGAAAGAAAATCAGATTTTAAAGAGTCTCTTTTTGGAATGTCAGAACTAGAGCTTTCTTCTTTCTTACCTTCTCTAGTTCCCTTTTCCCTTTTCCTATCTTGGTACATTTCTTCCACCATTTCCTTCATCTGTTGGAAGGATTGACAAAAGTTTTGTTCCACTTCCTCTCGATCCACCATTGTAGGACTTCGAGATCGTCTGGTACCAATTTTGGGATCTCCTTCAACTAACTCTCCTTCACCCTTCTTAGATCGAGACCTTGTTAACATCCAACACACAACTTGCAATCCAAAACACGTTAAACTGAACCAAAAATCAGTCAAAACCAGCTCTGATACCAATGATCTGAAAACCAAATTTAACTAGCAATTGTGCACACACATTTTTCTTGCTTTGTATTGATTTTCGATGTAAAATTTGAGCATTATATCCTTTTTGTATTTTTAATAAAAGAATAAAAACTACAAGTACTGTGCAAATATTGAAAGAAATGAAGAGGATTCACCAGCAATTTGACGCAAGAATTAATAACGGAGTTCGACGCTTGAGGCCTACGTCTCTAGGTCCGATTGGATGGGACCGATCTATTAAAATATTGAAAATAATTATTTACAAAGAATTCTACAAAATTCTAACCTTCTCACAGTCTTCCTCTGTTGAAAATAATAGGGGTTTCTTTTTACATCTCCTCCAAATTCCACTCCTAGCTCAAGTTATGAGCATTACAATAATTTTACACAGTCCCGAATGCTCTACAAATAAAATATCACTCCTTTTATATTGTTTCTAAGCCTCCTAGCATGCCGGCTGGGCACTTATCCTTTTACACGGCCCACCCGGGTTCCATTCTCCTCCCCATGCTTTTGACTTATCTTCTTGGGATCAATATCCCACATTTGGCGCATAAAATCTTGGAAGAGGTTTTAAAAGGTAGGTGGGCGCATGTTTTTAGTGGCTTAAGAGCCACCTTAGCCATGGAAAGAGGCGCATTGTTTGGGCTGATGTATATGGCGCATGTATATGTTATTTTTAGGTGCCAAAAACAATGCACAATATAATGCGTGGGAAACAATAAGGATTTGGGTTTAATGCGTGGAAAGTGGTATAAAATGCGTGGAAATGGTTAATAACAAATAGGCGTGGATAATTTAAATAATGCATGCCTAAATGTCCCACATGCATGGTGTAAAGGCAATTATAGGATTTTATATACACAAGTTGGTTTAATGATTAAATGAGAAGAGGCCAAGGCACCCTCCATAATCGAGTGTGTCGAACTCGGCCGAGGGCCCTCACCAAGAAATAGCGGGGTCCATTTGTCCGAGAACGAGTGTCCAAGACCGGCGTTACAAAACCCATTTTTTTAGTACGTTACACAATTCGTCCACATGCCAATATAATCGAAACACTTAGCGAGCGTGCACACGTCCAACTCCGCACAAAACTCCAAATTTTGCACAAAAATTTCAATAACTTTTTTGCAAACGAGCCCGTTTCCGTGCAAACAAGATGTCGTGTATAATTTTTCTCCAAAAAATTTCAACTTATTCTAAGAAGATCTTAGATTAGTGTTTCTTGAGGATCCTCGCAAAGGCCACCAAGATGAGCTAAAGGCCAAAGTTGAGCAGCTTTACCTATTGCAACAAGATCCATCCACCGACATCTCAACTACGTAAAATTTCATCATCGATATAATTTTTCACCCATCCATCCTATGATTTCTCCATGCTTTAAAAATGGAAAGAATCTTGCAGGAGGTTAATCCTTTGATTAAGGAATCTATTGAGATCTATACTCGATTTACAGAGTTGCAAAACCACCATTGCTAAGATGGATGAATCTTTCACCAAAGATAATAATAACTTAAATTTAACTTTGGCAACATGGAATGACATTAGAGAAGAAGATTTTGATTTAATTTTGTAGGAAGAGGTAATTGATGATGCCTCTAAATTATTCAAATATCAAAAGGCTATGGAATCTCGGTGTCGGTGCTACAGGATCTGATCAAGAAATTGGAGGAGAAGCAAGTGGAAATTATAGATGCCCTCAATGATATCTCGGAGGAGTTTGACAATGCTAACTAGCAATTTCTTCAATGAAAATATCGATGCTCTTCCTAAGGACCAGATTAAGGAAAATTTTAGAGATTTGGTGAAGTGGGATGACGATGTTGTGAAGAATTTCAATAGTGAATCCATTGATCAACTGATTCTATGTCAGAATTTCATAGGGAGACTAAAGAAAGTTATAAATAAGCTTCAAAGGTTTCTAGCTAGGATCACGAGAAATCGAGACAACGGATGTAGTAAATCACTATGCGTGTGGACCTAGAGACGAAGAAACTCAAGGTGTTGTCAAGCACTTCTTCGAATACATAGAATCGAATGGCTATATGGGAGGAAGGACAATAAAAAATTGTAGAGAAAGGAGAGGAAGGTGAACCAGGCCAAAGCTGAGTGGCCATGAAAGGACAGGTTCAAGCTTTGGAATCAGTCAAAGTTGTAGGGTTGACTTGGTCAACCTTTTGCAACAAATTTGCTATTTTTATGGGAGCCTGTTCCCTTTTATTAATGACATTACTATTTTTAGTTAATGTTAGTTAAAGGCCCAGCTATAATGGCTCAGCCTAGGAACTTATAAATAGTGGAGTGCTTCCATTATTTAGAGATATTTTCTGAGAGATTTTGAGGAAAGTTACTCTTCAAGCTTGGAAGAGTGCTTTCAGAGATTTGTTGAAACCTTTTAATTATATTCAGAGCTGTTCCTTGCACTTGAAATCTATTTTATTGTGTTGAATGATTAATCATTACATGCCTTGTGAATGTGATTCCTTAGCATTATTTGATTAATTTACCTTTATTTTAGATTATCTGTTTCATATCGTGAAAAGAATAGTGTAATTACTTTTCATCAGTTGTGAGAAACTATTTTCCTCCTGTTGATTAAGAGTTGCATTATTATTATCACATAGGTGAATACGGACATGTGCTTGTGATTATCCTTTTGATAAATTATCTATGTATCAAATCAAAGCTGATTTCTCTATTGTGTATGTTTTAAGTTTAGCAAAGGAACGTGTGCTTCTAGTCTGTGGTATTTTGTACCCTTTCCAAGTTGTAATAGGTGAAGGTGGCCAATGATGCATGCATTAACCCTTCCTAAAGTTGAATGCCCCTTTTCTTGGTGCATCACCACTTCTAGCATAGGTTTTATTTCCTTGCATTCTCTCTCCCTAATCACATGAAATGTTAGCATAGGACTAGTTAGCCATCTTTCTTACATCAGAAGTAGTGTTGTGTTTAGTCTAGGAACAAGAAGTCGGCCTTCTCTGGAGGTTCACCTCAAGCCCAAGTCCCACAGCTTGAGAGGTGATCCCATGTGTCCCAATCACACCAAATGTCATGATTCATTTCAGGCCATTTAGGGGTGTAGTGATTTGGAGACAACACCAAGATCACAACTATCTTGGTTGGGTCTACTAATAAACCTTCGTTAGAATCGATGTGCCTAAGTAAGGTGCTAAAAGGTGTAGAAAAAAATACACTTCCTAATGTTAAGAGAGATGCTTAATTGTCTGCACCTCTCAAACATAAGCCTCAAATTATCACAATGATCCTTGAATAAGCCATACACTGTCCAATCATCCAAATACACTTGCAAGAACATATGAATGAAATCCTCAAATTCCCGAACAATGATGCATGAGAATATTTTGGTGCATTTTTTAATACAAAGGGCATAACTATATATGTAAAACTTCTCCACTCAATGGTGAAATTTTTCTTCTCTCGATCTTCATGACACGCACTAGATAATAGCCTAAAAACCATTTGTGAAAGAATATATTTCACACCCAACAAGTCATTTCAAGATTTATTCTCAGTAAAAGGGGTGGGAAAGGGATCTATGACACATAAAGCATTCAACACCTTGTAGTCCACATAGATCTTGATCTACCCGTCCTTCTTGATATCTTGATAGCCATGGGGCTAACCCATTTAGATTATTTGATAGGCTCATTTATTCCATCCTTGAAAATTGTATTAATATCTTGTTTCACCTTCACACACAGGTTAGGATTCATCCTATAAGGCCTCTTCCTAACCAAGTGTGCACCTTCTTTCAGATTTATCTTCATCTTTCCTAAGGGAGGATGTACACCTTTTAATTCATGGTACCCTATTGGAAAGAGATCATAAAATTCATGAAAAATATCAAATATCTTGGCAACTTCTTGTTTTGACCAGTAATTCCCAATAATTTATTCCTTAGGCTCATACTCCATACCAATATTCATCTTCTTTGTTTTCATGGGAGTGTGGTATACGTGTGCCGTTGCATTTGTAGAATCCATGAATTCATGCACACCTTCAAGTGTGGATAAATTTGATTTGATCTACTTCCTCATCATCAACCATGTGCAATAGCTTTCCTTTTTCTTTCTCTTTCCAAGCACGAACCATCTATTCTTATTGTGTCTCCTCAAGATCAAAGTGCACCTTGGAATTAGGTTCACTCAAAAACTTTAGGATGAGCTCTTCTATCTTTGTGTCATCCCCAAATGTGATGTGCTTCATGATCTGCAATGTTTCATAAACTGAATGATTAGTAGAAAAGTAATCAAAAGTTTGAATCATACGTGTAGTCATATATCTTTAGTTTGTAGTCTCCTTTTTTTATCTCACCATGGACATACCAGGCATGTGCACATTTACATAGTATGGAGTAGAAATTATGTACCCATAAGGATGGTGGTAAGACCTCTTGGTCTTGTGCCCATAGTCTCTCACAAGTATGGATGTGATGGGAAGCCATAGTATTAACTTGAAATTCATAGATGTCAATAGGTACATTGCTATGAGTAGAGCTGGTGGCAAAGGTGATTCTCACTTCTCACCATTCCAAGAGGTTATCTCTATGTTCTTCCAACCAACACATTTTTTTCCCACACAAGGTATAGACTAGAGTGTTTCTTATATCTCCTTCATTTGGCTACTGAGTATCCATGGTACACAAGAATGTATCAGTCTTCCCTTCACTAATATATCTTGGTACTGAGCCGAGCTTAAACACATCATCATGCACGTCTTGATCATCCTTATGAATTTCCCATTAACTTCATGCCTGACCATATTGTATGTTCCATGAGCCCAATTATCACAAGCAACACTAGTAGTGTCACTTATGGACTACACGTCTTCCCACCAAAGTAAACATTCCTTTGATGGCTTTACATTATTTGGATCATGCACCATCTGTGCATAAATTCAATTAATCTCTTCTTCACTCAAAGGCTCAATATAGGGTTCCACCTTCTTATCATACAGGGGTATAATCATGCGCTCATCCTTGTTATCAAAACTAATTTATCTCTTATTAAAGCACATATCAACATTATTTTCATAGCACTAGGGTCGTCCATGTAATGCTTTGAAAGTTATGTCCGCTTGGAAAGCTCCAATACCTCAAAGTCCCCAGTAAACTTGGCTCCCTGAATAATAATGGATGTATCCTTTAGTACCCCAATAGGCATAACCTTAGTTTTTTTTTCCATATAAAACACATTCAAATATGGCTACAATGTAGGCCTCCCCATCTGATTCCATGCTTTTAGAGTCAACACATTTACCTTAGTGCTTATATTTATCAAGATATTGCTTACTAACAACCCATCAATAACCGCATCAAGTGTGATATCTTTTTCAAATTCATGGTCTTGAGGTGGTATATTTTCATGAAGTATCTACCTCTCACACTCAACTCGGCATGTGATACCTTCTCCCAAATCCACTCCCTAGTAGCGGAATAATATTCTCTTGGCGTAACATCTTACACACCTCTTTTAGGTCATCCACATTATTCTCGTGGGAGCTCAATATGTTTTGCACATTCCCTCTCATGTAGATGTTATTTTAAGCAGTATATATCACTATGTAGGTTGAAAATGACTCCCATAGTCTCTTGGTAGACTTCCTTCTGATGCACCGCTTATAGGTACTTAACATGTATCACTTCCTCCCTCATGATGAGAGTATTAACCTTTAGAGAATCAAATGTGCATGCTATCTAAGCACATGTTGTAACCAACATGGGTTGCAATTATGGATTAGACATCCATTGATCAACATTCACGCATTTCTCCTTGATCATTCCTGTGCCCTTATCCTTCTTATTGTTTTTACTCATGTGCTCATATAAGTCTGGGAAATCCTCTAACTTGTGTTGTTTCCCACACCATGAGAAAGTTTTATCCTAAGGGAATTATCATTGGTAATGATTAGGGGACCCACGAGTGTAAAAAGTTCCTTGAGAAAACGTGCCTCTACCATCACCATAGATATCTTCCTTAGAAGCCTTCATTTCTATTATATCCACTATTACACCCTTCATTATGTTGTCCTTCTTGCTCCTTGGATCCACTTTCCACACAATTCCGACACTCTCCTCTTTCAATGTCTTTGTGGATATGATCAATTAGTATCCAATCATCGGTGTCGTGGGTATGAAAAATCTTACAATACATGGATATAATCTTATGAACCGCTCACTTTAAAAGAGGACAACTCCAAAAATCATGGTACAATTAGAAAACTTAATAATCTAGTAACAACGCATGAACATACTTACATGGGAAATATCCTTAGTATGTCCCTCAACCTCATAATTAGTGCACCATATACCACTATGCGTCTCATGTGCCAAGTTGGCAGAGATATTCTCTAATTATTTTTCCATGGATGGAATCTACACCTCTAAGAATGGGCTCACTCTAGTATCAACACTTCTAACCACCTCAACACACGAGAGAAACTTCCAAGTGCTTAAGGGGATTCACATATGTCTTATGAGAGAGCACTCTTGAGAATGGAGTCAATAATCCTTTAATGAACCATTGTGCATGCTGACTAGGATGAATATTATACAACAAATTAGACCAAAAGTCTTTATACATGTGTCATACTCACACTTTCAAAAACCCTACTTGATATCCTTGAGCATGCTGATGCTTTGATGTTTAAATTATGGGATGTGAAACTCTCGAGAAATGTAGTGCGCAGAGCATTATAATCTGCCAATGTATGATGTGTATAGTACTTCTTATACCAAATATGTGTGCACCCTTGAACGTAGTGGAAAATTGACTCCCCTTCCTATCGAAGCTATAATTACCTTAGCGTACCATACTAGTTAAAACTCATGTGTATGATTTGCTACATCTTCAATACCTCTATACTATGGTAAATAAAAATACATATCATAGTAAACTTCGGTGTCAAAAACTGGTTGTTGAGGTGGTGGTTGATTCAATGGTGTTTTTTGTGGATATGGTCCCTATCCACTAGATCTAGAGCTAGAACTTCCACTAGTATTTCCTCCAAGTGGCTGACTAGATCCCCCTTATCCTCCCGCGCCCCAACTAATAGTTACACTCCAGGTTGATGAACTTACTGTGTCCCGCTTTTAGTATCTTGAACTAGATACCATCATTTTCATGGTCGTAACTATTACTGAATTACTTCCAATGGTCTGTGCACCAACAATTTGTCCTAATGACATACCTAAAAATAATCTTGCATAGGTACTCCCAAATAAAGGTGTCGATTGTGTTACCATGGGCTACTAACTTGATCCCCTTCTAAATTAATCATAAAGTGATATCTACTCATCTCTACTTGCTTACCTACACTAACCTTCTTCTCAATAACTACCTATGGATCTAGAACACCATGCACAAGGGATAGATGGCTAGGTGGGTTTAGATGTCCACCTGCGGTCTTCCTTCTTTCCTCTGACACACTCTCATTTCAAGCTGAAGGGGATTATCTACTACACTTTCCCAAAATCGGGAGGGCCTGATGTTGTGGCTCCTCATCTTCCACTAAAACTTAAAAAAATTCACGGTCCATCATTTCCCTCAACTCCATTGACACTTTAATAGCCCGTGCACGTATCAGTCCCTCTCTTGCGCTTCATTAAAATTGATCCATCTTTCCTCTCTCTCTCTTTCTACCACCAAGTCTGCCATCCTTCTCCACACTTGATCATACCCCTACACACGATGTGAATTTAGCTATCCATATTGAGGCTTTCTAAATCTAGATCTATAATCAAAATATTGATTACTAAGGGTATAACATGCAAGTAAGATCATCGTGGATTGCGTAAGAACTGAAACATTACTTCCTCTAGACACAAATACATAGAAATAACGTACTCCAATGTATAATTGTGTAACACTCCAACCAACCAACAATCTATAGCTCTAGTCCACTCCACATTTACATCAAAAGAGTCTGGTAATCTTCCTATGTCCAAATCCTCACCTAGGTCCCTAACATTTTCCTAATGCATATGTTGCTAACCACTCATACAATTCTACTAGAAAGAAGCTAAAGAATGTCTCATATAGCTCATGATAAATATTATCTTCCACCCACTATCATGCATTAAAATCAGGTCCAATGCTATAAATACACAAACTTTCCACCCAAATTTCAATGTTTTCTAGAGTCAATCGATATGTCATCTCAGTATGTAACATCTTGGAAAACAACTCAAAAATAGGTCCTGACAATGGAACCAAAATGTATTTTTAATTTTCCAACGTATGATATGCACACCGACACCTCATCTATAAATATTGAATGCTCACCCAAGCATGTGAAGCTACCAGTCTGTCCTTTGGGTGTGGTTGTCAAAATTTTAGCATGCATAATCATGGTGATAATTAACTAAGAATGTATCCAAAACCAATAAACCATTACATACTTTTACTTGGAAACATAATAGATAAGACAATTACCAATATCAATTATACCATGAAATCTCCATACTTAGAAATATCAATGATCGTAATCAATCCATAATATTCCTTTATAAAAAAGGTATTACATGATAGAATATGTATACATAACAAGTATCATTCCATGGCACTAAACATGTGCAAGCATCAAACCCTAGAACATAACTACATAGCAAAGACTCTCGTGAGCTTAGACATCATAACTTGTACCAAAACAATGGCATACACTAGATATATATAGGGGTGGGGACTTTCCCTTCACCTCCCATGCACTCTCCTAATAATAGGCATGCCAAAATAGATTACATGCATACTTTACAAACCAAATAATAATAGATTATCCTATAAATAAATATTCTTTAATCCTATTAATAGCCTCCATGTGTGTACTTGATCTACATGTTCATCCTCAAAAATAGTCTTTTCTTGGCCACCAAGTTATCATTATTTTATCTCTTTTCTTGGTCAACACTCCATCCTACTTTTCTATTTTTAGCCCATAATATGCAAAATCAGCTAAGTCTTGAGTTCTTTCTACCTAGGCATGAGCCTTCTCTGCAGTCACTTCATCTCATCCCCATGTGCATACATGCACCTCTCTTGCATGACACATTTCTCCACACACTCTCCATACTTAGCCATTTTGTTTATCCAACACCAACCATGGGAATGTGAAAAGTTGATGATGGGTAGGTACCATAGAAAATGTTTGAATGGTGAGAAAAGGTAGGGTTAGGTTGATAGAAAGTTAGGAGAGATAGTAGAGTGAGGTGACAAGATATGTGGTGAGTGATCTAGATAAGCAAGGCAATGATCTAGGAAGTGAGTTTCACTTTGTGAGCTAAGTGGTGAGATATATGGTGAGACAGGTGGTGTGAGATGGCCGGATGAGCTAGGGAGGGTGAGCTAGGGAGGGAAAGATAGGGAAGATAAGATGGGGAGGGTGAATTAGGTAGAGTGAGTTGGGGATGGTGAGTTGGGTAGGGCGTTTTGATGTGTGTACTTTCATTTTTGTCTCACGACATTATCCACATCACATGGTGAGTCATATCACTTAGGTGAGGTCATAGGTCTTAGGTTTTTGTGGGGTATGACAGATTCCATCATACGTGTTAATGTGTGTTAGTACATCATACGAGAGTTACCATTTCTTGAATGTAACTCATCTTCTCCATCATGGAGGTAAGATGGTATTGCATAGGAGTTATAGAAAACTCCTATTTATACCCTTTTTATCTATGAGAATGAGTAGACCCTTTTCTCTTGCATGCACATTTTATGGTTGAATTCTTTCTGCCTCATGTAAATTCGTTATACTTTCATTTGATTGCAACTCAGTTGATATGTGCATTATTCCTCTTAATCCTCATTTCCACATTCTCTCATATGATATTAGAGCACGTTGTTGGGATCCATGCCACTCTCCATTTTCCATTGCTCTACTACTCTTGGTTTTGTCTTGTTACTAGTTTCTTGTGAAAGATTCATAATATTTATTCCATCATGCATTATTTTCATTGATCTAGTTTATTTCATTTATGCTTGGAGGTATTATGCTTGGTTTGGTTTTTTTTGTTTTGTGCTTTGTTTTGGGTGTTTTACAAGTTCTTACAGTCACGTTTAAGTTCTTGAAGCACATGTTTGAGTATTGTACAAAGTGTGTAGTGTTCCTTTTGGGCCTAAATTATCCCCATCTTTCCTTAACCTTGTCCCCTATATTGAAAAGCTTGCCTCATTGAGCATTGTGCACCAAATCTGCATTTAAAATTTTACCACCGAGTCATGTTAGCTTGTCACTCTTGTTTGTTTTTTTTTTTTTGGACTTGACTCCTGTCCATTGGATTTTTTTGCTTCCTTTTAACTCGTGTGCATATAATCATCTTGGACTTGTGTATTGGCTCTATTTTTGTATCAAATTCAAAAAAATTTGTACTACTTTTGTTTCGTTTGCAAAATGGGTGGACTTCCAAGACTCCATTTTTGTTCTTCCTAAGAGGCGAGAACATTTTTCAATGTGAATGGATCTTGTTCAATATATAGGAAAAGGACCACATCATCAACACTCTTCTTAGAGACTTCATAGAGTTATAGATTTAAGATCTAGTTTTGGCTTCACATAATTTTCCTCTCTTGTCTCCTTCCTCTCTTCTATTCTTCTTCCAAAGAGATTGTAATTTGTACATGGGTACTTTATTAGGCCTTTAGTTACTAGGACCCTTTTAACGCATATTTCTTAGGTTAGGGGAGTATTCTATTCCTTGTAAGTGGATATTTTTCCCACTGGGTTTTCCTCCACTACTTGAGATCCTTGTGCATGGGTACATCATCGGGACTAGCTCACAGACCCATCTCTCATTTCTGAATTTCTTCATTATCCTTAGTTATGATGAAGGGGGTTTTGTGTGTACTTTTCTTTTTGTCTCGTAACATTTTCCACATCACATGGCAAATCATCTCACTTAGGTGATGTCATAGGTCTTAGGTTTCTTAGGGAGTATGATAGATTTCGTCATATGTGTCGGTGTGCATCGAGTGCATCATATAGGAGTTACTTTTCATTTATGGAATGTAACTCTTCTTCTCTATTGTGGAAGTATGATGGTCTTGCATTGTGAGTTACACAACACTCCTATTTGTACCATTTTTTATGATATATGAGAATGAGTACACCTTTTCTCTTGTATGCACATTTCATGGTTGAATGCTTACTTCCTCATGTAATTTCATCACGCTTCCATTTGAGTGAATTTTTTTGACATGTGAATTATCCCACTTGATCATTATTCTTGCATTCTCTCATAGGGTGAGCTAGGTAGGGTGAGATAGACATCGAGTTAGAAGTTGAGTTGATATAGTGAATCAAAGGGTTGGGGTCAAAGAGTAGTTAGGTATGGTTCGGGAATGTGAGAAATTGTGGAAAAATTGTGGCACAAAGACGAGAGTGCGGGGTTAGGAAGTGATTTGCAAGTCTAACTTGACGGGGGGGGGGAGTTATTTTATCTTGGTGAGGTTGGGAGATTTTCATGGGTAAGGGCTCGGGGAGGGTCGAATGCATCACCGAGGAAGGGAGAGGGGCGATTCAAGTGGATGAGTCATGAATGTGACTCGGTAGGGTCATGAAGGGAGGGCTCATGTGGTCATTAGGATGGGAAATGGGAAGATGGTAAATTTTCATATAAATTCACCAAGTTGTGGGGTGGGTACGGTAACAAAATGGGGTGAGTGTAAGTTGGATAGGCCGGATAGGTTAGCCGAGTCACAAATGTGACTCGAGAGGGTGAGTTGGTATGGAGGGTATGAAGTGGGTGGTGAAGGGAATGGAAAGTCATGTAAGTGAATTACGGGGTGAGGTGGAAAAGGATAGGGTCTTCTAAGGAAGAGAAAATGAGAGTGGAAGTCTGGTAGGAGGTAAGTGGAGAAAGTCATTCTCTTAGTTGACTCATAGTAAGGAGGTGAATTGAGCCTTTGTAGTAAAGCATGTAGGGAGAGAGTAAGTCAAGTTATGAGTGTAACTCATTGAGGTGGGAGAGGGGAGAGGTCTAGGACAGGAGTGAGTCATGTACATATCTTGAGGTGGGAAGGGGGTATACTAGGATGAGACTAAGAGTGATTCATGCATACGACACATTAAGCTAAGGTGGGGAGGGGTGAGTCTGAATAAGGGCATGAGACATGGATGAGTCACATTCATGAATCACCAAGGATATGTTAAACAAGGTCTTAAGGTCTCGGTGGGTGAGATGTTGGGTATGGTTCAAAGGGCAAAGTTTGGTGGGGTGAGATGGGCAGGGGTGATCTTCCCAGAATAGAAATCTAAGAAAGGTGAGGTGAGTTGAATGAATGGGTTAAGGGGAGCGGGATAGGATACAAAATAAGATGAGAGGAATGGATGAGCCAAGTCACCAAGTTACTTATGTAATTTGGTGGGGTTGGGAAGGGAGTAATCAAGGGGATGAACAAGAGTGGGGTGGGTTACATGTGTGACCTACAAAGTTGAGTCGATGCGGTGCGGTTAGGTTGTGAGGAAGGGTAGTGGGTAATTGGTGAGTCACTCTAGTGAATATCAAAATAAAGGGTGTAACAAGAGAGTGCAAGGGTTATCTTGGGGACAAGAAACATTGGTGAGATTTTAGGTGAGCTCAATGATGAGGCCAAGTTAGGGTGAGAATGGGTGGATGGGAGTGGTAAGGGAATGGGTGGGTTGGGTAGGTCGAGGTGAGTCAACCTAGTCACTAGCGTGACTTGGCGGGGTGGGGTAAGTAGGCTTGGGTGAGCTAGGCATGTGGGGTAGGGTAAAGCGGGCTTGGGTAATATTGGCATGTAGGGTAGGGTAACATCATCGAGGTGAGGTGGGGAAGGAAGCTAGGTGGGGAAGAGTTGATGAGGTGAGTTGAAGGGTGCAAGTAATGGGTTGAAAAGGGTAGCGAGTAGGGACAAGGTCTAGTCGCATGAGTGACTCGGATGAGGTGGGTGTTGGTATCGAGTAGGCATGAAAATTTGTTGGGGTGATTCATCGGGAGAGATGGCAAGTGGGTAGGGGTAACTCGGGGTGAGGTGGAAATGGTGAGTCATAAGGGTGACTTGTGAGGTGAGTAGTGAGGGGGTAGTGTGTGGGGGAAGAAAGATAGTTTTCTAAGGTAGGGCCAAGCTTGGGGATAGGTGAATGAGTTAACAAGGGGGAGAGAAGTTGGGGTCGACATAGTGAGGCTAAGAGGTAAGGGAAAGTGAGTCAAGATAGTGACTCGGATGTTAGGAGTGGGTCAATGAGGGATCAAGGAGCAACCACATGAAAGATGTGTTTGTGGTGCAAGAA
Source organism: Taxus wallichiana var. yunnanensis (assembly GCA_018340775.1). Taxonomy (NCBI): domain Eukaryota; kingdom Viridiplantae; phylum Streptophyta; class Pinopsida; order Cupressales; family Taxaceae; genus Taxus; species Taxus wallichiana. Next base: position 503,099,295 of record CM031234.1, read on the forward strand.
AAGGGAAGGTATTATGGAAATGTAAATGATGTAAAATGTGGTGGATATCAAAAGTAAATGAAATGAAAAATAAAATTATTGCAATGAAATGACATGAAAATTTTTATTATGAAAAAGTGTGTATAAGGTAGTTTTTTATTATATAGGGTAATAAGGAGGGATTATGGATCCCAAATACCTTACAATGGAAGATACATCATGAAAACACCCATATAAGAACAAAAAAGATAAACATAACCAAAAAGTGAGTTAAACATGCTTAAATACGAAAGACCAAGTCCAAAAACACCAGAAAATATAACCAAAAACCAACAATTTGCAACAAGGGCGTGATACACATTTCAAAATAGTCAAAAAAAAACTTAAATAGTTAGTACAAAATTAATTTTTCTTGTGGCAATTTGAGGGACCACCCTCAACACTAGTGTGGTCTTATTACGGAAGGTAGTGAATTCCCATGAATGCTCTTTCCCAAATTAAATAGAACATAATTATGAAAGTGAAACGATTACTGCAATGATGGAGTGTAAGAGGTATGTAGGTGTATGAAATTTTTTTATGACAAGAGTGGTGGGGAACACATAATGAGATTTAAGCCATGAGAAATGAGAAAAAAATATTTGATAAAACAAGAGTTTGAAGAAGGTATAAACCTCACAAGGTGACATTATAGCCTAATGCCATATTGAGATCCTATGTGTGCATGTGAATGTTAATTATTGATTGAAGTGAAGATCCATAAGACAATGAGTGAAAACATAGACCAATGTGCGGTGGGAGTGAAATATGAAATTTTTGAATAATGAAATGAAATACAATTAAAGTCATGTATTTCTCCACTACCACCAAATGTCTATAGCCCCAAAAGAGATGCATTTGATTCTAGTCACAACATTTCTCTACTTGATAGCCATACATCCATAGCCCCAATAAAGATACTTGAAAGACCCTTAAGAGAGTGTGTTTGATATTGCTCTTGTTTTTTTATCTTGTTTCTTTTGAATTTTGACTTTTTTCCCTTTTGATTTGTTTTTACATGATATTAAACTATGTCATTATGCCAAGGGGATTAGAACCACTAGTAGCTTGATGGAGGGAGTGGAAGTGAGTGTGGGGATGATAGTGGCATGCGTCAACAAATAATGCCCTAGGGTATTCAAGAAAAGTTATTAATCATGTAAGAGTGTGTGGATATCTAAGAGGAAATTTATTATTGATTCACCAAATGAGGAGATACCAAGTTCAAGAGATTGTAGTATAGACTATTGACTCTGTAGAGACAAAATCATGCACTTTAGACATTATTTAGTCCCGGTATCATACAACTATTTAGAAGGTTTTTGAGTGAAGAAATTACTAATTAACCCTTATCTTTTGGCCATCTTATTTTATTTTATTTTGTCATTCTTGATCTCTTAAACCCGCATGCCCATTCATATCCATCGTTTTGTGTTATTTTATCCTTGACGGGCACCCATATTAGTATTGGGGTGTCTATAGGCACCTCTGGTCCCACCAGGGGTTCCCAATCCCTTTTATCTTTCCCATCACTTTTTGGGCTCTTTCTAGAAGTTTTAGATCTTTATATTTTTGGTGGTCGGCCAATTAAGTTAATTATGAAATTAGATCAAGAGAACCCTATAAATATAAAGTTATGAGGCCATAATGAGGGACCAAGTACTAGTCACTACTATCATCCATCTAGAGTTGCATCCATTTGTTTCACTCGAAATGCTTCGCGCAGTATAAGGTTAGGGTTAGGAGGAATACACGTAGAATGTCGAGATGATGTGCGCGTCCGTAGAGAAAGATCAGCCGATTGCGAAGAACTCCTTTTTGTCTTGGAAGGACTACTGCAAATAAGAACACAAGACCACAAGATTTTGATTAGATAATAAATGAGGGAACTGCCTTGGGCCCAGGAAGTATGAAACTTCCTTTCGAAGGTGGTCAGTTCCCCTGCTAATATGAATTAACACAAAATACTGTAGAGTACTAATTAAATTGTTTCGTGGAACTAGGTAGGGAAAAGGCTGTTTTTCTTGGTTTTGATCAAAGGAACCGATGCCGGTTATCTATAACCGATGGCGGTCACTGATAACCGATACCGGTTGGTTCTAGGATCTTCTGGGCTGGTTGTGGTGTTTGTAATGGCTGGTTTTTGGATAGTATTGAGAAATGGGATGGTTAGAAGCTAAGGAATGATGGTTAGAGGCAATGGTACGTTAGATAATGGGTTCAGGAACGGATTTGGGAAGATTACAATTCCAAAAGCACAAGAAATGTTATAATGGAGGACATGCAAGATATAACTTACTGGTTTTTTTGATGAAGGTGCAAGTTGATCTCCTTTGCTGCCAACTCTTCTGGTTTCTTTACTCGTCTCTGCTTGGTCGAGTGAAGTTCTGGACTCTGCTGATCGCTTTGGACTCTCCTTTGGTTAAAAATCCTTCGACTGATCTCCAAAATGAAATTCCGATCCGTTGTTTTGGTTTGGGAAGCCCATTTACAGGGAACCGATGGCGGTTGCGTAACCGACGGCGGTCGAGTAGGAACCGGCATCGGTTAGGAAAAAGTAGGCTATTTTTAGTAAAATAGCCCACCTTCCCTGCTTTTCTCCCGAGAGATCAGTTGCGGGCTTGGTCAAGTGGCTAGAAGGTCCGCTTTGGGTGCGAGTAAGGAGGCATTAGTTATGGATGTGAGTCTAGACCAAGTCATGGGTCCTAATTAGGTTAGTTTTAGGGTTAGGGCTAGGTCATGATGAAGTGGCAAAGTGAGGTGGTAGGTAAGGTGGTGTAGATTTATCAATTACAAGGCAATTAATAAATACTTGTGTAAGGTTTAGGTAATGAGGTTAGGTTGCGAAATGAGATGCGGGTCACAAGGGGTCGTGAGACACGAATTTGGTGTCTACATTAGCCCCTTATTGTCGTGTAGCTTGTCTTGTAAAGCTGCGCGGACAATAATATGAAGTGGTTTCTCATGTTAAAGATATAGGTAATCCCCCTCAAATCTATCACAGATTGAGTGAACGGGAAATCAGGGATAGGGTTGATAAAGGGTATATGTGGTAGAGAGGATGATAAGGTGATGGTGTAGGTCCAAGGAAGCAGACGCATGTTGAAATGCAATAGTACGACTAGGGTACATGATTTGACGAGCAAACCAGCAATGTATAGGCAAAGGTCGATAGTTTATCCAAACAAGGGTGATATAATCACGGTATCGAGGCATAGGAAGTAGCTCCGGGGTATATAACGGGTAAGGTGCGACGAGAACGTTTAGGCATGTTCGGCAGTACCAAATGGTTGGTTTGGTTGAGATAAACGTCACGGTCTAGGTCTAGGCAAAGTTGGTCGACAGATCAAGTCAAGGACCCTAATCATGCTAAAACACGAACAAGTGAGCTCGATTGAACACAAGGTACAGGATGGATGGATAAAATAAAACGTTGGTCGGGCCAAATAGGTAGGGCGAGGCCTTGGGTCGGGCAAAATGGTAGGTTGAGGCCTTAGGTCGGGCCAAGTGGGTAGGGCGAGGCCTTGGGTCGGGCCAAATAGGTAGGGCGAGGCCTTGGGTCGGGCCAAATAAGTGGGGCGAGGCCTTGGGTCGGGCCAATAGGTAGGTTGAGGCCTTGGGTCGGGCCAATAGGTAGGTTGAGGCCTTGGGTCGGGCCAAATAGGTAGGTTGAGGCCTTGGGTCGGGCCAAATAGGTAGGGCGAGGCCTTGGGTCGGGCCAAATAGGTAGGTTGAGGCCTTGGGTCGGGCCAAATAGGTAGGGCGAGGCCTTGGGTCGGGCCAAATAGGTAGGTTGAGGCCTTGGGTCGGGCCAAATAGGTAGGTTGAGGCCTTGGGTCGGGCCAAATAGGTAGGGCGAGGCCTTGGGTCGGGCCAAATAGGTAGGTTGAGGCCTTGGGTCGGGCCAAGTGGTAGGGTGAGGCCTTGGGTCGGGCCAAATAGGTAGGTTGAGGCCTTGGGTCGGGCCAAATAGGTAGGTTGAGGCCTTGGGTCGGGCCAAGTGGTAGGGTGAGGCCTTGGGTCGGGCCAAATAGGTAGGTTGAGGCCTTGGGTCGGGCCAATTGGTAGGGCGAGGCCTTGGGTTGGGCCGGACCAGGGAACAAATGTTGTGCAACAAAGGTGGACAGAGGCGATATTGGTGAAAAAGAGGCAAGGAGTAAGGAACGGCAAAGAATGGGGTAAAAGAGGTATCAAACCGACGTCGATTCAGCATGACCGATATCGGTTAAGGGACCGATACCGGTTTCCTAGGGCAAAAGGAAACCGACATCGGTTTAAGACGAAAAACCTATAAAAAGAAATATACGGCCTGTCATTGTCACTTTTGTTTTTTGTAATCCAAATTTTGACTTGTCTGACGTGGAGAGTTGATTTGGAGGGGTATTGAGTGAGGTGGAGCTATTTGATTGGCGGAGAGAGTTGATAGTGGGCCCGAATAGTTGAGGAGGCGGCAGGTGATTGGCCGGGGACCCAGCAGATCAGGATTGGAGCCATGGCACAGGCAGGAGGAGCTGGAGGGGCTGGACCAGCTGGACCGCCACCACCCATCCCACCACGACGACGTGTCGTCGTACCGGTAGGTTCTAAACTCTTTAATTTGTTGATTTGGTTGATTTATGGTGTTTTTTGAGATTTGGGTAGGAATTTGTATTTTGTAGGAAAGAATGAGTAAATAGGGGTAATTTGAGAAAGGGAGAGGGTAGATAGGTTAGATAGGCTAAGGTGGGTAGGTGGGTAAGTTTTTAGGGTTTTTGGGTGGGTAGATGGGTAGAAATAGGTAAAAAAATGAGTTTGGGGGCCGCGCGGGGGTTCGGCTCCGGGATAGAACAGTGACCGATGTCGGTCACTAAGCGACCGGCATCGGTCGCTAAAGTTTAGGAAGGGTACAATTGTTTGTGACCGGCGTCGGTGATGTATCGACCGGCGCCGGTTGTGGGTTTATGTAGGGGTTGGGTTGGGTTGGGGGTGGGTGTGGGGTTGGGTTGGGGATGGTTTGTTTGTTTTGGGTTGGGTTTTGGGTGTGGGATTGGGTTTTGGGTTGGGTTTGGTTTGTTTGTTTTGGGTTGTGGGTTTGGTTTGTTTGGGTTTGGGTTGGGGGGTTTGGGTTTGTTTGTTTTGGGTTGTGGGTGGGGAAGGGGATAGGGTTAGGGGTTTAGGGGTTTGGGTTTGGGGTGGGGTTTGGGGTTGGGTTTTGGGTGGATAGGGTGGACTTGGTGGGGTGGGTTGGGTGTTGGGTTGGGTTGGGTGACTTGGTGGGGTGGGTTGTGTTGGGTTGGGTTGAGTTGGGCTGGGTAGGTAGAGACCCGGGGTATGGGTTGGATTTAGGATGGGGTTTAGGGTTTTTTAGGTTGGGTTTCGGGTGGGTAAGGTAGCGTGTTGGGGTGGGGTTAGATTTTGGGTGTTACAAAAAAAGGGGGGTAGATGGTAAAGTAGATGTTATTATAACGAGTGGGTCTAAGGATGTGGGCTGATTTTGCAGGCACGTCAGCAGTTGACGATGCGTGATAGGATGCCTCCACTATTGAGTCGGATGAGGCCACACATATCTGCGGCGCATTGGGCCATCATGCGCGAGGTGGGGCTTGGCGGGGTCCAGAGATACAGAGCGATCGACAGAGATCACAGCCTGATGGTCGCCCTCATCGAGAGATGGGATCCGGCGGCCAATGTGTTCCATCTGCCGACCGGGGAGATGACCGTCACATTAGAGGATGTGTATCGCATCCTGCGGCTACCGATCGAGGGAGAGGCCGTTTTCCAGGTGGATTCAGAGACTGCCATGGATAGCATACTGCAGGTTTTTGGGGATGCAGCCGCGCTTCTTACATATCATAGCGCGAGCATTGGATATGGGGACATGTACCGCGCACACAGACATGAGACACGGCTTGCCGTGTTGATGATGATAGGGGTCACCTGCTTCGCCCTCCCGGATTCAGAGGGAGGCCGCTTCCCACGGGCATTGATGGGGGTGCTACTGGAGATGGTGGAGGAGCACACCTGTTTTGCATGGGCACCAGTATATCTGGTGCAATTATACAGGGAGTTATGGGGTTATCGCCGGAGGAGGCGATTTGGTATTTGTTCGACCTTTTTGTTGCACTGTTGGGCATACGAGCACATCGTATGCATCAGGCCAGTAGGGCTACCCCAGCAGCCAGGACCACAGATCGTATACCGATATGGCTTTGAGTGGTTGGGGTTGTGGGCGACCACGGCGATTGTTGCAGTCGGGATGTGGCCTCTTATGGACATATGCTAGAGGCCTTACATGCATGTAGACATTATATGGAGACCCTACGAGAGGTCATCGGCTGGCGAGGAGCCCGCATACAGTGCGCTGATCCAGATACATTACGGATAGCGGGGCGGGCCGGAGAATCGGCGGATACCCTTAGAGAGAATGCGCGAGCGATGGGGCTGCCACAGGATGAGCCCACTCCCCTCCCTCGGTCACGGGAGGGATGATGTAGAGGCCCCACTACCGCACCACACCTTGGGATCCCAGGCCCAGGTAGCGGAGAGACCAGCGAGTGGGGGTGTGGATGATGCGGGTGCACGCAGCATACGAGGGTATAGTGGGCCGGCGAGAAGCGGCGAGATAGTACACTGCTGAGCCAGACTTAGCGGCGGTGGCTGCGAGAGAGATCAGCTCGGGGCGAGTGCGGCTATTACGAGGGCGATTAGGCTGCTTTGCCGACGAGCACGAATAGGGGTTTCGAGGCGGCTAGCCCGAGCTCGGAAATGCAGTATCGGCGGCACCACCACCACCACGGCAGACCACGAGTGCGAGTGCAGTACGAGCGGCCGTACAGCGATGCTGCACAGCCACGAGCCCCGAATACCACCACGGCCACGAGTGCGAGTACGAGCACGAGCGGCACCTCCACCGGCGCCACGGCCACGAGTGCGAGTACGAGCTCGAGATATAGTGGTTTGGGTGCCGAGGACCAGCCCCGATTCCTTGATGGCGCGAGATCGCTATATGGAGGTTAGAGCGAGAGCCCGTTATTATCGAGGATATTCTTGATAATCTGGAGTCGATTATCGAGCATATGCGGCTCATAGAGCGAGACCTCGCGCGGCGAGAGATCTCGAGGAGGGCAGCCACAGTGGCGTGTTTGCAGGCGAGCGAGGCGAGAGCGCCACGAGGGACCAGCGAGGAGAGTGCGAGGCGGTGGGGAAAGGCGAGAGATCCCACGTGGTTTTGTATAGGGACACGGGCACCGGTCTGCGAACCGGTTGTATTGATAGAGGCCTGCGTGCCTACATTTATTTATTGTTTTGATTTATTTATTTATTATATACCGGCCTGCGAGCCGAGTACGGGTTGTACATTTGATACTGGCTGCGAGCGAGTATATTTTGATATGAGAGACCGGCTGCGAGCGAGTCGAGATTTGTGGTAGGTATTGCGGCTGCGTGCGGCTTTGGTATATTATGTGATCACAGAGGCCCCGATGTAGGGCACATTGTATTGTTGAAAATTTGTATATATATATATAGATGATGTTTTGATCCACATGCTTTTTTTTTTTAAATGTGTTGAAATAGTTTGTTAATGGTTTGGTAATATATAGAATGTGTGATGAGTTTAATTGACATGTTGATAGATAGATGATGCTGATGTTTTTGTGCGTATATATGAATGACAGGTTATGTGATAAATTGGTGGTTTTGTGGCGATGTGATATATGTATAGCTTGATGAGATGGATCCGAATGATGTATAGATTGATAGTTTTTTGATATTTGTAGTTGAGGGTTGTGTGTTGGTATAAATGATGTGTAATGAAAATGTAATGTTATATGTGGTGGATGAACAAAATGTGGTAAATTGTGTTGTTTATGCAGGCAAAGAGGCGGGCGCGACAAAAATTTAGATGAGAAATGAAGAAAAGAACCCTGTTTCAAAAAGGAGGGTGTGTAACCGGTATCGGTTAGGTAACCGATGTCGGTAGCTAACAGACCGATATCGGTTAAGTAACCGATACCGGTTATTTAGGTATGGGCTTTTCTAAAAATAAAAAAGCTAGGGTGGCAAGTGAAGTTTTAATTTTAGAGCCATGCGAGAGGTTAAAAGCGCGAGCGCGACGCGTTTTGGCAGCGGACGAGGTTTTGCATGAGAAATCGAGTGATAAGGAGAGAAGAGACAAGAAAAGGGAATTGTGATCGAGATTGAGAAGATAGCAAGGCGAGTTTGAAAAAAGGTGGTGATAATGGCGGGGCGAGGAGAAACATCCGGCGAGGCGGGGACAAGAGAGAAGACAAGGGTCATCGCAAGCTACTGCAACCCAAGAGGTAAACGTTTTGGTTGTGATTTGATTTCTGCATGGTTTTGTGAAGAAGATGGGGTAGAATAGGTGGGTAAATATGAGAAAGAAAACATGATAACAAGGGTTGCAGGTGAGGTAAGTGTTACCGGGTAGGCAATCAGGGGTTTCAGGTATGTTTATATGTATAAAAACGAAGAAACGAGCAAATTATTGTCGTAGGTGGTTGTTTTTAAGGAAGGTGTATAAAATTGACAGTGACCGGTGGCGGTTAGGGATAACCGGTATCGGTTATGCAACCGATATCGGTTATGTATAACCGGTACCGGTTACTGGAGAAATTTCCAGAATGTTTGAAAAAGACCCTAACGGGTTGAATGGTTGTTTGTTGTTTTGGTGTATGCAGGCAGAGACAGAGTTGAGGATGAATGATAGTGTGCCAGCGCTGTTGTCGCGAATCCGAGCGGATGTAACACCAGCGGAATGGACATTGATAAATCGTTTGGGGTTAAGTGGAATCCGTTATTATTCACGAATCGCACGTAACCATGGTATGTTACAAGCGCTGATTGAGAGATGGAATCCTGAGACAAATACCTTCTATCTGCCAACAGGTGAGATGACAGTAACATTGGAAGATGTGTTTCGGATTTTGAGACTCCCTATTACAGGAGAGCCAGTATATCAGGCACTACCTAGCGCGGCACGGGGAGCGATAACAGCGATATATTTGGTCCATACGCACGACGAGATTTGACACAGGCGAGTTTATCGTTTACATATGGGGTAATGTATACGGCACACCACGAGGAGACAAGGTTAGCGGATGATATTAATGATAGCGGTAGGGTATTATGCATTACCGAGGCGGAAGGGGAAAATTTCCAAAGGCATTGATGTGTGTTATACGGGAGATGATAGAAAGGCATTACGTTTGCATGGGCACTGCATATTTGGCGGAGCTATCTGAGGGTTTATGGGCTTGTAGGCGAAATCACGGGACAACGTTGGATTGCTCATACTTATTACCTTTGTTGGGCCTATGAGCACATTGTTTGTGTGCGACCAATAGGCCGATCTATCTGAGCGAGAGACCGAGAGTACGAGAGGTTGGGATTGACGATGGGTCGAGACGAGAACAAGAGCAAGATCTCGAGCCGTGCCGGGTGACATTGAGTATTATAGGCGCGAGTATGGGAGAGAGTGAGCGATTGCGGATATATCATTGGAGGCCTACGGGAACTATATAGTAGAGAACATAGGCGAGGAGTTGAGAGGTGTAGAGCGATTGAGGTGGATCGCGGGGCACAGGCCAGGTGAATATGAGAGGATTCCTATAGATCGCGTGCGGCGACAATTTGGATATGTGCAGGACATACCACAGGCTTATAGACCATATATGAGGATCGATGCCGGGCGGCATTCTCACCACCCGGCCAACACCTCGAGAAGGGCACGAGGAGATAGCGGCCGATCGCGAGGGTAATGGATGTAGGAATGAGCGAGGCCTATAGATTATGGTGGGTAGCGAAGCTGCGAGGTGTCGTGGCGCCACGACACGGTGGTGATTACAGCGAGAGAGGATAATCGTGCTGCGGCGTTTGGTTCAGCAGACTCAAGCGCGCGAGTGAATGAGACAAGAGGATTGTTAGTGGTTGCGGAGTCACGGGCGGCGAGACTAGAGGCTGGAGTTCTCCATGCGAGAGGCGTATTCATATGTTACTGAGAGAGAGAGCGGATCGGTGGGCGGTACCAATAGCCGCGGTACCTTTGAGGACGAGAGAGGCCGGCGAGAGGGTCGGCGATCACGATCATCACCTAGTTCGGGATGAGTATATGTTAGCGAGGTATAAGAATAAGGATGCCGACCTGCGTGTCGATGATAGAGAAGATGTATTTGTTTAACATCTAAATAAAACTGAATATGTATGTTGATTTGAGTTATGATAATAATAAGATTGTCGGTGTTTTGATTTTCGGTGTTTGAAAAAGGATAAAGAGAAATGTGATTAAAATAAAAATACACAAAAATATTTATATTCACCACACAAGATAGGTTATGGTAGGGGATGGTCGAGCTAACCTTGGGAGACCCCATGTCTCCGAAGTGCTGCCTACATAGCCCATTGCACAAAGCAAGGAAGGGCCTCAGACCGATGTAGTTCTCCCTTAGGATCAGGGAGGGGTGATTTTAGGCAATTTGGTGTGGTTTAGGCAATTTGTCGTTTGGTAAAAAAAAAAAAAAAAAAAAAAAAAAAATAAAAAAATTTGATGTTGGTAGGGTAATGTTGTTGGTGTAGGTAGGATAATATTGTTGGTGTAGGTATAGGTAAAGCAAAAGGTTAGCATACCCAAGTAGTAGGGAATAGTGTCCTGATTAAGATCAACACACAATTCTAGATGCGAGGCAAAGCGGAAAGAGTGCTCCATAGGTGAAAAGAGCTAAACAAACCACACAACGTAGAACGAGCCTGAAGCCCTAAGTGCCGTGTATAGACGAGAAGTCCATAGTTGAAAAGAGTTGTATGATCACAATATATCAGGTGTACGTTACGTCCCTTGAGTGGAAACAAATGGTGAGGTGATGTGGATGATATAGCTGAGGTATAAAGAACTTGTTATAACGAAAGAGAACCTACCCTAAATAGACAAGTCCATGACCCAAAAATTTCTTTTGTATGAGGCTTTTATTTTATTGAATGTAGACTGATCGATGCGGGAAGTCTGCAAGGGATATTGATTGTTTTATTCTTGAGGTCTTCACGAAGCTGATCAATGCGAGAAGCTTCGATAAAAAATTGGCTGTGTATATAGCTGTCCTTGGGGAGGCGATCTATTTATAATGCGAGAGATGATTTTAGTGCATAATAGCTGTCCTTGAGGAGAGCGATCTATTTATAATGTAGCAATAATAGTTTGGCATATAGCTGTCCTTCGAGGGAGCAGTCTATATTTAATTTTAGATAACTAGATGTTCTTTTGGCGTGAAGCATCTAGTTTAGTAGGAAGTTTGACTCAAGAAAATCCCATAAGAATACGGCTTATTTTAATACTTTGAAGTCATGGACTAGACTAAGAAGGGGAAGGCATCGTAAGGGGAGGTGAGGGGTGAGCTTGATTTTATTTCGAGATGTAAGAGACAAGTGTATGTGGTGGTATGTGAGCTCAAGGGACGAGCAGTAGGCGGATAAGAAGTGATATAACACTAGATTCAACAGTAGAATGGTCGAAGATGCAAGGCATTAAGGGGTTCAGGCTCAGGTTTACCATTAAGCGAAGCTAAACGATAAGTGCCTGATCCATAGGTGTGAGTGATTATATAAGGCCCAATCCAATTGGGAGCAAATTTTCCACGTTTGCTCTTTTCTAGTTTGGTTACATGTTGATTCTCTTTGAGGACAAGATCACCAACCTTAAAGGTACGCTCATGAAGTCGCTTATCATAAGCACGCTTGATGCGTTGTTGATAGATTTGGAGGTGATCGAGAGCTGTAAGACGTCGTTCGTCAAGAAGCTCTAATTGGGCTAACCGCTCTTGGCGGAAATCATCGTTGGTGAGAATATCTTGAAGAGATATTCTAAGGGAGGGTATTTGTATTTCGAGAGGCAAAACAGCCTCGGTACCATATACCAATGAAAAAGGTGTGGCATTAGTGGAAGTACGAATGCTAGTACGATAAGCCCAAAGGGCAAAGGGAATGTGATCGTGCCAATTTCTTCCAGATTCATTGACGACTTTCATGAGGATTTTGGTTAGAGTTTTATTAGAAGATTGAGCCTGACCATTGGCCTGCGGATAGTAAGGCGATGAGAAGCTAAGTTTGATACCAAAGTTGTCACAAAGGTCTTGTAACAACTTATTTTTGAAAGATTTACCATTATCTGTTATTAGGCGATGAGGAATACCAAAACGACAGATAATGTGATGGTTAATGAATTCGACAATTTTTTCTTTTTTGATTGAAATGAGTGGAACGGCCTCCACCCATTTTGTGTAATATTCGGTCGCTGTGATTATCCAACGGTGACGTTGTGAAGAGGTCGGGTGAATCTCACCAATAAGGTCTAAACCCCATTGTGAGAAAGGCCAAAGATCTCGTGCGACCTGTAGCGGGTGGCTAGGAGTATGTTGAAGATTGGCATGTTGTTGACACATGACACAGCGCTTAACATATTCGTAGCAGTCGTTATTGAGAGTAGGCCAATAATAACCTAGGCGAAGGATTCGTTTAGCCACGGCAAGGCCGCTAAAATGTCCACCACAAATACCGTCATGGACCTGTTGGATGGTATGAGTGATTTCTGCGCCGGTTAGACAGCGAAGGAGGATGCCATCAAAGCCACGTTTATAGAGGAGTCCCCCCATGACAACATAACGCGAAACACTTTTAAGAAAAGCACGTTTGCCGTTACTAGTAAGATCAGGTGGGAGGACAGAGATTGTAAGGTAGTCATGAAATTGGTGGTACCAGGTATCCTGTGAATTAGTAGATACAGTATTTATCATACAAACTACCGGGGTTGAATAGGATGGGGCAAAAAGTTGTTGGACCACGACGAATAATTCAGAGTCAGTTGGCGCGGCGGGAATTTGCGAGGCTAAGCAAGCCATAGTATCCGCAAATTTGTTAGTGGAGCGGGGAATGGTTTGTATAGCATAGTGAGTAAATAAGGCTAGAAGTGACTCCACGTGGTGTTTGTACTTCTGAAGTTCCTCGTTTTTACATTGGTAGATGCCCGTAACTTGATTGACTACCAATTGAGAGTCGCCAAAAATGTTGATAGATTTGATACCTAAGTGTAACGCAACTTGGAGACCTAGAACAAGGGCCTCGTATTCCGCTGTATTATTAGTGCAAGGGAAATCAAGTCGGAATGAAAGAGGCATAGGTTCAGCGTCAAGAGGGATGAGAACAATGCCGGCTCCTCCGCGCGCGGCACATTAGATCCATCGAAGAAGAGGGTCATTTGATCGACACTTCTCCGGCGAAAAGAGTGGCGATGAGTTCGTCGGGAAGGTAAAATTGGTAAATTGTTCCCGGTAGAGGGGCCTCCATGAAGTTGATCTGCAAGAGTTTGTCCTTTGATTGATTTACATTGTATAAACTCAAGGTCGAGGTCGGCGAGGAGCATGAGCCATCGAGCGATGCGTTGGTTTAGGTGTGGTTTGGCGTACATATAATGAATGGGAGTGCATGTTGGTGATGACGAAAGTTTTGTGATTCGGGAGGTAATGTCGGAGTTTGGTGGCGGCGAATGATAGGGCCGAGCACAATTTTTCTACATGTGTATACCTAGTCTCGTAATCCACGAGTCGACTTATATAGTAAACGGCCTGCTCTCGGCGTGCCGGGTCTCGATGGGCGAGCATAGCTCCTATAGCATGGTCAGTGGCGGAAAGATAAAGGTAGAAAGGACGGTCGTCCTGGGGTGGGATAAGCACAGGTGGCTGCAAGAGATATGTTTTGAGAGCTTCGAAGGCTTGGTGACACTCCTCACTCCATTGAAAGGCAACGTCCTTTTTTAGAAGGTGATGAAAAGGGTGACATCGATCCGAGAGTTGGGAAATGAAACGCCGGATGGATTGAAGTTTACCCTGCAAACTACGCAATTGTTTAAGGTTTTTGGGTGGGGGCATTTCTAGGATAGCTTTTACTTTAGATGGATCGACCTCAATGCCACGTAAAGAGACGATAAAGCCCAGAAGTTTCCCCGAAAGGACACCAAAGACACATTTCTTTGGTTGAAGACGGACAGAATATTGTAACAGGCGATCAAAAATAATGGTTAAAACATCGAGATGTTCACTGCGATGTTTAGACTTGCCCAGAAGATCATCAACGTAATCTTCGAGGATAGTGTGCATAATGTCATGGAAAATGTAGGTCATAGCCCGCTGATAGGTCGCACCAGCATTCTTAAGGCCAAACGGCATTACACGGTAACAGAAAGTTCCCCAAGGAGTTATGAAGGCAGTTTTGTGTTGATCGGCGAAGCGACAAAAAAATTTAGTTGTAACACAAAAGCCATCCATGAGAAAAGCATTTCATGACCCTTGATGAGATCAACAAGTTGATCAATACTTGGGAGAAGTCATCCTTAGGGCAAGCGAGGTTAAGATCCGGAAATCCGTGCATATCAAGTCCCCGTCGCTTTCGTGGCGAGTGCGATGTTAGAAATCCATTGAGGATAGTCAATAGGCGAGAATGAAGGAAGCGAGAAAGGAGTCGTTGGAGCTCCTCTTTGACCAAGAGAGCAATGCGTGGATGCATTTTCTCAATTTACCTTGGCCCGGTTTGGAATCGGGGTTTAGAGTGATGTTATGGGCCAGCGATGGTAGGATCAATTCCTGGCATGTCAGCGTAAGACCATGCGAAAGCTTGGTTGCGAGCACGGAGAAAGGTGGTAAAGGCGGCTCGTTCTGATGTGTCAAGTGATTGTCCGATCTTCACTATGTGAGGATCTTCCTCCGTGTGGATGTTGATTTCTATAGTAGATTCGTTCAGCATGGTTTGAGTTTCAGATGGTAAGGCACGTTGAATATAAGAATCATCCGCGCCTAGGTAAGTGAGGATGGAGTCGTCATCCTGGCATTCAACAACATTAATCAAAGGTGAATCCTCTTCGATCATGTCTAGATACAGAAGGGGAAGAGAAGATGGGTCCTCATTATCGCGTTGATAAGTGAGAGGACCTATGAAGATAGCATTTATGAAAAAAAAAAGTTAGGAGGGATAGATTCAGGGTCCATCGATTCTGTGGGAGATGATGGCAAAGTGGGTGATGATGGTTTGGTAGGGGCGACGTCCTCTTCTTCCAGGATACAGCTGACAGGAGGTGTCTCTTGCGTAGGTGTTTCGGAAAAACCAAGACCACTGCGATCATTATGTTTGCGTGTGGTGATGGGGATGAGAGTATGTCGGCCTTGTTCGTAAAGGCCAAAACCAAAGCCTTTCCACGCACAGCGAGTCAAGAAGGTGAGGGCAAAGCGACGATTTGTCAAGTATTGAAAATCGGATTGGAAGGAACCACACCAAGAGGAGGTTCGGGGGTAATGGAGGATGCGTCAACACCCCGTATGTTAGGTTAGTGCGGCAATGGGGTGGTCGTAAGAGATTATCTCCCCACGCGACGGTCGTAGGTGGGGTGTGCATGTAATTGTCCGTACTCTGCGGGGTAGGAAAGAACTAACGTTATATAGCGATACTCCCCCAGCGTAAGGCGATGAAAAACGTCTACTAAGGGGTCGGAGGTTGGGATGTTAGCTGCGGGAAGAGAAGTGGTTTGTGCGACGGTGGTTTCGTCAGTTGTAGGTGCAGTTGAGGTGGACGGTTGAGGTATATTGGAAGAGGATGGTTGGGTTGAATGTATGGGTGTCTTAATTGGTATAAGCACATCGTTTGGGCGGTATAACATATTGCAAGTTTTGAAGGGGGGAGGATCAGCTTTTACAGTGTAGGACTTCCCCTCGTACTCAAATTTTATACATCGATGTAATGTTGAGGGGCGCATCCCATGGCCCGGATCGAGGGCGACCTAGCAATATATTATATTGGAACTCTCCTTCAAGGACATAGAAGAGTTCGGGCAAAGTACGTGGGCCTACGCGAATGTTGAGGATCACGGTGCCTAAGGTAGAAGTAATAGCATCATTGAATGACCGCAACATGATGGGGTTGGCACACATGCAACTAGAAGGGATGTTCATTTGTTGGAAGGCTTTTGAAGAGATGATGTTTAGGCTAGCGCCCCCGTCAATCATAACCCGACGTACTCGAATGTCTCGGACGTAAGCGGAAATGAAAAGGCGAGGTCGGGGTCTTACACATGCAAAGTCGATAATTTCATCTTAGAAAACTAACATGCGCGGCTTGTTGTTTTGAGACAGAAGTGGTGGGGGAGATGGATTGTTTGGTGAGAGAGGCAACGTGATTGGGTGTTAGAATGGAGGCCACGGGCAGGGTTTCATTGGGAAAAACCTCTATCCCTTGAAGGATCTCAACGAGAGCTTGTCGATGAGATTCAGAAGTCTGAATGAGATCATATAGTGTCATTTTTACGGGCGATTGATGAAGCTGTTTGATCATGGTTCGGTGGGCAACTCCATTAGAGACGGGATAGGCGGGTCCGCGAATAACCACTTTAGGTGGTGGTGTAATCGGGATGGTTGAAGGAGAAAGAGATGCCGCAGGTGTGTTTTCTTTCGCCTTCCCATTGTTTTTCTGTCCTCGAGTAGCGACACTAATCATATTAATCTCGTAGACCTGAGATGAAGAAGATGGTTGGGATAATTCATGGTCTTCAAGAGGTGGGGTTGTAATAATGATCGATCTTGGTGAGGCGGGGACAGATGGTATAGTAGAGGAATTGGCGCTAGAGGTCTCTCCTGCGTAAGTTGTTTTTCTTAATCTTTCGATCCGGAAGAGGTGGCGGCGAAGGATGGTTTTAGAGCTTTGCATCCTTCTACATCATGTCAGTGTGCGGTGATAGGCGCAGATTTTAGACTCATCATAATCCACAGGTCGGGGCTTAGACGGGTCATAAGGTCGAAGTGGGGGTAGAGAGATGGTCGCATTCTCCACCAACATAGCAAGGATTTTGGCGTAGGATCCTTTGAGTGGGTCAAAATCAGAAGAAGATGAGGGTATTGATTGTGTGGGTTGTGGTAATGTTTGGGCGTGTTTAGTTCGTATGGGTGGTGGTTTAGTCGAGGGGTGCTGACACATGTTTTTCACTAAACGTGGTTTCTTGGTTACAGAAGTTACGTTCAGCTGGTTAGATGATGAGGCTACAGATGGCATGGTAGCGGGAAACAACCACGGAGAAAGGGGAGTGACAGAAAATAAATCCTTTGATGATGGGATGGGTTTAGGGTTGATAGGTGGACCGGATACACGGGGTAACGATGTTGTGATACCCTTTGATCTCTGTATAGGTGTAAAAGGCGTAGGTTGTTTTGCAGAAAACAAAGGAGGTATGATATATTGATGTAAGGTGGAGGGATGAGGTCCCAATATGGAAGGTGGGTGTGAAGATGAGGGTTTTGATAGAGGCCCGGATTGCGTTTGTCTCCTAGGTGGCGGGGCGGGTTTATTTTGGGATAAATCGAGTCGCTTAGGCGGGTGTGTTAGACTGGGCATTGGTGAGGTCCCAAGCGTAGGGGAAGATCTGGTTAAGTTGATAGAAGTGGACGGGGAATTTGGTAGAGGTGAGGGGGGTGAAGGCGAGAACAGGGGCATTTTAAGCTTCTGTAAGCACTTCGGGTAGATGGTGGAGACATCGGGATCAGTCATTTGCATTTGAGTAGAAACAGGAGTACTCAAAGCGTTCCCATAGGGCTGTCTATCTTACGTGGAATGGCAGATCTCAGTGTAATTTGTAATTTTGGTACAGAGGAAAAGTGAGTTGTAATTCCAATCCATTGCGGGTGTGACACAGGAGGCGGATGAGGCACTGTATCAGTAGATGCTAAGAGGTCGACGGGTTGTTGAAAAGATTTAGGTGATGAGGGACTAATAGGCAGAAGGGCAGTTTGGAGGGGGTCTGTCATGGCTAAAGAATTTAACGATGTCGGTGCGAGAGATTTCTCATCTAAGGATGTCAAAAGGAGTGGTGTACCTTCCTCTTGTGCGGCAAGAGTGGTAGAAGGAGACGTCTGGGAAATGGATAGATTAGACAACATCCGCTCACAGTTTTGTAGGGATGTGGTGTAAGAAGACTCATTAATGGGAAGGAAGCACAGGCAGCTAACTCTTATGGGTAAAGGAATGATTTCGCTTTGGCTTGATGGTGGTAAAGGAGGTTCGGGCTCCTGTGTTAGTGAAGAGGCTTGATTCAAAATTTTCTCGATAGAGGCTTTTGGCTGGGTATCGAATACTGCATGGATCTCATGAACACTCTCCTCAGCTAAGATATCTTGGTTTACGTTGCTGCTGGACGAGTGATTCGGGAATGGCTTGTTGAAAATTTTCAGATTTCGGTTAGCAGGGGCGTTAGGATTATCGAGTGTTATATCCCCTGCATCAACCATTTCCTGCACTATGTTTTTCAACATCTTGCAGTTTTCATGACTATGTCCTTTTACGCGGTGAAAGTTACAAAAGTCATTTTCTTTGTACCAGGAAGGTATTGCGCGGGTGGAGTCAAACCCAGAGTGAGGTTTTACAGGGGGCAAGGTGATAGCCCCAGCTTTGAGCAATTTCTCTAGGATGATGCCATAAGTTTCTCCCAAGGGAGTGTAATTGGTGGGCTCAGCTTTGTATTTATAGGTGGTTTTTGGTGGAGTATTGGACGGTGGTTGGGATTTGACCATCACCGCGTGGACAGCTCCTTTTGATTTAGAAGAGGTTGACGCGTGAGGAGTGGTGGTATTTGGTTTATTGGTAGAATCAGGAGTTCGGAAAGTGGAGTTCTTGTTGCGCAACCGCAATTTCTCTTCCTCTAAGGCCCGAATTTCTAATTTTCGAGCCATAGTAAAGGCCTCGTCGAATGTACGGAAAGTTTGAATTTGGAGGGTAGGGGAGATGTGCTTAGCGCAGGCCCGCGTAAAGAGTTCGATAAGTTCGGTTTGAGGCAAGGCATACGTAAGTTGGTTGATAAGGCCCCGCCATCGTCAGCGAAATCTGCGATAGATTCGTCTTGGTGTCGGATGGCATAGAGTCGATGATAGATACTTTCTTGCAATGTTAATGGAGAAATGATCCAAAAAGATTGGGCTAGTTGGTTAAAAGAGAAGATTGAGTCTTTGGGTTAAAGCACTTTGTACCACTCAAGCAGGCCACGATAAGGACATGGGAAAGGTGCGGAGTAACAGGCATCATCATGGGCAATCAAATAACAAGCATGTCTAAATGATCGCAAGTGTTGTTGAGGATCCTCTTTCTTGTTAAAACGAGTAAACTTTGGCAACTCCCATTGAGGAGGATATGAATGAAGGGGAGACGAAGGGTGAATGGGCTCCCACAAACTTGCTCGTATGTCAGCGCTACGACTTCCTGAAACGGAAGCCTCCAGGTTTTGCATTTTGTCCATCATTTGCTTGATGAAATCTGTGGTTGGATGAGGTGATGGTGCCACAGAATAGGGATGTCCCATATAAGGTGTTGAGGTTATTGGATACGTGTATGGGAATGAAAAGGTAGGCGGAGCTTGAGAAGGAAAGCTCGTTTGAATAGGTGGCAGAGAGTAAGTCATGAATGGAGTGGTCTGAAAGAGAGACGAGATAGGGGCAGTTGGTGGTGGCGATACGTGGGGTCCAAGATTAACAAAAGGAAAGCTAATCGGGGTCGTATGAACCTCTGCCGCTGTCGGATTGGGAGACGGGGCTAGTGATGCGGGAAGTAAGGTATTGTTATCAGGAGGAGTAGGAGCTAAATGAGCAGCTATACTAATAGGCATGCCCATAAGGAGCTGACCATCAGGCGCACGGTCAGGGGTATGAGACAAATAGTATTGTACAGCGCTGGGATTAGCATCTAGAAATTTGGCAAAGTCCTTGTCTCCCACAGGAATTTGGGGGATCTCACTGGTGTCCGTAGGGTTTCCTATAGAATGTGAAGGGGGTGATTCAGGCAAAGAAAGCAGCAAGCGTGTGAAACCATGGCGGCGGCTTGCTTCCAAGTGATGACAACCATGAGCCGAACACACGGGAAAGTTTCAATCTATCAAGGACAAAAACAACCTCAGAATGGTGAATTTAGCAAGTTCTGGTTTGTCAGGGGCTGAGAGAGACAGTAACCGATATCGGTTTGGTAACCGGTGTCGGTCACAGGGAAAACGACGTCGGTCCCTTAACCGATGCGGTGTCAAAAATCTAGAATAAGAAAATACAAAGGGTTGCTAATTTGATTTTTAGCAACGTTGAGTAGTTTAGCAACTTATTGATCACGAGAAGACAAAGTATGACGGAGAAAGCGAGGATTTGAAAACAAGCGAAGAGGCACACGCAAATGCGAGAGATTAACCTTAGGGTTAATTTTAATTATTGTGGGCTTATGCCTTTAGACGTAGAATGATGTCGAGAATCCTAAACAACAAGACTTAGGGGAAATATCAAGTTTGTTTTGGCTTATAAGGTTACCTCAATCGGGCGGAGGAATACCGCGGAAAAGGGGGGATGTTTGAGATGTTGTGTTAATTGTGAAGTGATTCAGTATGTGTTGTGCAGTGAAACTAAGGTTAATTTCCTGTCAATACCGTGGATATCACCCCCACGTGTATGACCTGTTACTTAATCTATGTTCACTAGAATTGAAAAACAACAGGCAGGAATGTAATGCATGTGTTTTAAAACCCAAATCGAAAGTGATATTCGATGAAGCAAAAGAGATGACTTTTACTAATGCAAGATGCAAAAACAAAGCAAGTTCTTTTACCAGAATAATAAAATACCCTGTGAATATCTCTAGAAGAAGAAAACAGCAAGTATGCTCCCTATAATAACAGCAAGTATGAAATAAAGAAAAACCCAAAATGGGTCCCACCGGGCGTGCCAAAATGTTTCACTCGGAAATGCTTCGTTCCTTATAGAAACAGATAAGGTTAGGGTTAGGAGGAATACCTGTAGAATGTCGAGATGATGTGCGCGTACCGTAGAGAAAGATCGGTGTGCTGAAGAACTCCTTTTTGTCTTGGAAGGACTACCTGCAAATAAGAACACAAGACCACAAGATTTTGATTAGATAATAAATGAGGGAACTGCCTTGGGCCCAGGAAGTATGAAACTTCCTTTCGAAGGTGGTCAGTTCCCCTGCTAATATGAATTAACACAAAATACTGTAGAGTACTAATTAAATTGTTTCGTGGAACTAGGTAGGGAAAAGGTGTTTTCTTGGTTTTGATCAAAGGAACCGATGCCGGTTATCTATAACCGATGGCGGTCACTGATAACCGATACCGGTTGGTTCTAGGATCTTCTGGGCTGGTTGTGGTGTTTGTAATGGCTGGTTTTTGGATAGTATTGAGAAATGGGATGGTTAGAAGCTAAGGAATGATGGTTAGAGGCAATGGTACGTTAGATAATGGGTTCAGGAACGGATTTGGGAAGATTACAATTCCAAAAGCACAAGAAATGTTATAATGGAGGACATGCAAGATATAACTTACTGGTTTTTTTGATGAAGGTGCAAGTTGATCTCCTTTCTTTGCCAACTCTTCTAGTTTCTTTACTCGTCTCTGCTTGGTCGAGTGAAGTTACGAGACTCTGGCGATCGCTTTGGACTCTCCTTTGGTTAAAAATCCTTGGTGATCTCCAAAATGAAATTCCGATCCGTTGTTTTGGTTTGGGAAGCCCATTTACGAGGCAGATGGCGGTTGCGTAACCGGCGGTCGAGTAGAACCCGGCATCGGTTAGGAAAAAGTAGGCTATTTTTAGTAAAATAGCCCACCTTCCTAACTTTTCTCCCGAGAGATCGATTGCGGGCTTGGTCAAGTGGCTAGAAGGTCCGCTTTGGGTGCGAGTAAGGAGGCATTAGTTATGGATGTGAGTCTAGACCAAGTCATGGGTCCTAATTAGGTTAGTTTTAGGGTTAGGGCTAGGTCATGATGAAGTGGCAAAGTGAGGTGGTAGGTAAGGTGGTGTAGATTTATCAATTACAAGGCAATTAATAAATACTTGTGTAGGTTGCGAAATACATTTTTATAGACCATGGAACCCATTTTGTAGACCGAGAGAGCTCACAGTGCCCTAGTTCTTCTCCGTGTGCTCCAGTCCCACTAGATAGCTCAAATCCGTCCTTTTTGGGAACTCTACACAATCATTCACACTCTATGTTCCTCCAGTCATTTCTGCGACATAGTCCAATGAGCTCCTCTAATCAGTTGAGTTCATTCTAACTCTCTTAGTACTCTAGGGTTTAGCATTTCCATTTTCATAGTTACTTGTGTCATTTCCATATTTATCTACTACATCTATCTACTGTATTTATATTTCATTCTAGATTAGATTAACTACACATCTATTCTATTTTTAGCTAATAATATTTGTGAACCCAACGTGAATCGAACATGTAACCTCATTTTTCCTTTATCATGGGTCAATTTTATTTATTTGATTTACTTAAGAGATATCCTAATTACTAGGATATTTTGCAAAAATAATTATACACCAAGTATTTTGATGACAATATTCCACCACACAAAGTAAGTCCTATTCTCTCTTTTCTATTTACTAACCCTAGTGATCCTCCATCTAATCAACCCCTATTGAACTCAATGCAAGCTTTAAATTCTTTGTTTCAAGACAAGTTTATAGTTATGGAATCCACAATCACATCTCTCAAATATGAAATCCAAAAGCTAAACGACGCTTCCCAAGCTCATGTTTTTCTCCCTCTACATTTCATCTCCAATCTATGTCCACTACATGTCATATAGCTGAACCTCAAGTCATGCCATTTCCTGAGCCTCTCATATTTGAGTGTAATACTAAGCAACATGACATTATCACTCAGCGCTTTAGTCATCAATTGATCACGCTACTATCTACTGATTACTATCCTCCTTATCGATTAACAAAATTTTAGTGTCATCCATATTGCAATTATCATCAAATCAATAGACATGACAGTGATTTCCACACTTTGCAATGAAGAATCAAATATCTTGAGTGTCAAGGATTTATTTCATTCACTACACAACATTTTATTGTGTCCCCATCTACAAATGCTACACCCACATGGGATCCTAAATTTTCTCCTTCTTTAGCTAGTCACAAGCCACCTAAGAAACCACATATGGCATCATCAAGTATACATAATCAACCACCTATCAAAATTAGTTCACCACTTCCTCTTACTAAGTCGACTATTGTATTACCAAGTCACCCTAAGAAACCTCCTTTAAAACTCAGTGTAACTTGGCCTCTTCTCAAGTAAAATATTTAACCAATTACTTTCATCAAAGAAACTAATCCTCCTACTAGTGGTCATGACACATTTTAAATTCCACCACAATCTCATACTGTTACTTTTTCCAACCATGCTTCCATTGCTAAACACAAACTAGGTCTTTAGTAGGTGACTCTTGTCACTCTACCCTCCTGATGACACACTCATATTCTTATGGTTCTTATATGACTGTTGAGGGGTCTGCTATGATTAAGAACCTTGTTTCATCTTACATTCACATATCTATCCATTACATAACCACTCATACATACATAAACAATCATCTATCACTTGTCACGCATACTATACAATTTCTCATTATTTATCCCATTACTGAATCAATATTACAAAATTTATGATACTTTACCACCTTCATACATCATTTATCATTTAATGTATGCACCATCATGCATTTAGGGGCATATCATTCATACATCCCCCTTCACATTAATATCAGCTCCTATTTCATTTTTATAGTTATATATTCATATCCTCTCATCAACATATTCATCACACATTTTAACATCGTTATTACCCGATGACACACTCTTGTGATTAGGTTCAAACTTGACTGTTGAGGGATTACTACACATGAACACCACACACCACACTATAGACACCACACATCATGTTTAACACATTATACATTTAGTCCATATCATTTCAATCTATACATCATAAATCATACTAGTCTTCATCTAGCATTGCATCCTACATACTATATGATCTTAGGCACACTACACATATTACATTCAATATTATACAATACATACACATCACATGGTTGTTAATCATCCTCATTACATGCTACATCCTCTTCTATGTGTTGCACTCACTACCCTATGATGCACTTTGGTTCATCGGTCTATACTCCACCGCCGAGGGTTTATAAATCAAATGGACCTTACATTCAACACGCGCTTTATCATTCAAGATTTCATCATGTGACATTTCTAGGATAGTGACACACATTATAGGATAAATCATCACTTATTATATCATCTTGTAGTGGTATACGCTTTAGGCTACATCACCACTTCCTACTATTCATTTTGTAGTGGTATACATTTTAGGCTACATCACCAATCCTTAACATTCATCTTGTAGTGATACGTGATTTAGGCTAAATTATAACTCATATAGTAATTTTGTCATGATATATGCTCTAGATATTAGGATCAAACACATCTCTTCTATATGGCATATCATTATAATTATGCATACATACTCATCATAGCGTGCTAGACATAACACACACTATTTGACCATTTCCCAATACACACTCTCGCTATGGTTAATTCTTGACTACCGAGGGGGAAAACTAAATGAACATCACTGCATACACTTCTATTCACTCATAGGGCATGCAAACCCTATCACTCCATTTTTCATTTCATTCCATCTATCCATAACATACTGCATATTATGGTTACTTTTACTCTTGATTACTTTTTCTTGTTCATGGTCGCTTTATTACGCATGCTAGTTAGATTACTTATATGTCATTTATCTATATAATCCACACATACACATTCACATCTTTTTCTAGTTGTGATCATAGATACAATTCTCTTACATGTAACATGGAGGCTCCCCTTCTACCCTTCCTACACCAACACCGGGGCATCCACATTCATCTCTCACAGTGTTATTGTTTCATTTTGTACTTATAACTTTCCATTACTTGGTTCTACATGAATTTTTCATATTGGTTATCTTTCTAACATGCTAATGGGTGATTCATGTACATCATTTGTTGTAGGGATATTTTCTTCCATACTTGTTTGTTATATTGCTTGTCTATTATTTTATCTTGTATACGGCCATGATGGCCTTTTTGTCTTACAACATCGTGAGTGATGTCCCATGTTTGCAACCCACTTTGTGTGACTTACTTTGTATTTTTCATGTTTACATTATGCTTCTCTTGGTAGCTTATACACTATTTATGTAGTTTCTACATTGGTTTCTATATACATTCTTTGTCATATTAACACTTTTCTTTGGCTAGCCTCTTGTTTGTGAGCACCTTGGTTTCTACCAATCGCATTGCCTTCCCCTTGCAGGGGAGAGTTTCAAAGTACATGTGGTTGGTCCTCTTTTGGGTCTATATTCTCCTATCAATGACTTTGTATACACCCCTAAAGAGGGGGGCATCATTTGGGGTTTTACATACTAACACAACACGTTTACATTGGTTTAGTTTAGTGCACTTTCCTCCCTTGGCATTGTGGGTTATATACAATGAGTGGGTTCAAACCAGTCTACGAACCCCGTACGTAGCGGATTTTATAGGACATGGTGTCCTTAGCATTCTGGGAAGCACTTACAGGCTCAGAGGTTACAATGGGTGTGCCTCCCTACACTAGTTCAAGTAGTGACATCGGATCACCTAAAAAACCATGACGCACAAAGATCTCTTCACACGCAGCTTAGGGAAATAGTTAAAGGTTGGAGGATACAAAAAATTCCTCCCTATACTTTTTTCGGCCTATGGCATCGATCTCCCAAAAACCCAGGATGTATAAGATATCCTTCTACACTCTCTTTCTTGACATGGATCAGGTGCACATGTTCCATTTACATTTTTCATTTATGTATTTTACATTTACATAATTTTACATGCATATTTTACATTGCATTTTTACACATACATACATATATATTTGACTACTTGATCATTTTCTCCTTGTAGGTCTGGCCATATGAGAAACAAGTAGTCAAATGGGGGAAACAACAACACTTCACGGTAATACACACCATACTAACCATGTAGGTACATCACACACATCAACAACACACACATTTCCACCCTAGGTTCATTCTCATCATTTTTTTGTGTATTCTCATATATAGTTTCCATGCTCCATGATATTTTTGTCATTTCATGTTTTATCTAGTCCTTTAGCACATTTCTACATCACTCTACATGGATTATTAGGTACACATCTCTATCTACTTTATGTTACCAAGATTTTCACCACTAACATTAAGTGGGGAAAATGTAGACACAAAATCATGCACTAAACATTATTTAGTCTCGGTCTCGACAACTATTTATAATGCTTTTGAGTGGATAAAACACAAATTAACCCCCATCTTTTGGCTATATTATTTTATTTTCTTTCATCATTCCCAATATCTTACACCCACATGCCTAGTCATCTTTCATCATTTTGCATTATTTTAGCCTTGATCGGGGTTGGGGCGCCGTGGGTGCCATATTCCCACTGTAAGTGCCCGATCCTTTTATCTTTCTTGCCACTTTTTGGGGTATTTATAGTAATTTGAGATCTTTATCTTTTTGGTGGTCAGCCATTTCAGGGTAAATTATGAAATGAGATCAAGAGAACTATATAAATATAAAGTTATGAGGCCATAATGAGGGACCAAGCACTAGTCACTACTATCAACCATCTAGAGTTGTATCCATTTGGAGATCATTGGCATCCATTAGCTCTATCACAAGGACAACGATGGTTCATCTCGCATCACACAAACATAGGGGAGGGATTATATTATATTCCATGTACCATTCTACTACATTTTACATCTAGTTATTTCTCACAACTTCATAAAGTGTGACTGCGTAAGAGCACCTAGGGCACATGATACACACACAAACACACACACACACACACACACACAAAAAAAAAAAAAACTACATTTGGGTATGAAATGTAGTGCAAAACTTAGTTAGTGAGCTCATTGTTGTGGTAGAGCTAAGGTCAGTTCAAAAAATCATTTGCATTCTTATTTTTTTAGGGTTTTGATACTCCTTTTTGTATTTTATGGGTATTATATACATCTTGGGTTATTAGTGACATGCGAAGAAATGTAGCGAATCTCATCATGACAAACAAAAAGGGTTTTGGAGCACCTATTGAACCTGTGAAACTTAGTTTCAGACCTTTAGTGCGAGACCAGGGTGCTCATTCTCAGACTGCAGTGCCTATAGGAAACCCAATCCTCCACGTGCTCCAGGTCCCGCTAGATAGCTAATATCCATCCATTTCAGGACCTCTGGAAAATCATTCAAGTTTCATGTTCCTGAAGTCACTTTTGCGACACAGTCCAACAAGATCCTCTAATCAACTGAGTTCATTCTAACTCTCTTAGTACTCTAGGGTTTAACATTTCTATTTTCATAGTTGTTTTTGTCATTTCCATATTTATCTACTATATCTATCTAATGTATTTACATGTTGTTCGGATTAGATTAAGTACACATTTATCCCATTTTTAGTTAATCAAACTCATAAAACGTGACCACAAGATTATCAAGAGTTCACCAAAAGTCAGTAAAATAAACCAAGATGTGGAATGTGAATGAACTGTAAATTAATTATGTAGTATTTAACTAAGAATTGGAATGAATTCTGAATGAATGGAGAAAATATGGAATAACATCCATGAGCAAGTTTTGTTTATTGCAATTTTTTGGAATATATAGATTTTTGTATTTTTGAATTATGTTTAGCTATTTTCAGATTTTGTGTGTTTTTGTTTGTGTCAATAGTAATATAAAAAAAAGGTGTGGAGAATCAATTTATGTTTCAAATCTAGGTTAGATGAAGAGAAGATGAATGTAAGGAGAATGTATAATGCAAATGTGAAGATAAATGAAACTCCCTATCTATGTATGAACTAGGTAAGTGAAGACATGATTTATAAAAGCAAGCTATATATGAGATAATTAATTGGAGTGAAGGGGATGATGTAGATGATAAATGAATTAATGATTCCAAATAGAAGCCATAAAATGGTGGTGTGTAGAGGACATGTGTGTGGATATGAAATAAACAAGAAAGGTGTTGAGTGTGGTGGATGTGCTGGAATGTTAGGTGGATGAGTACACAAAAATAGATCAACGGAGAAGTTAAAATGATATGAAACTTTGTGTGAGTGATGATGTCGGGGGATAAGGAGTGAATAACATAATTATTTTTGGAGGAAACGTGAGAGCCAAGGGTGTTGGCTTGTGATGAATGGGTGTAATTATAGGATGATGAAATGGAATAAGAAGAGGTATGTAAGAAAAAATGTAAACGAAGGAGAGAATGGGAGAAAATTAAAATAATGTGAAAGTGTAATTGGATGTGGATGAAGCTTGAGAGGCACATTGGTAAGAAATAATGGTTGCGTGAGCGTGATAGATGACATGAATCAAGAAAGAATATTTGGTAATAAGAATGGTTCTGAACGAGTGGTGATGAAGGAAAGAAAGTGAATGTAGAAGAAAGATTTGAAGGAGTTGAAACAATGAGAGTGAATATATGTGAATTGTGAGGGATAGATGGAAGAATGAGTGAATATAAACGATGAGGAATAGATGCAAGATGAGTGTGGATGAAAATAATAGATGATGTAGGATGCAATGGAGGTGTGGGTAACAAGAATGGTGCCCGAATGAGTGATGCTTTGAAGGAGTTGAGATACATGTGGAGGAGGTTTGTGAAGTGATGAGTGAATCAAGAGGTGATGAAGAGAACAATGTAGATGTGATAATGTGTTTTTGATAAGTTAAGTGCATATAATTGAACCCAAGGATGAATTATATGACGTGGTGGGTGGAATAGAATCGGTCACTAATATAAATGAGGGAGAGATATATAGATATAGTGACAATGTGAAGGAATTTGGAAAGGATGAATATGTGACCATGTCCAAAGTGGAAGCACATGATGGTGGAGAAGAGAAAGGTGATGACATCGATAAAACATGAGAGGAACATGATTGTGTCGAGTCCAATGTGGAAACATGTGATGATGTGGATTGAGAAGTGAATGACATAGATTAGGAGACATGAGGTGTACATGGTGATTGGGAGGTAGTGGATAATGACAAGTCAGATGATGGATACATGAAACATGGAGAAGAAGTGGAAATAGGAGTATCACATGAAGTGACAGGATTAGTGTTAGTAGGTGGAGTGGGGGAGAGGGAGTCTCAACAACATCTCCCTTATAAATAAGATCTTTGATAAGGTTGTGGATTTTGGGATAGGATTAATTGGAATGACCATCAATATGATAATAGAAACATGTTTCATGGGAGTAATTCCAAAATGGTGGGGGTGGTACAGAGGGAGAATGATCGATAGGTGTCAAAACCCTTTGGAGAATAGAATAAAGTGGTCTAATCAAAGAAGTGAATTTGTGAGTGGGTTAGATGAAGTAATGAGATTTTGTTGAATGTGATGAATGAGAATATGTGGGTGTAGAAGGTGGAAAGAGGTGATGAGTATCCAGGTTGGATGAAACTATAAACATTACGGGATGATGGTTTGGTAGGTGCAAGAGAAGTAGAAACATGCGAGAAGGAAGGAGGATGACAAAAACAAACATCCTTAAGGCACTATGCCATGTGCACAACCTCATCAAATGTGCGTAGTGGGTGAATTTTTAAGTGGTGCGAGATGTGAGGGACACACCGTAAATGATATGTTGTGGGAGGCATGAATACCACTCTAGTTCTTGGCTAGTAAGTGAAAGTGGGAAGGTACGAGAATAGGAGAGTTTTATCATGTTGAATGAGGTTGCATGTAAATTGGAAGAGGTAAAAATGGTCCTTGAGGTCCTTGCTGCCATCAAATTTTTCAAATGTGGGTAGTTTGAAATTTTGTGGATAGGGATGACATGGTATCATGGGGTGAATAGGATCATTGTAAATTGTGTGATAAGTTAGTATGGGTGGAATTATCCCAAGTGTCGGAACTCAAGATTTATAATGTAGTTAAGGAGGTGTTGATGGAGAAAGTTAGGGTGAGAATGGACATGAAGTTGACTAGAATCCATGAGAAGTGATATCCGCTCCTGTGAATGGGATTGTGGAACATGAGTGGAAGGATGGTATGATTGAAAAATCACAGGGAAATCACGAGATGTGAAAAAGTCTAGGAAAATATAAGATGAAGAATAAAACATAAATGAGTGAAATATGGATTTAGAAGATTATAGACCATCCACAGCTTGTAAATGGCTCTGATAAAAATATGGGATGGGAAAATCATAGCAAAATCATAGTTGTGGATCGAGGTTGGGAAAATTAGAACTCGAGTGACTATAAGAAATGGGTATGATATTGTGAAATGAGGAGGTAAAGGACAAAAAAATCACAAGTGTGACTCGAGAGATAGTGGAAGTTGAAACAAAGTATTTTGATGGATGTGGTGCTTTTTTGTGTTAGGGTGGAATATGGGCCCATTTTGTTTAGCTTCCTATGTAAGGATGTCTCTCTAAATGCCAAAATTTATCTCAATGAGTTCCATACACTTTACCCCCTTCCTTAATCGATATTGGGTTGTCATTACTATGGACAACATTGGCTCTACCTCACAAGTGAAACTAGTCAATCAAGTTGGGCCATTGACCCTTTTCTTGGCGAGTCCTCTCAATGTGCCAACTACTTCGGGTTCCTTTGGTACTCCTCAAAAAAATTTAGGATTATTCCCAAGAACCTCCCATAGTTATGAGGATGTGTATTTACCCTTATCCATACTTGTATTTAGTGTGTGTTAATTCTTGACATTTTTTACTATTATTGGTAAATGGTTTTCAAGGGCACTATACCTGAAGAACAAAAAGGGCTCAAAAGTTGGATGAAACATTACATCAAGAGCAACACAAGGCCCGAGAGCCTAGATAAAACTATACCATGCCAAGAAATAAAAGAAACATCTACCCGACAATGAAAGAGACAACAATAGACACCCAACTTTGGGACACATCCCTTTAACCCCTTTCGATTCATTAATTCAATACATATACCTAGCTATGGTCCCCTTCACCACATTGGTATTAATTTAATCACCTATAATTAAATTAATCCTCATCCTCATACTATTATTAAGTTAATTACTTTAATTGGATTAATATCCACATCACATCCCTCCACCTCATCCCAAGACCTATACCTAGCCTATTGATTAACTAAGACTAAGTCCCTACTTATCCCAACCAATATGATTTAGTCTAGACATAACATTAATTCCCTATTTCTTATCCAAAAACAATCCTACTTATCTAAGTGCCATTCTCCACTTGAGACGTAGAATGAGGATTCAAATCATGCCAAAAATAGTAAAGATCTAGCTATTTTTTGGCAACTTGGATTTATTCACCTTAACCAATGTCGATTATCCCTTAGTTGGAAATGGTCACCTAACCGCCATTGGTTAGGTTAAATATGAGTTTCTAACTTTTTGTTCAGGTTTTGAATTTGGAGTTCTTGGTTTTCACTTATTTTCATTCATACTCTCAAGCATTCTTGCAACCTTGCGACCAACCAAAGCCCCTCTCATCATTCAAACATCATTTGGTTCACCTCGATTCTTCCAGAGCTCCAACACACGCACTTGGAAGCATCATGTCACCCCGCTACCATATTCACTCCAAATCACCACCTTCTACAACCACCACCACCATCCAACTCTACATTGCATTTAACAAGTAAGTGCGTTCTCTCTGTTTTCATTTCTAATAGCTCATATTGTTTTACTAAGCTATTTAATTTAGACACCACCCTTCTACCTTACCCAAATCTAATCCCCAATGCCTTTGGCCAACGTTTTTTCCATTCAACCTACCACACCTTACCTAAACCTTGATATCGGTATATTTGAGTCTTAATAAAAATTCCACAAACCTATCCAAAGCCCCATCACTATCATGCGATCACGAGAGTTCCCAATTCTCGCCATTTTGAAATTACCACCAAATTTCCCCTCGCACCGTCACCCAACCAACACGTTGGTCTATCACCACACTTTGCATCGGTCACCTAATCGATGTCAGTCTCTTAGACTACAATTTTCCCTAAACTAGCAAGTTCACAACTTTCCCAAAACAACCCAAAACCTTACCCAACTTCATCCAGACTCCACCTAAAACCATATACCACACCTGCAGACCCAAACCAGCCTCCTAAACCAAAGCCTAACCTTTCCTGTTAAGTTAAATTCATTTATTGTATGTTGTAGGAGATACCTAAATCTTATAACTACAATAGGAATCATTGCTTTATTATTTCTTCTCGCATTAATTTGTATTAAACATAGGATGGACAACCATTCGAGGAAGCATCACACTTCCTAAATATAGACATCGCTAGGAAGTCCTCCAACTCTTACTATTTAATATTCTCTGGTGGTCTTGTTGTAATTTATAGGTAGTTTCTTCTAACAAAAAGGAAGCTCTTGCATTCAGTTTGATAGAAAGTATACAATGCATGCAATGACTTCTTCCATCTACATAACACAAGTATTCCTCCTATGCCCATTACCCTTATCTATTTTATCACATTACTTTGAGGTGAAACATTTTGGCACACCTAGTGGGACCCCTTCTTGTGGGTTCTTTGTATTTTATTCATATAGGGAATTGTGTCTTTCTTTCTTTCTAAAATTTTTGCATTAAAATCTCTCTATGGTTAATATTCTCTTCTTCTACTTTTCTAAAGGACATTCGTGATTTGGTGTTTAAAAATAATTCTTATTACTTTCTTTTACACCTGCATCTAGTGAAATATCATCCTCTTGACCTATTCTCTATTTTGCTACATCCAATTTCACTTTCAATTTGGGCTTAAAAATATGTGCATCTCATTTCTGATTGTTACATTTAGCTCACTTAAATTTATTTACAACCTATATACTAGAGGTCATGACCAATTGATGGTTGGTGAGAATGAACCATAGTTCACACTTTGTGCACACACACCCCAAACCAAATCACTAAAACAAATCACTCATTGCTTAAACATCTTCCTTCCCAAAAATTACCATTAATGACTAATAATTGGATTAGCGGATCCAATTGGTGTTATGGCCAGTCATCATATCAAAGTAGGACCTCATGTACTATGAAGTATATATTGGGGACACCAAGCCAAAATTTACTTAAAACCATCCATAAATAGCTAGTTCCTTATAAGGTACCTTCATTGACCAAAAATTCTACACTACTTATAGTCAGTTCTAAATGGCATAAGCAACACAACATAAAAATCTATTACCTAGGATTTGGCATGTTTGTAGCTTTTTCCTAATTTGTGAGAGTGTTTCTCCTATTTTTATTTCCCTACATACTTTGCAATCATAGTTGGTGTATTCCAAATTTTTTTGAGTGTGTTAGGACTTATCATTTCCATACTCAATTTCTGGGTTGGTGTTTATTTGGACTTAATCACTTTAAAATTTAACTTTTCATCATCTTATTAAATTTTAATGTAAATGGCATTAGTCCATTGACCACAATAGATTACCTCCTCATACCGGCATTATTTTACCGACTGAATCGGTTCCGATATTTTGGTTATTTTACCCAAAATAATGTTCAATTAACATCTAGTCATTTTTTGTGATTTGTTTCTGACATTTCACACATTGTTGAGTTTCTTTTACCATCAACAGAGTTCAGTTTTATCTAATTTTCACTTCTTATCTCCAAATTTTCAAATCTATCATTTATCCACAAGAATCGGTATTGGTATAGCAACCGACATTGGTTACCTCATCCTACCAACATCGGTTACCCTACCAACCTTAGTCTCTGTGTTTTTATTTTTCTGTCAAAACAACAATCAATTCTCATTTTCCATATTCCTTATATCATCTGTTTATGTGTTTATACACCATTAGCAGAGCTCAGATCACCTATCTTACCACTATTCACATGGTTTTGACTTGCGTAGACAAGTCCAGCCCCTAGTCTTTCATGCCATCCATCAACCATTACCCCTAGCCCATCGCCACCTTCTATTTCTTTTCCTATGGACCCCAACGTACCTCCCATTGTACCTACAGGTGATGAGGAATTCATGAAATTCATTGATCATAATACCACTTCCTTGTAGTATTACTTAGCCCATTCTTCCACTCATGACTCATCAGGTCAGCCTTTTTTGGGATGCCTACCTCCATGTCTCCCACTCTTGCCCCACTTTTGTATCAGCAAGTACCAACAGAAGTAGCGTTACCCGCTCCACCTCATCACCTTTCATTTCTCATACTTACATCATCGATATTTGCTGCACCTATGACATCTATCAAAAATTTTTGGTTTTTTCCCTGTGACGTCTACCCCACCATCATCTATAGATCTTAGTGTAGGGATCCCTACTTCACAACCTCCAGTTACGTCGACCCCTTTTCATGGTTTAGTCATGTCTATCCCTACCACTTTGCCATTATCGCTACAGGGTCTCTACATACATTCCTCCCACCTATACCCTATCTCAGCCACCACTTGATGCCTACACCTCCCATTTAGAGTATATTCCATCATCATCTACCACTGTCTATATGCTCTCTTCTTAGTTCACTTACTCAACACCTCCATATAATGGTATGCCACCTACATACTACTCATTGTATCCACCTCCTTATACCACTTAGAGGTGAAATCGAATAAAATCCAACCACAAATTTGATCAAATGATGATGGAAAAGATGCAGAGCATAGAAGCATCTATTTTCGATCCTATAATTCTCTAAACTTACGACAAGATTTGTAATTATCTTATTCACGCTTCTATTCTAATTCATCCATACCCACACATTAGGAAATGCCAAATTTTAACTAATTTAATAACAAGGAGGATCCACAACAACATTTTTTATCTTTAAACACATATGTTATTTGAAATCCCATGATGACCCCTACTTCTTCTTTCAACTTTCCCAATGTCCTTGACAAGACTTTCCTTAGACTGGTATAGTGCCTTACCTAGGCACTCTATCTTTTCATTCAACCAACTAGCCCAGGCCTTTCTCGATCATTTCTCCATCAACATTATCAAGAAGGTTACCATGAGTGATTTGTATTTGATACGTGAATATGAAGACAAGTCTATCAAAAATTTTGTCGCATGTTGGTGAAGCCTTATTAACCAACTCGCTTTCCAATTGCCCCAAAATGAACTAATAGAGTTGTTTACTAGGGCTTGTGCTAGACATATCTCCCCAAATCTCTAAGTCCAAACCTTCCAAACATCTAATGAGGCATTCAAATGGCTCAAAAATTGAAACCCATGCTATTGAAGAGAATAAATTATAATTGCGCAACAAGAGCTCTCCCTTCAAACCAAATGAATCTTCTTATTCTTCTAAACCACAAACCAATCATTCAAATCCCAAGGATCCGCCAACGTGGTGGTCTTGAAAGTTGGTCCATCTCATCCATCCAACCAACCAAAACCACCTTCTACTCTTTCTCCTATTTAAAAATTTCAATATAAGTATGAAAATGATGATATATGCCCATAGGGGAACCTTACTCCTATGTGCTAGAGAAATTATTGAAAGTAGGGGTTATCGTCCTTCCACCAATTAAACCACATACTGGTTTTGATCCTTCTTGTCCTTTTCCTACATGGTATAAAGAAAATGAATATTGTAAATACCATCACATTAGAGGTCATCATGATGGAAACTGAAAACATTCAATAATTTTTTTTTAGGAGATGTTAGATAATGGATATCTCTTCCTCGACAATCCTAATGCTCAGGAAAACCAAAACTTGCAAATCTTTAAAAACCTTTCCCAAATCAAAATCAGTCATCAAACCAGATAGGAAATACTTTTAACACTAATGTTTATGAGTTTTATACCATCTTTGACACTGTACCTATCTCTTCTACTTAGTTACCTCTCA
Source organism: Taxus wallichiana var. yunnanensis (assembly GCA_018340775.1). Classification (NCBI taxonomy): domain Eukaryota; kingdom Viridiplantae; phylum Streptophyta; class Pinopsida; order Cupressales; family Taxaceae; genus Taxus; species Taxus wallichiana. The sequence goes on from CM031234.1 coordinate 503,135,124, forward strand.
TCCCCTCTATTGAGGAAATCCTTACATGAGCTCCCCTACCCACGGAAGAGCCTAATCCTTCTACCCTCTACCCACGGAGGAACTCCTCACATCTAGCCCTTCATCTATAGAAGAGTTACCTCATATTTGTTCCAAATAATCACTTTAGATACTATCCCACATATTCCTCTACCCATGGAGGAACCAAATACATCTACATCTTTTCCTATCATTGAAATTATCTTGCCTATGACTCTACCTAAGGAGGAACCCATTTCACTTGCTCCTCAATCCAATAGGAGGTTGACCTTATCAACCTTTCTACCCAAAGAAGAGTCTATATCATGTGTTTTGTTGTTTCCTTACCCCATTGAGAACCGATCATATCTCTTCTTCCTATAAGTGATGCTTCACCGAGGGTTTTCTAGGATCCTATCAATATTATAGCATCACTCTTACCTACTAAATCCGAGGCAGAAGCCTTCCTTGTGTCACTTAACTTGGAGTTTTGGATAGGTTTCACAACTCATTCATCACTTTCTAAACCAAAGCAATTCTCATGTTTGGTAGACTAGTTGGAGTATGTCAATCACACCATGCTCTAGGGCGCCTGCAACTCCCAATATCTACTCAAATGCAAATGTTTCCCATAGATACCTCCACCATTTATCCAAAGGTATTCCAGTCAACCAAGACTACAAAACCTAAACCAGTCATATCCATTCCTTCTTCATCAGCTTCACCTTCACCCCAACCTTCACCTACACCTAAATCCTCATCAACATCCAAATATTCAACTAAACCCACCGCTACACTAGGGGTCCACCCTATGCCTAGTCTAGTGCATCTCGTTGTCAAATTAGACCTGACTACTACACAAGCTTCGAAATGAAGTCAACTTCCATACCTAAGAAGAAGCCACATTCTCCTAGGCCTTATTCACCCTCACCTCTTCCATCGATCTTAGGCCCACATCCATCAACCTTGGTCAAGTAACCACTTCACCAAGGAAATTCTAAGGTATGACAACCTACATCTCGCACCTTCACTAGCCCCTTTTCCCATGCCCTTACCTCTTTGCCAAAACAAACCCCACATGTGGCATCCCACACCCACACCTTTACCATCATCACACCCTCAACCTACACCTACACTTGTACCTTCATCACCACTTCAGCCCACATCCATACCTTTACCTGTAATACATTTTCAGCCCACACCTACACCCTCATCTTCATTTCCCTTTTTGCATACATCATCTACATTACCTATTGCCACGCCACTACCAACATAGTCACTTTCTCCTGGATCTTCATGTTTCACTCGAAAGTCTCAAAACTTTCTGGGAATAGAGTTGCTTCTATCCTTTCATTCCTTTTAGAAACAGATGAGGTTAGGGTTAGGAGGAATACCTGTTGAATGTCGAGATGGTGTGTGCGTACCGTAGAGAAAGATCAGGTTGACTGCGAAGAACTCCTTTTTGTCTTGGAAGGACTACCTACAAATAAGAACACAAGACCACAAGATTTTAATTAGACAATAAATGAGGGAACTGCCTTGGGCCCAGGAAATATAAAACTTCCTTTCGAAGGTGGTCAGTTCCCCTGCTAATATGAATTAACACAAAAGACTGCAAAATATCAATTAAATTGTTTCGTTAAACTAGGTAGGGGAAAGGCTAGTTTTCTGGTTTTGATCAGAGGAACCTATGCTTTAGAGGGTGTTTTCATAACCGTACTGCAAAATGATTAGGATAACCGATACCGGTGGGTTCTAGGATCTTCTTGGTAGCTATGGTGTTTTGTAAGGCTGGTTTATGGATGATATTAGGAAATGGGATGATTAGAAGTAAAAGGATAACAGTTAGATGCAATGACACGTTGGGTAGTAGATTCAGAGACGGATTTAGGAGGACTGAAATTCACAGAGCAGAAGAAATGTTATAACAGAGGACATGCAAGATATGACTTACTGGTTTTGGCGAAGATGCAAGTTGATATCCTCTACTGCAAGCACTTCTGGTTTCTTCACTCGTCTCTGCTCTGTCAAGTGAAGATCTGGACTCTGTTCTCGCTTCAATGCTCTTATATCAAATATGTGGACTATTGATCCGAAATCCTTCGACTGATCTCCCAAAATGAAATTCCGATCCGTTGTTTTGGTTTGGGGAGCCCATTTATAGGGAACCGATGGCGGTTGCGTAACCGACGGCGGTCGAGTAGGAACCGGCATCGGTAAGGAAAAAGTAGGCTATTTTTAGTAAAATAGCCCACCTTCCTCTTTTCTCCTCCAGAGATCGGTTGCGGGCTTGGTCAAGTGGCTAGAAGGTCGGCTTTGGTGCGAGTAGATTTTAGGCATTAGTTATGGATGTGAGTCTAGACCAAGTCATGGGTCCTAATTAGGTTAGTTTAGGGTTAGGGCTAGGTCATGATGAGGTGGCAAAGTGAGGTGGCGAGGTAAGGTGATGTGGATTTATTAATTATAAGGTAATTAATAAATAATTGTGCAAGGTTTAGGTGATGGGGTTAGGTTGTGAAATGAGATGCGGGTCACAAGGGGTCGTAAGACACAAATTTGGTGTCTACATTAGCCCCTTATTGTCGTGTAGCTTGTTTTGTAAAGCTGCGCGGACAATAATATGAAGTGGTTTCTCATGTTAAAGATGTAGGTAATCCCCCTCAAATCTATCGCCGATTGAGTGAACGGGAAATCAGGGATAGGGTTGATAAAGGGTACATGTTGTAGAGAGGATGGTAAGGTGGTGGGGTAGGTCCAAGGAAGCAGACGCATGTTGAAATGCAATAGTACGACGAGGGTACATGATTTGACAAGCAAACCAGCAATGTGTAGGCAAAGGTCGATAGTTTATCCAAACAAGGGTGATATAATCCTGGTATCCAAGGCATAGGAAGTAGCTCCAGGGTATATAACAGGTGAGGTACAGGAACGTTTAGGCATGTTCGCAGATTTTCAAATGGTTGGTTTGGTTGAGATAAACGTCACGGTCTAGGTCTAGGCAAAGTTGGTCGACGTGAGATCAAGTCGAGGACCCTAATCATGCTAAAACACGAACAGTGAGCTCGATTGCACAAAAGGTACATGATGGATGTATAAAATAAAACATTGATTGTGGGTATGGTATTGAAGTGATGCGGTCGTGGGTCGGGCCAAGTTGTTGGGGCGAGGCCTTGGGTCGGGCCAAATGGTTGGGCGGTGGCCCGGGGTCAGGTCATAAGGGTAGAGTGAGGCCTTGGGTCGGGCCGGATAGGTAGGTTGAGGCCTTGGGTCGGGCCTAATGGTTAGGGCGAGGCCTTGGGTCGGGCCTAATGGGTAGGGCGAGGCCTTGGGTCGGGCCGAATGGGTAGGTTGAGGCCTTGGGTCGGGCCAATTGGTAGGTTGAGGCCTTAGGTCGGGCCGATTGGTAGGTTGAGGCCTTAGGTCGGGCCGATTGGTAGGTTGAGGCCTTAGGTCGGGCCGAATAGTAGGTTGAGGCCTTAGGTCGGGCCGAATAGGTAGGTTGAGGCCTTAGGTCGGGCCGAATAGGTAGGTTGAGGCCTTGGGTCGGGCCAATTGGTAGGTTGAGGCCTTGGGTCGGGCCGATTGGTAGGTTGAGGCCTTAGGTCGGGCCGAATAGGTAGGTTGAGGCCTTAGGTCGGGCCGAATAGGTAGGTTGAGGCCTTAGGTCGGGCCGATTGGTAGGTTGAGGCCTTGGGTCGGGCCAATTGGTAGGTTGAGGCCTTAGGTCGGGCCGAATAGGTAGGTTGAGGCCTTAGGTCGGGCCGAATAGGTAGGTTGAGGCCTTAGGTCAGGCTGGATAGGTAGGTTGAGGCGATATTGGTGAAAAAGAGGCAAGGAGTAAATAAGGGCAAAGAATGGGGTGAAAGTTGGGTAGAGAACCGATGTCGATTCTGCATGACCGATATCGGTTAGGGGACCGATACCGGTTCCTTAGGGCAAAATGAAACCGATATCGGTGAAAGGCGAAAAACCTATAAAAAGAAAAATACGGCTTGTCATTGTCACTTTTGTTATTTGCAAACCAAATCGACTTGTCTGACGTGGAGAGTTGGGATTAGAGGCTTGATTGAGTGAGGTGGAGCTATTGTATTGGCGGAGAGAGTTGATAGTGGGCCCGATTAAGGAGGAGGCAGCAGTTGATTGGTTGGGGACCCAGCAGATCAGGATTGGAGCCATGGCACAGGCAGGAGGAGCTGGAGGGGCTGGACCAGCTGGACCGCCACCGCCCATCCCACCACGACGACGTGTCGTCGTTCGGGTAGATTCGAAACTCTTCATATTTTTGCTATCATTTTCTCGACTTGGAAATTTCTCCTTTCCATTCAGAGGATCTTGACCCCACCCTCTTCATCTCTATCTACATTGATGATACTCACATTCGACGTGTTATGATTGATGGAGGTGCAAGCATCAATATTATTTCTTCTCGTGCATATGAACAAATGCACATACCTTCCCATTACATGCATAATAACCCAATTATGTTGTGTTCATTCAACGATGCCATAACCACTACCCTCGGCACCATCATTCTCCACATCCATGTGGGCCCCTACACCATTCCTAAATTGTTCTATGTTCTCGAGGGGGAATTCCAATACAACATGTTATTGGGCCGACCTTGGATTCATGCCATGGGTGTGTACCTTCAACTTTACATCACTACATCAAGTTTGAATATGAAGGACACCCTTATACTATTCAAGTAGACCCTTCACCTTTCAAAACCTGTAACATGTTGTATTGACCTAATGATGTCCTTATTCTAGTTAAGGCATCTACCACTACTAATGCCCGACCTACTTCGATGTTGCTTCATTTTCTACTATCGTTGTTGGCTTGTCTACTACCGCAACCACCTCATCTTCTACAACAGCCACTTCATCTTCCACCACTACTTCCAATACCACTTTTACTACTATGCCTTCATCAACTAGCACACCTCTCTTCACTATTGCTGTAACATCCAAAGTTAACCCTTCTTCTTCTTCTTCTTCCATTCCTACCACCCAAGTACCTACTTCTGACCCTTTGGAAGGTGTTTTTCAATTCCTTACATTAGGGGAGTATCACATGTACAATATTGATACCTTCCAAACTCCTCAAGAGTATGGAAACCTTCATCAACACCTCCCATTATGACCATTATGTAGGAGAAACCTTTCCATATGGTCCCCCTCACCTATACACCAACCTAACATTTAGGGGACTTGATACTTCTTCCTATTTTCCTAAACCACCTACTCAAACATGACATTTTCCTCCAACTTTCATTACCTCACCAACCATCATTTCTCCCACACCTTTCTCTATCAATTTTCTTGGAAAGGCTTTGTCTTTGGTCTTTATGAACAAGGTTGTCACACAGTTATTCCTTGTACTACCCACAAACATAAGGACCATCATGGTATTGGATTTGTTGAACCACCTAATCCTAAGAAGGTAAGAGTCAAAATTTTAGAGGAAGATCAACCTTCTTCACCTTCTTCACCTTCTTAACCATCTTCACCTATCACACTACTATCACCTACAGAGTCAATGGATCCGAAATCCATATCTCCTAGAAAAAAATTTGTGAACACCTTTTCCTTGGGACCTCTGACCTATCATGATGATGATGATGCATCCTATTCCCTTCCTTTTTTATCCTGACATGTTAGAAGAAGAGACACCTTCTATCAACGTTGTTCAATGTCAGGATGACGATTCCATTCTCACCTATCTAGGGGCAGAATATTCTTACATTCACCAATTGTTTCCTTCTGAGATACAAACCATGTTAAATGAATTGACCATAGAGATCAACATTCACACTTGGGATGACCCTCACATGCTAAAGATAGACCAATAGTTATATTCCACTGAACAAGAAGCCTTCACCTCTTTCCTCTGTGATCATCTCAACACTTTTGCTTGGTCTTATGCCAATATGCCCAATATTGACCCAAATATCATGGTGCATAATATCGTTACTATCCCCAATGCTAAACCTATGAAACATAAACTATAAAAATGTATCCATGCATTGCTCTTCTTGTGAAAGAAGAAATCCAATGCCTCCTTTTGTTTCTTTCATTCTACCCATTGACTATCCATAATGGATCTCTAACATTGTACCTATCACCAAGGTGACAAGGGGACTCTGCATCTACATGGAATTCCATGACCTTAACCTCACTTTCCCTAAGGATGAATTTCCTTTACCTAGCATAGATCAACTTGTTGATCTGACATAGCCAACCATGAGATGCTTTCTCTCATAGACGGGTTCTCGGGTTATAACCAAATATTACTTGCACCAAAAAATCAATATAAAACTACCTTCATCACCCCTTGGGGAATTTCTATTATTGTGTTATGCCATTTGGCTTGAAAAACACCGTGCCACTTATCACACGTTATGACCTATATCTTCCACAACATCATGCATGGAATATTAGAAGATTATGTTGACGACCTTCTTGTAAGTCCAAAAGTCATGCTAAACACCTCCTCATTCTCAAAATCATCTTCAACTACCTCATCAAATATTAAGTTCACCTTCAACCAAAGAAGTGCGTATTTGCAGTCCTCTCCAAAAATATCCTTGGTTTCATCTTTTCTTTACAAGGCATCAAATTTGATCCCACCAAAATCAAGGTCATTCTCGAGATTCCCCACCCACTAACCTCTATAGTTCGTATTTTACAAGAAAAATTGCAATCCATTCTACGCTTTAATTTCCAAATTTATGAACGATGTCACCCCTTTCATCAGCTTCTTAAAAAGGATGTCTCCTTCAATTAGAATGATGAGTACCACAAATCCTTTGAAGTGTTGAAGAAATACCTTCTTCAACCGCTTGTTCTCATCCCACCTAAAGATGAAAAACATTTCTACCTATACATTTTTGCCACTGACCATTCCTTGGGAGACATGCTCGCTCATTGTGATGAGAAACATAGAGAGCAATTGGTTTATTACATAATTCATACACTTTTAGACTATGAGACTATATATACCCATGCTAAAAGATTTGCCTAGCCTTAGTCTTTGTCATCACCAAACTTCACCACTACCTACTTAACCATAAAACCTTCATCGTCACTAACACCGACCCTTTGCATTACATGTATGCCAAACCTTACCAACATCAATGCATCTAGTGTTGGCTCATACTCCTCACAGAATTAGACCTATATTTCATTCATCAAAATTTTGTCAAGGGACAGACCATTGTAGATCAACTTTCAGACACTCTTCTTCCCAGAAAACAATCTTTAACTTTGATTTCCCAGATGAATCAATCATTACCCTTTCCATCAATGATTTTCTTGTTGACCCTACCATTTAGCAAATTAACTTATTATTTAATAGTTATAAATGTCAATGTGGGGGTGGTGCAAGAGTCATCCTCATTCCTCTTGAAGGTGAGTCTTTTCCTTTATCATTAAAATTATACTTTGAATGTACTAATAACATCATCGAGTATGAAGCACTTGTCTTAGGTCTTCAAACTACCATCACCTTAGATAATAAATCCATTAATATCTTTGGTGATTCACAACTAGTTGTGAACCAATTCAATGGAATATACCAGTGTCATAACAAGGTCCTTCAAAACTATAAGTTCCATGTCAACTTATTTTTGACCACCTTTGACAATTTCCTCCTTCAAATCACCCCGAACTCCACCAAAAATTCACGGATACCATGGCTTGTCTCGCCTCACAAATACTAGCCTCACCTTCTAACTCAAAATATTTGTCACAATACAATGATTGTAATCACCTTCCTACATCATTCCCGACGTTAATTTTGTGGGATGTATTGAAACCAACCCACATGACATTTGGTATAAGTAGTACATTGACTACCTTTCCCTTTTAATGCTACCTCCAGACTTAACTCATAATGGTTGGCATTCCTTTCTCCACAAGGTCTCTCGTTACGTTGTTATAGGAGGTCTTCTCTACAAATGTGGCTTTGATGGTATCCTACTCAGGTGCCTCACTAGTTCTAAAATTCTGTACACCATTAAAGAAGTCCATGATGGGATTTTTGGTGGAAATTTCAATGGCCATGTTGTTTCCAAATGAATCCTTCACCTTGGATATTATTGGTAAAAACTTAACCACGAATATTGTGAATACATCAAACATTGTGTACAATGTCAGCAACATTATAACCTTCACCATACTCCTAGTCATGCCTTAAAAGTTGCTAGGGAATTTTGGCCTTTCTCTCAATGGGGTTTAGATCTCATCGGAGAGATTAACCCTCATTCTTCTCAATGTCATCAATGGATCATCACAACAACTGAATATTATACTAAATGGGTAGAATCCATCCCTCTCATTTCAACTAAATCCAAGAAAATATGTGAATTCATCAATCACCACATCATTTTTTGCTTTGGTGTTCCTCATTGCCTTATCACTGAAAATGGAAAAAATTAAAAACAAAACCCTATGAAAACTATGTGATACCTTTTGCATTCAACTAAGTTTTTCATCACCATATTACCCATAGACCAATGTCCAATCCAAATATTCCAACAAAACCCTAAACAAAATTCTTAAGAAAGCCATCGATGATACTTGGAAAGCATTGGCATACACACATTCCTTTCACTGTATGGGCTTATCATACTAGCATTCGTACCTCTACTAATGCTACACCTTTTTATTTGGTTTACGGCACAAAGGTCATCCTACCTCTCGAAGTACAAATTCCATCCCTTCGTATCTCACTAAAATATATGCTATCTGATGATGAATTTTTCCAAGAACATTTGGCACAACTTGATCTATTAGACGAACGTCATTTAACTATTCTCAATCATCTTCAAATATACCAAAAATGTATAAAATGTGCATATAAAAATATGTTCATGAACACACTTTCAAGATTGATGATCTTGTTCTAAAGGAAAATCAACACGTAACCAAAGCAGAGAAAAAAAAATGAGGAAAATTTGCTCCTAATTGGCTTGGACCCTATATTGTTACCCATGCCTATGGATCAAGTGCTTATCATTTATCTTCTCTTGAAGGTAAACCCAAACCTGAGCCCCTTAATGCCTTACATCTTCAAATGTTCTACTATTGATTAAATTACTACATCACTTTATGTCACCTATATGCTCGTCCCTTAAGAAAACCTTTCCTCCATTTACCTATTTTAAGGACCAATGAATAAACTAGAATTGTGTGATTATCTATTACCATTTAGCCTTGTCTTCAACATGAGTACCATGGCTCTACTCATGGCATGATTCTCATCGATACTTTTTGTCCTTTTCGGATGGAATCCCATGGTTGTTCATCACTTGAAACTCCTCTTTCATAGCTAACCTCTTTATGTTATGGTCTTTCCTTCACAAAAGAGGCCTATACTCCTTTATAGTCTTGTCCATGACTTCAAGTTCAAAATAAAAAGCAAAAATATACATGGGATAACCAAAAACTCAACTCCTTGAGTCAAACTTCTCACAAATAGATGAATCCCTCAAAAGGACATCTACTTCTCTTTCTTACTGCTATAAGTAGACTACTCCCTCGAAGGACAACTATGAAAAGCCAACCTCATATTGTATTTAGTCTATCTAAAAGAAGACTAATCTATACTTCTCAAATAAAATAATTATGAAGTTTCCCACATTGATCAGCTCCAAGAAGACCTCAAGGAGAACTTATTTATCCCATTATATACTTCCCGCATCAATCAGTCTATATATACAAAAAGAAAAAAAAAAAATCAAGAAAAATACAAACTTTTGGTCATGGACTTGCCTATTTTGGTTTTGGGTATCTTGTAGAAGGGGCATGTTGTCCCACAATAAGGTTACACTAAAAATAAACCCTTCCACCTTACCTACTATTTTATTATCTTCTAAACCAACTCAAGGGACAAAGTGTGTACTTTACACATTGTGATCATGTAACTTATTTCACCTATAGACCTATCGCATCATGCAACGTATCTAGGGACTTACGTTTAATGAGTCTAAGGATATGAAATTTAGGGTCTTTGCCAACTTGGGGCATTTCACTTCTATTCAGTTCACTCCTTTGTTTACTTATTGATTCTTCTACATAAGACAGGACCTTCGACACTTAGTTTCTAGGATTTCTTCTCCTTTTACCTACATTTACATTCATCTTCTACTTTCCATGAAATTAATATAATGGAAATTAAACTAGTCATTCAAAACATACATCACTTAACCATGCCCAATCATTTAATTTCCATAACATCAATAAAAGTGTAAATTAAACCATTCAATCATATAAGAATAACAAAACCATGCCTACATCTACTTTCCATGACATCAATATAATGAAAATTAAATAAACCAAACACAACACATATAAATATCATCATCCATCTATATACTGGAATGTCCATGTATCAATACATTGTATACATAGATATAAATACAAGTATCTCAAAAAACTCTCATATAAATCTTGCCTCTTCGGCATGTAGGCCGGTATAGTCAAAAATAAAAAATAACCAACATCTCCATATCATCTCTAAGAGGGCCCAACACCTCTTCTACTCTCCCCTATCTACTCTCATACCTTTGCCATGACTGAAATCAATCTCTCGGCTATCACCTAATCGAATCCCTTTGTTTCACATGATTCTAGAGCATTTCTTCAAATGTTGTTGAAACAAATAAGGGTAATGGGTTAAGAGGAATACCTATTGAAATGCTAGTTGTAGGTTGTTGCGCGCATATGACTTCTGAATCCACAACTGATCGTGAGAGCTTCCTTTTTGCTTAGAGGAACTACCTAAAATGGAACACAAGACCACCAAATAAAAGTTAAACAATATATGCAATGGACTACCTAGCGTGTGCTAGATCTCGGGAAGTGTGATACTTCCTAGACGGATGTCAATCCACTATTTAAAGCAAATTAATGTGAGAAATAAAGGAAATCCTACTATAGTTAAAATGATTTAGGTATCTCATTTGTCTACAATAAGAAAATTCATTCACAACAGGCTAGGCTATGATTGAATTTGAAGGTCAAGGTCACTGTCAAGGTATTGGTATTGGTCAAGGTAAGGTTCTGGGATATTTTGGGTATTGGGTGGAGGTTTGGGAGCTCTGTTCTTAGTTTCTAGTAAAAAAACATAGAGACCGACATTATTCTGGTATGACCAGTATCAATTTAGGATAACAGATGATGGTTGTGGGTAACCGGCATCGGTATGGTCGGGGTATAGGAAACTCAATAAAAACTTGGCTGGGTGATAGATTTGAGGTTAGATGAAGATGGAAGGGAAATGACAAGATTCGTATGGATCTGAGGTATGCACAGGAATGATTAAGGTCCAGGTATGGGAAAGGTAAGGGTGTAGATAAAAATATGGTCAAGTTTTCATGGAGGTAAATGATGGGGGATGGAAATGAGAGTAGAAACTAATAACAAATGTAAAAGGATCTACCAAAGGATAAATGGATAAGTGCTGGTTAACAAAACTTAATGTTTCTACGAGCTTGATGCTTGGTTGGTAATGGTGGGTGATCAAATGGAATGAACTTGATGTAGTGCTTTGGTGCTTCCTTGGATGCTCCCATGAAGGTAGATGGATAACCTAACCTCATCACCTAAACCTTACACAATTATTTATTAATTACCTTATAATTAATAAATCCACATCGCCATACCTGCCACCTCATGTCGCCACCTCATCATGACCTAGTCTTAACCCTAAACTAACCTAATTAAGACCTATAACTTGGTCCAATTCCACACCTATGACTAATTACTCCTCATCCGCACCTAAAACCAACTTCATAATGATTTGACCAAGCCCACAACCAATCCCTCGGAAGAAAAGGAGGGAAAGCTGGCTATTTTACCAAAAATAGCCCGCTTTGACCTAACCGATACCGGTTCCTACTCGACCGCCGTCGGTTGCGTAACCGCCATCGGTTCCCCGTAAATGACCACTTCCAACCAAAAACAAAGGATCAGATTTTCATTTGATCGGAGGAGGAGAAATCATCGAGAGGATCCGGATTTGCTTGGCCGAGCAGAGACAAGTGAAGAAACAGAAGAGTTTGCAGAGAAGAACATCAAGCCCAAGACTGCAACTGAATAACCAGAGCCCAGTAACACTCATCCGAGCATCAGAAGAGGAGATAACTCATCTTGGATTGTCAGATCATCCAACTTGGGTCCTGCCTTCATCATCACAAATTGAAACCTCGCACAAATGCATCGTGGGACGAGTAAGTAGTGTTTTATATGTTTCTAAGCACCATTTTCTTGAACCTGTTGATTAATAGTAATCATAAGTTTATTCCTAGATCTACTACCAGCAACATACCGCACTTAACCTTCACCCATACATCCTGATATTGCCCAAAGCCATTTTACCACACTCGAGTCTTCCCTATCCTCCCATCATTCCCCACCCATCCACCAATCTTAATAACCCCACAATCACCTCGTGAACCAACCTCTATCCGTAAGCACTTAGATTGCTGACCCTACCAAGATCGCTTATCCCCTACCGGCAAAGGTTCTCTAACCGTGGTCGGTTATCCAGCTGACCGCGCTTGGCCACCGTGACTTATACTCCCAAAACCTTTTTCTCGCCTATTTGCCACCTAACAACCTCAGATCCAGTCTAGTTTATCCCTCTAACTCAACCTGAACGTATCAACGACCAGTAACCGAACAAACAACGTGACGCTTTATTATTGATAATTTAGCTTCTATTGCTTTGTAACGAGATACCTAAATCGTGATTTTGCAATAGCTTTCTTTATTATCATTTGTGTTAAATCGTATTAAAAGGGGAACTGACCACCTTCGAAAGGAAGTTTTATATTTCCTGGGCCTAAGGCAGATCCCTCATTTATTGTCTAATTAAAATCTGGTGGTCTTGTATTCTTACTTGTAGGTAGTCCTTCCAAGACAAAAAGGAGTTCTTCACAGTCGATCTGATCTTTCTCTACGGTACGCGCACACCATCTCAACATTCAACAGGTATTCCTCCTAGCCCTAACCCTTATCTATTTCTCAAAGGAATGATAGGATAGAAGCAAGTCTATTCTGCAGAGCCAAAACCATTCCGTGTGAAACATTTTGGCACGACTGACATGGGACCCATTTCGGGTTTCTGTTTCTCTTGCTTGTTTTCGTTTTAGGAAGCATACTTGCTGTTGTTGTTTTTGTTATATTTAGTAAAGAATTTGTCTTGCTTTCCTAGTTTCGCATTAGTGAAAGTCATCTTATTTGCTTCATCAAATATCATTTTCGATTTGGGTTTAAAACACGTGCATTACATTCTTGCTTGTTGTTTTCAATTCTAGTGAACATAGACTAAGTAACAGGTCGTACACATGGGGGTGATTTCCATGGTATTGACAGGAAATTAATCTTACTTTCACTGCACAACACATACCGAATCACTTCATAATTAACACAACAGCTCAAAACATCCCCCCTTTTCCGCGGTATTCCTCCGCCCGATTGAGGTAACCTTATAAGCCAAAACAAACTTGACATTTCCCCTAAGTCTTTTGTTTAGGATTGACATCATTCCGCATCTAAAGGCATAAGCCCACAATAATTAAAATTAACCCTAGGGTTAGTCTCTGGATTTGCGTGTGCATCTTGCTTGTTTTCAGTTCTGTTTTCTCTGTTATACACTGTCTTCTGTGATCATTTTAGAACAATTTGATAAATGTACTGAGCGTTGTTAACAATCAAATCAGCAGCTTCTTATATTTTCTTATACCAGTCTTCTTACACCGACATCGGTTAGCTGACCGACGTTGGCTATAGTCTAACCGACATCGGTTATTAGATTAGACCGATATCGTTACGGTTTTTACAGCTTCCCGACAAACCAAAGAACCTACCAATTTCACCATTCTGAGTCTGCTTTTGTTCCCGATAGATTGAAACCCTACTGTACTCCTGTCCCATGGTTGTTATCACTCAAAGCAAGCCCACCATGGTTTCACATGCTTGCTCTATGCCTTTGCCTCGAATCACCCCCTTCACATTCTGTGGGGAATCCTATGACACCAGCGAGGTTCCTAAAATTCCTGTGGGAGATAAAGAATTTGCCAAATTTCTGGATGCTAATCCTAGCACTGTACAATACTATTTGTCTCATGCCCTTGACCGTACACCCGACGGTCAACTCCTTGTTGGCATGCCTATCAATATAGCTGCTCATTTAGCCCCTTCTCCGCCTAATAACTCCGCTTTGCCTTCCGCATCCTTAGTCCCGTCGCCTACCTCAGCAGCTTCAGGGGTTCATACGGCACAGATTGGCTTTCCTTTGGTTAATCTTGGGCCCAACATGTCATTACCGCCGACTGCTCCTACCTCATCTCTCTCTGCAGATCGCTGCTCCGCTTCATGACTTGCTCTCTGCCACCTATCCACACGAGCTTTCTTCTCAAGCTCCGCCCACCTTTTCATTTCCACACACATATCCAAGAACCTCAAACAACTTATATAGACATCCTTATTCGGTTGCCTCAACACATTCGTCCCTCCATACCTTATCAACATTTAACCCCACCATTGTTCAATGGCGGTGGCCCTTGGCCCAATTTGCCTCCGTTTACCACAACCACACCATCATCTCATCCAACTTCTGATTTAATTAAACAAATGATGGACAAAATGCAAAATCTGAGGCTTCTGCTTCAGTGAAGTCATAGCACTTGACATATGAGCAAGTTTGTTGGGAGCCTATCCACCCTTCAATCCCCCTCATTCATATCCTCCTCAATGGGAATTACCAAAGTTTACCCGCTTTAACAAGTAGTAGGAGGACCCTCAACAACACTTCGCGATCATTTAGACATGCCTCGCTATCCGATTGCTCACGACGACGCTTTACTACTCCGCACCTTTCCCATGTCCTTATCAGACCCGCCTTGAGTGGTACAAAGTTTTTAACCCAAAGACTCAATCTTCTCTTTTAACCAGCCTAGCCCAATCTTTCTTGGATCATTTCTCCATTAACATTGCCAAGAAAGTATCTATCACCGACCTCTATGCCATCCGACAATTTGAAGACGAATCTATCGCAGATTTCGCTGACGATGGCGGGGCCTTATCAACCAACTTACGTATGCCTTGCCTCAGACCGAACTTATCAAACTTTTTACGCGGGCCTGCGCTAAGCACATCTCTCCTACCCTCCAAATTCAAACTTTCCATACATTTGACGAGGCCTTTACTATGGCTCAAAAACTAGAGATTCGAGCCTTAGAGGAAGAGAAATTGCGGTTGCACAACAAAAACCCCACTTTCCGAACCCAAGATTCCACCAACAAACCTAACACCACCAATCCTCACCCATCGACTGCTTCGAAATCAAAAGGGGCCGTGCACACGGTGATGGTAAAATCCCAACCACCATCTAATACCCCGCCAAAACCACCTATAAGTATAAAGCAGAGCCCATCAACTACACTCCCTTGGGAGAAACATATGGTGTGATATTGGAAAAATTGCTCAAAGCAGGAGCCATTACCTTACCTCCTGTTAAACCTCATTCCGGGTTCGATTCCACTCGCGCCATACCTTCTTGGTACAAAGAAAATGACTTCAGAATTTCCACCGCGCGAAGGGACACAGCAAATATGAGAACTGCAAGATGTTGAAAAACATAGTGCAGAAATGGTTGATGTGGGGATATAGCCCTCGATAATCCTAACGCCCCTACTAACCAAATTTGAAAATATTCAACAAACCATTCCCGAATCATTCTTCTAACAAGAATCTAAACCAAGATATCTTAGCCGAGGAGAGTGTTCATGAGATCCATGCAGTCTTCGATTCCCACCAAAGACCTCTATCGAACAAATTCTCGAATCAAACCTCTTCACTAACGCAGAAACTGAACCCCCTTCCTCGCCATCAAGACAAACTAAAATCCTTGTCGCTCCTTTACCCATCAAGGAATTAACCGCCTAGAGTTCCCTTCTCACAAATGAGCCTTCTTACACCACATCCTTGCAAGACTGTGAGCGGATGTTATCTAATTTATCTATTTCCCAAACGTCTCCTTCTACCATTCTTGCTGCACAAGAGGAAGGCTCGCCACTTCTTTTGTCATCCTTAGATGAGAAACCTCTTGAACCGACATCACCACATTCTTTAAACATGACAGATCCTCTCAAACACGCCCTCCTACCTATTAGTCCTTCATCACCTAAATCTTTTCAGCAACCGGTTGACCTCTTAACGCCCATTGATACAAAGTGTCTCATATACCCTCAGATCACACCCACAAAGTGGACCGGAATCACAACCCACCTTTCTTCCATACAAAAGTTCCTATTCACACGTGAGGACTGTCATTCCCCAGAAGATAGACAGGTCCTATGGGAACGTTTGAGTACGCCATATTCTACTCAAATGCAAATGACCGATCCTGATGCCTCTACCATATACCCAAGTGTTTACGTGCTTAAAATGCCTATGTCCTCATCTTCACCCCCCTCATCTCTACCAAATACCTCATCCACTTCTATTAACCTAACCAAATCTTCCCCTACGCTTGGGACCTCACCCATACCTAGTCTAACACATCCACCTAAGTGGCTTGATTTATCTAAAAATAAAGTTGTCCATCCCATTAGGAGACAGACTCAATCTCCTCCATCTAGGCCGTTAACACAACTAAAACCCTCGTCGTCACACCTACCTTCCATATTGGGACCCCATCCCTCTACCTTACATCAATATATCATACCTCCTACGTTTTCTTTTAAGCGACCTACGCCTTCTATACCCATACAGAAATCCAAGGGTATAGCAACACCGTCACCCCGCGTATCCTGTCCACCTATCAACCATAAACAAATTCCATCATCAAAAGATTTGTTTTCTATCACTCCTATTTCTCCGTGGTTGTTTTCTGATATCACATCATCTGTGGCCTCATCATCCAACCTAGCTTCTGCGTCAAAGAAGCCACGTTTAGTTAAAACCCATTATCAAAACTCCCGCTAAACCACCCCCATACAAACCAACCACACCACGTCATCACCAGATCGACCCAATCAATAGCCTCATTTTCCTCCTCGACTTCACCCACTCAAAGGGTCTTACGCCAAAATCCTTGCTATGTTGGTAGAGAATGCGACCATTTCCCTACCCCCACTTAGACCTTATGATCCATCTAAACCTCGACCTATAGGTTACGATGAGTCTAAAATCTGCGCTTACCACCGCACACCAGGACATGACGTAGAGGGATGCAAAGCGTTGAAAGCCATACTTCGTCCGTCACCTCTCTCAGATAGAAAAGTTAAGAAAGACAACTTACGAAGAGAGAGACCTTTAGCTTCAATTCCCTCTCCTATACCACCTGTCCCCACCTCACCAAGATCTATCATTATTACAGCCCCACCTCTCGAAAACCATGACCTATCCCTACCATCTTCCTCCTCTCGTATTCACGAGATCAATATGATTAGTGTTGCTACTCGAGGGTAGAAAAACAATGGGAAAGTGAAAGAAAACACACCTGCGGCATCTCTTTCTCCGTCCACCATCCCGATTGCACCACCACCTAAAGTGGTTATTCGCGACCCGCCTATCCCGTCTCTAATGGCATTGCCACCAACTATGATCAAACAACTTCACCAATCACCTCGTAAAATGACATCAGTATGATCTCATTCGACTTCAATCTCATCGACAAGCTCTCGTTGAAATCCTTCAAGGGATAGAAGTTTTACCTAATGAAACCTTTCCTGTTACCTCTATTCTAACACCCAATCACGTTGCTTCGCTCACCAAACAATCTATCTCCCCAACCACTTTTGTCTCTCGCATGCAAGCCGCCGCCGCTGGCCCAAGATGAAATTATCGACTTTGGTGCCAAGATCCCGACCTCGCTTCTTTTCATCTCAACCAGATACGCTCGGGATATATTCGGTACGCTGTGTTATGATTGATGGGGCGCTAGCCTAAACATCATCATCTTCAAAAGCCTTCCAACAAATGAATAATCCCTTCTAGTTGCATGTGCGCCAACCCCATCATGTCATGCGATCATTCAATGATGCTATTACTTCTACTTTAGGCACCGTGATCCTTAACATTCATGTAGACCACGTACTTTTACCCGAACTCTTCTATGTCCTCGAGGGAGAGTTCCAATACAATATGTTGTTAGCCGCCTCTTGATCCGGCTATGGGATGCGTTCCCTCCACTTTACATAGATGCATAAAATTTGAGTACGAGGGGAAGTCCTACACCATAAAAGCTGATCCTCCCCCCTTCAAAACTTGCAATATGTTGTATCGCCCTAATGATGTGCTTGTACTAGTCAAGACACCCATTCATCCAACCCAGCCATCCACTTCCAACGCACCTACACCTTCAACCAATGAAACCGCCGTTACAAATATTACTTCCTTTCCCGCAGATAACATCCCAACCTCCGACCCCTTAGTAGATGTTTTTCAACGCCTTACGCTGGGGGAGTACCACCTATATAACGTTAGCTCTTTCCATACCCCGCAGGAGTACGGATAATTACATGCACATCCCACCTACGACTGTCGCGTGGGGGAGGTAATCTCTTACGGACCACCCCATTGCCACACCAACCTAACGTATGGGGGTGTTGACGCATCCTCCATTACCCCTGAACCTCCTCTTGGTGTGGTTCCTTTCCAATCTGATTTTCAATACTTGACAAATCGTCGTTTCGCCCTCACCTTCTTGACTCGCTGTGCTTGGAAAGGCTTTGGTTTTGGTCTTTATGAACAAGGCCGACATACACTCATTCCCGTGACTACACGCAAACACAATGATCGCAGTGGTCTCGGTTTTCCTGAAACACCTACACCGGAGAAACCTCGTGTCAGATCTGGAAGATGATGACGACGCCACCCCTACCAAACCATCATCACCCACTTTGCCATCATCACCCACAGAGTCGATAGACCCTGAATCTATCCCTCCTAACTTTTTTTTTTCATAAATGCTATCTTCATAGGTCCTCTCACTTATCAACGCGATAATGAGGACCCATCTTCTCTTCCCCTTCTCAGATCCGACATGATCGAAGAGGATTCACCTTCGATTAATGTTGTTGAGTGCCAGGATGACGACTCCATCCTCACTTACCTTGGGGCGGATGACTCCTATATTCAACGCGCATTACCGTCTGAAACACAAACCATGTTGAATGAGTCGACTATAGAAATCAACATCCACACCGAGGAGGATCCTCACGTTGTGAAGATCGGACAATCCCTTAACACATCAGAACAAGCCGCCTTTACTACCTTTCTCCATACCCGCAACCAAGCTTTCGCTTGGTCCTACGCTGACATGCCAGGAATTGATCCTACCATTGCTGTCCATAACATCACCCTAAACCCCGATTCCAAACCAGTCAAACAAAAACTAAGAAAAATGCATCCACGCATTGCCCTCTTGGTCAAAGAAGAGCTTCAACGACTTCTTTCTCGCTTTCCTTCATCTTGCCTATCGACTATCCTCAATGGATTTCTAACATCGCACTGGCACTAAAGCGATGGGGGACTTTGATATGCACGGATTTCGAGACCTTAACCTCGCTTGCCCCAAGGATGACTTCCTCCCAAGTATTGATCAACTTGTTGATCTCACCGCGGGCCATGAAATGCTTTCTCATGGATGGCTTTTCGATACAATCAAATTTTGGTAGCCCCGCCGATCAACATAAAACTACCTTCATAACTCCTCGGGAACCTTCTCGTTATCGTGTCATGCCATTTGGCCTTAAGAATGCTGCAACCTATCAACGGCTATGACTTACATTTTTCATGACATTATGCACACTATCCTCGAGGATTATGTCGATGATCTTCTTGGCAAATCTAAACATCGCAGTGAACATCTCGATGTTTTAACCATTATTTTCGATCACCTGTTACAATATTCAGTCCGCTTCAACCAAAGAAATGTGTCTTTGTGTTCTTTCGGGAAAACTTCTTGGCTTTATCGCTCTTTGCATGGGCATTGAGGTCGATCCATCTAAAGTAAAAGCTATCCTAGAAATGCCCCCACCCAAAACCTCAAACAATTACGTAGTTTACAGGGTAAACTTCAATCCATCCGCGTTTCATCTCCCAACTCTCGATCGATGTCAACCTTTCCATCACCTTCTTAAAAAGGACATTGCCTTTTAATGGAGTGAAGAGTGTCACCAAGCCTTTGAAGCTCTCAAAGCCTATCTCTTATAGCCACCCGTGCTTATTCCACCTCAAGATGATCACCCTTTCTACCTTTACCTTTCTGCCACCGACCATGCTATAGAGCCATGCTCGCACATCGGACTCGACACGCCGAGAACAAGCCGCTTATTATATAAGTCGTACTTCGTGGATTACGAGACTAGGTATACACATGTAGAAAAATTGTGCCTAGCCCTATCATTCGTAGCCACCAAACTCCGACATTACCTCCTGAATCACAAAACTTTTGTCATCACCAACACGGACCCCATTCATTATATGTATGCCAAACCACATCTAAACCAACGCATCGCCCGATGGCTTATGCTCCTCGCTGACCTCGACCTTGAGTTTGTACAACAGAAGTCAATCAAAGGACAAACTATCATGCGACCAACTTATGAGGCCCCTTTACCTGGGGAACAATTCACCAATTTTAATTTCCCCGACGAACTCATCGCCACTCTTTCACTCAGGGAAGAGTCATATCAAATGACCCTCTTCTTCGATGGATCTAAATGCCAACGCATCAGAGGAGCCGGCGTTGTTCTCATCCCTCTTGACACTGAACCTATGCCTCTTTCATTCCGGCTTGATTTCCCCTGCACTAATAATACAACAGAATACGAGGCCCTTGTTTTGGGTCTCCAGGTTGCGTTACACTTAGGTGTCAAATCCATTAATATTTTTGGTGACTCTCAATTGGTAGTCAATCAAGTTATGGGCATCTACCAATGTAAGAATGAGGAACTTCAAAAGTACAAACATTACGTGGATTCACTTTTGACCTCATTTACTCGTTATTCTATCCAGACCATTCCCCGCTCCACTAACAAATTTGCGGATACTATGGCTTGCTTAGCCTCGCAAATTCCTACCTCACCAACTGACTCTGACATATTCGTCTTGGTCCAACAACTTTTTGCCCCATCCTACTCAAATTTCCGGTTGTTTGTAGATGATAAATAATGTGTCTCGCTAATTCAGGGATACCTGGTACCACCAATTTCACGACTACCTTACAACCTCTGTTCTCCCACCTGACCTTACTAGTAATGGCAAACGTGCTTTTCTTAAAAGTGTTTCTCGTTATGTCATCATGGGGGACTCCTCTATAAACGTGGCTTTGATGGCATCCTTCTTCGATGTCTAACCGGCGCGAGGTCACCTATACCATCCAACAAGTCCATGACGGCATTTGTGGTGGACATTTTAGTGGCCTTGCTGTGGCCAAACGAATCCTTCGCCTAGGTTATTATTGGCCTACTCTTAATAACGATTGCTACGAATATGTTAAGCATTGTGTTATGTGTCAACAACATGCCAACCTTCAACATACTCCTAGCCATCCGCTACAGGTCGCACGAGATCTTTGGCCTTTCTCACAATGGGGTTTAGACCTTATTGGTGAGATTCACCCGCCTTCTTCACAACGTCACCGTTGGATAATCACAGCAACCGAATATTACACAAAATGGGTGGAGGCCATTCCACTCATTTCAATCAAAAAAGAAAAAATTGTCGAATTCATTAACCATCACATTATCTGTCGTTTTGGTATTCCTCATCGCCTAATAACAGATAATGGTAAATCTTTTAAAAATAAGTTGTTACAAGACCTTTGTGACAACTTTGGTATCAAACTTAGTTTCTCATCACCTTACTATCCACAGGCCAATGGTCAAGCTGAATCTTCTAATAAAACCCTAACCAAAATCCTCATGAAAGTTGTCAATGAGTCCGAAGAAATTGCATGATCACATCCCCTTTTCCCTCGGGCTTATCGTACTAGCATTCGTACTCTCCACTAATGCCACACCATTTTCTTTTGGTATATGGTACCGAGGCTGTCTTGCCTCTCGAAATACAAATACCCTCCTCCTAATATCTCTCCAGATATTCTCACCAACGATGATTTCCGCCAAGAGCGGTTAGTTAGCCCAATTAGAGCTTCTTGACGAGCGCGCCATCTTACGGCTCTTGATCACCTTCAAATCTACCAAAACGCATCAAGCGTGCTTATGATAAATGACTTCATGAGCGTACTTTTAAGGTTGGTGATCTTGTCCTCAAAGAGAATCAACATGTAACCAAACTAGAAAAGAGCAAACGTGGAAAATTTGCTCCTAATTGGATTGGGCCTTACATTATCACTCACACTTATGGATCAGGCACTTA
This sequence comes from Taxus wallichiana var. yunnanensis, assembly GCA_018340775.1. Taxonomy (NCBI): domain Eukaryota; kingdom Viridiplantae; phylum Streptophyta; class Pinopsida; order Cupressales; family Taxaceae; genus Taxus; species Taxus wallichiana. Next base: position 503,157,518 of record CM031234.1, read on the forward strand.
TCATTTAGCTTCGCTTAATGGTAAACCTGAGCCTGGAGCCCTTAATGCCTTACATCTTCGACCATTCTACTATTGAAATTAGTGTTATATCACTTCTTATCTACCTTACGCTCGTCCCTTGAGCTCATTTACCACCGCATACACTTTGTTTCTTACATCTCAAAATCAAATCAAGCTCACATGGTTTGATTATCACCTCCTTAAAAGATGTCTTCCCTTTTTAGTCTAGTCCATGACTTCAAAGTATCAAAATAACACATTCTTAATTAAAACACTTATGGGATTTTCTTGAGTCAAACTTCCTACAAAACTAGATGCTTTATGCCCAACGGACATCTAGACTCTAAATTATACAATAGACTACTCCTCAAGGACAAATATGCCAAACTATTGCTACTATTATATATAGACTGCTCCCAAGGACAATTTATACATAAACACCGCATTCAAGCACTATAAATAGATCGCTCCTCAAGGACAAATATACACAATGGCCAGCCTTTATCGAAGCTTCTCGCATTGATCAGCTTCATGAAGACCTCAAGAACAACAAAATACATATCCCATGTAGACTTCCCGCATCGATCACCTATATCCAGCAGAAATAAAATAAAAATAAAAGCAAGATTTCAAAACACTTTTGAGTCATGGACTTGTCTATTTAGGTTTGATTCTCTTTTTCGTAATAATCATCTTATAATAAGCTTCTCTCGCACCCTCGCCCACATCAACCACCTCACCTCACCATTTTTCAAAGCAACAAAACTCAAGGGACGTGACGTATATCCGATATATTGTGATTATACCACTCTTTTCACCTATCGACTTCTCGCCTATGCAAGGTACCTAGGGATTCAAGCTCATCCTACATTAATATGTGGTTTGTTTAGCTCTTCTCAATTACGGGACACTCTTGCCTCTTTTTCTCGGCTCTAGGATTGTGTGTTGACCTTAATCAGGACACGATTCCCTACTACTTGGGAATGCTAACTTTCGCTTTACCCTACCAACACCAACAACATTACCCTACCAACATCAAATTTTTACCAACCAACAAAATTGCCTAACCACAACCAAATTGCCTGAATTCACCTCTCCCTGATCCTAAGGGAGAACTACATCGGTCTGAGGCCCTTCCTTGCTTTGTGCAATGGGCTATGTAGGCAGCACTTAGGAGACATGGGGTCTCCCAAGGTTAGCTCGACCATCCCCTACCATACCTTATCATGTGTTGTAAATATAAATATTTTTTGTGTATTTCTATTTGCCAACATTCCTCTTTATCTTTTTTAAAAAAAAAAAAAAAAACATTCAAAACACAACCATTCTTATTATTATCATCACTCAAAAGAACATACATCTTTAGTTTTATTTTAGATGTTAAACAAATACATCTTCTCTATCATCGACTCGCAGGTCGGATCTTTATTTATTCTTATATTCCTATGAAATTCACTTAGATCCTCGCACCTCCTCCCGAATCGTGGTGATCATGATCGCGATGCCCTCACCGGGGCCTCTCCATCCTCAAAGGTGCCACGCCATTGGTTCCTCCCATTGATCCACCAACATCTCCTCGTAACATACGAATACGCCCTCGCATGGAGGAATCTTGCCTCCAGCTCTCCACTCAGTGAATCGTGAAGCCTCTAACAATCCCATTGTCTCATTCACTCGTGTTTGAAGTCAAGCGAGCCAAATCCTCAGCAGCGATCTCTCTCGCTTGTAATCACAGCTATGTCGTGGCACTCACGTGCACCTCGCAGCTCGCTACCCACCATACTCTATAGCCTCTCGCTGCTCCCGCATCCATTACCCTACGATCGGCTGCTATCTCTTCTGGCCCTTCTGGAGGTGTAGGCCGAGGAGGTGAGAATGCTGCCTCGCGCGATCCTCATGTATGGTCTATATGTCATAGGTATATCCTGAACGAACCCAAATTGTCGCCGCACGCGATCTAGAGGAATCCTCTCGTACTCACCCGGCCTATGCCCTGCGATCCACCTCAATCGCTCTACACCCCTCAACTCCTCAGCTATGTGCTCTGTCACCATATAGTTCCCGTACGGCCTCCAACAAATATCCGCAATCGCCACCATCTCCCATACTTGTCTATAATACTCGATGTCATCTATCACGGCCTGGGATCTCGCCTCTTGTTCTGTCTGGACCCATCGTCTGAATCCCAACCTTTGCACTCCTGCCTCCCGACTAATGGGTCGGCCTATTGACGCACACAAACAATATGCTCATAGGCCCAATAATGTAATAAGTACGAACAATCCAAAGGTCGCCTCGTGTTTTCGCTTGCAGCCCATAAACCCCTATATAACTCTACTAGACATGCGGTGCCCATGCGAATGTCACGCTCATTTCTATCATTTCCCAAATAACACTCATCAATGCTTTGGGAAATCTTCCACCTTCCACCCTCGGCAATGCATAATACCCCACCGCTATCATTAATAAGACGGCCAACCTTGTTTCCTCAGGGTGTGTGTTGCATACATTGTACCATACGTAAATGATAAACCTCACCGTGTCAATCTCGCATCACCACCCAAATATCTGTTATCACTCGCTGCCCCCTACGCGCTAGGCAATGCCTGATACATTGTTTTTCCTATCATTGGGAGTCTCAAAATACGGAACACATCTTCCAAAGTCACTGTCATCTCCCCTGTTGGTAGATAGAAGGTATTCTTTTCTGGATTCCATCTCTCAATCAACGCCTGCAACATAGCATGGTTACGCGCGATTCTTGAATAATAGCGATTCCACTTAACCCCAACCGATTTATCAATGCCCATTCAGCTGGTGTTACATCCGCTCGGATTCGTGACAACAACGCTGGCACAATATCATTCATCCTTAACCTTGCTTCTGCCTGCATACATCAAAACGACACATAATTATTCAAAAGAACAAATCTCTACGGGTTTTTTCTCAAAATCTGGAAACCCTTACAGTGACCGATAGTGGTTATGCATAACCGATACCGGTTTGATAACCGATACCGGTTACTTCCAAACGATACCGGTCACTGTCAAAAATATACCTACCCTGCTTAAAGCATACACCTACGATAATTATTTTGCCCGTTTACTCCTATTTATACCTAAAAACATACATGCCCACCCTGTTTACCTACCCCGTAGCACTCATACCATCCCCAACCCTTGCCTATCACCTTTTTTTCTCATCTTTACCCACTTACACTTCTTTCATCCTATTTACAACACATGCAAGAATCAAATTACAACCAAACAATTTACCTCTCCGGATGCAGCAGCTTGGGGCGGAACATGTCTTCCCCCTCGTCCCTGCCTGCTGGATGCTTCTCCTCGTTCAGCCATGTTCACCACCCTCTTCAAATATAACTTGTCTTTCTGCCTTCTGAATCTCAGCCCACGCTCACTTCACCTGTCTCTTTCCTCCTTATCACTCAAATTCTTTCATGCAATTACCTGTAGCAGTTGTCAAACAGCGTCGCATTCGCATATTTAACTTGTTGCATGACTCTAAAAATAAGAATGCTAAAAATAAGAACTTAAGTCACAACCCAAAGCAGCTTCTATTTTTAGGAAAATAATTTTTGCATAACCGATATCGGTTACATAACCGATATCGGTTACATACCGATACATATAGCTACCGACATCGCTTACATAACCGATATCGGTCATGTCCCCTCGTTGCTTAAACCTTAAGTTTTTTCTTTTCATTTTTGCAAATTTTTGTGGCGCCCGTCCCCTTTTTTTCCCGCATTTAACAACACCATTATCCATATTTTTCATTAAATCCACATCTCATTACAATTTCATCAACATCATCTATCTACATTACAAAAACACACAAGCCATCCACTAACGATATCAAAAGCTATCAATCTATACACCATTTGATCCAACTTAATAGCTACATACATTCAATTTCACAAAACCAAATGACAAAACATACAACATTTCATAATACAACATGTCAACTAAACTCATCATTTATATATACATACATACATCCCATCAACAAAAGACATCAACATCATTAATATATAACACCATGTAAATCAAACTCATCATACATTAAATATCACAAACCATTTTCAAAACACTTAACACATTTTTTTACGCACAACATGTGGGTCAAATCATCATATCTATATATATACAAAGTTTCAAATATACAATGTGCCCCGACGGGCCTCTCGTGATCTCATAATACAACAAAGCCGCACGCAGCCGCAATAATCGCAATAATCTCGACTCGCTCGCAGCCGGTCTCTCATATCAAAACATACTCGCTCACAGTCGATATCACCGCATAACCCGTACTCGCTCGCAGCAGCCGGATATACAATAAATGAATGAATGAATAAATGAATACATAATATCTAGGCACGCAGCCTCTATAAACATAGCCGGTTCTCACAGACGGTGCCCATATCCAATGAACCAATACAAAAATATGCAGGGACCCTCACCTTCTCCACCGCCTCTCTCGCTCGCTCGCCGCTGTCCTCGTGGCGCTCTCGCCTCCTCTCCCTCGCCACACTCCACTCCACCGGCCGTGGCCGCACCTCCTCGAGATCTCTCGCCCGAGAGGTCTCTACTCTATGTGCCGCATATGGCTGAGAATCAGCCCCGCATACCATCAAGAATATCCTCGATAGACGGCCTCCGCCTCTAGCCTCCATATAACGATCTCGAGCCACCGTAGGTGCTGGGCCGGTCCCTCGACTCCTACTACCAAGGCTGCCCCCTCGTGCTCGCAGCTGTGCTGCGCCGGTGGTGCCTGGGCCGTGGTACTGTACTGCGGCCGTGCTGCTGCGGCTGGTGGTGTCTGCTGGTGCTGTGGTGCACTCGTGCTGTGCTGCACTGCACTCGAGCCTGCGGCTGCTGCGCCTGTAAGACTCGTGCATGTGCTCAGCAGCTACCCCTCGTAGCTATACTCATTCGAGCTCGCTAGCTGCCCTCGTAAGACACCTATTCGTGCTCAGTGCGCAGCAGCTGCCTCGTAATAATTGTACTCTACCTCTCGAGCTGGTCCTCTCTCGCTTCTAATAGCCGCTAAGTCTCGGCCGCATGGGGGCTGTGCTATCCTCGCAGCTCTCTCTCTGGCCCACCAAACCAAAATGCTCCTGCAGCCTGATCATCTACTACGATTATCTCGCTGCCTCTCAAGCAACCCAATCTGGGTCCACGGGCCGTGGTGCAGTGCAAGGGAGCTTCTACATCATCCCTCCGTGATCGAGGGAAGCGCGGTGGCTCATCCTGCCGTAGCCCCATCTCGCCTCGCATACCCTCTCTGGGGTATCTCTCATACTCTCCCGCCTCCGTCCCGCTATCCGTAATGTATACTGATCCGCTGCAATCGTGTTTCTGCTCCTCCAGTGTGGGTGATGACCTCTATAAGGTCTCCATACAATATCTAACGCCGCCAAGCCTCTAACATATGTCTATAATAAGTGACGCCCCGCCCGCAAGCACCGCTGTGTGGCGCCCACGACCCCCAAACCACCTCTGAAAGCCGTATCTATAGATGACCTATGGCCCTGGCTGCTGGGGCAGCCCTACTGGTCTAATGCATATGATATGCTCATATGCCCAACAGTGTAGTAAAAACGTCGAGCAAATCCCGAATCGCCTCATCCGGCGATAGCCCCACAGCTCTCGGTATAACTGCACCAGGTATACTGGTGCCCAAGCATAACATGTGTGCTCCTCCACCATCTCATGTAGCACCCCCATAAGCGCCCGTGGAAAGCGGCCTCCCTCTGAGTCTGGGAGGGCGAAGCAGGTGATCCCGATCATCATCAGCACGGCAAGCCGTGTCTCATGGCGGTGGGCTCGGTACATATCCCCATACGCGATACTCACGCTGTGATATGTCAGTAGCGCAGCTGCATCCCCGAATACGTGTAGGATGCTGTCCATGGCCGCTCATCTCGCCAACTCGAAGACCGCTCTCCCATCAATCGGTAATCGAAGGATGCGATACACATCCTCCAATGTGATGGTCATCTCTCCAAACGGGATGGAACACATTGGTCGCCGGATCCCATCTCTCGATGAGGGCGACCATCAAACTGTGATCCTCAATCGCTTCAGACGCTGACTCCGCCGAGTCCCACTCGCGCATTTGATACCCCACAAGCACATGCGACACGTGTGGCCGCATCCGTCTCAACAACGGGGGCATCCTATCCCGCATAGTCAGCTGCTGACGTGCCTGCACAAATCACCCACTTCATTAGACCTACCCTTTCAAACAACAACTACTTTAACCTTCTATACCCCCTTTTACCCACCCGACCACAACCCGACTCTATAACACACACCTACACCCACCTATTTTACCCTAAAAACTTTACGATATCCCCTTGCCTTATCTCGCACCCTACCAATCACTCAGCTCTACTCACCATTTACCTATGCCCCTACCAATTTAACACCTCCCCATTCATGCCCAACACCTACTCTATCCGAACCGCACCAACCACACAATCGCCCCATTTTTCCCCCCACTCACCAATCAACCTTCCTATTAACCTCTACCCCTTCCCTCTTCACCCCCACAAACACAACACCCAAACCACTAATACCCAAACACCCAAACAACAGCCCCAACAACCACCAAACACCCCCCAACCACAAAGAAAACGGACTCACGACTTATGTCACCACCCATGACCGCAACCGGTCCCCTCTCCACCGACGCCGGTCGACGTACGACCGACACCGGTCACCCGCAAACCCACCCTGCCCCGAAATTTCTTGACCGATGCCGTTCGCTTAGTGACCGCATCGGTCATGGAAAATCACGGAGCCGAACCCGACGCGGCCCCCCAAAATCCTTTTTTGCCTATTTATACCTATTTACCCACCCAAACACCCTAAAAATCTACCCACCCTGCCGCCTTACCCTATTTTACCCATCTATCCTCTTCGTTTTTTAAATAACTTCAATTTATTCATTATTTTACCAAAACATGGATTCCTACCCAAACCCCCAAAAATAGCCTAACAACATCAAATTCACACAATGAAGGGTTTCGAACCTACCGGTACGACGACACGTCGTCGTGGTGGGATGGGTGGTGGTGGTCCAAATGGTCCAAGACCTCCTCTCCTCCCCCGGCCGTGCCATATGGCTATAAACTCTCCTCTGCTGGGTCCTCCACCAATCAACTGCTGCCTCCTACTCACTAGGGTCCACTAAACACTCAATTCTCCACTCAAATAGCGCCACCTCAACCAACAAATGCTCCAATCTCAACAATCCACCTCAGACAACTCCAATTGGTTTTCAAATTGACAATGTGACAATGACCGGCCGTATTTTTTCTTTTTATAGGTTTTTGACCTATAACCGATATCGGTTTTATTGTGCCCTAAGGAACCGGTATCGGTCATCTAACCGATATCGGTCATACACAATCGATATCGGTTTTATCTCACCTCTACCCCAATTTTGGCCCTTATTTACTAATAGCCCTTTCTACCAACATCGCCTATATCCACCTTCGCTTTAAAACCCTTTGTTTATTGCCCGATTGGCCCCGACCCAAGGCCATAACCTACCATTTGCCCGACCCAAGGCCGTAACCACCATTCGCCCGACCCAAGGCCGACCTACCATTTGCCCGACCCAAGGCCGAATTCAACCAACCATTTTGCCCGACCCAAGGCCGCAACCAACCTATTTTTGCCCGACCCAAGGCCGTAACCTACCATTTGCCCGACCCACGGCCACAACCAACCTATTTGGCCCACCCCAAGGCCACAACTAACCTATTTGGCCCGACCCACGGCCAGCAACTAATTTGGCCCATTTGGCCCGACCCCATTTGGCCCGACCGCAACTAACCATTTGCCCGACCCACGGCCGCAACCAACCCATTTGGCCCGACCCAAGGCCGCACTCTAACCATTTGGCCCGACCTAAGGCCGCACCAATTAAATACCATACCCACAATCAATGTTTTATTTTATCCATCCATCATGTACCTTTTTGTTCAATCGAGCTCACCTGCTCGTGTTTTAGCATGATCGTAGGTCCTCGACTTGATCAACACCAACTTTGCCTAGACTTAGACCGTGACGCTTTATCTCAACCAAACCAACCATTTGTACACGCCGAACATGCCCAAACGTTCCTCGTACCTTACCCATTATATACCCCGAGCTACTTCCTATGCCTTGATACTGTGATTATATCACCCTTGTTTGATAAACTATCGACCTTTGCCTATGAATTGCTTGTTTGCTCTTCAAATCATGTACCCCGGTCGCACTATCGCATGTCAACGCAAGCGCCTCGCTTCCTTCGACCTACCCCACCATCTTACCGTTATCTCAACACCATTTACCCTTTTCAACCCTATCCCTGCTTTCACGCTACCTCAATCTGTGATAGATTTGAGGGGGATTACCTATACCCTTAACAGGGGTAACCACTTCTTATTATTGTCCGTGCAGCTTTACAAAACAAACTACACGACAATAAGGGGCTAATGTAGACACCAAATTTGTGTCATTACGACACCCTGTACCCCGCATCCCATTTCACAACCTAACCTCATCACCTAAACCTTACACAATTATTTATTAATTACCTTATAATTAATAAATCCACATCGCCATACCTGCCACCTCATGTCGCCACCTCATCATGACCTAGTCTTAACCCTAAACTAACCTAATTAAGACCTATAACTTGGTCCAATTCCACACCTATGACTAATTACTCCTCATCCGCACCTAAAACCAACTTCATAATGATTTGACCAAGCCCGCAACCAATCCCTCAGAAGAAAAGGAGGGAAAGCTGGCTATTTTACCAAAAATAGCCCGCTTTGACCTAACCGATACCGGTTCCTACTCGACCGCCCATCGGTTGTGTAAATCGCCATCGGTTCCCGTAAATGACCACTTCCAACCAAAAACAAAGGATCGATTTTCATTTAATCGGGAGGAGGAGAAAATCATCGAGAGGATCCGGATTTGCTTGGCCGAGAGACAAGTGAAGAAACAGAAGAGTTTGCAGAGAAGAACATCAAGCCCAAGATCGCAAATCGAATAACTAGAGCCCAAGAATACTCATCCGAGCATCGTAAGAGGAGATAACTCATCTTGATTGTCAGATCATCCAACTTGGGTCCTGTCTTCATCATCACAGTCCTCAAAACCCGCACCCGCATCAGGACGAGTAAGTAGTGTTTCATATGTTTCTAAGCACCAGTTTCTTGAACTCGTTAATTAATAGTAATCATAAGTTTATTCCTAGATCTACTACCAAAGAACATACCGCACTTAACCTTCACCCATACATCCCGATATTGCCCAAAGCCATTTTACCACACTCGAGTCTTCCCTATCCTCCCATCATTCCCCTCAGCCATCCACCAATCTTAATAACCCCACAATCACCTTGCAACCAACCTCTATCCATAAGCACTTAGATTGCTGACCCTACCGGTATCGATTATCCCCTACCGGCAGCGGCGGTTCTCTAACCGTGGTCGGCTATCTAGTGAAACGGCGCATGGCCACCGTGACTTATACCCCCAAAACCTTTTTCTCACCTATTTGCCACCTAACAACCTCAGATCCAGTCTGGTTTATCCCTCTAACTCAACCTGAATGTATCAACGACCAGTAACCGAACAAACAACGTGACGCTTTATTATTGATAATTTAGCTTCTATTGCTTTGTAACGAGATACCTAAATCGTGATTTTGCAATAGCTTTCTTTATTATCATTTGTGTTAAATCGTATTAAAAGGGGAACTGACCACCTTCGAAAGGAAGTTTTATATTTCCTGGGCCTAAGGCAGATCCCTCATTTATTGTCTAATTAAAATCTGGTGGTCTTGTATTCTTACTTGCAGGTAGTCCTTCCAAGACAAAAAGGAGTTCTTCGCAGTCGATCTGATCTTTCTCTACGGTACGCGCACACCATCTCAACATTCAACAGGTATTCCTCCTAGCCCTAACCCTTATCTGTTTCTCAAAGGAATGATAGGATAGAAGCAAGTCTATGTAACCAATGATGGTTCTAGATTAGTTAGTGGTGCTTAAGGATAACTCGGCATCGGTTAGGGTGGTATTTCCTAGTTTTAAAAACTAGGCAGATCCCCTTGATTTTCTGGGACCTCATTTCGTTACTCCATGGATTAGCATGGAAGCTTCCTTCTAATGGGAGGGAATGTGGTTAGAGGGAGGACTTCCATAATCTTGTGGAGTAAGAAATGCGTTGACACTATATAGGCTATACTCCCCTAGAGTGGGGCATTGAAAAATACCTTCCAAGGGATCGGTGGTTGGTATGCGGGTAACTAGAATATAAAATGTGTTAGAAGTTGGATCGGGGGTGGAGCTAACGAATTGGGAGGCCGATTGTTCGGTTGTGGAGGTTATGACAAGTGGTAGGAATGGAGGATGTAGGTGTGGTTAAGGTAGTGGCTCGCACCGGGTGAGGTGAGGTATAGGTGACGTGGTAGTGGTTGTGGAGGTAGATGATTTGATGGGTATGTTGGTTTGAAAACTGTCGGATAAGTAGGTCATGGGGAAATAGGCCAACAGTGTGCAGGGCATAGCCCCTCTTTGAGGTAGCAAAGTGAAACTGGTTTATTGCTAATCTATCAAGTAGGAATCTATGTAAATCTACACTATTCTAACTTCAGGGGGTTTGGGATCTCATCCCAGTAGAGGTAGTTCCAACTACAAATAGAAAGGTAGGAGGGAAGGAACAAAGGAGGGTAGATCTAAAGGAAGAAAATAAATGAATTTCAAGATGAAAAGGTCAGAAGGTTTATGCTTTGGGCTGGTAGTAAATAAAGAAAAACTTACTTGCATAAATTATTAAAGCAATACTGATGAAGATATGACAATAATAGGAATGAATCCAATAGAATAAAAACATAAATCTAACTTAAGAAATATCTGATGTAAATAACACATACATTAAGCACAAAGTCTGAACATATGTATTAATATCTCTTCTGCCATAAGAAAGCACAAAGTCTTTCTCTCCTCACTTCTCTTTTCATACAAAAATTTCCACCCCGAATACAACAAGTATTCAAGTATTTATAGAAGGAGAAGAGGAAAGAAGACAAAATCAAACCAACCACTTTACAAAATATCTTACAAGATATTTACAAAATATCTAAAAAGTCAAAAGTTGACTTGGGCAAGTTTTTAGATGGCAACATCCCATGGTGCAACATGGATGAGGTCATCATAAATGCCAACATGCTTTTTAAACATTTTACAAAAATGATCAATGCATACACAAGAGGAGAAACTACTCCTCATCATCCCTCTGCTCAAATTTGGCATCTTGCTTTTGATCAGGAGAGTTGATGTGACACTATGCTCGATATTCCATAAAATTGCTGATCATCGCTTGAAGTTGATTATGATCTGGACCTTTAAAATGGTCGCAATGACTTCGCAAGTTTCTTTCTCATTCTTGAACTTTTCAGGTAACTCGGTGAAATTTTCACATGCGTTGATCAAAAATCTAATGAATTCGTGACAAGCCAAAGGGTTATTGATTGACTCTTAGTTGAAAGTGACCTCTGGTGCCAAACCTTGAGTGACGATAGCCTTGAAGCGTTGGAATGTATCATCTACTTCCCTCAAGTTATATGACTCACTGAGCATCCCTGGAGACATTTTTGTAACTATTTACTCCATGTTGTATCGTGCGTCCAGGGCTTCATCTTTGATTTTATCTATTCTCTCTAGGATATATTCCATTTGATCAACCCAGTAATCTAAAGTGATGAGAGCTTTGTTATGTGCACGCGGGTGATCGATAACACCAACCTTCAATAGGTCATCAGCTGAGTAGTCAACCATGGTTTGGAATGTTTCATGTTGCAACCTGGCATTATCCAAATATTTGGAGATGGAACTTGCTACTACTTGTAGCTCCTTATTTGCTTGGGTTATATCCTGATAGAGCATTGTGAATTTCCCAATCATCTCTTGACCATCTCTGAGGATTCACTTGATCCAAGATGATACTGCTACACCTTGTTCACCAATCTTAGCATATTCACTTGATCTCATGTGTTAGGTCGATCTAAATGTCCTCGATCTTAGGAACATGGATGGGATTAATTTTTACCTTTGGGAGGAAACTCTGACAGGGCTTGAAGGTCGGTCTTTTTGGGAAGTTTTGCTTTAGATTCAACAACTCAAGCTCATCATACATTTCCCATGCTTTGGTGAGCGTGGGGCAAAGTGTATCGGTCAACAAGAAGGGGGAATGAGGTTCCTCCTTTCTTTCTTTTCATACACTTCTCATGGTAAGTGATTAGCTGCCTTGATAATTCCAGCAAGATTAGCTTTAGCCCTGCAAACCTTGGGAGCTTCGTTAGTTCTCCCTTGAAATTCATAGCTCTAAGGTATGTGAATGTGGGGAATTGTGTGAACAACGCTCCCCATTTCTTTGTAGCAGCAATCACACTTGGGTTGGTTCGACCGTGTCTCATGTTTGGCCTCAACAAGTAGATTACCTCATAGAAGAAGGCATCATTAATCTTAGAGAATTGGGAGATGCTGGCCTCAAGCTTTCACTCTGGGTAGAACTCGTATATCTTAACTTGGGGCCATACCCCATTTCGAGCTAACCCTATGAAATCCCTTGTTGACGTAGCAGCGTATACAACGTAGGAATTCATGTAGAACTTCCTAGTTGTTAGAACTTGTTGGGAGATGGTGTCACTGATGATTTCAGCCCAGCCAAAATGCTTATCAGGCACATTCTTGCTCATGGTCTCCAGGTACCTCATTATCTACTTGTGGAAATAATGGGCACCAGGAGCCTAAACAATCTATTTAAGAAGGTGATTGTATCACTCAACTCCTCATTGAAGTCACTACAGTGGATGGTTTGTGGCCATTTGCTCACTGGCTTCCATTTCTTTAGATAAAGCTCATTCATCATCTGTATGCATTTATCCTCATTATCGTCCCATGCCTTCTTGGAGTCTTTGATGCTTATTTCTACATATTGATTGTGATGAGGAATGCCTAGGGTCAGTTCAAAGTGATGAGTGTGAAATCCATGATCATTTTGTGTTCTTTGTCTTCGACACATATAGTGTATTTGTTATAGCATCAAGCAACCAACATGATGAACTTGTTATTTACGACACTTACCGGAAGTCCAAATTTAAAAGTGCAATCCGCTTCCCACTAATTTTTTCATCCATGGGACAATGCTTTCTGGTTAATCCTCACCCAAAAATCATCCATGTCGATATGACCCAACTCAGAGTCTCTAATGTCAAGATTACACTTTGCATATGAGTTATGCATTCTGAATCTTTGATACTTATACTTCATCTCTTGTTCTAACTGCTTAGCTTTAGCTTTAGCTTTAGTTGGTTTCTTGCTTGATGAAGACATGTGTGAGTTCAAAGATGGATGTTGTTTTTATGTAAGAAGAATCAAGGAGGTCCAACACAGAAGAGCCATGTCAACCATCATGTTATTCATAATGAAGGCTTGCAGAATGAAGAACAAGCAATAATAAGGCTTAGGGTGCAAGACGTAGGTTCACGGTGAGGTTACGAGGGCTTTTTATTGCTAGGCACACTTGGGAAGATGTTGACATGAAAAAATTTGTGCCTAATGTTGACATGATAAAAGTTGTACAAAGTTTAGAAAGGGCACAATTTTGAGAGGTGTTGCATGAAAAGTTTCGATTGCGGGATTAAGCGCGGGTGCGGATTTACAGCATGCAACATGTTATGTTGATGTTAAGGAAGTTGAGCTTGCGCCTTAGGAAAAATATACTTAGGTTGGGTGCATAAAAAGTTCATGTTACATGTGTTTAAAGTGTGCCATAGTGCAAATTTGGAAGATGTTGCAAGGAAAATCAGCGTACCAAGGGAAAAAGTGTGTGGCATGGATCAACGGTACACAACATCTTATGTTGATGTTGTGCAAGTGGCACTTGTGCCCCACAAAAAATGCCAAGTGTTCTTTAATCAAAGGGTTAAGGTTATGTTGTAAGAGGGTAAAGTGCGCCAAGGCGTAATTTTGGAAGATGTTACAAGGAAGGACAAGTGTGCCATGATTTTAATTAGTTAACAATTTGGCTTATTTTTTTGATTTCTCTTCCTCTTTCTTTTGGATTTCTCAGATGGAAAAGAGAGGGTTTTGCAGGGGAGGGAAAGATGGGTTTTGGTTTCTTGAAAGACATGGGTCTTCCAGATTGTAGATCTAGAAGGACAGCAAAAGAGCTTTAGCATTTGGTTTGATAATTTTTTAGGTGTGTTCCTTTAAATTTTATCTTTTATATCAACCCTAATACTTAATACAAACAAGACAAAAAAACAACCGGAGAGAAGCCACTTACCCGGATTTATAAAAGATGAAAGATGACGTGGGGTCCACAAGGTCAAAAACAAAGACGCTGGGGTGACAAGGATGGTGACAGAGTGCACATAAAACACTTTTCACAATTTTTTATTTTTAGTTATGGTTACCTACAAATTGCCCTTGTCAATTTTGTAGGATAACAACTAGCTCTTTCTAGGGACTATCTTTAAGTGAAACTTAAGGGTAGAGAATCCCATTTTCATGTGCCTATCCATTGGGTTACAGAGTCAAAAAAGGGTGACAAAAAAAGGAACACACAACAAACAGAAAGCAAACACACAACGAAAGAAAACACATGATAAAAGCAAAAAGAAAACTATATAAAGAAGAGAGCAAGCTCTACTTCCTAAAGATCTTCAGGTGCTACCCACTATAGGGAAGTAGGAGCTCGGTTCCATCTAGATATGAGAGATAGAAACTATTCTCTCCATTGAGCTGCTTGATCTTGTATGGCCCTCTCCAAAGAGAGTCAAACTTCCCGTGCATACCTTTCGATTCTCTTTGTTTGTCCCACAGAAGAACAAGATCCCCCACTTGGAAATCTCTTTGCTTAGATTTCTTGTCGAATGCCTCTCTTAACTTGGTTATGATGTTCAAAGGTGATCTTGTCAACCACTTTCATTCACTTTTCTTCAAGTTCATTAGATATATAATCCTCTTTTAAGAGAATTTTTAAAAGTTTCATGTTCAATTACTCGAGCTAAGCGCAGAAAGGTGAAGTTCTGCAGAGATAGGGATTTCAGCATTGATCCCATACAACACCTGGAAAGGTGACATGCCGAGATACCTCTTTGGAGTGATATGATCCACCCATAAAGCATCGTACAATGATTTGTGCCATGACCACTGGTTTTCATCAACTAGCTTCCGTATGATAGTCACTAGGTTCTTGTTGCTGATTTTTCCTAACCATTTCCCTGAGGATAATAATTAGAAGCATGAGCCAAGGTTATTCTCGTATCCATAACAAAAACCAATTACTTCCCGTGAAGAGAAGTTGGAAGTGTTATCAACAATGATTTTATGTGGAATGCCAAATCTCACAATAATATTTTCTTTGATGAAGTTGCAAACAACTTCAGAAGTGGCATGCTTGACAGGTATGGCCTCCACCCATTTCGTGAAGTAATCTATTACTTGTTAGGACGTAACTATGCCCAACACTTGATTGAGGATTGAGTGCTCTAATGAAATAAATTCCCCATTTTCTGAATGGTTCGTCAATGATGACGGGCCTGAGGGGAAATGCAGCCAACTTTGGTTTGCCAATGAACTATTGGCAAAGTTCACACTTTGCTACCTAGGTGGCTGCATCTTGAAATAGCATCGGCCAATAGTACCTAGCCTGAATGATTTTATGTGCTATCACGGATGAGGAGAAGTGACCACCATAGGCTAAGTCATGAAAACTTTCCAAAAATTTTACCTACTGCGGCTTGTCAACACATCATAGAAAAATTTCATCAATTCCGCGCTTCTTTAATCCATCATCCCATATGACATATCTTGCGGCTCTGAGCTTCACTGTTCACTTTTCCTTTGTGGTTAGGTGAGTTGGGAACTCACCATAGGTGAGAAAGAACGTGATGTCAGAATACCATTCATTGTTGGTGGCGATAAATAGAACCATGGGCAAAGAATCTGCTTTCTCCAGTTCATCTTGTTCTCCATCAATGTGATCAACTTTATTGTCAAGTACCTGAGTCTTTATTTTCAGCCATTAGGTTGACACGAGGCCTTTACCTCTTACCAACTTGGTTCGTCTAATGTATAGATCATATTCTTGGAAATTTGTGATCCAATTCCCTCTTCAGCTCCCTAACTTATGTTGAGTCAGGATAGACTTAACAGCCGTGTCCGAAACAAGCACTATTGTATGAGAATTTAGGATGTAGTAGTGGAAATTTTTGACTGCTTTTACCATGGCAAAGGCATGCCTTTCCAACTATGAAATCTTTAATTCATGAGGCTTTAGAGGAGAGCTCATGAAAGTAATCAGGGATTCAATATCTTCAGATTTCTTTTGCATCAAGATAGCTGATACAGTATGCGCAGATGCATATTTGTACATGATGAAGTCTTTGCTAAAATCGGGACACACCGTAACAAGAGCGTGAGTGAAGGAGGTTTTTATATCTTTGAATGATGTCTTTCCTTCCTCAATCCATCGGAATGTTTGGGATCCTTTCATCATATTAGATATATGACAAGTCTTTTCAAAGAAAATCAAGAACAAAGCATCTAAGAAAATTGACCTTTCTGAAGAAAGAGTGAACACCAGTCTTGCTTGTAGGAAAAGTAAGGATCTGAATAGCCTTGACTCTTTTGACATCTATCTTAGTTCCTTCTCTGTTGATGACATGTCCTAGCAGCTTTCCTTTGGTGACCCCAAAAACTGACTTCTTGGGATTTAGTGAAATTCCGTGCTCTCGGCATCTAATCAAGACTTGTTCCAAATGATTGTAGTGATCACTTTGTTTTTGGAGAACATAGTTAGGTCATCTAGGTAAACTACGATGACCTTTCCCATCATACCTTTGAATGCAAAGTCCATTGCTCATTGGAAGGTGGCACCGGTATTGATCAAACCGAATGACATTTTCTTTGTAGGTGAAAGTACCCCAAGGAGTGGTGAATGTTGTCTTGAACTGATCTTCAGGTGTGACTTGAATTTGATTGTAACCTGAAAAACCATCAAGCATAGATAGCATTTCTGAACCGGTTACTGCCTGTAGCACTTGATCCATTATCGGCAGTGGATAGTTATCTTTTAAGGATGACTGGTTCAAGTTACGAAAGTCCACGCATATGTGTATCTCACCATTCTTCTTTCGCACGGCACAATATTTGCAACCCAGTGAATGTGATGAATTGGAAAAATAATTATGGTGTCTAGGATTTTCTAAATTTTGGCCTAGATGGTACCTGAGATTTTGGGGTTGTAGTTCCTTTGCTTTTGATAGAAAGGCTTGACATCATCCTTGAGTGGAATGTCGTGCCAAATTTCCTATGGCTTGAAAGACTTTAGATCAACATAAGACCATGCTAATACATCTATGTACTTTTTAGAAACTTAATGAATTTTCATTTTTCTTCGGGCGCACAACACTTCCTGATATTCATGAAATGAGGATGTTCTGCACAGTACCCAGATTGATGGATTCAGTTTTGGAGAAGAGGAAGGATCATCCTGTCACTTTTTCTTAACAAAACGGTCATGATTATCAAATAATCATTCTAAGGAGACCAAACCTTTCGAATCTTGTTTCTTTTGAGCTATATCACTATTTATTTTTCAAATTCATGTGCTTGACCGGTGAGAGACTCACGACATGTAGAAGTTGATCCATCAAAATGAAGTTCTTTGAAATTGTCAGCTTTCTCCAAAAAGGTGATAAGTTGGTTGTCATCATTAAACACTTGCCAGTGCTATGAATTATCTGGTACACTTGGGTGAAAAACCACCTCAATGGTATATGTATCTATTTTTAACCCTAGGTGAGGGAGCATGAGAGAGGCTGAGACAACCAATGAATCAGCCATGTCATTTTAGGCTTGCGGAACTGCTTTGATTGAGAAAGTGTCAAAATATTCGATGCTATCCCATACTACATTACGGTAGTGTCTGAGCCGGTCATTCTTTACTTGGTATATCCCTTTTACTTGATTGATAATTAACTCAACATCACCTTGCACTTTTAGATTCTTTATTCCCTTCTCTTTTGCAGCTTGCATGCCAAGTAACAAGGATTCATACTCGGCAGTATTATTCATATTGAAGAACTGCAACTTGAAAGAAAAAGGGAAAATCTCCTCTTCAGGAGATATTAGAACAGCCCCAACACCGCATCCACTTGTCACACAACTACCATCAAACTGTAATGTCCATACTTTGTTGAGATCCTCTTTTTGGATGAGAACATCCATTCTATCTAAGTTAGTGGACAGGAAGTAGTTCCCCATCCCTAATGATTCAAAAAGAATCTGAGCCTTGGGGTCATTAGAATTGGTGACTAGATATTTCTTTTGTGATTTTGGTTCTAATGTCTGCATCACCCCTTTGACAGGAATCCTAGATTTGGACCAGTCCATATGAATTTCCCCACCAAATTCTTTACAAAATCTCCTCCCTAGCAATATCCCGTATGCTGCTAGAATATCAACAATGAGAATAGTCATTTTTACCCTTTTCTTAGGAAATGCCGTGAATGTAAACTACCCATCCTTGATCCAACCAATCAATGGTACTTGCTTGATTCCATGGAGTAGCATTTGCCAAAAGGTTTAGTAAGTGTGAGACCCAAAGCACCGGGTAACCTTTACTAGCATAACATTATCAGAAGCTCTAGAATCAATTATACAGTTGCTTAGTTTATGACAATTGATCAGGAGAGATAGGTAAAAAGGTTCTATTTTCCTTGATGTGGAAGTTGAGGCAATGTTTATGTGAGATGTAGGAGAAATGGCAAGAATTCCTTTTGGGGAAATGGGAGGAGGGATGACAACCTAACTTTGGATATACTTAGTTAATCTTATAAGCTGCTCTGGGTTGGACTAAAGATACTTAGCTTCAAACATCTGGATCTTGGTCTTTTTAGTGTGATCAATTATATCGAATGCGACCAAGGTTTGCGCTAACAAAGGAATAAGTCCTTTGTTTTAAATTTGTGGAGGAGGATTATTGGTCTTAATGGGATTGAAGGAAGGCTGAATTAGAGGAGAAATAGGAGGAAAATATTTCTTTACAAAAGGTTTAACAGGAGGTTGAGAAGGAAGGGGATTACCTCTTTTAGCGATTGTTGGAGGAGGAGTTACCACAAAATTTTCCTTTTGTTTTTTAGCAACAATATTTTCTTCTTTTCCTTGAAAGTGAGTGAAAAATGCATATAATTTTCCACTCACATACCCTTGGGTACCCTCTTCTTCATTATATTCCTCGTCTTCAAATTCCATATACCCAATAGTAGAGTCACTAGTCGGTTCATTGACATATTTATCATCTTCACCTTGTGATAAAGGTTCTTTGTAATTTGGATCATCTTCTTCTATTTCAACCAAAGCATTAACCGAAGGATCTTCAATGGCTAACCTTGGGAAGTAACAGTAAACACACTGACCTTTGGGGGCATTGTTAGGAGTGAAGTTCCTCTGTGGATATCCCGAAGATGGAGTTATAGATGATGTGAGTCATTTTCCATTTTCTCGGAATGCTTTGGATCTCGATGAGGAAGCTTGAGAAGAAGTTGAAGCCTTTGATTTTGATTGCTCTCATCTTAACTCACCGGATATAAGAAGGTTTTCTTCTATTCGAATGGTCATAGCTTGAGCAAGAACTAAGGTGGGTATTTTTTCCTTTAAAAGTAAAATGGGTATTTTTTCCTTTAAAAGTAAAAACTTACTTTTGAACTCATGGTGTTCAAGAAGAAACACTTTTGATTCTCTAATGTTGGCATCATGGCAAGTGGCACACGGTTGATCAACGAATTGAATCGGGTGATAAAATCATACATGGTTTCATTGGTCTCCTTCTTCATGTGAGTGATTTGTGACAATAATGCAAATGCATATTCTGAAGGTTTGTATTTGTCTTCAAATGCAATCTGCAATGTGGCCCAATTGGTGATGGATGTAGCTGATAAGTGCTAGAACCACTCTACTACAGGCCCTTGCAAGGTCTCCAGAAAGAGATGTACTAATACGTCCTCATGAGTTACATCCAGAATGCTGCATGACACAATAAACGTAGCTATATACGCATCCGTGCTTTGATTTCCACTCCCATAAAATTTTGGTAAATTTTTGCGATTTCCATGAGGGAGGGGGTTGACTAGATGTGGCAGTGCTAGAGGACCCATGGCATTTCCCCATGGTATAGGTAGATTTTCTGCCATTTGAAAACTAGGAAAAAGAACACGAGCAGGGAGTGTGGTTCCACTTAGCAATAGAGCATTGCAAGTTGATGTCGAGGTACCCTATGAAATCTGCTCTTTCATGGAGGTGAGGTACTTCTTACTGATCAATCCATTGAGCTTAGTGATGTGAATTGTGTTAGAGTGATACTGAAATTGTGCCTTCGAAGTAGATCAAAAATTGGATCAAATTCCCCACGAGCTCTTCTGATATGAGTAAATGGTTCACCTGCCAGCATACCCATTTAGATCTATAATAATTAAGAGCAGATTTTATGATCTTTGTGTTTATACTTGCTGATTTTCTGATTTTTTTGGCAAAAATCAGCAGCATGTAATTTTTTCAATATTTAATTTTACCCTCTTTAATAATAGATTGCGGTTTTTTGACAAAGATTAACAAGGATAAAAAGTGGGTTAGGTTAGTAGGCTGATTTTCAGATCTTTGACCTGAATTTTGCAAGGTTTTGAAAATAACATAAAATGTCAGAATCTCAGATCTACTGAAATATACAAGTTTTTGTAAAAAATCAGTGAACTAAAAGCTCCTATCTGGTCCAGATCTATGGATTTTTATAAGAAAATTTTCATTTTTGATCACTTATGCAAAGATTTTAATTTTTAACAAAGAGTTAAAATTTGCAATCTGGTAATGAATTTTGTAGTTTTTTAGTTATTTCCTTAGTTTGGTCCCCAGTGGAGTCACCAAAAACTATTGGTCTGAAAAACTGTTGGATAGGCAGGTCATGGGGAAATAGGCCAATAGTGTGCAGGGCATAGCCCCTCTTTGAGGAAGCAAAGTGAAACTGGTTTATTACTAATCTATTAAGCAAGAATCTGTGTAAATCTACACTATTCTAACTTCAGGGGATTTGGGATCTCATCCCAGTAGAGGTAGTTCCAACTATGAACAGAAAGGTAGGAGGGAAGGAATGGAGGAGAGTAGATCTGAAGGAAGAAAATAAATGAATTCCAAGACGGAAAGGTTAGAAGGTTTATGCTTTAGGTTGGTAGTAAACAGATCCAAACTTACTTGCATAAATGATTAAAGCAATACTGATGAACATATGACAATAATAGGAATGAATCCAACAAAATAAAAACATAGATCTAACTTAAGAAAGATCTGATGCAAATAACACATACATTAAGCACAAATTCTGAACATATGTATTAATATTTCTTCATTACAAGAAAATACAAAGTCTTTTTCTCCTCACTTCTCTTTTCATAAAAAAATGTCCACCCCGAATACAACAAGTATTCAAGTGTTTATAGAAGGAGAAGAGGAAAGAAGACAAAAGCAAACCAACCACTTTACAAAATATCTTATAAGATATTTACAAAATATCTAAAAAGTCAAAAGTTGACTTTGGGCAAGTTTTTGGATGGCAACATCCCATGGTGCAACATGGATGAGGTCATCATAAATGCCAACATGATTTTTAAACATTTTACAAAAATGATCAATGCATACACCAGAGGAGAAACTACTCCTCATCATCCCTCTACTCAAATTTGGTGTCTTGCTTTTGATCAGGAGAGTCGATGTGACACTACACTCGATATTCCATAAACTTGTTGATCATCACTTGAAGTTGATCATGATCTGACCTTTAAAATGGTCACCAATGACTTCGTAAGTTTCTTTCTCATTCTTGAGCTTGTCAGTTAACTCGTAGAAATTTTCACATGTGTCGATTAAAAAGCCAATGAAGTCACGGCAAGCCAAGAGGTTATTGATTGACTCTCGGTCAAAAGTGACCTCTGGTGCCAAACCTTGAGTGACAATAGCCTTGAAGTGCTAGAATGTATCATCTGCTTCCCTCAAGTTATACAACTCATTGAGCATCCTGGAGACATTTTTGTAATTGTATGCTCCATGTTGTATCGTGTGTCCAGGGCTTCATCTTTGATTTTATCTATTCTCTCTAGGATATATTCCATTTGATCAACCTGGTAATCTAAAGTGATGAGAGCTTTGTTATGTGCACACGGGTGATCAATAATGTCGACCTTCAATAGGTCATTAGCTAAGTAGTTAACCATGGTTTGGAATGTTTCATGCTACAACCTGGCGTTATCCAACTCTTTAGAGAGGGAACCTACTACTACTTGTAGCTCCTTATTTGCTTGGGTTATATCCTAGATAGAGCACTGTGAATTTCCCAATCATCTCTTGACCATCTATAAGGATTTGCTCGATCCAGGATGATACTACTGCGCCTTGTTCACCAATCTTAGCATATTCATTTATTTTATCCTAACTGAGAACTTGAATGGGTTCGGCGGCAGTTACATGGAGGAGCGTTGCCCATTTTCTGCAATGCTTGTAGGAGATGTTTGTTTTGTTCCTTGAGTATTCTCTTCTCCTCTTTTGCTTCTTGGAGCTTCTTGTAAAGAGCATCTACTATAGACAATTCTTCCCTCGCAGGCTTTCGGATGAGCTCTCCATTATGACTTGATTCATTGTGAAGTTCATTGGAGACAGATCTTCATTTTTCTTTGTGGGGTTAGGGTAAGCTATCTCCATGACTCTCTCCCCCGAAGTGCTTTAAGAAAATTGAGTTATCACTTTCTACTTCTTGGTACCCTTCTTCGGAATGACGGAGAAATCCATGGCTGCAATGGGAAATTTTCTCTTATGCTGGCCTAGATGGTCAAAAATCCAACTAGGACTTATGGGAGTGGGAGTAGAGGAAATAGAAGAAGAAACAGAGTGAGAGGGGGAGCAACTGTAGAGGCCTCAGGGAAGTATGTTGAAACACTTGGTGGTGGCATTGATAGGGAATCCAATGCACCGCTACTTACGGGGCCTAGAGTTACTACAGGAGAAGAGAAGGACATGGAAATGGAAGGGATTTGCAATTGGATGGAGGGAACACTGGGAAATAGATCTATGAGAGAGGAGAAGATGGAAGAGGTGGGAGATGGAAGGGAGGAAGGGAGAGGAGAAGACACATCCATAGGAATAGATTCTTCAATGACAAGAGGAGGAGAAGAAATGGAAGAAGGAATGTTGGGTACCTCTGCAGTTGTAGTTATGATAACATCTTGGGTGGATGTATCTCATTGAAACCTTTGTTGTTTCTTCTTTACCTGGACACACCAGGTCAACTACTTATTTCTTAGAAGTAGAAGGAAGGCCTTTAGGAGCTTCTTCTTGTCTACTTGATTCAACCTCCTTGTCTTTTCCTTTTCCTTTCGGCACTTGGGCGATCTTGGAGGTGCTCTACCTGAAGGAGAAGTAGTGAAATCTACTCCGAGGTAGGTGACACCATTATATTTGCACCAATGTTCAATGTGTTGCAATGTGGGCTTAACCCTTTCCTGTATGGTTTTTGGCGCCTTGGCTCTGTCGATTTTCATGAATGGCCAATCATATCCATCTGTGTCAAGGTAAACCTGATCAATTTCTTGATCAGTCTCTTGGAATTCCTTTAGGATAATGGTAACACCATAGTGGATGATCTCCTCTAGATGTAGTTAGGAGTGATCCTTTCGCCTAATGTCTATCTCATGTGTCAGGTCGATCCAAATGTCTTCAATCTTAGGAACATGGATGGGATTAATTTTTTCCTTTGGGAGGCAACTCCGATAGTTGAAGGTCGACCTTGCTAGGAAGTTTTGCTTTAGATTCAAACACTCAATATCAACATACATTTCTCGTGCTTTGGTACGTGTGGGGCGAGTGTGTCACCAACAGAAGGGGGAATGGGGTTCCTCCTTTCTTTCTTTTCATACACTTCTCATGGTAAGTGATTAGTTTCCTTGATAATTCCAATAGGATCATCTTTGGCCCTACAAACCTTGGGAGATTTGTTAGTTCTCCCTCAAAATTCACAGCTCTAAGGTATGTGAATGTGGGGAATTATGTGAACAACGCTCCCCATTTCTTTGTAGCAGAAATCACACTCGGGCTGGTCCGACCATGCCTCATGTTTGGCCTCGATGTAGCGATTACCTCATAGAAGAAGGCACCATTAATCTTAGAGAACTGGGAGATGGTGGCCTCAAGCTTTCACTCTGGGTAGAACTCATATATCTTGACTTGGGGCCATACCCCATTTCAAGCTAACCTGTGAAATCCCTTGGCGACACGACAGCGTATACAATGTAGGAATTCATGTAGAACTTCCCAGTTGTTAGAACTTATTGAAGTTGTTGGAAAATGGTGTCACGATGATTTTTCCCACCCAAATTGATGATCGTGCACATTCTTGCTCATGGTCTTCGGTACCTCAACATCCACTTGTGGAAATAATGGGCATCAGGGAGCCCAAACAATCTATTTAAGAAGGTGATTGTATCACTCAACTCCTCATTGAAGTCACTACGGTGGATGGTTTGTGGCCATCTGCTCACCAACTTCTTGTTCTTTAGATAAAGCTTGTTCATCATCTAGCATGCATTTATCCTCATTATCATCCCAGGCCTTCTTGTAGTCTTTGATGCTTATTTCTACATATTTCCTGTGATGAGGAATGCCCAGGGTCAGTTCAAAGTGACGAGTTGTGAGGTCGATGATCATCTTGTGTTCTTTGTCTTCAACACATCTAGTGTCTTTGTTATAGCACCGAGCAACCAACATGATGAACTCATTATTTACGAAACTTACTAGAAGCCCAGCTACAAAGTGCAATCCACTGCCCACTAATTTGTTCATCCATGAGCCACTGCTTACCTGGTTAGTCCTCACCCAGAAATCATCCATTTCAATATGACCCAACTCGGTTGGTTTCTTGCTTAATGAAGACATGTGTGAGTCCAAGGATGGATGTTGTTGTTTTGCAAGAAGAATCAAGGAGGTCCAACATAGAAGAGCCATGTCAACCATCATGTTATTCATAATGAAAGCTTACAGAATGAAGAACAAGTAATAATAAGGCTTAGGGTGTAAGGCGCAGGTTCACAACAGGTTACAGAGGCTTTTTATTGCTAGGCACACTTGGGAAGATGTCGACATGAAAAATTTATGCCCAATGTTGACATGAGAAAAGTTGTGCCAAGTTTAGAAAGGGCGCAATTTTGAGAGGTGTTGCATGAAAAGTTTCAGCGCCAAGGATAAAGTGCGGGGCATGAATTTATAGCATGCAACATGTTATGTTGATGTTAAGGAAGTTGTGCCTGCAACTTAGGAAAAATATGCTTTAAATGGGCACATAAAAACTTAGTGTTGCATGTGTTTGAAGTGTGCCAAAGTGTAACTTTGGAAGATGTTACAATGTAAATCAGCACGCCAAGGAAAAAGCGTGTGGTGCAAATCAATGGTACACAACATCTTATGTTGATGTTGTGTAAGTGACACTGTGCCCCACAAAAATTGCCAAGTGTTCTTTAACTGGCACGAGCTAAGGTTATGTTACAAGAGGGTAAAGTGTGCCAAGGCATAATTTTGGAAGATGTTGCAAGGAAGGACAGTGCACCATGATTTTAATCAATTAACAGTTTGGCTTATTTTTCTTGGTTTCTCTTCCTCTCTCTTTTGGATTTGTCAGATGGCAAAGAGAGGGTTTTGTAGGTAGGGAAAGATAGGTTTTTGTTTTCTTCAGAGACGGGGTCTTCATTTGCAGATCTGGAAGGAGAGGCAAAAGGGCTTCAATTGGTTTGATAATTTTTTTAGGTGTGTTTCTTTAAATTTTATCTTTTATACCAACCCTAATACCTAATACAAACAAGACAAAAACAACAACCAGGAGAGGAGCCACTTACTCGATTTATAAAAGATGAAGAATGACGTGGGGTCCACAAGCTCAAAAAATGGCACATGGGGGTGACAAGGATGGCTGACAGGCACAGAGAAAACACTTTTCACAATTTTCAATTCATGAAAATGACAGGTGTCGGGTGCATATTTATAGAAAAATTGGCATTTATTATCTCACCAACCACCTTTGGCGCACTTTTGGGAGTGTCGACACGAGAAAAAGTGTGCCTTAGCGTAACTTTTGGGATGTCGACACAACATTTCCAACGCTAAGGAAAAATGCTTAGTGCATGTTTTATGATGTTGACATGATATTTTCAGCACCAAAGGACCAAAGGGGTGCAACTTTTGTAATGTCAACATAACAATGAGTGTGCCGAAGGAATTTTAAGGGGCGTAAATTTTGGTATGTCGACATGTAAATTCTTGCACCTAGTTCAAAACAAAGGCATTTTTAGGATTGTTGACACACAAAAAACTACGTCGAAGGATGAAGCTGAAAATGGCTAAGTTCATAAATAACTTGATTTTTGAAAGGGATTTTTAGGCCATTTTGAACATTATTAGACTTCTTTAGGGGTAAAAACAGAATTTTTTAGCTATGGCTACGTGTAAATTGCCCTTGTCAAATTTGTAGGATAATAGGTATAAGCACATCATTGGATCTCAGTAAAGCATGTTGCATGTTTCAAAAGGTGATGGATCAGCTGGAATAGTATAGGTGTGTCCTTCATGCTCAAACTTTACACAATGATGCAAAGTGGAAGGAACACAACCCATGACATGAATCAAGGGTCTCGCAAAGCAATAGGTTATGCTGAAATCCCCCAAGATGTAAAATAACTCGGAATAGTATGGGGCCACGTGAACGTGGAGGATGATGGTGCCTAGGGTACATGTGATAGCATCATTTAATGTATGCAACATGACAGATGTTTATGCATGTAATTGTTAGGTATGTGCATTTGAGTGAATGCATGGGATGAAATGATATTAATGCTTGTGCCCCCATTGATCATTACATGTTGTACACATATATCATTGATGTGGATAGAGATGAAGAGAGCTGGGTTTGGGTCATCAGTTTGGTGTGGTGTGATCTCTTCCTCTGAGAAGCTAAGGGAGGCTACTTGGTGAGTAGGTTGAGGTGTGGATAAAGGTTGCAATTTGGTGAGAGAGGCTACATGATGGGGTGTGATAATGGAGGCTATAGGTGTAAGGTCATTGGGTAAAACCTATATAGATTACAGGACCTCCATGAGAGCTTGACGATGGGATTTTGAGGTTTGGATGAGGTCATATAAGGACATTTTGAGGGCGGATTAGTGTAGTTGTTCTAGCATGGCACGATGTATAAACCTAATAGAAATAGGATATGTGGGACCACGATAGTGATTTTAGGTGTGGGCACAAATGTTATGTTGGGTATGGAATTGGTCGATTGGTTGGTTGCCTTTTCCTTGCCTTTGTCCTTCGAGCATGAGTAGTAATGTGGATCATGTTGATCCGAGGTGGAGAAGCAGCGCAAGGTAGATGAGCCATGAAAGGTATAGTGACATGAAGGGAAAAAGCCCCGTGGCAGGAAGGAACTTTGTGGGATGAGCTGGGCACATCGACATTTGGGTGGAGGTTTGGTGAGATCGTTGATGCAAACCATGTTAATTTCAAATCTCGAGGTGGTTCTAAGAGCTGTGGGGGCAAAGGTTTGGGTCATTGAGTAGGTAGTGAGGAGGGAAGATTTGTGGGAATGTGTGTTGGTGAAATGAGGTCCTCATCGAGAAGGTCATCATTGTCAAAGTTTTCTTCTAGAGGACACAATTGGATAAAGACAGTTTTCAAAGCCTTGCAGTTTTCCACATCATTCCATGACACATGATGGTAGGAAAAAAATTTAGTGTCATCAAACCATTTTGGATTGGGTTTGAGGGGGTCATAAGGTCTAAGCGGCGGTAATGTGATGACAGAAATCTCAAGGAGGTTGGTTAAGATTTTGGCATAGGACCCTACTAGTGGGTCATAATGGGAAGTGAAAGTGGGTTTGGGCATAGGTGTGGCTAATTATTGAGGAACGGTCTTTGCAGGAGGGGGAGTGGGTCAAGCTATGGTTTTGGGTGTTGGCATGGTCTTGGGTGTTGGTCATATTTGCTTGGGTAGGGGTATGGTAGATGAACTAGCAGGAGGGTGTATGGTTGTTTTGACTACCTTATTAGAGGGTAGCGGATTTTTGTCTTTGGGTTGCACCTTCTTGGGTAAAGGTGATATTGGTGTACGAGATCTAGAGGAAAAAGTGGATGGGGGAAGAGGGTGAGTTACCCACAGGGATAACGGAGGTGCTATGAAGGTAGATGACATGATTCGTGTAGGGGGTGTGAGGGATAGAGACTAAAGTGTAGTGGGTAGTGAAGAAGTAACTGATGGTATTGGAGGAATGGGTGGTAAAGATGCTACAGGTGTGGGTGTAAGTTATGTTAGGCACTTGGGTATGTTAGAGGTTTGCGAGGAAGGAATGGGATATTGTGTTTTTGGTTTACTGACGGGTGGAGGTTTCTTAACCGTGTTGGGAGGTTGAGGTCCTAACATGGATGGAAAGGGTGAAGGTGATGAAGGTGTGATTGGCGCAGCCGAGTATGAGTTCTATGGGCTTAGTTCTTCTATTTGGGTGCCAGATTAGGTTTGGTATTAAATTTTGAGGATGTAGCTAAATCTAGTTTGATGGGTGGATGAGTAATGATGGTGGTTAGGGTGACCCCTAAGGTAGTAATAGGTTTAGTTGAGGAAGATGATGTAGGTGTGGGTTTGGATTTAGATGTATGTTGGGTTATAGGTAAGGGTGTGTGTTGAGCTATGATGGGTGTCATGGAAGAAGTTGTCATAGAGAAGGTTGTGTTTGGTTCAATTGGCCAAAATATATTTGGGTAGATAGTGGAAGTGTCAGCAAAGTTACATCTACATTTGAATTGAAACAGAAGCGAAGGCACCCCCAAAGTAAGGCTCTATCCACATAATCTAGGTGATCGGCTAAGCGTGAGAACGACACATCTGTAGGTGATGTTGATGAGTACTAATGGGAATTCCCATAAAAATTTTCCTAGAGACAGGGAATTTGCTAGCTTCAGCTTCTATGGGTAAGAGAGCCAAAAATAAGTCTATAGGATCTTGGGTAACTGATGGAGAATGGTCATCTAAAGATAAAGACATTTCTACTGGATCTTTGATGGGTGGAGGTAGACACTTAAATTAGGTCATACTCCCCTTGGTCCCTCGTTAAATAAATACCTTGAACACATCCACCTAGCCATGACCCCTTTACCCCACTCTAATATTAATTTAATTCATTTAATAAAATTAATTCATTATCCTCACCATATTTATTATTTAAATATTCTAATTGAGATAATGCCCACATATCCACCTCACCCTAAGACCTATTCTTAGTAAGTTTCCATAACTAACTAAGACCTACCCAAACCCTAAAAATCAATGCCTACATTCCCTCTAACCACATTCCCACCCATTAGAAGGAGGCTTCCATGCTAATATGCGGAGTAAATGAAATGAGATCCCAGAAAATCAAGGGGATCTACCCAGTTTAGTAAACCTAGAAATCCCATCGTAACCGATGCTTCAAGCTTACCCTTAACCTCCTCCGCTTAAGTCGAAACCACCATCGGTTACCATTTAATCCCAAAATAACCTTATTTTGAGGTTGGCACATTTCTAAGAGAGAGAGACATCTTCTAAGAACAAGTGACAAAACCAAAGCTGCATACAAGTAGAACCAACATCCATACAAGCATCAGAACATCCATAGCCAATACCTGAAGAAACCACGAAGCCATTTTTCTTCATAGGAGCATCTGGGGAAGCACCAAAACTACATCAAGTTCATTCCATTTGATCACCCACCATTTCCAACCAGACATCAAGCTCGTAGAAATAGTAAGTTTTGTTAACCTACACTGGTTCATTGTCATTTGAGTAGATCCTTTTTCTTTTGTTGTTAGTTTCTACTCCCATTCCCATTCCCCACCATTTTACCTCCATGCAAACTTGACCATATTTTTATCCACACCCCTACATTGCCCATACCTAGACCTAAATCATTCCTGTGCATACCTCGATTCATACGAATCTCACCATTTCCCTTCCACCTTCATCTAACCCCGATCTATCACTCAGCCAAGTCTTATTGATTCTCCTGTACCCCCAACCATACCGATGCTAGTCACCTATAACCATCACCGGTTAACCTAAACCGATGTCGATCTTTGTGTATTTTACTAGAAACCCAGATCAGAGCCTAAAACCACTAACAAATACCTAAAACCACCTAGAACCTTACCCCGCCAATACCAATACCTTGACCTTCGATTCAATCATAGACTAGCCTGTTTTGAATGAATTTTCTTATTGTAGATGAATGAGATACCTAAATCATTTTAACTACGTAATATTTTCTTTATTATCAACATTAAGTTGTTTTAAACAAAGTGGATTGACAACCGTCTACGAAGTATCACACTTCCCGAATCTAGCACCCATTAGGCGAGTCCCACTCGCATATATTGTTTAACTTTTATTTGGTGGTCTTGTGTTCCATTTCAGGTAGTTCCTCCAAGCAAAAAGGAAGCTCTCACGATCAGTTATGGATTCATAAGTCATATGCACATAATAACATACAACCAACATTTCAACAGGTATTCCTCCTAGCCCATTACCCTTATTTGTTTCGTCAACATTCTTAAAACACTCCGAATCAGGTGAAACATTTTTGCATGCCTGGTGGGACCCATTTGGGGTTCCTTGCATTCATTCATTTCTAGGTGAAAAGTTACATGTTTGTTTCCTTAAAAAAATGTTCTTACATTTAAATTTCTCCCCTGGAACCATCTCTTCTTCTATTGTCTAAAAGTAATCATACTTTGGTGCTTTAAAATGAACACTTCTTCCCTTTCATTAGTATCGCATTAGTGAAAGAGCATCCCTTCTCCTATTCATCTATTTGTGGCATCGAATTCAACATTTTGATTTGGGTTTAAAATCATTTCATTTCATTCTACTTTTTGGCATTAGCTCACATTAATTGAGGGCAACCTATACACTGGAAGTCATTCCCAGCTGATGGTTGACAAATGAATCATAGAAAGCACATCTCTCTCTCTCTCTCTTTTGAGTCTTTCCAAACTGCACAAATTCAAACAAATACATATTCTTAAACAACATCTTTCCCAGAACACACACAATGATCACACCGATCAAAGGATTGGAAAGTAATCCCCATCTCGCCGCCTCTATCAAGTCATACTTCGTGAGAAAATCCAGCGCCCACCATACCATACCCGAAACCTCTCCTTGTACATCTCCTTCTTCGTAGGAAGCCATCCTCACCAAAAACTCTATTTTACTGCTTCATGAGTCGGTCCTTAAATAACATAAGCTAAACAAACATAATAGAAAAGGCACTCTTCGATCACATTTTTCTTATCATGTTTCGCTTGACTTGCATTTTGAGGTGAGAGGTTTAATTCTTTATTCTCTTCTTTCCTTGCATGCTCCTAATCACAGTTAGTGTATTCCAGCTTCATCTGAGTGTGCCTGGACCATATTCTCATCATTCTCAAAATTTTGGGTTTGATTCCACATCAAATTTTAATTCACAACCACATTTTCTTCATCGTTGTCTCAATTTCACAGTAACCGATGTCGGTCTAGTGACCATCGTCGGTTACCCTTTGACCGTCATCGGTTTTACCTAACTAGTGTCGGTTATAGTTCTTTTGGTCAACCTACCCAAAAGGACACCTATTCACCTTCTTTGCTTTTCAAAGTCTCTGTCACTATCATCATATTCACTTTATTGGTAAATCCCATTAGCATCTTGCATACTTGGTAGATTATTGGCCTTTTACCATATTTTGACCAACCGTCCACTTACCACGGTGGTGATCGAATACGGTTACTGTGATTGGCATCGCTTTAACCTAACCGGCATTGGTTAGCTTTGTGTAATTTTCCAACCGACATTTTAACCCCAATTCACCTACCACCACCTATTTATCATATATATGCTGTATTTTTATGTCCATTACAAAAATGCAGGTCCAACCCGATCGCACTGCTCACATGGTACCGACACATCGACAAGCAAGTGCCCTTGTATTCCACGGTAGTTGTCAAGCACTCCCCCTATTCCTTCACCACCTTCTATTTCATCACCCATGGATCCCACCCAACCTATCACTATTACTACCGGAGACGAGGAGTTCACACGACTCCTTGAACCAAGTCCCGCTACCTTGCGCTTTACCTTTCCCACTTGTCCACTCGAGAGACCTCAGGTTAGTTGATATACAACATGCCCGTATCTATCCCCCCGACTCTCATTCCCACTCCCGTGTCAGCTCCGTCTAGCTCCATGCTGCCCACATCTACCTTATCCCCATTTGTTTCGTAGCTAGGCCCTATACCCGCTATGACCGCCGCATCTCGCCACATCCATTG
Source organism: Taxus wallichiana var. yunnanensis (assembly GCA_018340775.1). NCBI lineage: Eukaryota > Viridiplantae > Streptophyta > Pinopsida > Cupressales > Taxaceae > Taxus > Taxus wallichiana. The sequence goes on from CM031234.1 coordinate 503,190,038, forward strand.
TACTCGCTATATCCATTATACCTTCACCAACCACCTGCATACAACCTCATCTCGCCCTATTATCTCACATATACCCGTAGCTACACAACAACCTTCGGTGTCGCGTGACCCCTACCCCTATTTAAAATGTCATCCTTTCTATTCCATAATCTTTAGCCCCCATTATCACTAGGGTCACCACGACCCTTCCACCTCCATATACGTACTATCAGCAACCTCCTATTTCATCTATTATTCACTCTGGGTATGTACCGCCTATTTCACTACCTTCTTCTCAATCTACCTATATGGAAACACCATATACTAGAATTCTACCCTTGCTACATGCCCACCAACCCTCTTATGCTTTGTAGGAGGCACCTATCCATAACAACCTACCAACGACCTAATTAAGTTAATGATGGACAAGATGCAAACATTGGAGGCATCAGCTTTTGGCTCTCGCAACACTCTAACCTATGACAAGATTTATAACGAGCCTATCCATCCATCCATTCCTATCCGCCCATATCCCATGCATTGGGAAATGCCTAAATTCAAACGTTTCAATAACAAAGAAGAACCACAACAACATTTGTTGTCTTTCAAACACGGGTGCTACCTAACCACCCATGATGATGCTTTGCTCCTGAGGACCTTTACCATGTCTCCCGATCGGACCCACATTAGATTGGTATAGTGGGTTACTTAGATACTCTATATTTTCATTTAATCAGGTAGCCCAAGCCTTCTTAGATCACTTCTCCATTAATATCATTAAGAAGGTTACCATGACTGACCTATACTCCATGCGTCAGTATGATGATGAATCTATCGCAGATTTTGTTGCTCACTGGTGTAGCCTGATCAATCAACTCACATTCCAACTACAAATAACTGAACTCATCGAACTCTTCACATAGGATTGTGCTAGACATATCTCACCAACCCTATAGGTCAAAACCTTCCGAACCTTTGATGAAGCATTCACCATGGCACGAAAGCTAGAGATTTGGGCTATTGAATTGAAGAAAATACAACTACGTAATAAGAACTTGGAATTTAAGTCGAATGATACCTTTTATCCTTCAAAACCATAGAATAATTATTCAAAGGCCAAGGGAAGCACTAACGTAGTGGTACTCAAAGTTGGCCCAGCCCATCCACAAATCAAAGCTAGTCCTCATCTAATCTCTCACCCATTCGGAATTTTCAATTCGGATGGGAAAAATAGAAATACACCCCATTTAGGGAGCCTTATTCTTATGTCTTAGAAAATCTCATTAAAGTTGGGGCCATCACCCTTCCTCCTATAAAACCACACACTATTTTTGACCCTGCTCACCCCACACCCACATGGTATAAAGAACATGACTTTTGTAACTATCACTGAGTAAAGGGTCATAGTGATGGAAATTGCATCACTTTCAAAAATATTGTCCAAGAAATTCTCAAGAAAGGAGAGTTAATTGTGGATAATCCTAACACACCTACCAATCAAAACCTACACATCTTCAAGAAACCCTTTCCTAATCATGCCCCTTCTTTTGATCAAACCAGAGAAACCTCAACTCATGATAGCCATACCCATGAGGTCCACACTAATTTTAGTAGTGCACCTATTACTTCTCAATTACCACATATTCCTTCCATCGAGGAAATCCTAGCCCAAGTCCTCCTTCTACATTGGAACCCACCTCACCTATTCCTCCACCCACAGAGGAACACCTTTCACCTCCTTCCTCACCCGTAGAGGAACCTTCGCTAATATCAAGGTTATTTCAAATTTGTCTTCTCCACCTAGGGAACCATCACCCAAAGTACTTCAATCCATGGAGGATACTTGTTTATATCCTCCACCCACGTAGGAGTACCCATTATCTCCCCCACCTACAAAGGAACAACCATCATCTTCTCCACCTATGGAGGAGCACCCATTTTCTCCTCCGCTTATCGAAGATCTAGTAAAGATACCTTTTCCTCTAGGTGACCATTATCCATCAGCTACCCAAGATCCTATAGACCTAATTTCAGCTCATAGCCATGGAAGCCAACGCTAGAAAATTACCCATCTCTAAGACACATTTTATGGGAATTTCCATTAGGTCCTCCTCAACCTCGCCTACAGACATGTTGTTCTCACACTTAGCCGATCACCTAGATTATGTGGATAGAGCCTTACTTTAGGGGTGCCTTCGATTCTGTCTCAATACAAATGCGGATGCAACTTGTTTGACACTTCCACTATCTACCCAAATATATTTGGGCCAATTGAACCAAACACAACCTTCTCTATCAAAACTTCTTCCATGACACCCATCATAGCTCAACACACACCCTTACCCATAACCCAACATACACCTAAATCCAAACCCACACCTACATCATCTTCCTCAACTAAACCTATTACTACCTTACGGGTCACCCCAATCACCAGCCTTAATCATCCACCTATCAAACTAGATTTAGCTACATCCTCCAAAGTCAACACCAAACCTACTCCGCACCCAAACAAGAACTAAGTCCATAGAACGCATCCCCACTGCGCCAATCACACCTTCATCACCTTCACCCCTTTCATCCGTCTTAGGACCTCAACCTCCCAAAGATGGTTCAAAACCTCCACCCGTTAGTAAGCCAAAAATACAATAGTCCATTCCTTCCTTGCAAACCTCTAACATACCCAAGCACCCGACATGACTTACACTTGCGCCTACATCATCTTTACCACACATACCTCTAATACCCTTAGCAACTTCTTCACTACCCACTACACTTCAATCTCTATCCCACACACCCCCTGCATGACCCACGTCATCTGCCTTCATAAGCACCTTTGTTATCCCCTGGGTAACTCGCCTTCTTCCCCCTTCCGCTTTTCCCTCTCGATCTCGTACACCCACATGACGTTTACCCAAGAAGGTGCAATCCAAAGACAAAAATCCACTACCTTCCAATAAGGTAGTCAAAACAACCACACACTTCCTGCCGCCCTCATCTACCATACCCCTACCCAAGACCATGCCAACACCAAAACCATAGCTCGACCCACTTCCCTCATACAAAGACCATTCCTCAACAATCAACCACACCTACACCAAAACCTACTTTCACTTCCCATCGTGACCCACTAGCAGAGGTCCTATGCCAACATCTTATCCAACCTCTTTGAGACTTCTCACATTACCACCACTCAAACCTTATGACCCTCTAAAACCTAAGCCAAAATGGTTTGATGACACTAAAATTTTCATTTTCCATTGTGTGTTAGGGCACAATGTGAAGAATTGCAAGGCTTTGAAAACTGTCCTTATCCAACAGTGTCCTCTCGAAGAAAAATTTGACGATGATGACCTTCTTGATGAGGACCTTGTTTCACCAACACCCATTCCCATAGTCCTTCCCTCATTTCCTACTAGACAACCATGACCTCCACCCCTACATCTCCTAGAACCACCTCTGAGATTTGAAATTAACATGGTGTGCATCAACGACCTCGCCAAACCTCTACCCAAATGTTGATGTTCCCACTCATCCCACAAAGTTCCTTCCCACCACTGGGATTTTTCCCTACATGTCGCTCTACCTTTCATGGCTCACCTACCTCGCCTACCTCCCCACCTCGATCTATTGGTTGGATATTTTTTCATGCCAAAATATGAGGTTCAACCATAGTACATGGGATTAAATCCCTCCTCAAAGACAGGTGAGGCTTCCTGTTTATTACTAATCTAAAACACAACAAAAATAATATGTACAGTATTCACATTAATCTAACCATTGGGGTTGGGATAAAATCCCAAAATCCATATCCATGATAGGTAAAGATGTTGCTGTTCCAAAATGGAATGGATCAAAAAAGAATACACAATGGAAAGGAAATGACGGGAACATATTTTCTTTCGAGCAAACACAGATCACGAAATAATCATATGAGTTCTAGATAAAAATGTAATGTAATGTTTGAAACGATTAAAATGATTGAGAATGCTAAACAAAGAATAGCTTAAGATCTTGAACATAAGAACAATATCTTAAGAGAGATGAATCTCACAACACAAAGTTTACAAAAATAGCATCAATTTCTATTCCTCAAATGATTAAAAGAAAACACAAAGTTTTTCTTCTTCACAATAGTTCTCAATATTCCAAAAATCTTAACCCTTTAGAATGCATAAGAATTCGTTATTTATAATAAAAGGCATTGAGAGAAAATAGGATAAATCCTAGAAAATAGTCTTTTAAAAGAGAATCCTATTTTGCTTGACTCTCACGTAGGAGACCAAGTCAAAATTGCTTCCTATGTGATGAAACAAAAATGAAAAATACATGTCGATTTCAAGATTGAAATGAAATGTCGCATTGTGCTTATTTTGTATCATCATCTTTATCTTCCTCCAACAAAGCCTGCTTGTCCCAAAATTATTGGAATCTTTGGATTATACCCTGCATCTCATTCTCATCAAGCATGGTGGAATGATCACTCAAAACTTCACATGTTTCCTGAGTATCACTAGCATTACCAGGAAGCTTTTTTAATCTCTTGTTGAGTTTCCTCAAGGTCTCCAAAGAATGTTTGATTTTCACAAACCTGTCAATGATTTCCATGCCGAATCCATAAGTTGGTTCATGCTGAATTAATTCTTGGATCTATTTGTAAAGATCATCAACAGTAAGATACCCGATCCTTCACTCAACACCTTAGCATATATTTTGACTAGCTCTTCTTCTAAGTCATTCTTGCCATCGACCAATTGATCTCTTGATTCTCTCAATTTGCTGCAAGCTTCATTGAGAATCTTTATTCTAAATCTGATGGCTTTAGTTAGCTGAAAATGTTTATCCCCATGTGGAATGATGCCCTCCTCAACCAAGATGCAGGATGGGATCTGTTTCAGCATTTAGAGAGCTTCAAAGTCAACTCTAGGTTCCCGATTTTTGCTAAAACTCATCATCCATTTTCTCTCCATCTTTCTTTATATCCTCTAAAGATTGATAGACTTCCATAGTATCTTTGATGACTTATTTTCCTTGTAGGAGAAGCCTTTGGGTCCATTCATCGACCGCTCTCCCCTTTTCATTAATCTTCTCAATCATGGGTACCGATGAGAAATCAAACCCGATAGGAGTAGAGGATGATGGTGTTGACTCAGGAGGCTTTGAGAGCTTAAGTAACACTTCAGTCAACTACTCCACTTTCTCTTTAAGCTCATCCCTACTTTCCTTTGTTTCTTTTAACTTTTGACATAACACGTTCATAACATCTCATGCATCTTGTTGTGCTCCTTCTACCATCACCTTCCCTAGATCGACCCTGGTTATCTGATAGTCAGAGGCCATTATGTCCTCTCTGGTCTTGTCAGCTATGGGAGTGGTGATCTCTATAAACTTGTGCCCTGAAGCATCCACTAAAACCCTTGAAATTGTTTTGGGTTTCTTGGCTGATTTAGTAGTAGAAGCCTTGAGTGAACTAAAATCAAAGGCAGTAGGGGAACTACCACTTTCCCGTTCCTCGATTCGATAAAGAGACCATTGAGGCATGCCAAAAGAAGTTACTACTATTGCAGGAGTTAGGGTCACACTTGTAGGTGGAGGAAGACTTGTTGGTGGAGTGGAAACAACCACAAGTTTGGCGATGGATTCAAAGAAAAGAGGTGTAGAAGGAGGAGGCATATCTATCGTCACTATGATTCCAGTAGAGAGGTGAGAGACCGAGAGAAGATGCTGGCCATGGCTGATGAAGAAGATGGAGAAAGAGGAGGTGGAAGTGGTTGTAAAAGAGGAGGTGTAGATCCTGAAGCCAAATCCTGAGAAGCGAGAGATAAACTCACTTCTGTTGGGTAATCAATAAAAGGTGAAATTATAGGTTGACTCACTTCTACCTCCAAAGATATTTCCCCTATTTCTCGTGGGGTTGGTGAATCTGCAAAGTTCACCATCTCGGTTGGAGTGGCTGATGAAGGCTTCTTATTCTCCTCCCTTCTTGAAAAATTTGACATTTATAGGCTTCCTAGAAGAGCCGTTGTCCTTTTCCTTTCTGGAGGGCCCCTCTTCCAAAGCAACCAACTTTGAAAAATATTTTCTTTGTAACTCATTCCCCAAGAAATAAGCCATGCCTTAGTGCGTTCGAGAATCGAGAGATGATCTATCCGCAATAGAGGATTTTTCACGATAGACCAACCAATAGCCGGGAAAACGTATTAATCCTCATTCAATCCTTCGTATGAAGCATCCAAAACACTTTCATTATCACCACACCCTCCGGGATGTCGGTGAGATCAAGTGTCTAAATCTCTTCAAGTGTTAACCTACTATGATCCTTTCTTCGGAAAGAAACTTCATCACGAAGATTAACCCAGATGTCTTCTATGCTAGGCACATGTAGGTACAGGGTTCCATATGACTTAAGAAATCCTTGAAAGTTGAATCCGTCTCTGCTTCATGTTCTTCTTTAACTTCTCTTGAAGCTCGTACACTACGTTCTTGGATTTTACAACCATTGAGTAGGTATAGCTTCCAATAGAAATTGGGAAGGATATGGTGGCCTTATGCTTACTCTGTTGGAACTTGTGGAAATCCAACAATTGCCTGACCAACTCCATTAGGATCATCTTGTCTCCTGGGTATCTGGGCAATTGAAAAGAATCACCCGGGTACATGACCACTCAAAAGTACATGAACTTATTAAATTTCAAGAAGATACAACCCCATTTTGAAACTTCAACCCATGCCTCATCAGAGAATCTTGTTTTCCTCAGTTGGGTTCATCCTGCAGATGTTCTCGTAAAAGAAAGCATCATTTACTCTTCTGAATTGGTCCTCGGACCCCTTCCTTGTTAGCTGAGGAAAATACCAATAAATGTGTTTAGCTACCTTGTTCCCCTTTGTGTCCAATCTAGGATAATTCCTCATACCAGCTGCTGCATAGGTGACATATGAGGACATATAAAATTTTCCCATAGACAAGACTGTTTTCATCTGGGAGTCTACCTCGTCACTGATAAGACTACCCCAATCAATCCCTTGTTGATTCTTCTTAATGATGACCATGAATTGGTACATCCATCCTTGGAAAACATTTGACTCAGGAAATCCAAAAACCTAGCTCAACAAAGTAATGATATCATTGATCTCTTGAATGAAATCACTTCTAGGAACAAATCTTGGAAACCTAGAGACAATGGCTTGGCCTTGATCAGAACTTCTTATTCACATGTTTAATACAATCTTCCTGGTCATTGTCCCAGGATTTCTAAGCTGATTTAAGATTCACATCCACATACTCCTCAAAGTTAGGAAATTTGAGAAGGTCATCGAAGTAACCTCCGTCTAACTTAACTATAACTTCTCCCACCTGATTTCTCATTGAACGAGAAGCAGAGTCATAATTCGAAGCACATGCCAAGATGAACTCGAGGCACTGAGCAAACATGGGGAATCTTGCTACAAGAGGAAGGCCACTGTAAGAGGGAGGCCACTTCCTATTGTTTGGGAAGAATCCTTGATTCTATTCCAAAATCTTCCATGTCTATATTTCCGAGTTCTGTATCCCAGATGTCATAATTGTAATCAATGTAGGAAGGAGACTCCACCTTCTTGAATTTTTACTTAATATTCCTTGACTTATCTGACTTATCCTATGATGGTCCAGATCCAACATGAGGGGTCTTGGAGGATAAATTCCTCGATCACTTCGGTTTGAACACTCGAGCTTGAAAACTTGTTAAGCAACCCCACGGACCTAATGCACCGCTGAGTGTGTCGAGGTTAGGATTTATCGAAAATTTGCAAAACTTGATAGAAAACTGAGTTTTTGGAAAATATTAGGTGTTGGACACTTGTAGAAACCTGAAACACTCGCCAAACATGGAAGATTTCAAACACACCGCAAGACCCGACACATTGCATGGAAAGTGGAAGATGTCGAACACATAGCCAGACACAACACACCAAAAATCAGATGTCGGAAGATGTTAGATGCCCGGAACACCGCAAGACCCGACACACTGTGGAACTTAGAAATTGTAAAACACCCTGCAAAACCCAAAATAGAGGGATCGGGTTTTTGTGATGTCGAGACATGTAAACTTTCCGTCATTTCAACAATTAGGATTTTTATATTCTTCTCTTTTCTTTTAAAACACAAAAAGGCATATTCCAAGGCATAAAATAGGAAAACTCCCTAAGGGTGAATCCTAAACCACAATTTCTATTGGAATACAACCCAAAATGAAGAACACAATCTAAAACCCCAAACCCTAAAGGGAAAAACAAGAAAGGAAGAAGAACATCAAAAAGGGCACTATAAAAACATATCCAAAAGACCTCACAAGCAGAGGGTAGGGAAAATACCTTCAGCCAGTTTGAAAAATAATAGAAAATGAGTCACACAATTGAGCACGAGATCAAATCGAGTTTGAAGGTTGAAGGAACATGCACGAGAAAATCCACACAACAAAAATTATGACTGGTAAAAATGACATGTAAATCTAACTATTTATAAAAACCCCACATTTATTACACCTCACTTGATGCATGTGCCAACTACCTGACAACTTGGCATTAATGCCATGTCACCATGCTTGGGGTGTCTGAAACCTCGACACAAAGGATTTCCTACCAATTCAGGTTTTAGGTTTCGAGAAACATGTGACATGAAGCATGGTATGTTTAGATGTTCGAAGGTTCCAAAAACCCGACACAAAGGAACATATTGGGTTTCGGGTTTTGGAAGTCATGTGACATGAAGCATGTTTTTGATAAGGCATGTTCCGATGCTTCAAGGTCCTAAAAACCTGGCGAACTTGCTTGTATCAAGTTTCGGGTTTCGGGAAACAATTTGCATGAGGCACATATAAAATTTGTGATCATGTTGTTGAAACCCAAAAAACTTGAAAATCTCCTCAAAAGGGAATTTCAGGAGATTTTTCTAAAAAATTTCTATGGTTATCTTAATTTTAGCTGGGATCACTAAAATGGGATAACAAGATCAACATGATCCACGTTGCTACCCATGCTCGGAAGGACAAAGGCAAGGAAAAGGAAACCGACTCGACCAATGAACCTCATACCCAACATACCATCTCGCACCCACACCTAAAATAACTATCTCGTAGCCCCACGTATCCTATTTCTAATGGGGTCACACATCGTGTGATGCTCAAACAACTACACCAACCCCCTCAAACTGTCTTTATATGACCTCATCTAAACCTCGAGAATCTCATCATCAAGCTCTCATGGAATTTCAGTAATCTATTGAGGTTTTACCCAATGACCCTACACCCGTAGCCTCCATTATCACACCCCATCATTGAGCCTCTCTCACCAAATTGCCACCTTTATCCACGCCTCAACCTACTCACCAAGTAGTCTCTCTTAGCTTCTCGGAGGAAGAGATCGCACCGCACCAAACTAATGACCCGAATCGACTCTCTTCATCTCTATCCACATCGATGATATATGTGTACGACATGTAATGATTGTTGGGGGCACTATCATTAATATCATTTCATCCCATGCATTCATTCAAATGCGCATACCCGACAATTACATGCATAAACATCCTATCATCTTTCATTCATTCAATGACATTATCACCTCTACACTAGGCACTGTCATCCTCCATGTTCACATGGGCCCCCACACTATTCCAGAGTTATTTTACGTCTTGGAGGGGGAATTTCAATATAACCTTGTTACTTGGCGACTCTCAGTATTTGTGTCATGGGTTGTGTTCCTTCCACTTTGCATCACTATGTAAAGTTTGAGCATGAAGGACACACCTATACTATTCCAGCTGATCCATCACCTTTTAAAACATGCAACATGCTTTATCGACCCAATGATGTGCTCATACCCATTAAGGTGTCTACCTCCATGACCACTACCACTTCACCTACACCTCCACTTACCAGTACAGACCACTACCTCAACCACACATGCCTCCTCCATTCCTACCGCTGCCACAACCTCCACGGCCAAACCATCAGCCTCCCAATCCATTAGCTCCACCTCCACATCAACCTCCGACACATCATCTATTCTAGCTACTCACATACCAACCACCAATCCCTTGGAAGGCATTTTTCAATGCCTCACTCTAGGGGAGTATCGCCTATATAGTGTCAACACATTCCTTACTCCACAAGAGTATAGAAGCCTTCACCAACACCCTCATTATGATCATTGTATAGGAGAGTACCTCCTTTATGGTCTTCCCCACCTTCATACTAGTCTCACCTATGGGGGACTTGATACTACCACTTACACACCTGAATCACTATCACAAACCTGCCCATTTTCTACTGACTTCCAGTCACTCACTAATCACTGTTTCACCCACACCTTCCTACATCGATGTGCATTGAAGGGTTTTGGTTTTGGATTTTATGAGAAAAGATGCCATACTATTATTCCATGTACTACCCAAAAACATAACAACCGTAGTGGTATTGGCTTTCTGAACCACCTACTAAGTAGGACCACATTGAACTCATCGAGGACATCAGCCCTAACTCACCCTCTTCACCTGCTCCACCTTCACCAATGGAGTCGATGGATCCAAAATCCATCCCTTCTAACTTTTTTTTTTCATAAACACCATTTCCTTGGGGCCTCTGACTTATCAACATGAGGGTGAGGCTCCTTCCTCTCTTCCCTTCTTGTATCCTGAAATGATCGATGATGATACACCTTCAATTAATGTTGTTCAATGTTAGGATGATGAATCTATAGTCACCTACCTTGGTGCAAAAGATTCATATATTCATCGGTCATTACCCTCTGAGACATAAACCATGTTGAATGAATAGACTATCGAGATCAACATTCATACTCAGGACAACCCACACATCCTCGAGATCACTCAATCTTTAGATGTCTGCTGAATAGGAAGCCATCACCTCTTTTCTTAAAAACCATAGCCACGCTTTTGCTTGGTCTTATGCAGACATGCCTGGTATTGACCCCACCATAGTGGTCCACAATATCATAACCATTCTAGATGCCAAACTTGTCAAACAAAAACTGAGGAAAATACACCATCGCATTACCCTTCTTGTCAAAGAAGAACTTCAACACCTTCTTTGTGGTTCCTTCATATTACCCATTGATTATCCTCATTGGATTTATAACATTGTCCCTGTCACTAAGGCGATAGGGGGACTCCACATTTACATAGATTTCCATGACCTCAACCTAGCTTTGCCCAAAAGATGACTTTCCTCTACCCGGTATTCACTAGTTGGTTGACCTTACAGCTGGTAACTAGATGCTATCACTCATGGATGGCTTCTCGGGTTATAACCAAATCTTACTTTCCTTAGAGGATCAATACAAAACCACATTCATCACCCTTTGGGGGACCTTCTACTATCGAGTCATGCCTTTTGGCCTTAAACATGCTTTGGTGCCACATATCAACAGGTTATGACTTATATCTTCCATGACATCATGCATCATATATTGGAAGATTACGTCGATGACATCCTTGCCAAATCTAAACGCCGCTCCGAGCACCTCACCGTCCTAAAAACCATATTTGACCGCCTTATTAAATATTATGTTCACCTTCATCCCAAGAAGTGTTTCTTCATGGTTCTCTCATGAAAGCTCCTGAATTTATCGTCTCCTTATGTGGTATAGAAGTTGACCCTGCTAAATTCAAGGCCATTCTAGAAATGCCTCCACCCACTAATCTTAAGCAACTCTGTAGCCTGCAGGGTAAGTTATAGTCTATTTTCCATTTCATTTCATAATTGTCTGATTGGTGTCAACCATTTCATCATCTTCTCAAGAAGGATGTCTCCTTTAAATGGGATGATGACTACCACAAAGCTTTTGAGGCCTTAAAACAATACCTTCTTCAACCACCTATACTCATTCCACCTAAAGACGATCAACCCTTCTACCTATATATCTCAACTACCGATCACTCCTTAGGGGCCATGCTCACTCATCGTGATGAACAACATAGGGAGCAGGCAGTTTATTACATAAGCCATACTATTTTGGACTACAAAACCTGATATACCCATCCCAAAAAAAAATTTTATCCTTAGTTTTCATTTCCACTAAGCTTTGCCATTACCTACTCAACCAAAAACCTATGTTGTCACCAACACCGACCCCCTTACACTTCATGTATACCAAACCTTGTCAAAATCAGCGTGCCACACGCTAGCTTATGCTTTTGGTGACCTTGACCTTGAATTCATCCAGCAAAATTCCATCAAAGGTTAAGCTATTGCCAACCAATTGGTCAACGCACCTATTTCCCGGGATCAACCCTCTAATTTTGATTTTCTAGATGAATCAATTGCTGCCCTTTCCTCGATGAACCCACTTACCAAATGACACTCATCTTTGATGGTTCCAAGTGTTAGCATGGTAGTGGGTCGAATTATGCTCATTACCCTTGATGATGAACCCATGCCTTTTTCTTTCAAACTCAATTTTGATTATAGAAACAATATTGTCGAGTATGAAGCACTCGTATTAGGTCTCCAAGCCAGCTATACCCTAGATGTCAAATCAATCAACATCTTTAGTGATTCTCAATTGGTCATAAACCAAGTCAATGGTATATACCAATGTCGAATGAGATATTTCAAAAGTACAAACATAATTTTGACATAATTTTGACCACCTTTGACCGTTATGCCATTCAAACCATTCCACATTCAACTAACAAATTTGCAGATACCATGGCCTACTTGGCTTCTCAAATACCCGCTTCACCTATCGATTCTAAAATATTTGTCACCATACAATGACTCCAATCACCCTCTTATTTACCTCATGACATTTAATCTATCGGAACCATTACCCCTGACTCGAGCAACCTTTGGTATAAACAATACTCCAACTATATTTCTCTCTCCATCTTACCTCCTGGTCTCACCCATAATGGACAACGTGCCTTCCTTAAAAAGGTCTCTCGTTACGTCATCATGGGGTCCTCCTCTATAACCGTGGATTTGATGGTATTATCTTACGATTCCTCACGAGTTCTAAAATTCCTTATACCATTAAGGAAGTTCATGATGGCATATGTGAAGGTCACTTTAGTGGCCTTGCTGTTGTTAAGCATATTCTTCTCCTAGGCTATTACATGTCGACCCTTAACCATGATTGTTGTGACTATGTAAAACATTGTGTAAAATGCCAACAACATGCCAACCTTCATCATACACCCAGTCACGCCTTACAAGTCACATGTGACCTTTGGCCCTTCTCTCAATGGGGTTTGGATCTTATCGGAGAGATCAATCCCCATTCTTCCCAATGACATCAATGGATCATCACCGCTACCGAATACTACACAAAATGGGTTGAATCCATACCACTCATCTCCACAAAAAGTTGAGAAAATATGTGAGTTCATCAATCATCACATCATTTGTCACTTTGGTGTTCCTCATTTCCTCATCGTTGATAATGGAAAACAATTCAAAAACAAAACATTGCAAAAACTTTGACGACACCTTCGGCATTCAACTAAGTTTCTCATCACCTTATTACCCATAGACCAATGGCCAAGCTGAATCCACTAACAAAACCTTAAACAAAATTCTCATGAAAGTGGTTAATGATACTAGGAAGGACTGGCATATGCACATTCCTTTTTCCCTGTGGGCATACCACACTAGTATTTGCACTTCCACTGCCGCTACACCTTTTTCTCTGGTCTACGGTATAGAGGCTATTCTGCCTCTCGAATTCTAGATCCCCTCACTCTGCATTTCTCTTCATGACATGCTCAATGATGACGAATTTTGTTAGGACCATTTAGCACAACTTGAGTTATTAGACGAACATCATCTTAATGCTCTTGACCATCTTCAAGTTTACCAAAAACGTATTAAACATTCCTCTAACAAACATGTCCATGAAGGAACCTTTCACGTTGGTGATCTTGTCCTGAAAGAAAATCAACAATAACCAAAGTAGAAAAAATTAAACAGGGAAAATTTTCTCCTAATTGGCTTGGACCATACATCGTGACCCATACTTATGGATCAGGTGCTTATTGTTTATCTTCACTCGATGGTAAACCCAAACTTGAGCCCCTTAATGCCTTGCATCTTTGACTATTCTACTGTTGACTTTTAGTCCTACCTCACCTTTTACCTCTTTCCATGCTCGTCCCTTCAACGACTATCCACTTCTTACACCTCACCAATGATTAAACAAGAGTCATGTGCATACCTGTCACTTATTATCTCCTCTTGAATATGTGTACCATGGCATTGCACATAGCATGATTCTCATGGATACTATTCATCTACCTTTAGATGAGATCCTATGGTTATTTCACCTTGCTTTCTCAACAAGAATCTGATTCTTCACCTTAGTCTTGTCCATGATTTAAAATCCTACACATGGGATCCAACTCCTTGAGTCAACTTCCAATAAAAAGATGAATCCCTCAAAAGGACATCTTCCTCTTTACAATCACTACTATAAATAGATTTCTCCCATGAAGGAAAACTATGTAAATCTCTTTTAAAAAAAAGAAAGAGAATCTAAAGCTTCCTGCATTGATCAACTTCACGAAGACCTCAAGGAGTTAATTTCCTCATCCCATATAGACTTCCCACATCGATCAATCTATCTCAAATATTAGTCAACACATAAATCCTTTTAGTTATGGACTTGCCTATTATGACCTTGGATATCTTTCCCAAATAGCATGCTACCTCATACCATATAAAAATTAACCACTTTTCACCCCTCTCACCATTCACACTCCCATTTCCTATTACCTCAAGGGACCTCTTAGAAACCATGACATTTGATGATCATGTGACTACTTTTCAACCTTAGAATAATCAATCATGTAATGTTTTTAGGGTCTTACGTTCATCACCTCCTCCAAGGTATGACCTACTCGGTATGATTCTAACCAATCAAGCATCTTTCTTTCCCCCTCTTATCTTTTGAACTTCTTTATTACATATTGATCACCTTATACTAGACTTGGTCCTCGACACTTACCTTTGGGGTAATCTTATTCTTTTTCCACAATCAAAATCACCTATACCAAATTTCCCATGACTCACCCACACATAATAGGCATAAACCCAAATCATGCCTAAAACATACCAACTCATTCTCATATCTTCATCCCTAGCTTATGGGAGAACTACATCGGCCTGAGGTCCTTTTTCCAGGACTATGTAGGTAGCACTCGAGGGCATGGGGCCCTTGGCTATTAGCTTGGCCACTCTCTATCTTAACCAATTCATATTTCATTTTCCTAAATCACATTCTACCCTACTTCATTTCCTTTTTATATCCAAAATTGGAAATTAAACCAAATAAACAACAAGTTGCTTCACATTTTTATCATCATCAAAACATACATTTATTATGACTACCATTTCTTTACTATCATCATGCATGTATTATATGACATCTTTAACATGACCCATATCATAATTCATTGCACAAATTAATGAATCACAACCTCAACCAATTTAAACTCAACTCTACCCATGACCTAGTTCAACGACACCTAACACCAACCTCACCGGCATTGGTAATGTTCCCTACCTTACTGTGGTCAATTACCCTATATCGACATCAGTTACCCTTGACCGGCATTAGTCACCCTCTCTTCCACATTTCCCACACTTTTTCCCTATTACCCTTCTTTTCACTCTTTTTTTTTTCCCTCACCCAACACTTACCACCCGACCATTCACCTCACCCTCCTGACCTCATCATTTACTACCCAACCTCGTCTTCTTTTGGTAAATTGTTATTTTACCCATACCTTGGCCCTACCCATGCCATGACCTAGATTCTTGGACCTGGAACATTGCTAGTGACCTTTGACCTGATGTGTTCATTATAACTTGTGGCACTATTACCTATGTTGATTGACCTAATGACCTTACCTTGCCTTTTTCCATGACTGTTTATCCTGACCCAACCCTTGATGTATTGGAACATACCTAAACGTTCCTACACCTAACCTGTGTCATGTTTCCTGACCATATCCTATACCTTGGATACTAGAATCACTGCAACCTTGTTTGGATAAACCTATCAACCTTAGACAATGTGGAGTTTTCTTACTCTTTAGCTTGGTACTGTGCTACAGTTTATACATGTGTGTGTGTGTTTGACTATTACTACCTTTGACCCTGGCCCATTACCTAGATTACCCGAGTAGACCTTTTTCCTTTTTTCCCTGTTATCCACATTCCTCTTCATCACATTCACCTTTTAATCAAACCACTCACTGCTTCTACCTTCTTCTTTATTAGTTCTGGTTTAAAGGGGATCACCTTCACCCACACCTGGGGCAACCACATCTTATTTTTGTCAACGCGTCACTTACCAATACAAGCTACACAACAAAAAGGGGCAAAATGTAGACACTTAAATTAGGTCATAATCCCCTTGGTCCCTCGTTAAATAAATACCCTGAACACATCCACCTAGCCATGGCCCCCTTCACCCCACTCTAATATTAATTTAATTAATTTAATTAAATTAATTCATTATCCTCACCATATTTATTATTTAAATATTCTAATTGGGATAATGCCCACATATCCACCTCACCTAGACACCTCATCAAGCCACCTCACCCTAAGACCTATTCTTAGTAAGTTGTCATAACTAACTACAACCTACCCAAACCTTAAAAATCAATGCCTACATTCCCTCTAACCAAATTCTTGTCCATTAGAAGGAGGCTTCCATGTTAATCCATGGAGTAAAAGAAATGAGATCCCAGAAAATCAAGGGGATCTACCCAATTTAGTAAACCTAGGAAATCCCACCCTAACCGACACCGATTACCCCCGAACCATTACCGGTTAATCCGGAACTACCATCGATTACCATTTAATCCCAAAAATAACCTTATTTCGAGGTTGGCACATTTCGAGAGAGAGAGACATATTCTAAGTATAATTGACAAAACCAGAGTGGCATGCAAGCAAAACCAACATCCGTACAAGTATCAGGACATCCATAGCCAATACCTGAAGCAACCAAAAATCCATTTGTCTTCACGGGAGCATCCAGGGAAGCACCAACACTACATCAAGTTCATTCCATTTGATCACCCACCATTTCCAACCAGGACATCAAGCTTGTAGAAACAATTAGTTTTGTTAACTCCGCATGTCCATTTTTATTTAAGCGAGATCCTTTTTCTTCATTTGTTAGTTTCTACTCCCATTCCCATTCCCACCATTTTACCTCCATGCAAACTTGACCATATTTTAACCCACACCCCTACATTTCCCATACCTAGACCTAAATCATTCCTGTGCATACCTCGGATTCATATGAATCTCACCATTTCCCTTCCATCTTCATCTAGCCCCGGATCTATCACTCAGCCAAGTCTTATTGATTCTCATGTACCTCAACCATACCGACGCCGGTCACCTATAACCATCACCGGTTAACCTAAACTGACGTCGGTCTTTGTGTCTTTTACTAGAAACCCAGATTAGAGCCTAAAACCTCCACCAAATACCTAAAACTACCCAGAACCTTACCTTGACCAATACCAATACCTTGACAGTGACCTTGACCTTCAGATTCAATCATAACCTAGCCTGTTTTGAACAAATTTGCTTATTATAGATGAATGAGATACGTAAATCATTTTAACTATAATAGGATTTACTTTATTATCAACATTAAGTTGTTTTAAATAGTGGATTGACAGATGCCTAGGAAGTATCACAATTCTGGATCTAGCACCCGCCAGGCAGTTCATCGCATATATTGTTTAACTTTTATTTGGTGGTCTTGTGTTCCATTTTAGGTAGTTCCTCCAAGAAAAAGGAAGCTCTCGGATCAGGCTGTGGATTCGAAGTCATACACACATAACAACCTACAACCAACATTTCAACAGTATTCCTCCTAGCCTATTACCCTTATTTGTTTCATCAACATTCTTAGAAACGCTCTAAAATCGGTGAAATGGGATGAGCTGATGGGTGCTCTTCGTAGGTGGGGAGATGATGGGTACTCCTATGTGGACTGAAGAAGTACTGTGGGTGATGGTTCTCTAGGTGGAGAAGCCAAAGGTGAAATAGTCTCGATATTAATGGAAGGCTCCTCCATGGGTGATGAAGGAGGTGAAAGGTGTTCCTCTGTGGGTGGAGGAATAGGTGAGGTGGGTTCAAGCACAGAAGGAGGGCTTCGGGATAGAATTTCCTCTATGGAAGGAATATGAGGTAATTGGGCAGCGCGGGTGTATCACTAAAAATAGCATGGACCTTGCGGGTATGGTTATCATGAGTCGAGGTTTCTCCAATTTGATCAGAAGAAGGGGCATCATTAGGAAAAGGTTTCTTGAAGATATGTAGGTTTTAATTGGTAGGTGCGTTAGGATTATCCAAGGTTAGCTTGCCTTTCTCGAGCATTTCTTGGACAATGTTTTTGAAGGTGATGCAATTGTCATCACTATGACCCTTTACTTGATGGTAGTTACAGAAGTCATGCTCTTTATACCATGTGGGTGTGGGATGAGTGGGTTCAAAACTAGTGTGTGGTTTCATGGGAGGAAGGGTGATGGTTCCAGCTTTGATGAGCTTTTCTAAGATAGAAGAATAAGGTTCCCTAATTGGGGTATATTTCCATTGTTCCCGTCTGAATTGAAAAGTCTAAATGGGTGAGAGATTAGATGAGGGGATAGCCTGATTTTATGGATGAGTTGGGCCAGCTTTGAGTACCAATGCATTAGTGGTCCCCTTGGTCTTTGAATGATTGTTATATGGTTTTGAATAAGAAGAGGTATCATTTGACTTGAATGCCGAGTTCTTATTGCGTAATTGAATTTTCTTCTCTTCAATGGCCCGAATCTCTAGTTTTTCATGCCATGGTAAATGCTTCATCAAAGGTTCATAAAGTTTAGACCTGCGAGGTCGTGAGATATGCCTAGCACAAGCCTATGTGAAGAGTTCGATGAGTTCGGTTTGTGGTAGTTAGAATGTAAGTTGATTGATCGAAAGCCAATGAGCAACAAAATCTGTAATAGATTCATTGTCATACTGACACGTAGAGTATAGGTCAGTCATGGTAACCTTCTTAATGATATTAATGGAGAAGTGATCCAAGAAGGCTTGGGCTACCTAATTAAATGAGAATATAGAGTGTCTAGGCAACCCACTATACCAATCTAATGCGGGTCCAGTTAGAGACATGGGAAAGGTCCTCAAGAGTAAAGCATCATCATGGGCGATCAGATAACACCCGTGTTTGAAAGATTACAAATGTTGTTGTGGGTATTCTTTGCTATTGAAATGGTTGAATTTAGGAATTTCCCAATGCATGGGATATGGATGGATAGGAATGGATGGATGTATAGGATCATTACAAATCTCATCGTAGGTGAGAGTGTTATGGGAGCTAGAAACCGATGCCTCTAATGTTTGCATCTTGTCCATCATTAACTTAATTAGGTCGTTGGTAGGTTATGATGGATGGGTGACTCCTGTAGCATAAGAGGGTTGGTGTTGGGCATATAATGGGGGTGGAATTCCAGTATATGGTGCTGCCATATAGGTAGATTAAGAAGAAGGTAGTGAAATAGGGGGTACGTACCCAGAGTGAATAATAGATGAAACAGAGGTCCGATAGTTTGTATATGGAGGTGGAAGGGTTGTGGTGACCTATTGGTAATGGGGGCTAAAGATTATGGAATAGAAAGGATGATGTTTTGAAAAAGGGTAGGGGTCACCAACACCGAGGTGGATGTGTAGCTATGGGTATCTGCAAGATAATAGGCACAGATGAGGTTGTGTTCAAGGTGGTTGGCAAAGGTATAGTGGATGTGGCGGGTGCAACGGATGTAGTAGATGTTACAGTCATAGCGGGTATAGGGCCTAGCTGTGAAATAACTAGGGTAAGGTAGATGTGGATAGGGGGCTGACCCAGGAATGGGAACGAGAGTCGGGGGGATAGATACGGGCATGCCGTATATCAACTAACCCGAGGCATCTCGAGTGGATGAGTGGGAAAGGTAAAACTGCAATGTAACAAGATTTTAATCAAGGAGTCGTGCGAAATCCTCGTCTCTGTGGCAATAATGATAGGTTGGGTAGGATCCATGGGTGATAAAATAGAAGGTGGTGAAGGACTAGGGGAGTGGTTGACGACTGACATGGAATATGAGGGCATTCACTTGGCTTCGGGTCAGCACCATGTGAACAGGTACTAATTGGGTTGGACTGTTTTCTATAAATGACATAGAAATATAGTAGAGATAGGAGAAATAGGTGGTAGTAGGTGGATTAGGTACCAAATGTCAGCTAGAATATTTGCACAGTATAACCGATGTTGGTTAGGGTAAACCAACGCCGGTCACAGGTAACCACGGTCGGTCACTATGGAAAGTGGACAGTTGGTCAAAACAAGGTAAAAGGCCAATAATTTTCCCAGTATGCAAGATGTTAATGGGACTTACCAGTCAATGAATATGATAAGAGTGACAAAGACTCTGAATAGTCAAAGAAGGTGAATAGGTGTCCTTTTGGGTAGGTTAAAAAAGAATAGGGAACTGACGCTAGTTGGGTGAAACCGATGACGGTCAGAGGGTAAATCGATGATGGTTGCTGACCGACACCGTTAATCTGTGAAATTGAAATAGTGATGAAGAAATTGTGGTTGTGAGTTAAAATTAATGTGGAATCAAACCTAGAATCCTAAGAATGATGGGAATATGGTCCAAGCACACTCAGATGAAGCTGGAATACACCAATTGTGATGAGGAGCATGCAAGGAGAAACAAGAAAAAATTAAGAATGAAATCCTCTCACCTCAAAACACAAGCCAAGCAGAAACACTAAGAAAAATATGATCCTAAGAGTGCTTTTTCTATTATGTTTGTTTAGCTTATGCTATTTAAGGACTGACTCATGAATTGTAGAATAGATTTTTTTGGTGAGGATGGCTTCCTACAAAGAAGGAGATCTATAAGGAGAGGTTTCAAGTATGTTATGGTGGGGGTGGATTGTCCTCTGATGGGGTACTGGAAAGAGATAACTAGCAGGGTGCCCATTGTGCCATGATTGTGTGATCACCTACAACTTCTTCCGGGTGAGATGTTGTTTAAAAATGTGTATATATATTTTTATTTTGTGGTGTTTAGATAAGACTCAAAGAGAGAGAAATATAAAGAAAGTGCTTTCAATGATTCATTTGTCAACCATTAGCTGGGAATGACTTCAAGTGTATAGGTTTCCCTCAATTAATGTGAGCTAATGCGGAAAATTAGAATGAAATGCAATGATTTTTAAACCCAGATCGAAATGAAGAATTTGATGCCACAAATAGATGAATGGGAGAATGGATGCTCTTTCACTAATGTGATACTAATGAAAGTGAATAAATTTTCATTTTAGGCACAAAAATATGATTGCTTTTAGACAATAGAAGAGAAGAATATTCCAAGGGATAAAGTTTAATGTAAGAACTTTTTATAAAAGAAAAAAACATACAACATTTTCACCTAGAAATGAAAGAGTACAAAGAACCCCGAATGGGTCCCACCGAGCATGCTGAAATGTTTCACTTGATTCTAGAGCGTTTTTTCGAATGTTGACAAAACAAATAAGGGTAATGGGTTAGGAGAAATACCTGTTGAAATTTTGGTTGTAGGTTTTTGCGTGTGTATGATTTCTGAATCCCCAACTAATCGTGAGAGATTCCTTTTTGCTTGGAGGAACTACCTGAAATGGAACACAAGACCACCAAATAAAAGTTAAACAATATATGCAGTGGACTACCTAGTGTGTGCTAGATCCAGGAAGTGTGATACTTCCTAGATGACTGTCAATCCATTGTTTAAAGCAAATTAATGTGAGAAATAAAGGAAATCCTACTGTAGTTAAAATGATTTAGGTATCTCATTCACCTATAATAAGAAAATTCATTCACAACAGGCTAGGCTATGATTGAATATGAAGGTCAAGGTCACTATCAAGGTATTGGTATTGGTCAGGGTAAGGTTCTGGTGGTTTTGGGTATTTGGTGGAAGTTTAGGAGTTTTGTTCTTGGTTTCTGGTAAAATACATAGAGATCGATGTTGGTCTGGTATGACCAGTATCGGTTTAGGCTAATCGGTGATGGTTTTGGGTAACCGACGTCAGTATGGTCGGGGTATAGGAAACTCAATAAAAAAATGGCAAGGTGGTAGATATGAGGTTAGATGAAGATGGAAGGGCAATGGAAAGATTCGTATGGATCTGAGGTATGCATAGGAATGATTAAGGTCCAAGTATGGGAAATGTAAGGGTGTGGATAAAAATATGGTCAAGTTTGCATGGAGGTAAATGATGGGGGTGGAAATGAGAGTAGAAACTAGTAACAAATGTAAAAGGATCTACCAAATGATAAATGGATAAGTGTTGGTTAACAAAAATTACTATTTGTATGAGCTTGATGCCTGGTTGGTAATGGTGGGTGATCAAATGGAATGAACTTTATGTAGTGCTAGTGCTTCCTCGGATGCTCCTCGATGGTAGATGGCTGTGTGATTGCTTTACGTACTAGCTACAGATGCTCTGATGTATATATTAACGCTGGTTCTGCTTGCATGTAGCTCTAGTTTCGTCACTTGTTCTCAAAAGATGTGATTATCTCTTAGAAATGTGCCAACCTCAAAATAAGGTTGTTTTTGGGGTTAAATGGTAACCGATGGTGGTTCTGGCTTAACCAACAGTGGTTAAGGGTAACCGACATTGGTTAGGGTGGGATTTCCTAGGTTTACTAAACTAGGTAGATCCCCTTGATTTTATGGGATCTTGTTTTGTTTATTCCATGGATTAGCATGGAAGCTTCCTTCTAATGGGTGGGAATGTGGTTAGAGGGAATGTAGGTATTGATTTTTAGGGTTTGGGTAGGTCTTAGTTATGAAAACTTACTAAGAATAGGTCTTAGGGTGAGGTGGCTTGATGAGGTGTCTAGGTGAGGTGGATATGTGGGCATTATCCCAATTAGGATATTTAAATAATAAATATGGTGAGGATAATGAATTAATTTAATTAAATTAATATTATAGTGGGGTGAAGGGGCCATGGCTAGGTGGATGTGTTTAAGGTATTTATTTATTGATGGACAAAGGGGAGTGTGACCCAATTTTAGTGTCTACACCCTCATCTAGATCTCGTGGACCCGTAAACTCCACTCCTTCATCTACTCATATCTCACTAACTCATCCTAGAGGATAGTACTTATGTTGTTTAATCCACATCAAATGCCCAAATTTGTCCTCTATGTCATTTTCCACAAGTAGAAAAGTCCAAATGAACTTTTCCAAATGTGGGTTTTTCATTTTATTACCAAATTTTATTGATCGACATTGATCGAGAGCCCTAGTTGATTAGTGTCGGCTTCTCATGACCAATATCAGTTTACCTTTGACCGGTATCGGTCATCCTATCTAAGCCCATTTTTCCTAAATTCACCACATTTGAATACCAAAAAGCCATTTTTTCTTGCTACCCTACCCTTACCCAAGCCCTTGTGGCTCACCATATCACCTTATAACCTAGCCTACGACCTTCATTTCATTTGGGGAATTTTTTTCCTGTACCGCAACCTTACCTACAGCCTTACCTATCAACCCAACCTGACCTCACCCATTTGACACTTGAATTCACTCAATCGCTATACCTTGTGATGATGCTACTCATGTTGTTTAGCCTACCGACCTTGCCTTTCCTGATGTCATGTCATTTATCATGACCAAATATTTTGGTATTTTGGAACACACCTAATGTATGTTCCTACTCCTAGCCTAGTTGTGTTTCAAGACCATATCTTATACCCTAGATACCTGACCACATCAACCTTGTTTGGATAAACCTATTGACCTTTGACGATGTAGAGTTTGTGATCTCTTTAACCTAGTGCCTTGTCGCATTCTAAAAATGTGCATGCATTTGAATGCCCCTACCTATTACCTACACCCAAAATCACCATTTCCCATGCTTGTACCATACCTTATTTTTCATCACCTACCATTTTATCAAACCCTTAGCGATTAAGCCTAATACTTCCTCAATTCTAGGTTTGAGGGGGATCATCTCCACCCATACGTGCAGAAACCACTCTTGTTTTTGTTAGGGGCACTCATCAATACAAGCTATGCAACAAAAAGGGGCAAATGTAGACACCCAAATTTGGGACACATCCCTTTAACCCCTTTTAATTCATTAATTCGACACATATACCTAGCTATGGTCCCCTTCACCACATTGGTATTAATTTAATCACCTATAATTAAATTAATCCTCATCCTCATACTATTATTAATTTAATTACTTTAATTAGATTAATATCCACATCATCCCTCCACCTCATCCTAAGACCTATTCCTAGCCTATTGATTAACTAAGACTAAGTCCCTACTTATCCCAACCAACTGGGATTTAGTCTAGCCCTAACATTAATTCCCTATTTCTTCTCCAACAACACTCCTACTTATCTAAGTGCCATTCTCCACTTGAGACCTAGAATGAGGATTCAAATCATGCCAAAAATAGCAAAGATTAGACTATTTTTGGTAACTTGGACTTATTTTCCGTAACCAACGCCGCTTATCCCTCACCGTAGCACCAAATCACCTAACCACCATCAATTAGGTTAAATAAGAGTTTCTAACTCTTTGTTTCGGGTTCTAAATTTGGATTTCTTGGCTTGCAATTATTTACATTCATACTCTCAAGTGTTCATATGACCTTGTGATGAACCAAATCCCCTCTCAACATTTAGACGTCATTTGGTTCACCCACAGGTTCTTCCAGAGCTCCAACACACGCACTAGGAAGCATCATATTGCCCTGTTTCCATATTCACTCGGATCACCACCTTCTACAACCGTCACCACCATCCACCTCCAGGTTACATTCAATAAGTAATTTTGATCTCTCCATTTGCATTTCTAATAGCTCAGATTGTTTTATCAAGCTATTTACTTTGGACACCACCCTTCTACCTTACCAAGGTCTAATCTCCAAAGGCCTTCGACCAACCTTCTATTCATTCAACCTCCCACACTTTGCCTAAACCTTTGAATCAACATCTTTGAGTCTTAAAAAAATCCCACAAATCCATCCAAATCCCCATCACGCTCTATACAATCACGAGAGAGTTCACAAGTCTCATTTTTAACATTACCACTAAATTTCCCATATCGACACCGGTCACCCAACTGATGTCGGTCTATCTCCATAGCCGCATTAATCACCTAACCAACATCGGTCTCTAAAATCGACAATTTTCCCTAAACTAGAAAGTTCATAACTTTCCCAAAACAATCCAAAACCTTACCCAACTTCATCCAGACTCCACCTACAACCATATACCACACCTACAGACCTAAACCAACCTCCCAAACCAAATCCTAACCTTTCTTGTTAAGTTAAATTCATTTATTGTACATTGTAGGAGATACCTAAATCTTATAACTATAGTAGGAATCATTACTTTATTATTTCTTCTCGCATTAATTTTTATTAAACAAAGGATTGACAACCATTCAAGGAAGCATCACACTTCCCAGATCTAGCCATCACTAGGTAGTCCTCTGACTCTTGCTATTTAATATTCTCTGGTGGTCTTGTTGTAATTTACAGGTAGTTCCTCCTAGCCAAAAGGAATCTCTTGCATTTAGTTTGATCAAAATTCTACAACACACGAAATGCCTTCTTCCATCTACATAACATAGGTATTGCTCCTACACCCATTATCCTTATCTATTTTATCGCATTACTTTGAGGTGAAACAACAACTAGGTAGGAATAAAAATTTCTTGGAAGAGGATGTTTTCTTGTGTTGCACCATTTTCCAGCCATTAGAAATGTCCATAATAGGAAGAACAACTTCCAACCCATCAACTCGACAGATATGTATTATTTTCTAAAGGAAAAAGAGGCGATATGTTTTCCTTTGCTATCTGTGTCAAACAGATGGTTCCACATTTTTATCCTTCTAAATTTCATCATTTGAGTATCCTTTACTTACCATCCTGGAATCTCTCTAAGAGGAGATTATGAAATTGATTTAGCTACTTCATCATGTGAGTTCAAATCAGTTTGTTGGTATAACTCTTCTTTGGTATCAAAGACTAAACATTTTAGGAGGGCATATTTCACCGCTTTCTTTTGTCATTTTTGTGCTTATCCATCCCACACACAATAGTAATGTTTCCTAAAGAAAAACACCTTCCACATAATAAGGGTAAGCCTTCATATTCTCGAGGATATGTCTATGATCTATTTTGGAATTTGATCTCTATATTAGCAGGGATATGTTTAGATGTGTCAAGATCAACAAGAATTTTGGTAATGGTTTTGTGCATAAAATCAGTGGTTTGGGGGTCAATATATAAGATGTTTCTCAATAGATTTCCAATAGTGATTAGATAAGGAAGGTCCCAAAATTTTAGGGGTAAGTGCGGAAACCTAATCCAGATTGGTTTACAAGCAAAGGATTTAGTGAATGGGTTAATGGATGGAAACTAAGGTTTCAAGATTAGGTAGTGTGATTGAAAAACCCAAAGTTTTCTAGCTATGTTGTGCTTATCTTATATTAAAGAAAAAGCAATAATAAATGCTCCTTTAGCACAAGGGTATAGATCCAACCCACCTGTGAGAAGTGGAATCAAATTATTCGAGGTCTAGGTATGGAGGATAGGTAACCTAGGCCAAAACCACTAAATCTCCTTATCGAGTGTGCTCTTAGTAGTAGCATTTGGTATCAAGGACTTCCTCCCCAAATGTTACGTAAGGGATGGTATCGAGGGACAATAGGTTTGAAAACTCTCCTACCCTACAACACCTTAGAAAAATATCATCCCTCCTTCCCCCATACTACATTATGATCTTTCATGACACTTGGAACATGTCAAACATGAGAAATAGTGGGTGAAAATTTCATGCCACCACAAACCCAAGCATTGTTCCTACCAGGCTCGATCAAGGAATGCCACCATGAGAAAATAGGAGCTCCTCATTTTCATTAGGTTTTGAGGTAGATTAAAGAGGGTTGGAGGAAGAGTGGTTAGGGTGCTTAGGAAGAGAAGAAGAGCCATTTTTCCCCGTGAATGCTAAACTAATCTAAGATTTGAATTCATGACCAACCTGCACCTCCAGAGATCCACAATAACAACCAAATTCATTGTTGTTATTGTCTGTAATAGCTCCTCTAATCCTGCCGCCTCCATTGCCACTAGAACAGGAGTCCTGACTCTAACATTAGTAGAAAAAAGGGACATTATGCCATGAGAAACTAGAATTTCCCTTCCTCCAACCCGAGTAGTCAAACAAGATCATGGTCGCCATCACTAGTCAGCCTACATCTAGGGTTTGAATAAGGGAGTCATAACTAGGGTTTGTAGGAGCCTTCATCACAAATCGATTAGTACTATTTAATTCATATTTTTTTCTTTTAAGAATAAAAAAGCATTTTTAATTTTTTTTTTCAGAAACAAAGTTACAAAACCATTGTAGTTGCAAAACACCCCGCAACTAGATTGTTAGTTTTTTTACAAGAAAATCGCAATACAATCATAGTTGTGACTAACATGCGACCAAAATTTTGTTTTTTTATTGATTTTTATCGACATGCAAAACCAAATGTTAGATATGTAATAGAAATGTTAGGAAAAAAACTAAAAAGAGTACAAAACCCTAAATAAAACATTATTAGATTAAAAAAAGAAAAGATTTACCCACAATCAAAATGGTCCACCATCGTCACTAAAATGTATGCCTAAATTTGGATCACCTACAAGATTTATTAGTTGATATGAAATATAAAAATAAATGCTAATTAAAATAGAGCAGGCTTAAGGTTCCATTATAAAGAGAAGTAAAATTATCATTTCTTTCATTGAATAAAGTGGGTAAACACTCTTCAAGATATAAATCTAAACTCGCACACAAGCACACTTGAAAATGTTAGTTGTTTTGGTGGTTAGGGACCTACCTCGACTCGAGATCCATAACCATATTAAGGAGATAAAATACATTTTATTGATTACAAAGACAAAATAACAAATGAAAATGAAAAATATACCTAACTCAAATTTTAAGACAATTGCAATTGCAATTCAACAAAAATTACACAAATTTTACAAGCTAAGCGCTGCTTCGGGCTGTCAAGAAAATGTTAGGAATTAGATTGAAACATGCAAAAAAACATGTGCACAAGGTTAAGAATGGTGCACATAAGGGCACATGATTAAAAAAGGTTGTGGGTGGGACTGTGCATACAAACAACAAGGTTAAAAACTTAGCTATTTTCCAAGGATAGGCTAAAAATAGAGTTGGAATGCTAGTCATGTAAAGAAAATCATATCGGCTCGGGCGCTTAAGTAAAGTCTATCTTTAGGAAAAACACATGGAGATCTTGGATTAAATAAAACACATGTATATGGATAATATTAGGATTAAATCAAGTCTTATTTAAAGGATGATCTATTATTAGATGTTTTGTAAAAGTGTGCATGTATAGTACACATGGCTATTTTTTAATACGGCTATTATTAGGAGATCGTATGGGAGGTGAAGGGAAATTCCCACCCCTATATATACCTATTGTTGTAACACCTCTCATCAGTAGACACCAAATTTGTGTCTTACGACCCCCGTGCCCCGCATCCCATTTCGCAACCTAACCTCATCACCTAAACCTTACACAATTATTTATTAATTACCTTATAATTAATAAATCCACATCGCCATACCCTGCCACCTCATATCGCCACCTCATCATGACCTAGTCTTAACCCTAAAACTAACCTAATTAAGACCTATAACTTGGTCCATATCCACACCTATGACTAATTACTCCTCACCCGCACCTAAAACCAACTTCATAATGACTTGACCAAGCCCGCAACCAATCCTTCGGAAGAAAAGGAGGGAAAGTTGGCTATTTTACCAAAAATAGCCCGCTTTGACTTGACCGATACCGGTTCCTACTCGATTGCCGTCGGTTACGTAACCGCCATCGGTTCCCTGTAAATGACCACTTCCAACCAAAAAAGAAGGATCGGATTTTCATTTGAGGAAAAAAGAGGAGAGATTATTCAAAAGGATCCGGATTTGCTGAGCCAAGCAGAGACAAGTGAAGAAACAAGAAGAGTTCACAGAGAAGGACATCAAGCCCAAGACTGCAACTGCACAACCAGAGCCCTCGTGACACTCACCTGATCATTGGGTCGCTGTCAGACGTCCTATCTCGAGTTCTACCTTTGTCATCACAATTCTTGGACTGCATTCTCGCAATAAACGGTAAGTAGAATCTTGTATGTTCTCTTTGATAACATTTCTTAGAATTTTGAATCACAAATGGCCATAAAATCTATTCCCAGATCTACTACCCAGCAACACATTACATCTAACTATCATTCTTCTACCCTCTCATCACCCCGTTACCTAATCCCACTCATTTATTAGCCTTAAAAACAACACAACCACTCTACAACTGACCCTCACCAAAAGCCCCTAAAACATAGAACCTACCGATATCGGTTAGCAGCAACCGGTATCGGTTACCTTGACTCAAAACCAAAAACCAGCCTTTCCCCCTACTTGTTTCAACGAGGCAATTAAATTGTTATTTTACAATCTTTTGTGTTAATTCATATTAGCAGGGGAACTGACCACCTTCGAAAGGAAGTTTTATATTTCCTGGGCCCAAGGCAGTTCCCTCATTTATTGTCTAATTAGAATCTTGTGGTCTTGTATTCTTATTTACAGGTAGTCCTTCCAAGACAAAAAGGAGTTCTTCGCAATCAACCTGATCTTTCTCTACGGTACGCGCACACCATCTCGACATTCAATAGGTATTCCTCCTAGCCCTAACCCTTATCTATTTCTAAAAGGAATGAAAGGATAGAAGCAACTCTATTCCCAAAAGTTGAAACATTCCGTGCGAAACATTTTGGCACGCCCGCAGTGGGACCCATTTCGGGTTTCTGTTTCTCTTGTTTGCTTTCATTTAGGGAGCATACTTGTTGTTGGTTGTTTTTGTTATATTCAGTAAAAGAATTTGTCTTGCTTTCCCAGTTCTGGCATTAGTGAAAGTCATCTTATTTGCTTCATCGAATATCATTTTTGATTTGGGTTTAAAACACGTGCATTACATTCTTGCTTGTTGTTTTCAATTCTAGTGAACATAGACTAAGTAACAGGTCATACACGTGGGGGTGATTTCCACGGTATTGACAGGAAATTAATCTTATTTTCAATGCACAACACATACCGAATCACTTCATAATTAACACAACAGCTCAAAACATCCCCCCTTTTCTGCAGGTATTCCTCCGCCCGATTGAGGTAACCTTATAAGCCAAAACAAACTTGACATTTCCTCTAAGTCTTCTTTTAGGATTCTGACATCATTTTACGTCTAAAGGCATAAGCCCATGATAATTTAAATTAACCCTAGGGTTAGTCTCTAGATTTGCATGTGCATCTTGCTTGTTTTCAGTTCTGTTTTCTCTGTTATACACTGTCTTCTGTCATCACCTCAAAACAATTGATAAATGTACTAAGCTTTGTTAACAATCAAGTCAGTAGCTTCTTATATTTTCTTATACTAGTCTTATTACACCGATATCGGTTAACTGATCGACGTCGGCTATAGTCTAACCGACATCGGTTATCGACCGATATCGATTCTTGTCTTTTTACGCTTCGACAAACTAAAGAACCTACCAATTTCACCATTCTGAGTCTGTTTCTGTTCCTGATAGATTGAAACCCTACTGTGTACTCCTGTCCATGGTTGTTATCACTCGAAAGCAAGCCGCCACCATGGTTTCACATGCTTGCTCTATGCCTTTGCCTGAATCACCCCCTTCACATTCTGTGGGGAATCCTACGGACACCAGCGAGGTTCCTAAAATTCCTGTGGGAGATAAAGAATTTGCCAAATTTCTGGATGCTAATCCTAGCGCTGTACAATACTATTTGTCTCATGCCCTTGACCGTACACCCGACGGTCAACTCCTTGTTGGCATGCCTATCAGTATAACTGCTCATTTAGCCCCTTCTCCGCCTGATAACTCCATTTTTCCTTCCGCATCCTTAGTCTCATAGCCTACCTCAGCAGCTGCAGGGGTTCATATGGCATAGATTGGCTTTCCTTTGGTTAATCTTGGGTCCAACATGTCATTACCGCCGACTGATCCTACCTCGCTCTCTTACAGCATCTGCTCTGCTTCATGACTTGCTCTCTGCCACCTATCCACACGAGCTTTCCTTCTCAAGCTCCGCCCACCTTTTCATTTCCACACACATATCCGGTAACCTCAACAGCTTATATAGGACATCCCTATTCGGTTGCCTCAACACATTCGTCCTCCATACCTTATCAACATTTAACCCCACCATTGTCTAGTAGTGGCCCTTGGCCCAATTTGCCTCCGTTTACCACAACCACACCATCATCTCATCCAACTACTGATTTAATTAAACAAATGATGGACAAAATGCAAAATCTGGAGGCTTCTGTTTCAGGAAGTCGTAGCACCTTGACATACGAGCAAGTTTGTCGGGAGCCTATCCACCCTTCAGTCCCCCTTCATTCATATCCTCCTCAATGGGAATTACCAAAATTTACCCGTTTTAATAGTAAGGAGGACCCTCAACAACACTTACGATCATTTAGACATGTCATTATCCGATTGCTCACAATGACGCTTTACTACTTCGCACCTTTCCCATGTCCTTATCAGGACCCACCTTGGAGTGGTACAGTGCTTTAACCCAGCACTCAATCTTCTCTTTTAACCAGCTAGCCCAATCTTTCTTGGATCATTTCTCCATTAACATTGCCAAGAAAGTATCTATCACCGACCTCTATGCCATCTGACAATTTGAAGACGAATCTATCACAGATTTTGTTGGACGATGGCGAGGCCTTATCAACCAAATTACGTATGCCTTGCCTCGCATCAACTTATCGAATCATTTACGCGGCCTGCGCTAAACACATCTCTCCTACCCTCCAAATTCAAACTTTCCGTACATTTGACGAGGTTTTACTATGGCTCAAAACTAGAGATTTGAGCCTTAGAGGAAGAGAAATTGCGGTTGCGCAACAAAAACCCCACTTTTCAAACCCAAGATTCCACCAACAAACCTAACACCACCAATCCTCACCCATCGACTGCTTTGAAATCAAAAGGATCCGTGCACGCGGTGATGGTCAAATCCCAACCACTGTCTAATACCCCGCCAAAACCACCTATAAGTATAAAGTAGAGCCTATCAACTACACTCCCTTGGGAGAAACATATGGTGTAATATTGGAAAAATTGCTTAAAGCAGGAGCCATTACCTTACCTCCCGTTAAACCTCACTCCGGGTTTGATTCCACTCGCACGATACCTTCTTGGTAAAAATAAAATGACTTCAGAATTTCCACCGCATAAAGGGACACAAATCATGAGAACTCGCAAGATGTTGAAAAACATAGTGCAGAAATGGTTGATGCGGGGATATAGCCCTCGATAATCCTAATGCCCTCGCTAACCGAAATTTGAAAATATTCAAAAAACCATTCCCGAATCATTCTTCTAACAAGAATCTAAACCAAGATATTTTAGCCGAGGAGAGTATTCATGAGATCCATGCAGCTTTGATTCCCAGCCAAAGACCTCTATCGAACAAATTCTGAATCAAGCCTCTTCACTAATGCAGGAACCCGAACCCCCTTCCTCGTCATCAAGACAAACTGAAATCCTCGCTGCCTTTACCCATCAAGGAATTAACCACCCAAAGTTCCCTTCTCACAAATGAGCCTTCTTATACCACATCCTTGTAAGACTGTGAGTGGATGTTATCTAATTTATCTATTTCCCAAACGTCTCCTTCTACTATTCTTGCTATACAAGAGGAAGGCTCACCACTTCTTTTGTCATCCTTAGACGAGAAACCTCTTGAACCGACATCACCACACTCTTTAAACATGACGGATCCTCTCAAACACACCCTCCCACCTATTAGTCCTTCATCGCCTAAATCTTTTCAGCGACCGGTTGACCTCTTAACGCCCATTGATACAGTGCCTCATCTACCCCTATATCACCCCCACAGTGGACCGGAATCACAACCCACCTTTCTTCCATACAAAAGTTCCTATTCACACGTGAGGACTGTCATTCCCCAGAAGATAGACGAGTCCTATGGGAACGTTTGAGTACACCATATTCTACTCAAATGCAGATGACCGATCCAGATGCTTCTACCATATACCCGAAGTGTTTACGCGTGTTAAAATGCCTATGTCCTCATCTTCACCCCCATCTCTGCCAAATACCTCATCCACTTCTATTAACTCGACCAAATATTCTCCTACGCTTGGGACCTCACCACTACCTAGTCTAACACACCCACCTAAGCGGCTTGATTTATCCAAAATAAAGCCGTCCATCCCATTAAGAGACAGACTCAATCTCCTCAACCTATGCCTCTATCACAACTAAAACCATCATCATCACACCTACCTTCCATATTAGGACCTCACCCTCCACCTTGCATCAATATATCATACCTCCTGCGTTTTATTTAGAGCGACCTACACCTTCTCGCACTCATACAGAAATCCAAGGGTATAGCAAAACCGTCACCCCGTGGATCCTGCCCACCTATTAACCATAAAAAAATTCCATCATCAAAAGATTTGTTTTCTGTCACTCCTATTTCTCCGTGGTTGTTTTCTAATACCACATCATCTGTGGCCTCATCATCCAACCTAGCTTCTGCGTCAAAGAAACCACAGTTAGTTAAAACCCATTATCAAAACTCCTTGGCTAAACCACCACCCATACAAACCAACCATACCACGTCATCACCAGAATCGACCCAGTCAATAGCCTCCTCTTCCTCTGACTTTGACCCACTCAAAGGGTCTTATGCCAAAATCCTTGCTATGTTGGTAGAGAATGCTACCATTTCCCTACCCCCACTTACACCTTATGATCCATTTAAACCTCGACCTATAGGTTACGATGAGTCTAAAATTTGCGCTTACCACCACACACCAGGACATGACGTAGAGGGATGCAAAGCGTTGAAAGCCATACTTCGCTAGTCACCTCTCTCCGATAAAAAAATTAAGAAAGACAACTTACGAAGAGAGAGACCTTTAGCTTCAATTCCCTCTCCTATACCACCTGTCCCCGCCTCACCAAGATCTATCATTATTACAGCCCCACCTCTCGAAGACCATGACCTATCCCTACTGTCTTCCTCCTCTCGTATTCACGAGATCAATATGATTAGTGTTGCTACTCGAGGGTAGAAAAACAATGGGAAAGCGAAAGAAAACACACCTGCGGCATCTCTTTCTCCGTCCACCATCCCGATTGCACCACCACCTAAAGTGGTTATTCATGGACCCGCCTACCCCGTCTCTAATGGAATTGCCCACCGAACCATGATCAAACAGCTTCACCAATCACCTGTAAAAATGACACTGTATGATCTCATTCAGACTTCTGAATCTCATCGACAAGCTCTCGTTGAAATGATTACCTATACCCTTAACAGGGGTAACCACATCTTATTATTGTCCGTATAGCTTTAACAAGACAAGCTACACGACAACAAGGGGCTAATGTAGACACCAAATTTGTGTCTTATGACCCCCTTATCGTGCCTCGCATCCCATTTCGCAACCTAACCTCATCACCTTAACCTTACACAATTATTTATTAATTACCTTATAATTAATAAATCCACATCGCCATACCTGCCACCTCATATCGCCACCTCATCCTGACCTAGTCTTAACCCTAAAACTAACCTAATTAAGACCTATAACTTGGTCCAAATCCACACCTATGACTAATTACTCCTCACCCGCACCTAAAACCAACTTCA
Organism: Taxus wallichiana var. yunnanensis; assembly: GCA_018340775.1. NCBI lineage: Eukaryota > Viridiplantae > Streptophyta > Pinopsida > Cupressales > Taxaceae > Taxus > Taxus wallichiana. The sequence continues at coordinate 503,224,900 of CM031234.1, forward strand.
TAATGACTTGACCAAGACCATGAACCAATCCTTCGGAAGAAAAGGAGGGAAAGTTGGCTATTTTACCAAAAATAGCCCACTTTGACCTGACCGATACCGGTTCCTACTCGACCGCTGTCGGTTGCATAACCGCCATCGGTTCCCTGTAAATGACCACTTCCAACCAAAAAAGAAGGATCAGATTTTCATTTGAGGAAAAAAGAGGAGAGATTATTCAAAAAGGATCCGGATTTGCTGAGCCAAGTAGAGACAGGTGAAGAAACAAGAAGAGTTCGCAGAGAGGACATCAAGCCCAAGATTGCAACTGCACAACCAGAGCCCTGTGACACTCAGCTGATCATCGAGAGGGAAGACATCTCATCTTCGGGTCATCAGGACATCCTATCTGAGTTCTACCTTTGTCATCACAGTTCTTGGACCTGCATTCTCGTCAATAAATAGTAAGTAGAACCTTGTATGTCTCTTTGATAACATTTCTTAGACTTTTTGAATCACAGCTGTCATAAATCTATTCCCAGATCTACTACCCAGCAACACATTACATCTAACTATCATTCTTCTACCCTCTCATCACCCCGTTACCTAATCCCACTCATTTATTAGCCTTAAAAACAACACAACCACCCTACAACCGACCCTCACCAAAAGCCCCTAAAACATAGAACCTCATCGATATCGGTTAGCAAAGAACTGGTAGACGGTTGCCTTGACTCAAAACCAAAACCAGCCTTTCCCCTACTTGTTTCAATGAGGCAATTAAATTGTTATTTTACAATCTTTTGTGTTAATTCATATTAGCAGGGGAACCGACCACCTTCGAAAGGAAGTTTTATATTTCCTGGGCCCAAGGCCCTCATTTATTGTCTAATTAGAATCTTGTGGTCTTGTATTCTTATTTACAGGTAGTCCTTCCAAGACAAAAAGGAGTTCTTCGCAATCAACCTGATCTTTCTCTACGGTACGCGCACACCATCTCGACATTCAACAGGTATTCCTCCTAGCCCTAACCCTTATCTGTTTCTAAAAGGAATGAAAGGATAGAAGCAACTCTATTCCCAAAAGTTGAAACATTCCGTGTGAAACATTTTGGCACGCCCGGTGGGACCCATTTCGGGTTTCTGTTTCTCTTGTTTGCTTTCATTTAGGGAGCATACTTGCTGTTGCTGTTTTTGTTATATTTAGTAAAGGAATTTGTCTTGCTTTCCTAGTTTTGCATTAGTGAAAGTCATCTTATTTGCTTCATCAAATATCATTTTCATTTGGGTTTAAAAACGTGCATTACATTCTTGCTTGTTGTTTTCAATTCTCGTGAACATAGACTAAGTAATGTGTCATACACGTGGGGTGATTTCCACGGTATTGATAGGAAATTAATCTTATTTTCACCGCACAACACATACCGAATCACTTCATAATTAACACAACACTCAAAACATCCCCCTTTTCTCGTGGTATTCCTCCGCCCGATTGAGGTAACCTTATAAGCCAAAACAAACTTGACATTTCCTCTAAGTCTTGTTTTAGGATTCTCGACATCATTTTACGTCTAAAGGCATAAGCCCACGATAATTTAAATTAACCCTAGGGTTAGTCTCTGGATTTGTGTGTGCATCTTGCTTGTTTTCAGCCTCTGTTTTCTCGTATACACTCGCCTCTCGTCATCACCTCGTAACAATTGATAAATGTACTAAGCTTTGTTAACAACCAAGTCGGTAGCTTCTTATATTTTCTTATACTAGTCTTATTACACCGATATCGTTAATCGACCGACGCCGGCTATAGTCTAACCGACATCGGTTATCGACCGATATGGCCATCGCTTTTTACTGAGCTTCGACAAACCAAAGAACCTACCAATTCCACCATTCTAAGTCTGCTTCATTCTCGATAGATTGAAACCCTACCGGGTACTCCCGCCCATGGTTGTTATCACTCAAAGCAAGCCCCCACCATGGTTTCACATGCTTGCTCTGTGCCTTTGCCTGAATCACCCCCTTCACATTCTGTGGGGAATCCTACGGACACCAACGAGGTTCCTAAAATTCCTGTGGGAGATAAAGAATTTACCAAATTTCTGGATGCTAATCCTAGCGCTGTACAATACTATTTGTCTCATGCCCTTGATCGTACACCCGACGGTCAACTCCTTGTTGGCATGCCTATCAGTATAGCTGCTCATTTAGCCCCTTCTCCGCCTGATAACTCCATTTTGCCTTCCGCATCCTTAGTCCTGCCGCCTACCTCAAGAAATTGCAGGGGTTCACACGGCATGATTGGCTTTCCTTTGGTTAATCTTGGGTCCAACATGTCATTACCGCCGATCGCTCCTACGTGCCTCTCTTACAGATCACATGCTTCATGACTTACTCTCTGCCACCTATCCACACGAGATTTCCTTCTCAAGCTCCGCCCACCTTTTCATTTCCACACACATATCCTAGAACCTCAACAACTTATATAGGACATCCCTATTTGGTTGCCTCAACACATTTGTCCTCCATACCTTATCAACATTTAACCCCACCATTGTCTAGTAGTGGCCCTTGGCCCAATTTGTCTCCATTTACCACAACCACACCATCATCTCATCCAACTACTAATTTAATTAAACAAATGATGGACAAAATACAAAATTTGGAGGCTTCGTTTGTGAAGTCGTAGTGCCTTGACATATGAGCAAGTTTTTCGGGAACCTATCCACCCTTCATTCCCCCTTCATTCATATCCTCCTCAATGGGAATTACCAAAATTTACCCGTTTTAATAGTAAGGAGGACCCTCAACAACACTTACGATCATTTAGACATGCCTGCTATCTGATTGCTCACGACGACGCTTTACTACTTCGCACCTTTCCCATGTCCTTATCAGACCCACCTTGAGTGGTAAAGTGCTTTAACCCAGCACTCAATCTTCTCTTTTAACCAGCTAGCCCAATCTTTCTTGGATCATTTCTCCATTAACATTGCCAAGAAAGTATCTATCACCGACCTCTATGCCATCCGACAATTTGAAGACGAATCTATCGCAGATTTCATTGGACGATGGCGAGGCCTTATCAACCAACTTACGTATGCCTTGCCTTAGACCGAACTTATCGAACTGTTTACGCGGGCCTGCACTAAACACATCTCTCCTACCCTCCAAATTCAAACTTTCCGTACATTTGACGAGGCCTTTACTATGGCTCGAAAACTAGAGATTTAAGCCTTAGAGGAATCTCTCTTACTTGACCACCCCATTGCACGCACCAACCTAACATATGGGGGTGTTGACGCATCCTCCGTTACCCCCAAACCTCCTCTTGGTGTGGTTCCTTCCAATCTAATTTTCAATACTTGACAAATCGTTGTTTCGCCTCACCTTCTTGACTCATTGTGCTTGGAAAGGCTTTGGTTTTGGTCTTTATGAAAAGGCCGACATACACTCATTCCCGTAACTACACGCAAACACAATGATTGTAGTGGTCTCGCTTTTCTGAAACACTTACACCGAGAAACCTCATGTTAATTATATCCTGGAGGATGATGACGTCACCCCTACCAAACCATCATCATCACCCATTTTGCCACCATCACCCACGAGTCGATAGACCTCCGAATCTATCCCTCCTAAATTTTTTTTTTTTCATAAATGCTATCTTCATAGGTCCTCTCACTTATCAACGCGATAATGAGGACCCATCTTCTCTTCCCCTTCTGTATCTAGACATGATCAAAGAGGATTCGCCTTCGATTAATGTTGTTGAGTGCCAGGATGACGACTCCATCCTCACCTACCTTGGGGGCTGACGACTTCTATATTCAATGCACCCTACCATCTCAAACTCAAACCATGTTGAATGAGTCGACTATAGAAATCAACATCCACACAGAGGAGAATCCTCACATTGTGAAGATCGTCACAATCCCTTAGCACATCAGAACAAGCCACCTTTACTACCTTTCTCCGTACCCGCAACCAAGCTTTCACTTGGTCTTACGCTGACATGCCAGGAATTGATCCTACCATTGCTGTCCATAACATCACCCTAAACCACGATTCCAAACCAGTCAAACAAAAACTGAGAAAAATGCATCCACGCATTGCCCTCTTGGTCAAAGAAGAGCTTCAACGACTTCTTTCTGTTTCCTTCATCTTGCCTATTGACTATCCTCAATGGATTTCTAACATCGTACCTATCACTAAAGCGACAGGGGGACTTCGGATATGCACAGATTTCCGAGACCTTAACCTCGCTTGCCCCAAGGATGACTTCCCCCTCCCAAGTATTGATCAACTTGTTGATCTCACTACGGGCCATGAAATGCTTTCTCTCATGGATGGCTTTTTGGGATACAATCAAATTTTGGTAGCCCCGCCGATCAACATAAAACTGCCTTCATAACTCCTTGGGGAACCTTCTGTTATCGTGTCATGCCATTTGGCCTTAAGAATGCTGGTGCAACCTATCAGCGGGCTATGACTTACATTTTTCATGACATTATGCACACTATCCTTGAGGATTATGTTGATGATCTTCTTGGCAAATATAAACATCGCAGTGAACATCTCAATGTTTTAACCATTATTTTCGATCACCTTGCTACAATATTCAGGTCCGGCTTTCAACCAAAGAAATGTGTCTTTGGTGTTCTTTCTAGAAAGCTTCTTGGCTTTATCGCCTCTTTGCGTGTCATTGAGGTCGGTCCATCTAAAGTCAAAGCTATCCTAGAAATGCCCCCACCTACTAACCTCAAACAATTGCATAGTTTACAAGGTAAACTTCAATCCATCCGGCGTTTCATCTCCCAACTCTCGGATCGATGTCAACCTTTCCATCACCTTCTTAAAAAGGACATTACCTTTCAATGGAGTGAAGAGTGTCACCAAGCCTTTGAAGCTCTCAAAGCCTATCTCTTGCAGCCACCCATGCTTATTCCACCTCGGATGATCGCCTTTCTACCTTTACCTTTCTCGCCACCGACCATGCTATAGGAGCCATGCTCGCATATCGGGACTCGGACGCGAGAACAAGCCGTTTATTATATAAGTCGTACTCTCGTGGATTACGAGACTAGGTATACACATGTAGAAAAATTGTGCCTCGCCCTATCATTCGTAGCCACCAAACTCCGACATTACCTCCTGAATCACAAAACTTTTGTCATCACCAATACGGACCCCATTCATTATATGTATGCCAAACCACATCTAAATCAACGCATCGCTCGATGGCTTATGCTCCTCACTAACCTCGACCTTGAGTTTGTACAATGTGTCGATCAAAGGACAAACTATTGTGGACCAACTTGCGGAGGCCCCTTTACCTGGGGAACAATTTACCAATTTTAATTTCCCCGACGAACTCATCGCCACTCTTTCACTCAGGGAAGAGTCGTATCCAATGACCCTCTTCTTTGATGGGTTTAAATGCCAAAGACAAATGAGGGGCCGGCATTGTTCTCATTCCTCTTGACACTGAGCCTATGCCTCTTTCATTCCGGCTCGATTTCCCCTACACTAATAACATAGCGGAATATGAGGCCCTTGTTTTGGGTCTCCAGGTTGCGTTACACTTAGGTGTCAAATCCATTATTATTTTCAAGTGACCCTCAATTGGTAGTCAATCAAGTTATGGGTATCTACCAATGTAAGAATGAGGAACTTCAAAAATACAAACATTACGTGGATTCACTTTTGACCTCATTTACTCGTTATTCTATCCAGACCATTCCCCGCTCCACTAACAAATTTGTGGATACAATGGCTTGTTTAGCGTCGCAAATTCCTACCTCACCAACTGACTCTGACATATTCGCCTTGGTCCAACAACTCTTTACCCCGTCTTACTCAAAGACCGTAGTTTGTATGGTAAATAATGTATCTGCTAATTCACAGGATACCTGGTATCACCAATTTCACGACTACCTTACAACCTCTGTTCTCCCACCTGACCTAACTTGTACCGGAAAATGCGCTTTTCTTAAAAGTGTTTCTCGTTATGTCGTCATGGGGGGACTCCTTTATAAACGTGGCTTTGATGGTATCCTCCTTCGATGTCTAACCGGCGCAGAGGTCACTTATACCATACAACAGGTCCATGACGGTATTTGTGGCGGACATTTTAGTGGCCTTGCCGTGGCTAAACGAATCCTTCACCTAGGTTATTATTGGCCCACTCTTAATAACGACTACTACGAATATGTTAAGCGTTGTGTTATGTGTCAACAACATGCCAACCTTCAACATACTCCTAGCCATCCACTACAGGTCACACGAGATCTTTGGCCTTTCTCACAATGGGGTTTAGACCTTATTGGTGAGATTCACCCGCCTTCTTCACAACGTCACCATTGGATAATCACAGCAACCGAATATTACACAAAATGGGTGGAGGCCATTCCACTCATTTCAATCAAAAAAGAAAAAATTGTAGAGTTCATTAACCACCACATTATCTGTCATTTTGGTGTTCCTCATCGCCTGATAACAGATAATGGAAAATCTTTCAAAAATAAGTTGTTACAAGAGGGTAAGTGCACCAAGTTGGGGGACAATTAAGTGGACATCAAATCCTGAATTTTACATTAAAAATAGCAAAACATCAAATTTAGTCTTCCGTGGACTTGAACCATGCCGAAAAGTAAAAACTATGTCATAAAAATGGTACCATTGCATAGGGGAGACTATTAGCTTTGTAGAAATACTGATTTTAAAGTGAATAGAAGAGGATAAATATCATTTAGAATTTTTTACTAATAGTAGGTCTTTAAGACACTTTTTCTTGTGAATGTTTATGTCTACGTTTAAGACTGCAAATTTTGTTTCACTTATCAGAATGTGATAAAACTTATACCATCCCAACCGTGGTGAAATTATATACATGTTCAAAAAAATTTATTTGATTTCAATATTTTTTGATGAAGTTATGGCAGGCAAATGGAAAGTGCTTTGTTTTCTTTATGTTTTCAGACCACTTTCACGGAAAAAATCATAAAAAATAAAATATTGCTAAAAAAATACAAAATAAAATCTATCCCAAGATAGATAGTGGCATATAACTTCTCACCAAAGGAAAAATATATATATCAATTTTTGGTCATCCAAATTGTGGGCAAACGGACTATAATCTTATCAGCGTTTTAAAAAAAAATACCAAGTCATTGAATTTTGAGTGTTTAATATAGCTAATATTGTCCATTTTTACAAAAGTTAGTATTTTAAAAACTAGATTCCAGATGCTATGATTCATATTAATATAATTTTGTCTAATTTTGGGTGTATGTAATGCTAATAATCCCTACAAGTTGATATTATGTTGTTATTTGCAATATGATGTCCACGGATGACCCTATATTTATCCATCAACTTCCTACACTTACCCAAGAACTTTGTGACAACTTTGGTATCAAACTTAGTTTCTCATCACCTTACTATCCACAAAAGCCAATGGTCAAGTGAATCTTCTAATAAAACCCTAACCAAAATCCTCATGAAAGTTGTCAATGAGTCCTGGACGAAACCGGCATGATCACATTCCCTTTGCCCTTTGGGCTTATCGTACTAGCATTCGTACCTCCACTAATGCCACACCATTTTCTTTGGTATATGGTACCGAGGCTGTCTTGCCTCTTGAAATACAAATACCCTCCCTCAGAATATCTCTTTAGGATATTCTTACCAATGATGATTTCCACCAAGAGCGGTTAGCCCAATTAGAGCTTCTTGATGAGCGTCGTCTTACGGCTCTTGATCACCTTCAAATCTACCAAAAATGCATCAAGCGTGCTTATGATAAATGACTTCATGAGCGTACCTTTAAGGTTGGTGATCTTGTCCTCAAAGAGAATCAACATGTAACCAAACTAGAAAAGAGCAAACGTGGAAAATTTGCTCCTAATTGGATTGGGCCTTACATTATCACTCACACTTATGGATCAGGCACTTATTGTTTAGCTTCGCTTAATGGTAAACCTGAGCCTGAGCCCCTTAACGCCTTGCATCTTCGACCATTCTACTGTTGAAATTAGTGTTATATCACTTCTCATCTACCTTACGCTCGTCCCTTGAGCTCATTTACCACCGCATACACTTTGTTTCTTACATCTCAAAATCAAATCAAGCTCACATGGTTTGATTATTACCTCCTCTTAAAAGATGCCTTCCCCTTTTTAGTCTGGTCCATGACTTAAAAGTATCGAAATAACATGTTCTCAATTGTACACTTATGGGATGTTCTTGAGTCAAACTTCCTACAAAACTAGATGCTTCATGCCAAACGGATATCTAGACCTCTAAGTTATACATAGACTGCTCCCTCGAAGGACAACTATGTGAAAAACCACTTCTACTATTATATATAGACTGCTCCCCCGAAGGACAGCTATACATAAGCACCGCACCTGCTACTATAAATAGACTGCTCCCTTGAAGGACAACTATACACAGTCAGCCTTTATCAGAAGCTTCTTGCATTGATCAGCTTCTTGAAGACCTCAAGAACAACAAAATACATATCCCATGTAGACTTCCCGCATCGATCGGTCTATATCCGGAAAAAGAAAATAAAAATAAAAACAAGTGTTTCATAACACTTTTGAGTCATGGACTTTCCTATTTAGGTCTGGTTCTCTTTCTTTAGAATAATCATCTTATAATAAATTATCTGCATCCTCGCCCACATCAACCACCTCACCGCACCATTTGTCAAAGCAACAAAACTCAAGGGACGTGACGTATATCCGATATATTGTGATTATACCACTCTTTTCACCTATCGACTTCTCGTCTATGCAAGGTACCTAGGGGTTCAACTTCATTCTACGTTATTATGTGGTTTGTTTGGCTCTTCTCAACTACGGGACACTTTTGCCTCTTTTTACTCGAATCTAGGATTATGTGTTGACCTTAATTAGGACACGATTCCCTACTACTTGGGTAAGTGAACTTTCACTTCACCTATACCTACACCAACAACGTCAATCCCTTACCAACACCAACAACATTACCCTACCAATATCAATATTTTTACCAACCTACAAATTGCCTAACCATAACCAAATTGCCTGAATTCACCTCTCCCTGGTCCTAAGGGAGAACTACATCGGTCTGAGGCCCCTCCTTGCTTTGTGCAAAGGGCTATGTAGGCGTAACTTCGAGACATGGGGTCTCCCAAGGTTAGCTCGACCATCCCCTACCATAACCTATCATGTGTGGTAAATATAAATATTTTTGTGTATTTCTATTTAATCACATTCCTCTTTATCCTTTTTCAAAACACAAAAGGTTTAAACACAAGCATTCTTATTATTATCATAACTCAAATCAACATACATATTCAGTTTTATTTAGATGTTAAACAAATACATCTTCTATATCATCAACATGCAGGTCGACATCTTTATTTATTCTTATACGTCGATACAATTTACTTAGACCCTCACGCCTCATCCCAAACCAGGTGATGATCGTGATCGTCGACGCCTCTCGCCGGGCCTCTCTGTCCTCAAAGGTACCACAAATTGGTACCACCCACTGATCTGCCAATCTCTCCTGTAACATCTGAATACGCTCCCTCGCATGGAGGTATCTCACCTCCAATCCCTCCGTTCGTGACTCCGCAAGTGCTAACAATCCTCTTGTCTCATTCACCTGCGTTTGGAGCTGATGAACTAATCTCTCAGAGACGATCTCTCTCGCTGTAATCATAGCTATGTCAGGATGATCACGTACCCCTCGTATCCCTGTTACCCACCATAATCTATAGGCCTCTGTCATTCCTGCATCCATCACCCTGCGATCGGCTGCTACCTCCTCTGGCCCTTCTGGAGGTGTTGGCCGGGGAGGTGAGAATGCTGCCTCGGTGTCGATCCTCATATATGGTCTATAAGCCAGGGGTATATCCTGCACAAATCCAAATTGTCACCACACACGATCTAGAGGAATCCTCTCATACTCCCCTGGCCTGTGCCCTGTAATCCACCTCAATCGCTCTACACCCCTCAACTCCTCAGCTATATTCTCTGTTACCATATAGTTCCCGTAAGGCCTCCAACAGATATCCGCAATCGTCACCATCTCCCATACCTGCCTATAATACTCGATGTCACCCATCACGGCCTGGGATCTTGCCTCTTGTTCTGTCTGGACCCATCGTCTCGAATCCAAACCTCAAGACTCCTCGGTCTCTCCCGACTAGATGGGTCGCCTATTGGTCACACATAAACAATGTGCTCATAGGCCCAACAATGTAATAAAAATGAAAGATCCAAAGTCGCCCCGTGATTTCGTCTACAAGCCCATAAACCCCTGTATAGCTCCGCCAAATATGCAGGTGCCCATGCAAAAGTCACGTTCCTTTCTATCATTTCCCAAATAACACACATCAATGCTTTTGGAAATCTTCCCCCATCCGCCCTCGGTAACGCATAATACCCTACCGCTATCATTAATATCACTGCTAATCTTGTCTCCTCAGGGTGTGCTGCATACATTATACCATACGTGAATGTCAAACCTCACTGTGTCAAATCTCATGCGTATGGACCAAATACTGCTGTTATCGCTCCCCGTGCTATGCTAGGCAATGCCTGATATACTGGTCTTCCTGTAATTGGGAGTCTCAAAATATGGAACACATCTTCCAATGTCACTATCATCTCCCCTGTTGGCAGATAAAAGGTATTCCTTTTTGGATTCCATCTCTCAATCAACGCCTGTAACATAGCATGGTTACGTGTGATTCGTGAATAATAGCGGATTCCACTTAACCCCAAACGATTTATCAATGTCCATTCAGCTGGTGTTACATCCGCTCGGATTCGTGACAACAACGCTGGCACAGTATCGTTCATCCTGAACCCTGCCTCCGCCTGCACACATCAAAATGACACACAGCCAATCAATAACTCAAATTCCCAAGGGTTCTTTCTCACATTCTGGAAATTCCTGCAGTAACCGGCATCGGTTTTAGATAACCGGTATCGGTTCCACAACCGATACCGGTTATCTTAAGCCGATATCGGTCAATATCGACTTTACACACCCTGCCTAAAAAAACACCACCTATGACAATAATTTGATCGTTTATCCCTCTCTGTACATACAAACATACCCGACACTCCTGACTACCTTCCCCATCACATTCACCCTATCCCGAATCATTGCCTATCACCTTTTCTTTCTCATCTCTATCTACTTAATCTCCATCATACTATTCACACAACATGCAAGAATCAAATTACAACCACGACGTTTACCTCTTGGGCTGCAGCAGCTTGAGATGGCACTTGTCTTCCTTCTCGTCCCTGCCTGCTGGATGCTTCTCCTCATTCTGCCATGTTCACCACCCTCTTCAAATCTAACTTACCGTTTTGCCTTCTGAATCTCAGCTCACATTGATTTTCCCCTGTCTCTTTTCTCCTTATCACTCAATTCTCTCATGCAATTACCTGTCTCAGTAGTCAAAAAGTGTCGCAGTCACGTATTTAACTTGTTGCATGACTCTAAAAATAAGAATGCTTAAAATAAGAACTTAAGTTGCCAACCCAGCAGTTCTATTTTTAGGGAAATAATTCTTCCATAACCGATATCGGTTATGTAACCGATATCGGTCATATAGATACCGACATCGGTTACACAACCGATGTCGGTCATATACCCCTTGTTGCTTAAACCTAAGCCGTTTCTTCGTTTTTGTAAATTTTTGTGGCGCCCGTCCCTTTTTCCTACATAAACAACACCATTATCTATAAATTTTTCATCAAATCCATATCTCATCACAATTTCATCAACATCATCTATCCATATCACAAAAACAACTAAGCCATCAACAAACAATATCAAAAACCATCAATCTATACACCATTTGGATCCAATTCAGCAGCTACATACGTTCAATTTCACAAACCAGCGACACAACACATCAAACATTTCATAAACACAACATGTCAATTAAACTCATCATCTATATCTACATACATCCCATCAACAAAAGACATCAACACCATCAATATATAAACCATGTGGATCAAACTCATCATACACCCTCGACACAACACATCAAACATTTCATAAACACAACATGTCAATTAAACTCATCATCTATATCTACATACATCCCATCAACAAAAGACATCAACACCATCAATATATAAACCATGTGGATCAAACTCATCATACACCCTCGACAAAACACTAAAAAAAATTTTAAACACAGCATGTGGGTCAAATCATCATATCTATATATCCAAAGTTTCAAATATACAATGTGCTCTGCAAAGGGACCTCTGTGAGCTCATACTAATACAAAGCCGGCACGCAGGCTGCAATAACTGTCAATAATCTCGACTCGGCTCGCAGGCCGGTCTCTCATCTCAAAAACATCCTCGGCTCGCAGGCCGGTATCAACTGTACAACCCGTACTCGGCTCGCAGGCCGGTATATACAATAAATGAATGAATAAATGAATACCTAATATGTAGGCACGCAGGCCTCTATAAACATAACCGCGGTTCATGAGACTCAGTGCCCATATCCAATAGACAAATACCAAAATATGCAGGATCCTCGGCTCTCTCCACCGCCTCTCTGCTGTCGCCTGCTGGTCCCCTGCGCCTCTCGCCTCCTTCTGTAATGACCCACCACCGTGGCCGCACCTCCCGAGATCTCGACTCAAAGGTCTCGCTCTATGTGCCGCATATGGCCGAGATAGTCAGCCCCGGTACCATCAGAATATCTTGATAGTACCGGGCCTCCACTCTAGCCTCCCATATAGCGGGCCCGTGCCACCATCATCGCTGGGGGGATGGTCCCCGACTCAATACTAGTGCCCCCTCGTGGCTTTGGTGCGGTGCATTTGGTGGGTGCCTGTGGCTGTGCTGGTGGTGCTAGTGGTACTGTACACAATGCTGTCTTTGTGGTGCCGCATGGTGGTGCTCGTCTTTGGTACTGCACCACCGGGTACTACTGTCTTACTACGTACTCGTGCTGGGCTAAGCGCCTGTAAGACACCTATTCGTGCTCGTGCGCAAGAAGCCGCCTCGTAATAACTGTATTTCAGCCCCGAGCTGGTCCTCTCTCGCTCTAACATCCGCCAAGTTCTGGCATGTAAGGGGTGTGTGTTATCCTCACACTCTCTCTTCGCCCACCATACTAAAAATGATCCTGCATACCGTCGCTGCCCATCAGTATCATCTTCCCCGCTCTTCGCCCCAATCTGGGTCCATAGGATGTGGTGCAGGCAAGTGGAGCCTCTACATCATCCCTCCGATACTGAGGGAAGGGAGGTGGCTCATCCTGTCGTAGCCCAAGCTGTCGTCGTACCCTCTCCAGGGGTATCCGCTCGTACTCTCCCGGCCTCCGTCCCGCTATCCAGAATGTATACTGGATCCACTACAACTGTGATCGGGCTCCTCCATGAGGGTGATGACCTCTGTAAGGTCTCCATATGATATTTACCGCTGTCAAACCCTCTAATAAATGCCGGTAATATGTCACATCTCGTCCGGTGAGCACTGCTCGTGGCTGACCCACGACCCCCAACCACCTCTGAAAACCATCCTCAGATGACTGTGTGGCCTCGGCTGCTGGGTAGCCCTACTAGTCTAATGCATATGATATGCTCATATGCCCAACAAAGGTAGTAAAAACGTAGAGAAAATCCCAAATCGCCTCATCCAAATGGCGATAGCCCCACACTTCTCGGATAATCGCACTGTATATTGGTGCCCAAGAATAACATGTGTGCTCCTCGACCATCTCGTGTAACACCCCCATAAGCGCCCAGTGGAAAGCGGCCTCCCTCTGAGTCCGGGAGGGCGAAGCAGGTGATCTCGATCATCATTAGCACAGCAAGCCGTGTCTCATGGCGGTGGGCACGGTACATATCCCCATACGCAATTCTCGTGTTGTGATATGTCAGAGCACACCGTATCCCCGAATACGTGTAGGATGCTGTCCATGGCTATCTCTCGCGCCACCAAAGACTCGCTCTCCATCAATCGGTAATCGAAGGATGTGATACACATCCTCCAATGTAATGGTCATCTCTCCAGTTGGGAGATGGAACACATTGGTCACTGGATCCCATCTCTCGATGAGGGCGACCATCAAACTATGATCCCTGTCGATCGCTTCAGTATCGCTGGACTCGCCGAGTCTCACCTCGCGCATGATACCCCATCACTGTGGACACGTGTGGCCGCATCCATCTCAACAGCGGGGGCATCTTGTCCCGCATCGTCAGCTGCTGACGTGCCTACAAAACCAACTCACTACATTAGCCCTACTCTTTATCACAACATCTACTTATACCCTCTATACCCCCTTTTTTATCCCCCCGACCACACCCCGACTCTCTAACAAACCCTCTACCCACCTATCTTCTACACTATCCCCCAACATCTTCACACCCAACACACAAAACCCAATCATAAACAACATCACACAACCCAACACACCATCCCCAACAAGAACTTAACACCCAAAACCACAACAAAACCATGCAACAAAATCAAAATCCGCCTTCTGGGACCGTACTGGTCACCCTTAACCGACCCCCGCCCCTTTCCACCGACTTGTCAACTCTCGACCGACACCAGTCACCCACAAACCCGACCTACCCAAAATTTCGCGACCGATGCCGGTCGCTTAGTGACCGGCATCGGTCACTGGAAAACGGCTACCCCATTCCCTTTTTTTTCATATTTCTCCCTCTATACCCACCCAAACACCCTAAAAACCTACCCCCACCACCTTGGCCTATTTAACCTATCTACCCTCTCCTTTTTTCAAATAACTTCCATTTATTAATTATTTTATCAAAATCTAGCATTCCTACCCAAAACCCAAATACAACGCATAATACACTCAAATCCACACAATGAGGGGTTTCGAACCTACCGGTACGACGACACGTCATCGTGGTGGGATGGGTGGTGGTGGTCCAGCTGGTCCAGCCCCTCCTACTCCTCCTGGCTATGCCATAGCTCCACCTCTCCTCTGCTGGGTCCTCCACCAATCAACTGCTACCTCCTACTCACTCGGGCCCACTAATCACTCACTCCTCCACTCAAATAGCGCCACCTCAACCAACAAATGCTCCAATCTCAACACTCCACCTCAGACAACTCAAATTGGTTTTCAAATTGACAATGTGACAATGACAGGCCGTATTTTTCTTTTTATAGGTTTTTCGCCTATAACCGATATCGGTTTTATTGTGCCCTAAGGAACCGGTATCGGTCACCTAACCGATATCGGTCATGGACAATCGATATCGGTTTTCTCCCACCTCTTCTCCAATTTCTACCCTTCTTTACTAATCGCCCTTTCTCACCACCTCGCTTATATCCACCTTGGCTGAAAACCCTTTGTAACCCACCATTTGGCCCGACCCAAGGCCATAACCTACCATTTGGCCCGACCCAAGGCCAAATCCAACCATTTGGCCCGACCCAAGGCCGTACCAACCACTTTGGCCTCGACCCAAGGCCACAACCAACCAAATTGGCCCGACCCAAGGCCATAACCTACCATTTGGCCCGACCCAAGGCCGTAACCAACCAATTTGGCCCGACCTAAGGCCGTAACCAACCACTTTGGCCCGACCCAAGGCCGTAACCAACCAATTTGGCCCAACCCAAGGCCGCACCCAACCATTTGGCCCGACCTAAGGCCGCACCAATTAAATACCTTGCCCACAATCAACATTTTATTTTATCCATCCATCATGTAGCTTTTTGTTCAATCGAGCTCACCTGTTCATGTTTTAGCATGATTAGGGTCCTTGACTTGATCAGTCGACCAACTTTTCCTAGACCAAGACCGTGACGTTTATCTCAACCAAACCAACCATTTGGTACTTGCCGCACATTCCTAAACGTTCACATGCCTTACCCGTTATATCCCCCGAGCTACTTCCTATGCCTTGGATACCAGGATTATATCACCCTTGTTTGGATAAACTATCGACCTTTGCCTATGAATTGCTTGTTTGCTCTTCAAATCATGTACCCTGAACACTACTGCATGTCAACGTGCGTCTGCTTCCTTGGACCTACCCCACCATTTTACCATTATCTCAACACCATTTACCCTTTATCAACCCTATCCCTGATTTCACGCTACCTCAATCTGTGATAGATTTGAGGGGGATTACCTATACCCTTAACAGGGGTAACCACTTCTTATTATTGTCCGTACAGCTTTAACAAGACAAGCTACATGACAACAAGGGGCTAATGTAGACACCAAATTTGTGTCTTACGACCCCCTGTGCCCCGCATCCCATTTCGCAACCTAACCTCATCACCTAAACCTTACACAATTATTTATTAATTACCTTATAATTAATAAATCCACATCGCCATACCTGCCACCTCATATCACCACCTCATCATGACCTAGTCTTAACCCTAAAACTAACCTAATTAAGACCTATAACTTGGTCCAAATCCACACCTATGACTAATTACTCCTCACCCGCACCTAAAACCAACTTCATAATGACTTGACCAAGCCCACAACTAATCCTTCGAAAGAAAAGGAGGGAAAGCTGGCTATTTTACCAAAAATAGCCCGCTTTGACTCGACCGATACTGGTTCTACTCGACCGCCGCCGTCGGTTGTGTAACCACCATCGGTTCCGTAACCACCATCGGTTCCCTGTAAATGACCACTTCCAACCAAAAATAAGGATCGATTTTCATTTGAGGAAAAAAGAGGAGAGATTATTCAAAAAGGATCCGGATTTGCTTGAGCCAAGCAGAGACAAGTGAAGAAACAAGAAGAGTTTGCAGAGAAGGACATCAAGCCCAAGACTGCAACTGCACAACCAGAGCCCTGTGACACTCAACTGATCATCGTGAGGGAAGACATCTCATCTTCGGGTCATCAGGACGTCCTATCTGAGTTCTACCTTTGTCATCACAGTTCTTGGACCTGCATTCTCGTCAATAAATGGTAAGTAGAATCTTGTATGTTC
This sequence comes from Taxus wallichiana var. yunnanensis, assembly GCA_018340775.1. NCBI lineage: Eukaryota > Viridiplantae > Streptophyta > Pinopsida > Cupressales > Taxaceae > Taxus > Taxus wallichiana. The sequence continues at coordinate 503,241,865 of CM031234.1, forward strand.
TCTTTGATAACATTTCTTAGACTTTTGAATCACAGCCGTCATAAATCTATTCCCAGATCTACTACCCAGCAACACATTACATCTAACTATCATTCTTCTACCCTCTCATCACCCCATTACCTAATCCCACTCATTTATTAGCCTTAAAAACAACACAACCACTCTACAACTGACCCTCACCAAAAGCCCCTAAAACATAGAACCTACCGATATCGGTTAGCAGCAACCGGTATCGGTTACCTTGACTCAAAACCAAAAACCAGCCTTTCCCCCTACTTGTTTCAATGAGGCAATTAAATTGTTATTTTACAATCTTTTGTGTTAATTCATATTAGCGGGGAACTGACCACCTTCGAAAGGAAGTTTTATATTTCCTGGGCCCAAGGCAGTTCCCTCATTTATTGTCTAATTAGAATATTGTGGTCTTGTATTCTTATTTACAGGTAGTCCTTCCAAGACAAAAAGGAGTTCTTCGCAATCAACCTGATCTTTCTCTATGGTACGCGCACACCATCTCGACATTCAACAGGTATTCCTCCTAGCCCTAACCCTTATCTGTTTCTAAAAGGAATGAAAGGATAGAAGCAACTCTATTCCCAAAAGTTGAAACATTCCGCGCGAAACACCTACTTTTAATGCTTCAAGTTTAGAGAATTGTTTTTTTTTAAATATATTTTTCCCAAACTAAATTTTATCTTCAAAGATATAAATGTCATTTACATCTAGAAACAAGGTAAGTTACAATTCATCGGATAATAGTTAATAAACCATGTGCAAAATTATGAGTCAATTAGATCAACTCGATCCCTCATAGTTTACTCACTCAAGTTTGTATGCAAAGTATACAATTAGTACCTTTCCTAGGAAATGATTACAAGTGAATTTTTATAAGTTTCCACCGGGAACTCAGTCAATCGAATTCCATCTGAAATCTTACACCATTAAATAGAACTTGGTGAACCTAATACACAACAATAACTTACACTACTTCGGCCAAAGTTTAAGAGTCATGCTTGCATGCTCAGTTTTGTGATGGCACATACATCAATATAATTTTTTCCCTTCACCATATCACTTTGTTAAATTATCAAAATTGAGTCACTTAGTTAATTTAAATTAGTTATATGTTATGCACAAGGTACAAAACCTTCTCAACCTATGCGAAGGAACACATCTATGCCAAATTAGGTTTCCTATGGGAGAGTAAATTATTACGTAATGAATGGCATCATTACGCAACCACTTCCTTCCCCAAAGAAAAATAAATTGGGTGCGAGGTGAATCTTCCATGTTAGATAAACAACTTATGTAACTCAATGTAACACAAATACTTTCTAGTTACGATGGTCATAATAAATGGACCTTGTAAGGACAACTTATAATAAATGTTATAAAGTAGTACTCATTTTATGACACAAGTCTAAAAAATATTAAAAAATTCCCTAAAGTGTTAAAGTTGTAGGTCGTGTTTGATTACTACCTAGTGCTTAGGATCTGTTATGTTCTAGTGAAGACATGTTGTTTTAATACTTGCGTGCGTGATCCAATGTATCGGTACATTGACTAGTTTTGAATTCATAATCCATTATGTAATGAAATATATTTATTAATGGATAATTGTGATTGGATCTTGGTTGTCAATGGATCTAAGTATGGAGATTACACAGTTCAATTGGTAATAGTAATTATTTATGTGGATTGATTATTTCCTTATTATATGTGTTTCTAAAGTGATTTGAATGTAATGATTTAGTATGAATGAATGAGCACTTGGTTAATAATAATGAAAATTATGCATGCTAATATCTTGTTAAGAAAACATAAAAGAGGGACCTACTAGCCACACACACTTCAAGTGAGCATTTAGATCTCTCTGAATGACATGCTGCATGCATAATGCTCTAGTAAAGTAAAAATACTACATTTTGGTTCTATTTTTGGGACCTATTTCCAATTTTTCTACCAAGATGTTGGATGAAAATGGCACATCAAATATATTTGGAGATTATTTAAAGATGGGTGGAAGATGGACAAGATATGTTTACACAGAGGTATAGTACTAGGCATGGATTTAACACACATAAGTGGGTAGAGGATAATATTTATCATGAATTATATGAGATGTTTTTCATCTTCTTTCTAGTATAATTGTACCAATGGTTAGCAATCTACGTATTGAAAAAATATTTGGTCCTATGTCAAGGATTTGGATGCATGAAGATTATCATATGCTTATTGACACAAATGAGGATTGGACTAGAGTCATTGATTATTGGTGGGGTAGTTTGTTACGTAATCACACTTTGGAATATGTTATTTCTATGCAATCATTCCTAGAGGAATTTGAGTTTAAGTTCTTATACGAGCATAGAGGATCCTATTTGTGCATTATACCATTATCGATCAAGATATTAATGGTAGAATTGGATTTAGAGAGATTACCTATGGCTAGCTAAATCCCCACTAGGCGTAGGGGAAGGAGCACGTGCAGAGAATGATGGCGGAAGAACCGGTAGAAGATAGGCTAAGAGAGGAAAGATGACACAAGTATAATGAAGCTTAAGATTGGGAAATTGAGGTGGCATTATAATTGAGGAGAATGATGGCTCATGAAGGTATTAAAGATCTTGTGGAAGACGAGGACTCACCACATAAAGTTATCCCAACTTTGGGAAAGTGCGGTAGAGAAATCCCCATCGCTCTTGGATGAGAGCACGTTAGAGGAAAGAATGAGAACTATGGGCATGCATCTATTTCGCTTGGCTACCTATCCCTTGTGCTAGGTTTTCTAGATCAAGAGGTAATTGTTGAAAGGAATACTAGTAAAGATAAATAGGAAGACATAGGTAGATATAATTTTGCATTGGATTTAGAAGAGCATCAAAGTAGTAACATGCACATGGCAACAAAATAGGCATTGGTGTTTGGTAGTTCTATTGTGGGATTGTTCACAGCACATCATCAAGGAAAAGAATTGACACACAAACCATTAGAAGCACATTTATGGGTGTTGTGACAATGCAGATATTAGGTGTCCAGGTTGAGTACTATGAATGAGACTCAAGGAGTTCATTAGTTGGGTCGTAGGCCGTAATGGTGGTGCATGAGCCTTAGGAGGACCAAGTCATCCACCACACAGAGGGGAACCCGGGATGATTTGGTTTGGGTTAGGACCTACTCCAAGGAAAGGTCCACCACCACATTAGCCACAACCAAATCAGCTCCCACCTCAAAAACTAGCATAATAGATGCCACAAGCCTACTTTGAGATGTTTCTTCACTTCCAATAATACATAGGTGTGGAAGATACAATAGAGCACATGAATAAATGTGAATTACTATGGAACATTAAAGGAATTACAACTTCAAATAGGAAGGCAAGTAAATTTTCCACTACACTCTAAGGGTGCGCACATAGTTAGTGTAGGAAGTATGACCCACATCGATCAAGCGGTGGATTATGATGCTTTATGCACAAATTTTTGGTTGAGTTCCGCATTCTATAGTTTGAGAAAAAAGCATCGAGTTCACTTAAGGATATCAAACAGGGTTTGTTAGAGAGTATAAGAAAGTATGATGCCCACTTTATGGCGTTATTGTCTAAATTATGTTATGAAATCCATCCAAGTCAGCATGCAGAGTGGTTATTTGGGTGATTGATAACTCCATTTCGATGGGCATTATATCAAAAGACATATACTAATCCATGTAAGGAATTGGAAGAATCCTTGCATGCTTTGAGGTAGTTAGAAGTGTAGACATAGGAGTTAGTCCTTTTTGGAGGTGCAAATAACAACTATAGAGAAGTAATTAGAGAATTTCTTTACTAGCTCCACACATGAGACTAATAGTGGTATATTGTACAATGATTATGAGGTTGAGGTACACACTAAGGATAACTATCCACGTGGGAAATACGTGCATTGTTACAATATTGCAATATTTTTCATAAGAACCATGATCTACGGAATTGTAAGATTTGTGACACCCATACCCGTGGATAACACCGATTATAGATGGATTGATCATATCCACAAAGCCTTCGAAATAGGATTACACTAGAATAGTGTGGCGAGTGGCTCAAAGGAACATGAAGGAAAAAATAATGAAGAGTGAAATAATGGAGATAATACAAATGGAGGCTTCTAAGGAGGATATCGAGGATGATGTCATAGTGGTGGAAAAGATAGTTTCACGCATGGAACTTATTACACTTGTGGGTCCCCTAATCATTACTAGTGTGACTATCCATAGAATATAGTATGCACATGGTGTGGGAAGAAAAATAAGTTAGACGATTAAAAAGATATTCATTAGAACATGAATAAGGCCAAGAATAAGGATAAGGATAAGAATAATGATCAAGGTACAACACACGAATGTTGATAAGTGGATGCCTAAGAAAATACTTGATCTAGAGTTATAACCCATGTTAGTAACCACTCACATGGAGGCAACATGTGCACGTGAGCCTCTTGTGTGTGTGTATTTTTTCTTAAGCTGAGTTAGATGAATAAGAACTACCACCTAAATAGTTCTATAACAAAGCTAAGTCAAAATCTAGGCCCATCAAGATGAGAGATAAACAAGATTAACACTAAGCATAATGCATTAACTTTAAACCAAGATCAAATTAACATGCTAAAGTATTCCAACCTCTACTTCTCTAGATTACCAAGAAAAAGAAAATGGACCTATGTAGACTCCATGGCAATCAAATTGATCATTTTGATCTTAAAGAACCTAGGAATGGGAGCTCATCAAATCTTGGCTACAATACCCTTTTACTATCCCCATATGACCCAATCACTTGGCTAGAAAAATTCAAGAAATGAGGCTAAGCTCTTCAAATGGTGAATTTATCAAGAAAAGCTTATAGTCTATTTTCTATGTGAATTACTCTTATCTTCTTACAGAAATTTAGGAGTAAGTGTAAAGGTAGGATGAGGGCTCTTTATATAGCCCAATGGATAAAGCAATCTCTACATCCCTTTGCATGTGGGATAATAGAGATGTTGAGTTAGTTGTGGATAGGGGGGGTTTAGATAGGGTTTAGTTAACTTTAGGAGGGTTTAACTTGTCCTTTAGTGACCCATGTGGATAAAGGGGGCTCATTAATTAATCAAAATGATTTAATTAATAGATGTGCAAGATTATAGAAGCTTTTAGAGGAATATTAACATGATTTAGACTATAGAAGGGGATTAAATTAATTAAGTATTGATTTATTGGTTAAATGAAAGGGCAACCTATTAATTAATAATAATTAATTAGTCTAGATAGAAGGGAGGATTAATTAATGAAATGTTGTTAATTAGGATATTTTTGGATAGGTGACTTAATTAATTATCGTAGTGTAATTAATTAACAAAGTGATAGGAAGGAAGATGAGTGCTTTTTTACGATATGTCACCAATTTGCGGAAAGGTGATAATTAGTGCAATTTAAGTATTTAAATTACTCGGCATAATTATGGGTGTCTACATTTGTCCCTCTTTGGGGTGGTGTATATGACACCACTTCATAGATAGTAGACAATTTTTTTTTGAAGGGGTAGAAGAAAAATATAAGTGAGAGATGCCCCTCGAGTGTCGATGGGGTGATGAAGGAGAATGATCGAAGATCAAAAAGGTGAAGGATAAATAGAAGAATGGGTAGGAGTAGAATGACCAGGTGAAATGGAAGATTAGGGATGAGAGGAAAGTGATGTAGAAGAAATATGGAGAAGTGGAGAGAAGAACTTAGCCTCTAGCCTTTGTATTGGAACAACTTTAGTGTCATCATATTGCCAAAAGATCTACATCATCGGTCCTTATGAAAAATATAAGCATACAAAAAAGTAGAATGACATGAAAATCCATACTACGAACGATTTTCCATTTCTAAAAACACCAACTCCATGTAACATACAAAATGTAATGTGGCATGAGAAGGAAACAAGCTCATTTAATAGGGAAAACAAGTACGAACGCATATATCCAACCTAAAAATGGTCAAGACAGTTGTACAAATGTTTTGTTATCAAGCTAAAGAGGTCCACATGTTCGTGATTGATGACAAGGGTTAAAAATGATGCCCCAAGAAAGGATACATGTAAGGGGAAATGTTATGATGGACACTGGGTCCAAGTAGAAAGCTTTGTGTGTAATGAAACAACACCAGGCAACAAGACGTACCCAAAAGTATAGATGAAACAAGAAGGTAGCTTTTGAAAATAGTTGTGAGTCCAAATGATCCACGAGTCATGTTGATCGGGAAGATGTGAAACAAATCAGTAGGATATGGAAAGAATACCATGCGCAAGACCCAAGTTTTCACTGTAATAAGTAGGTTACCTATTTTTGTAGGTTTTTTACTTTTTAGGATTTTGTGAAGAATTTTGCCTTGTTTGTGGATTTTTTAAGTGATATATATATATATATATATATATATATATATATTGTTTTGTGTTTTCTAAAATGTGGTGGACAGTAGAAGAAAATAGAAGAAATAGAATGAAGTGCCTAGATGCAAAATAAAATGCCCCGTGGGAAGAAAGAAGAAAGAAGCGACAAATAATGTCCCCAGTAGAGTGGAAAAAATTAATAAAATAATTATATATATATATATATTAAAAATAATTATTTATGAGAGTGCGAGATAAGAAGAAAAATCACCTAGGAGCAATAAAAATTATCCTAGTGAGAAGAAAGGGGTACTAGATGGAAAAAAATTCCCCAACACGGTGAAAAATAAAAGAAAAATAATTATTTAATTAAAATAATTATTCAATGGTGAACAAAGGAGAAAATGATGGTCAAAATGAGCCTCCAGGCATCACGGGTGGTGAAAAATAGCTTGATATACCCCACCTAGGGGGTAAATCATCGTGACCAATTCATTTATTACCGACCACTACTTGAGTTTTTACCACGAGGCTCTGACAGCGATGAGGACAATGGTGAGAGAATGAGACCGATTGAGACGAAAGCGGATACGGTCCGAGGATACGAGTGGCATGTGGGTGACGGTGTCTTTGTGAGTACTCTAACCCTTTTTATCAATTTTACAATTAATGCCCCTAGAAGTAGAAAACTAGGTTAGGGGTCACACTTGGAGTGCACGTGCATGGGGAGCAGGCACACTAAAGGTGGCGCAGGTGGCCAAATAGGGGCACATGCATCTTGGTGCATGTGTGCGCATGCATAAGCACACACTAAACATACCTGCGCACACACGGGTATGCACCAAACATGTGCGCACACATTCACACACTACATAGTAGCGCATATGTTAAGGGTCCATGCACGCGTGCAGACGCACAGCACATAAATGATGGCGTAATCACTTATAAGTGTTACGCACACATGAATGTGCCGAAAGGATGGTGTACATGCCACAAGGTGTGCATACGCCCAAAAGGGTGTGCAGCACACTTGGCGACAGAGGAAAATTAGAAATATGCCAAAAATGATGGCACTTAGAAGAAAACTTTGGATATTTGGGTTAACCCTAAAAATGATAGGTGGAACTTAGAGGAAATGTTAGTAACTGACACATGGACTAGTTTTGTAAAGATGCTCCGCTAGTCTTTCAAATGCATGAGCATCATTCATGCATTGCAAAATATGGAGGGGAGCATGCACTAACGAGACCAGCGTGTGGTGGCCATACTCCTAGAGGTGGTGGGCCTAGGCCCCGTATCCCAGATGCCATCTATTACCTTAGATCATGGGCTACTTACTGCATTGGCTGAGAAGTGGCACAAGTGAGAGCTAGTGCTTCAGGCTCCCTATTGGAGAGATGACCGTGACCTTGGAGGACGTGTGGCAGATTCTCCGTGTGCCTATCCTAGGCTCATTGATCGAGTATACTAGTGACCAGGGGGATCAGGGTGGTTGTGAGTGACCTATTTGATAGAGATGATATACTGCATGATGGTATGATAGTTATATTTCATGAGTGCATCAATGATCTAACACTGCATCGAGGGCCTTTATACGTGATGTCACCTATCAGTGGGTTTTAGTTGCTTGATAAGACTAGGACATCCTTCCCTAGAGGGATGATGACACTAGTACATGGGATCTTCAGTGGTGAGTATTATTGCTAGGGCCAGTGCATACTGGTGCATCTTTACTGGGACCTACATCTTATTACCTACCACTGTTAGAAGATGGTGGGGCCTGCCTCGCTGCTACAGATTTGGTCATGGGACCATATAGCTATCGGGTACCCCATAGGCACTCTACATGTCTAAGCTCCATAGGAGTCGTCTTATATGGTGTGGGTTTTAGTAGGTGATGACATATGAGGTCACCTAGGTAGTTTATACAGATATCGACGAGAGTTCGATGAGTTATTAGATAGGGATATCATATGGAGACCCTATAGGCAGATACAATGGCCAAAGGATGTAGTAGAGCTTAGCATTTGTACATTGGAGCATTTCCTTCTCTGTAGTCACAATTATATCATTAATTTATATAGGGTAGAGAGATGCCAATGAAAACTAGGCATGGTGCAAGGGGTTCCACAACTAGACTTGTGATATGCCCGTCGAGACTCTGAGAGGCCGACCATGGGGCCTCGCAAACAGGTGACCCGAGTGAGGGCCAATTTTTACAGGTGGTTCCATAGGTATGGGATCCAAGGTCTGACAGTTAGAGATCTAGGCACCACTAAGGATTACCGGGCTTGTTATGCTACTATTTTACCACAATGCTTAACTATCCTAGATGAGGCCTCAGGCAGGCAAAGTACTTAACCATCGAGAGAGATTCGTCATGGTGGGGATGAGAGAGATGATGTAGTGGCCCGTGACCCAGCTAATCGATTTGATGGGTTACCACACGATGAGTAGGGTGCTACTTAAGTACAAGGACAGAGGCAAGGGACCAAAGACAAACACTGTGCTGGTCATCTAGAGAGGCACAGGACAGCCCCGGTGGTGCAGTGCATGATGGCACAAAACCCACCTTAAAACAACAACCGTAATAAGCCCTAGCAGAGAGAGACCAGGCCATAATAGAGAGAGACTAGGCTTGAGTCCATTTTAGGAGTAGGAGCAGAGGGGATTAGGCTTGGGCTCAGGTTGGTCGGGAGGTGATAGTTCTATGCGCTTTCAGCAGATTCGATAGATGGCCTCACAGATGGCTCATGTGATGAGCCTATATCAGTAGACACATGCCCAAATACAGCTTGTGATATTAGAGTGAGATAGGCTGAGAGCAGAGCATGTAGTGGGCCAGCCGATATTTCTCGAGCCTTAGTAGAGATAGCATCTTTTGGCGCACGATGGCATAGTAGTGACCACATGAACTCATATGTATTTAGCTACAGCAGAGGGTAGAGCATCTTATTATAGATCATTATATTTTGAGGCGCTTCTAGCCGAGTCATGGAACCTTCCTATAGCTAGAAGTCAAGCAAAAAGACCAAGTCGAGAGGCCTCAGCCCTCAAAGTGGAGTAGCCACGACCAGTGAGACCTAGCGATGCTTGTGCTATGCCACCACCATGAGATAGACCAGCCACCCCATCTAAGGGCTCGAGTCATCCTTGATGATTGTATTGACACATATGCCTCTTGATGAAGGCTATGAGCAGCTTGTGCTCAATGTACACCATTCTTTATTTGTATAGCAGTTTTGACACATGCTTCGATGAAGGCTTTTGTATTCTTCAATTGATGTATACCATCCCCTTTATACACCTCATATGAAGGAATTTTTGATGTATGGCAGTGATGTATATCTATTTTTGATACAGATATACCACACATGTGTATTACATTGACATTTTTGACATGACACATGTGTTTATGAGATGGACATTGTTTGTTATTTCTTAATGGAGTATATGGATAGATAGATGTGTTTGTCTTTGTTAGCTGATTCGATTTCAATGTGTATGTATCCGCAGACTTGTTGATGTATTACACATGTTTTGATTTTTGGATGATAGATCTTATAGATTATATCAAATGTATTTTCTCATGTGATGTTCCAGACTTAGTGGACAGGATGATATGATGATATGGGTGTGGGGCGGATAGATTTTGATATTTATGATCTCTCTTGCCCCCATTAGATGATACAATATGTGATGACTAGCTTAGCATTCATGTATGATGCATACTTAGCTTTTTCTTTATATATGATGTATAGATGATGTTAGATGTGATGATATTTATGGAAATATGATGATGTGATAACAAAACGATGCACATGCAACAAGAAAACACAATCAAATGCTAACAAAGAACATAATGAACCAATACAACAATGTATCATGACTCACTAGCATGCAAAAACACACTTCAATATGCACAAGTAAGAATAAATCTAATATAATCAAGAAAATATGAATCCTAATGAAGCATGCCCAAGCAACAAACAATACAAACGTACTCAACATGAAGCAACTATACAAGCAATCAACAAAAGCAAGAAATAAGACAATGCAAGTAAACCAAAGTAAATGTTTTTGTAATATTTGTGTTGTGAAACAATTTTCTATTGTTTTTGTGTTTTGTTAAACAAATTTCTATTGTTTTTGTGTTTTTCTAACATTTTTCCAGAGCTATGCACAAGTAACCAAGAAAGTGTGGATGCCCCTAGTGTTAGATGGGGAATATACAAGGGCCAAAGCCACGTGTTTATAAACAAGAAGGTGAAGACACAATAGTGCCACCCAGTAAGATGAGGAATAGACAAAGACCATGACCCTCATAGATGAACAAAAGGAGACAAAGCCGATCAAGGCTTGACAAGATTGGGCTCACAGGGAATCTCGAAGGTAGAACTAGCCCTAGGCTAAGTAAAAGTACCCTCCAGATGCAAGATGCTTGTGAACAATGAATCCTCCCAAGGTGTCAAAACCAATTTTCACCCAAGGAATTATCCAAAGTGCCACAATTGCATGGTTTTCACTTATGGATGACTTGTTTTCTCTTTTTCTTTTTCTCATTTTTGATTTTTTTATTTTGATTATTTTACCATGTTTTTTATTTTGCTTTTTCTAATTTTGCGCCATGCTTAAGCATAGAACCACTTAAGGTGCATGGCATTCATGGGCTCGCGGAGCTCATCACCATTGGGGTGAGTGAGTTTGTATGCTCTGTGCCATACTTGGCCACTATAACATAAGGTCCTAACCAATGTGGTTCAAACTTTCCTTTCTTTTCTCATTCTTCCCTTGTGTTGAATTGATTCTCCTTCATGACCAAATCACCAACCTCAAACTGACGAGGTATGATTCTTTTTTTGTAATTTTGGAGACTCTGTTCTAATACACTTTGAGGTGATTAAGGGCATGGATGCACTTCTCATCTAGGAGCTCTAACTCTACCAGTCTAGCCACTTGATAATCTTCATCTTTATCCAGATAATCCCTAAGAGAGATTCTTAGGGAAGGAAGCTCAATTTCTAATGGGATGATAGATTCCATTCCAAATACCAGAGAATATGGTGTTGCACCTGTAGGAGTGTGAATAGAGGTCCTATAAGCCCAAAGAGCTAGGTGGATTTGCAAATTCCAATTACGACTTGTCTTACTTACCATCTTCTCCATTATTCACACCAAAGTCTTATTAGTGGCCTCAGCTTGTCCATTTCCTTGGGGATAATATGGTGTAGACCATTTTAACCTAATTTGGAACTGATGACAGAGATCCTTTACCATTTTATTCTTGAATGAATTTCCATTATCAGTAATAATGGCTACAGGAATGCCATACCGGAAAATGATATGATTCATGATGAATTTGGAAATCTGAGCTCCTGTTACATAAGTTAAAGGGAAAACTTCCACCCACTTGGTAAAGTATTCAATAGCCGTGATGATGTGGGTATGGCCATCAAATGAAGTAGGGGTAAGCTTCCCTATCAAATCAAGTCCCCATTTAGAAAAGGGCCATGGGGTGGTGATGGGTTGCAATGGTTGTGATGGAGCATGGATGAAATTTCCATACTTCTGACAAAGTACACACTTTCTTACATAGTTACAACAGTGGTTTCCATGGTAGGCCAATAGTAGCCTACTCTCAATAGTTTTTGGCTATAACCATTCCATTAGTATGTGTTCTACATACCCCTTCATGCACCTCTTTAATCACTTAGACCAACTCTATCATATCAAGATAACGTAATAGATTCCCATTGTAGCCACGATGATAAAGCGTACCTCCTAAAAGGGTATAGCGGGCTATTTGGCGAATTAGGATTTGTTTCTTGGAACGGGAGATGTTGGGAGGGAATGTGTTGTCCTTGAGATAGGTAAAGATGGGCTCATACCATGGGGAATTGGGACCAATAACATCACAAGCTAGACATGATTCTAGCATGTCATATACATAGTTGGCATAGATTTTCCACAAAGAATGGCATGTCATTACTTTCCGGTGGAATGCGGAGCATAGAACCCACTATTGCCATAGCATCTGTAGATCTATTTTATGCTCTTAGAATTTGTTCAAATGTGATGTGCACAAAATATTCTTTCAGATTTTCTACTAGCTTCTTGTAAGGTATGAGTTTCTCATCCTTAACTTTGTATTCATCATTAATTTACTTGACAATTAACTGAGAGTCACCCATAATCTTGACATGATGAATGTCCCATTTGATGGTGAGCTTCATCCTTGCGATGAGTGCCTCATATTCTATGATGTTGTTTGTGTAAGGAAAACCAAGAAGAAAATCCTGAGGTATGGGGTCACCGAAGGAGCAATGAGGACCACACCTACGCTTGAACCATGAAAAGTAAAAGACCCATCAAAGTGTATCTGCCACATGATAGATTATTCAATGTATAGCAATGAGGCATCTGGTAGATCCAGATTCAAAGGTTCAGTGACTTGCAAAGGTGCTTCTACTAATTAATCAACAAGTACCTATCCTTTAACCTACTTTTAATGCACAAACTCAATGCCAAATTCACTTAGTAGAATGATCCAATTAGCCATTATACCAGCGAGGGTGGGTTTAGGCAAAGAAGTATTTAAGTGGAACAAATTTGGATATAAGCTTGGTGTTGGTGTTCAATAGATAATGAAGAAGTTTTGAAAGGTAAAAATAAATCCAAACAAGCCTTTTCAATTTGGGGATAGTTGAGCTCATAAGCGATGAGAGTGTGACTGAGGTAGTACACCACTTTTTCTTTGTGACCAAGGTCGTATTGGGTGAGCAACGCACCAATAGCAAATTGAGTAGCAGAGATATAAAGCAAGAGTGGCTCACTAGGAGTTGGAGGCATGAGGACAGTAGATTGGCCAAGTATTGTTTAAGCAAAGTGGGTGAACAAATGACACTTATCGACAAGTTGGGAGATGAAGCGGTGAATAGCCTATATTTTTCCTGCAAGCTATGTAGTTGCTTAATGTTTTTAGGAGGAGGCATCTCAGTAATAGCAGACACTTTAGTAGGGTCTACCTCAATTCCCCTTCTTGATACAATGAAACCCAACAATTTTCCTGATAGCACGCCGAACACACATTTCTTCGGGTTCAGCCGGACCTTGTACTCTCGTAGGTGCTCAAAGATACGCTGAAAAATAGCAGGGTTATCTCCCTTGTCTTATATTTTTGAGAATGTCATCCACATAGTCTTCCATGATATCATGGATCATATCATGGAAAATTACCATCATTTCCCTCTAATAGGTAGCTCCTGCATTTTTGAGACCAAATGGCATTACCTGATAATAGAAGGTACCCCAAGGAGTTGTAAAAGTCATTTTGTGTTGATCTTCATCAGCTATCTTGATTTGGTTGTAACCTAAAAATCCATCCATAAGAGATAAAATCTCATATCCTATTGTTGAATCCACAATCATATCAATATTTGGTAGTGGAAAATCATCCTTAGGGTAGGCCTTATTAATGTCTCTAAAATCCATGTAGATTTTGATCCCGACAAGATTTTTCTAGATGGGGACGATGTTGGATATCCATTTAGAGTAATCAATGGGCCGAATGAATCCTACCACAAGCAACCTTTCTAATTCCTATTTAACCAATAGGGTCACCCTTGGATGCATCTTTTTGATATTTTGTTTAATAGGCTTAGGGTCTGCATGTACAACTAAGTTGTGCATGACCAAATTTGGATCTAAGCCTGACATATCCTTATAGGACCATGCGAATACATCTATAAACTCCCATAGCAGCATGGTGAATTTTTTATGTTCCCATGCCGAGAGTGATGCTCCCAATTTGACTATTTTTGGGTCCTCTTTTGTGCTAATGTTTACATCGATAGTTTCCTCTACTAGTAACTTTGACAAGTCCTCCATATGCATAGGATCGGGAGGAAGGTTGAGATATTTATCCAAGAATGTCTCCATGAGATTTTCATCCTTGGCATGGTCACTTTTATTGTCCTTTGATTTTTGCACTTGTTTGTCTGTTAGTGCCTCAAAGAGGTTTTCACTGTGTGACTTGGACTTTGATTTTTTCTGAGGCTTTGCGTTGGAACTTTTTCCCTCAATTTTTCTTAAGTTTTGTTGACCACAAAGCTCAACCTCCTCTCCAAAGTAGGTGCAGAATCCAAGTCAATATAGAATCCCTTTTTGTGGTCTCCAATGGGAATTGTATCCCGAATGCCCATGAAATCTGTGATAGCTTCATCATTCTCAAATAGATCTAGTGACATATGACGTTGTTGGTCCCATTCAACAAGGGAAGGGTAAACGAGGTCAAGTGTAGGTTCCGTAGGGGTTATGGTTAGGACAAAGGGTATTCATGAATAGGTTTGTGGAGGAAAGATCCTCATATTGGCTATAATGGGAATCTGTATCGTTGTCTAGATAGTCAGAGCTATCCTCACGTTCAGAGCAAGTAGCATCTTGATCATTGGGATGTGCCCCATAAGGATAAATTCCAATGCCATATATTTCTATTTTAAAATACGGGAGATGCACTAGTTCTTGTTTTCCTTACTCATTTCTTCCACATCCTAGGCCCTTGTAGCCCATGGAGTACATCATTCTACTAGATTTCTCATATTCAGGGGTTTGATAGTAGGTTGGATGAGTATCCTTTGGGACCCAAGTCGTAGGTGGATCCAACAATTTTTCTTCAGCCAACAAGCCTCTAGGTAAAAATGACCCAATAGTTTGCTCATTTCTAGGTCATTTGAAATGATAGTTGGGTCGACCTCTAGTCTTAGGTGATAATGAGAGGTCTGAAACTAGGAGGGATTGTTGTATATTATATTCTTCATAGCCGTATTCTAGGATCTTCATCTCCCATGAATCAAAAGTAGAAGTGGATGTAGAGGTACCATGGGTGCAAGAACTAAGAGAATCTGAATCTACCTGGGACTCCATGTCTTCAGATTGGAGAGGAACAACTATATCGGTGGAGGGACACGTATAGGTACCATTACATACAAAACTATTAAGAGCTCTGTAGTGAGCGAAGGGATATGAATCTCTTTGTATTATGATAGTGTGTCCCCCATGCTTCAGTTTAATGAATTGATGGAATGTTGATGGAAAAACCTACATGGCATGAATCCATGGTCATCCTAGAAGCATATTATACGGAAGTTCCAAGTCTAAGACATGGAACTTTGTTTGATGACAAGTGGGAACAACTTCCATGGGCAACGTGATTGTGTCCACTAACTCCCTTTATACATTGTCGTAAGTGGTGATAGTAATGATGTTTAACTCAAGGTCTCGCTTTAGTATGTCCCACCTACTTAACCAACTTTAACGTGTATATGTGAAATATATATCTGGATGAGAAAGTCCGTTGAGAGAAATATATGAAAGGAAATGATTGCATTTTGAGGTTCTTTTGGTACTAATGCTTACGGACCAGTTGTAATGAATTCTGGTCAATTTTCTGGAAAGGTAGATAGTGGGTTTTGAATACTAAAATATGTTTATTCAGAAGGAAACACACTAGTGGATCAGGTCTATTCTAACTAGTGAATATCCAGTTAGACAGTAGGAAGAGGTAATATGATCCTCCTTTTATTCGATTATTGATTTTCGTTCATTTCTCTTTGGACTGTTATCATTGATTGATATCATGTTTGAATTAAAATTTCTAAATGCAGATTATGAGGAAAGGAAAGAGAATGTGAATGGATAATTGAATTAATGATCATTTTCTCTCATACAGTTAGAAATCTATAATTGTTATGGAATGAATTTCATACTACTTGGGTTAAGCATTTGTATTTAAATTGTTGTTTACTTTCCTCTTCAGCGTTTGATTGTTTGAGATTAGACAAGTTGTATGAAAGGAAAGGAAAATGGTTATGCTGGAAGTTTTATTTAAAATCTAATTGTGAATCTTCCTCTAACTAATGTAGGGGAAAGGAATTGATAGCATTATGTTAGAACAGTATTTGCATAATTGTATTTTCAGTTCTTACGGATGTTTGTAATCTAGAAATGTTTGAAGGAAATTACTTCTTGTTATAAGTATTCGGAAAGAGGATAGTAATCCTTTAACCGATTGGGATGGTAATTAGATGATTAAGTTGATATGTTGTTCATCCTTTTTGGTATTTAATTCTTGAATGATGTTCATATTAACGTTTCATAAAAGCAGGGTTCTTTTATTGAGACAGTTAATTAAAAGCACCTCATTTTAAAGACAAGTGCTTAATATGCTCAGTTCAATGAACTGACCCATGCAAGTAATTTTATAGATGAAACTTGAGTATAAATGAAGACATGGTTGTTTTCCGATACTTCTTTGATTAACTGAAGATGGATAGTATTGATAGCTATTACTCCTCCATGAGGAAATGAGAAAGGAAGAAGTTACATTCTTCTATCTTTATGAGTTGTAATGTTGTTTGATATAAACAAAGTCCAGTTGTTTGGACTGGCAAATGTACAGATTGAAAATCTGATGGATGAATACAAGTAAAAGTGTGATATTTTCAATAGTTGTATTAGTTTGATATTGTTGAATAAGTTTGAGAATATAACATTATTCCTTGACTTGGAATTATTCAAATGTTAATGGATGAATTTAAAAGGAAATAACATCTATTCCTTACTTGAATGCAACTTTTACGTTGAAATGTGCAATTAGTTCATACTTGGGTTAAGATGAATTTTAAATTGACATCAAAAAGGATTTAGGTAAACATGATCTCTTAATTGAAAGGTATTCGGGATTAGCTTGAAAGCTAAGGAATATCAAATAACTTAGGAGCAGCCGAACCTTATATTCGGACTCCGTTAATAGCCTCGAATGTTTAAAATTCAGAAAATAAGGATATGGGAAAACATATCTATTGTTAACAGACCTTAACTATGTAAGGTTAAGGAGGATAAATGAATAAATTCATTTAAAATTAGACCTCATTTAAATGACATCTAATAAGATGGAATTCTGAATTTGTTTATAGTTGTGGAAAACTTGGTTAAGTTTAATAGGTTAAACTTATTAAGTTTATCGATAATGGGCTGATTAGTCCAAAGATTAAGAAAGGAACCAAGTAGAGAAAATGCAACCCTTCGGTACGAAGGAGGAGATGCGTAGTAAGCTAGAAGATGGATTAAGTCTCTCTTAGCTACATACCACTGTAACAAGAATGAGAATAAAGGATCAACATGGCTGCTGAAAGTTGATCTTAAATATTAAGATTATAACCAAATCACAATTGAGCTAGATGTGTACTCTCGATGAGAGGATTCCGTAGGACATTGACATACGCCAGCTACAATATAGTGTCTTCATGAAGGTGGGGCCTTCATGACGACACAATGTTATAGCTGACATATTACAATGCCCTCCCGAATTAAATCATCAAGTTTACATAAGCTGGATACTAAGTTCTTAGATGGGGATAGGAATGTGATCACGCATACGAAGTGACTCCGGAGGACTAAAGGTAACTAGACACACGGAGTCATCTAGGGACGACGTCGTATGTCTGCGTATCTTTAGTTACCATGAGTAACTTCCTATACTCGTTCATATTGCTAGTTGGGGATTAGAGCTTGACCTTAAACGGAAGGACTAGAAGAGACCAGGAAAGACCATTCTAGATAATAGATGAAGTGAGGTGAAGGACGTATTCCAATGATGTGTACCACATCCAGGAATATGATCATGCAAAGCATGTGAAAATCTTTGGCCAAAGTATCGCAAGTGCTGGTTGCGTTGTCCTAATCACCTAGTTTAAGATGTAGGATGTCAGATGAATATTAGTAACAGATATTCATATAGGCTTCTTAAACGGATCACTTCGATAACCAGAAACGGTAAGAGAACCTTGTATATTTATTATACTATGCATGAATTAACATGAAGGATCGGTAAGTTGCCGAGTCATGAAATGAGAGATCACTAAAACTCCGAGCCATAAAATGGGAGATCGGTAGTTCTGCGAGTCATTTACAGCAGCATATGGTATTTGTTATATGATTGAATGGCACTGAATGTGTGTTCCATATTGCAAATATGTGAACAGAGAACATTAGTTTTAAAAGGAAATTGTGTGATCCAAACTGCATCAATTGGACAGAGAACAATTATTAAAACTTGAACGTGTGTTTGAATTGTATAATTCATAAAACGGAACGTTGTATAAAAAAATAAAATTCCCTTGTTCTAGTATCTTAAAATGGGGATGTTACGGTGGTTTACTTGTTTACCTCGGGGTCTATTTTTACCTAGCCAAAATTGGCGAGAGGTTTGTGCGTCACTTCTCATACAATATTGAAAGTGATATCACTATAAGCGGATTTATGTGGCACCAAAAATTCCCTAATGATACTTACACCAGATTTCTACAACATTGGAGAGGGATAGCTAAATTTGCTTTCCTTGCGCTTTCCCTGAAAAATAGCTGGTAAGTATCTTTGTGCCCAACCTAAATCTAGACATTTCTTTCCACCTTCAAATGCATTGTGTTCGCACTTTTGAGGAGGTCGTTGAAAAAGGGGTTCAAATAGAGAAATCCCTTATTGCTAAAGGAACTCTTAAGTCACAATCTAAGGATAATCAAAGTGTTAAACCTATGGAGAAGCCAAAAATATTTAACAAAAATAAAAATGTGGTGGGAGATGGGATCATAGATTCCAAACATGTACAAACAGTTCAAATTGGTCAACCTTTTAAATTGACCAAAGGACCTATTCAACCACCACCTAAGCGAAGAATGTTCACCCCTCTCAATGAGCCTTTTTAGTTATATTAAAACAATTGGATGTGGCTCACATGGTGACTTATCCCACAACACAACCATTTGATGATAATGCTCCAAAACCATCATGGTACAAGGAGCATGACTATTGCAAATTACATCGTGTCAAGGGACATAAAATAGACAAATGTCTACAACTTCGTCACTATATCCAAGACCTCATCGAAAATGGGGAGATAGAGGTGGACAACCCAGAGAAAACTCAAACACCCAATGAAAAGATGGGGATATATAAAGAACCATTCCCCAAACATGGTAAATCAGAAGAGTCAAAGCCGGATTGGGGAGAGTCATCCCAGAGTTATAAAGCAATGAATTATTTATATACCAAGAGAGACAACAATCATTATGATTCTCTTATTGGATGTATTCTCTCTCCTAGTGACCATGTCAACACCATTTGAATCAAGGGAAAGGATTGTGCTATGATAACAAGGCATGCCCACCTCATGATTCCTGAACCCTCTCCATCAACCCCGCAAAATGGTAGGTATGACCTCTTAGAGAAACTTGAGAAAACATCTACCAAGATTTTGATCTTGGATCTTCTTAAGATATCAAATGTGCATAAATACATTTTATACCAAACTCTTTAGGGATCAAGAGTGCCACTAGAGGTAGATCCTACACATCTTTAGGTTTGTAGTAAAAAAATTGTACTAACTAAACACATTACCTTTGATCATAGGGAAATCCCAATTGAAAATCCAATGCATAATATTCCTTTGTATATTGAGAAAGTATTTGTTACCTATAAGAAGATCAAACGAGTGCTTGTGGACAATGGAAGCAAGAATGTACAGCTAGTTTTATAACCAAAATGTTTCACCAAAAAAAAACGAACATTTCAGCTAGGCCTGAACAAGCAAGAATGTACAACTAGCTACGAAATCATGATTCTTATCATAATA
Organism: Taxus wallichiana var. yunnanensis; assembly: GCA_018340775.1. Classification (NCBI taxonomy): domain Eukaryota; kingdom Viridiplantae; phylum Streptophyta; class Pinopsida; order Cupressales; family Taxaceae; genus Taxus; species Taxus wallichiana. The sequence goes on from CM031234.1 coordinate 503,261,937, forward strand.
GTAAAAGGAATAATTTTTCAAACATTTAAAGTAAGAATTCCACTTCAGTTCAGTCTTGATGAAACAACAAAGAGTTTAGATTGCGAATTGGATATATACTTTTATATATATAAAAACATACGTGTTTGCTAAAAACAGTCATACCCAGCTTAGTCTGAAACGAGTAAATGTACGGCAAACATATTACCATCATTTAGCTGAAATAAGTGAGAAACCCCTTTTTTTTTACAAGAACAAGAATCTATTCAAGTTCAGTTCCAGCCGATTACATTGAAGGAGTTCGAATAAACATCTCTGTTACTTATATATCTATATACTTTTCAAAATATTTAAGAAAGATATCAATACATTTTACTCACTCCTCAAATATTCAAGTTCAGTTCATAAACAATTTATTTTCTCCAAAAACCCAGTCACGGTCTTCATTTCACAAGAAAATATTAAAACGTTTTTAACCAGCAAGGGTAAGACAATGAAATGAATTCCCTATCCTAGGTAAAATCATAATCAATGCAATGTAAAGCAACTAGGAGAAATAACTCACACAACAGTTCATCAACATTATCACGATTTTGTTTTCCCAAATCGTTTTCATGCACATGAACTCATAAAACAATACTCGTATAACTAATACATTCATCAAATCGAACCCATATTGGGTAATAGAAACGGATGCCCAACACTGTCAAAACAAAACTCATACAACAAGGACAACTTCATTTGTTTTACTCATTTTGTAAAGGAAACCCAACACTGTCAAAATAAGAACTCATACAGCAAGGACAAATCCCATTCCTTTTACTCTCATTGCAAGAAAAACCCAAACCGTATTCATCAAAAAGAAAAACGATTCCACTAGGAAATTCACTTCAAACATTCAACAACTTTATTTAACTAAAACAACCATCATAAGAATAGGGTTGTTTTAATGAGACGCTTAAACAAGAGAAAATGATTTAAGGAGAAGGGCTCAACATGCCTGCTAATCTTTCTTGAAGCTCGAAGAAAACCGCACCCACAGGAGCTATTCTTCTCCACGGCGATAGTAGTAAAGCTTTCCAAACAGTCACCTACTTCCACAGGCTTAAAAATAGCCCTCGGCTTCTCCCAAGATAGAATCAATAACCAAAAATTACAGCAGGTTCGACAGAACCATGGAGGAACAAAATGCAGAGCAACTAAAATCCAAATGCGCATAGCAACAAACAAACTTCCCTCACAATCCTCTTTCCAAGGCGAGCTGGTCGCTAAGACCAAGACAATTAATGCATTGAATGCATTCCTTTTTCCTTTTTTCCTCACGCAACCGCCGACTCAGGTTGGCGAATTTCCTTTTTCAAATTTTGCATGTAATTCCTTTTTAGCCACTTAGCTAGTTGGATGCCTCCAACTTTTTCTTGTTCCCGCCAAACTTGGCACTGAAACTTGTAAGGACATTATTTATTGTCCTAATAAATTTCTTACCTTCCCTCCCCTTATCCTTTCCATCCACATGGGTCTATGCGTCCCCTTCCTTAGGTTAGGATTAGTTTAGGATTTTAATAGTCCATATCTAGGTCATCCACCTAGTTCATAGGTTAATGGAATTTATATCTATTTTCTCCCTTATGAAATCTAAAATCCATATAGGATAGTAGTTAGGGTATAAGATAAAACTTAGGGGTTGGTTAGGGTTTAATCCCCTAATATTTAATTAACTAGTTTCCATATCAAGTCTCATTAGCAATCACACAAGCAATAGTAACTTCTGTCCCAAGTATCAAGTTACAACAAACAAGGGTCCAGATCAGCAACACATTCCTCTAAGATCAAAAGATGTGTCTTAACATATTTATCTTCATTTCAGTAGTTACAACATTATGAAAAGTAATTACCATGATAACTTACAAAAATCAAGGTGTTACATTCCTCCCTTCTTAAAGAATCATCGTCCCGATGATCAAATTAACCAATTCAAGGAGTTTCTAGGACAAAATTCAGTTATTGTCCTTCCATTCATAAGTTCATACCAAAAATAGATTCACTCTTTAAAATAGTGTTTTAAGACAACTGTAAAATAGACCAATAATTGTCTAAATTTGGTAGAATTATCATTTTTTCGAATTTCAATTTCGATCAAACAAGTATGGAAAAGCAGATCTCATTTCTTCGAGATTTTCCCAAGTTGCACTTTCTTCACTAAATTGGTCCCACTGGACCTTACATTGATTCACTTCGCGATTTCTTAAGCACAACTGGCGAGTTCCCAGCACTCGAATGGGCTTAATCACGATTATTCCTGGGTCTTGGACCTACAAGGAATTCCAATTCAACACATGTGATAAATTTGTTACGTATTTCTTAAGAAAAGAAATATGAAAAACATCATGCATTTGTGATAAAGCAGGAGGTAATGCTAGACGATAAGCTATAGGGTTGATTATTTCAACAATTTCAAAAGGTCCCACGTAACATGGTGACAACTTGGCAGCCTTGCCAAAAGTTATTGAGCTCTTTTTCGCTTAACCCAAAGAAAGACCTTCTCACCAAGTTTATAATTCCTATCAACCCGCTTTAAGTCTCGCATATAACTCTTCGCTATATTGGCAGCCTCCTTTAGATGTTCCCAAATCATTTTGATTTGTTGTTCCATTTCCTTGAGGATTTCTGGCCCAATTACCTCTCTGTCCTCTACGCTGTCCCAGCTAACAGGGGTTCTGCATTTTCTTCCATACAATGCTTCAAAGGGCGCCATTTTTAAAGAGGCATGATATGTATTATTATAGGCAAATTCTACTAGCGGAAGGTATTCCTCCCATTTATACTGCTGGTCCATGCAATACATTCTTAACATGTCCTCTAAAACTTGATTGACTCTCTCGGTCTGTCCATCCGTCTCCGGATGATATGCAGAGCTGAAGTTTAATTTAGTTCCCAAGGCCACATTAAGCGTTTGCCAAAACCTTGATGTCATCCTTAGATCTCTGTCCGATATGATCAATTCGGGTATTCCATGCAATCTGAAAATTTCATGTACAAATCTTCTTGCTAATACTGGTGCATCATCTTTCAAATTACCAGCAATGAAGTGTGCCACTTTGGTTAATTTGTCGACGACAACTAGGATGATATCATGCTTGTTCCTTGACATAGGTAATCCTTGAACGAAATCCATCGTTATCACTTGCCATTTGTCTTGTGAAACACTTGTGGGGATACAATAATCCAACTAGGGATGCATATGTTCCGCCTTAACATGCTGACATTCCAAGTAGTGTGTTACAAATTCCACCACATCCTTTTTCATTCCCTTCCAAAAGTATTGCTTCTTAAGATCAGCAAGCATTTTCGTAATGCCGGGGAGTGTCCGAAAAGGTGAATTATGAAATTCAGTTAACAATTTCCTTCTTAAATCATTTGCCAAGGGTATATAGACCCTGTTTTCGAATCTTAGAATTCCTTCGCTATCAAAGCGAAATCCTTTATACTTCACATCCTTTGGATCTACAGCAAGTGTTGTTTTAACTTGCTAGAAATAAGGATCTGATTCCAAGGCATCTTTCACCTCATCCTTAAACTGAGTTCTTAATGTTATAAGAGCAGAGATGTGCTTCCTTCGACTCAAAGCATCTGCCACTCTATTTTCCTTGCCTTTGATGTAGCTTATATCAAAATCATACTGAGACAGAAATTCTAACCATCTTCGCTGTCTTGCATTCAAATTTGGCTGAGTAAAAATATACTTCAACCCCAGATGGTCAGTTTTTAACTCAAAAGGTTTTCCTAAAAGGTAATGCCTCCACATTTGAAGTGCATGTACAATGGCAGCGAGCTCTAGGTCATGTGGAGCATAATTTTGTTCATGTAACTTAAGCTTTCTACTTTCATAAGCTATAACATGGTCATTCTGTAACAGAATACCTCCAAGGCCTTCTCCCGATGCATCCGTTACAAACATAAAATTTCCATTTGGATCTGGTACAGTTAAAATAGGTGTTGTAGTTAACTGTTCCTTTAAATTTTTAAAGGCAGATTCACATTTGTCAGTCCAGACAAATTTCTTATCCTTCTTTTGTAGTGAAGTGATTGGGGCAGCAATTTTTGAAAAATCCTTAACGAACTTTCTATAATATCCTGCCAAGCCCATGAAGCTTCTTACTTCATGCACGTTCTTAGGCGCAGGCCACTCGGTTATAGCTGCGATCTTTGAAGGGTCTATAGCTATTCCGTTCTTGCTTATAACGTGTCCCAAATAATGCACCTCTGCATCATAAAAGGAACATTTAGATAGTTTACCATACAACTTCCTCTTTCTTAAAACTTCCAGCACTACCCTTAAATGTTCTTGGTGCTCTTTGACATTTTTCGAGTATATAAGAATGTTGTCTAAGAATATAAGCACAAACTTGTCTAGGTATTCTTGAAAAATATTGTTCATCAGATTCATGAAGGTGGCAGGTGCATTTGTCAACCCAAAAGGTAACACCGTGAATTCATAATACCCGTACCTTGTTCTAAAAACTGTTTTATGAATATATTCTTCCTTTATTCTCAGCTGATGATACCTAGATCAAAGATCTATTTTTGAATAGATTGATGCTCCACGCATCTGGTCGAACAGATCATCAATCCTAGGAAGTGGGTATCGATTCTTAATAGTTGCCTTGTTTAACATTCTATAATCAATGCATAGTCTCAACGTGCCATCCTTTTTCTTTACAAAAATTACCAGTGACTCCCCATGGTGAGACGCTAGGTCTAATCAGCCCCTTAGTCAAAAGTTCCTGTAATTGAGCCTTTAGCTCTACCAACTCGAGGGTGGTCATTCTATAAGGTGCCTTAGATATGGATTCAGTTCCTGGCTTGATTTCTATTGCAAAGTCAAACTCTCGTTTGGGTGGAAGACCTGGTAATGCCTCCGGAATACATCACTTTGAAATCCCTTAATAATGGATATCTTTCCATGAAATCATTATCCTCCTTAGCATTTTCTATCATTTTTACTGCATACAAGGTGCAGCCCCTATTTTTAGCCCTTTTTAGTTACATAGCTGTTAGTTTTCTAACTGCAACTTCACGCTTTACACCTTAAATGACTGTTGCTTTCTACAGGTCGTCAAAACAACAAATTTGTTTTTCATAACAGTCAACCTTTTCCTTATGTTCTGCCAACCAGTTAACTCCAATAATGATGTCATATGATCCTAAGGGAGTGACATACAGGTCAACTTCGGTGGAGAAACTGGCAAGTCAAGAATTTCCCCAAAAAGGCACATTTCGACTGTATGGACAACATTATTCCCATAATGCACTATCCATGTCTTATCCATTCGTTCAGCCTTTCTTTTTAATTTCATTACAAGTTTAGTAGAAATAAAGCATTCAGTGGCTCCAGTATCAAAAAGTATGACTACAGGTGTACCGAATAACTTACCCGGAACTTCTATAGGCGTAACTTGCTTTTCAGCTTGTCTGTTAGCCACCGCAGCGTGTATCCTATGCTGCTGATCACGATCATCCTTTTTCAGAGGACAGTGACTCACGTAATGGTCCTTTCCACAGTTGAAGCATCCTCCAACTAGCCCTTTCCTAGGCTCAAATTTGTTACCAGCTTTGAAGTTATCATTCTGGCTCCCATAGGACTTTTGTCCATTGCCACTAACTTTTGCGAAGCTGTTCCGCACACTATTTACAGGTTTGTTCATTACATATTTCTTGTTTTTATCTAAAAAAATTTTGTTTTCACACCAAACCTTTTCCAAGGCCCCCTTTTGGGTGTGAGAGATGAAGAAGAGTTGGGAATCTTCTTCCTTATCTCTTCCCTATGAGTAGAAATTGCTCTCAATTTTTGTTCCTGTCTTATTGCCTTTTCAACAACTCCTTCCATGGTGGTTGGACCATGGACATCCACTTTGCCACCAATGATGGGATTCAGTCCCATTATGAACTTTCGTATTCTGAACTTCTCGTCAGCTTGGTACTGTGGCACATACTTAAGGAGTTTAGTAAACCCTTCCTAGTATTCTGTCACCGTCAGCCTTCCTTGCGACCAGTTCTGAAATTCAGTCATTTTCCTATCAAAATAGAGTTGAGGTAGCCACCATTGCCTAAAGTAACCCTTAAATTGATCCCAAGTTATGTCTGATTTGACAATATTCAACTCAACCTTACGGTTGTCCCACCATGATGATGCTTCATGAGAAAGCTGATATGCTCCCCATATCACTTTGGTCTCCTCGGAGAAGTTTCTTATTGCAAAGTACTTCTCCATTTCACTAAGCCAATTCTCAGCTCCATCCCCAAGGGTTGTTCCATCAAAATTTGGAGGACTTATTCTCTTTATGTCATTTGTAAGTTCAGCTACTAATCTTGCCCTTTTAGTTCCAGGATGATTAGGAGCATTCACATTACTATTATCAACACCTGGATTCCCTCCATTGGTGTTGTCCATAGGAGGTGGCTGATCATTTATATCAGCTTCTTCTTCCTCCTCTTCATTGCCCATTGACTTGTTCCAAAACAGTCAAACGATCTCTCGTGTCTAGTAGGGCAGCAAGGATTTCATCCAACTTTTGAGTAGTAGCTACTTCTCCACCCGGTAACGGGTTGTTCGCAGCATTTCTTCTTGTTCTGACCATTTTTTGTTCAATAAGAAAATGTAAACCTTATTAAATTTTGGACTCATTAGGTCCAAGAGCTGCAACCTTCAACTCGATACCAATTTGTAACATCCCCATTTTAAGATACTAGAACAATGGATTTTTTTATATAACGTTCCCTGTTATGAATTATACAATTCAAACACACGTTCAAGTTTTAATAATTGTTCTCTGTCTAATTGATAGAGTTTGGATCACACAATTTCCTTTTAAAACTAATGTTCTCTGTTCACATATTTGCAATATGGAACACACATTCAGTGCCATTCAATCATATAACAGATACCATATGCTCATTGTAAATGACTCGCAGAACTACCAATCTCCCATTTTATGGCTCGGAGTTTCAGCGATCTCTCATTTCATGACTCGGCGACTTACCGATCCTTCATGTTAATTCATGCATAGTATAATAAATATACAAGGTTCTCTTACCGTTTCCAGTTATCGAAGTGATCCATTTAAGAAGCCTATCTGAATATCTGTTACTGATATTCATCTGACATCCTGCATCTTAAACTAGGTGATTAGGACAACGCAACCAGCACTTGCGATACTTTGGCCAAAGATTTTCACATGCTTTGCATGATCATATTCCTAGATGTGGTACACATCATTGGAATACGTCCTTCACCTCACTTCGTCTATTATCTAGAATGGTCTTTCCTGGTCTCTTCTAGTCCTTCCATTTAAGGTCAAGCTCTAACCCCAATTAGCAATATGAACGAGCATAGGAAGTTACTCATGGTAACTAAAGATACGTAGACATACGATGTCGTCCCTAGATGACTCCATGTGTCTAGTTACCTTTAGTCCTCCGGAGTCACTTTGTATGCGTGATCACATTCCTATCCCCATCTAAGAACTTAGTATCCAGCTTATGTAAACTTGATGATTTAATTCGGGAGGGCATTGTAATATGTCAGCTATAACATTGTGTCGTCATGAAGGCCCCGCCTTCATGAAGACACTATATTGTAGCTGGCATATGTCAATGTCCTACGGAATCCTCTCATCGAGGGTACACATCCAGCTCAATTGTGATTTGGTTATAATCTTAATATTTAAGATCAACTTTCAGCAGCCATGCTGATCCTTTATTCTCGTTCTTGTTACAGTTGTATGTAGCTAAGAGAGACTTAATCCGTCTTCTAGCTTACTACGCATCTCCTCCTTCGTACCGAAGGGTTGCATTTTCTCTACTTGGTTCCTTTCTTAATCTTTGGACTAATCAGCCCATTATCGATAAACTTAATAAGTTTAACCTATTAAACTTAACCAAGTTTTCCACAACTGTAAACAAATTCAGAATTCCATCTTATTAGACGTCATTTAAACGAGGTCTAATTTTAAATGAATTTATTCATTTATCCTCCTTAACCTTACATAGTTAAGGTCTGTTAACAATAGATATGTTTTCCCATATCCTTATTTTCTGAATTTTAAACATTCGAGGCTATTAACGGAGTCCGAATATAAGGTTCGGCTGCTCCTAAGTTATTTGATATTCCTTAGCTTTCAAGCTAATCCTGAATACCTTTCAATTAAGAGATCATGTTTACCTAAATCCTTTTTGATGTCAATTTAAAATTCATCTTAACCCAAGTATGAACTAATTGCACATTTCAACGTAAAAGTTGCATTCAGGTAAGGAATAGATGTTATTTCCTTTTAAATTCATCCATTAACATTTGAATAATTCCAAGTCAAGGAATAATGTTATATTCTCAAACTTATTCAACAATATCAAACCGATACAAAATATTGAAAATATCACACTTTTACTTGTATTCATCCATCAAATTTTCAATCATACATTTTCCATCAAACGACCGAATTTGGTTATATCAAACAACATTACAACTCATAAAGATAGAAGAATGTAACTTCTTCCTTTCTCATTTCCTCGTGGAGGAGTAATAGCTATCAATACTATCCATCTTCAGTTAATCAAAGAAGTATCAGAAAACAACCATGTCTTCATTTATACTCAAGTTTCATTTGCAAAATTACTTGCATGGGTCAGTTCATTGAACTAAGCATATTAAGCACTTGTCTTTAAAATGAGGTGCTTTTAATTAACTATCTCAATAAAAGAACCCTAATTTTATGAAACGTTAATATGAACATCATTCAAGAATTAAATACCAAAAAGGATGAACAGCATATCAACTTAATCATCTAATTACCATCCCAATCGGTCAAAGGATTATTGTCCTCTTTCGAATAATTATAACAAGAAGTAATTTCCTTCAAACATTTCCAGATTACAAACATCCGTAAGAACTGAAAATACAATTATGTAACTGTATTTCTAACATAATGCTATCAATTCCTTTCCCCTACATTAGTTAGAGGAAGATTCACAATTAGATTTTAAATAAAACTTCCAGCAGAACCATTTTCCTTTCCTTTCATACAACTTGTCTAATCTCAAACAATCAAATGATGAAGAGGAAAGTAAAAAACAATTTAAATACAAATTCTTAACCCAAGAAGTACGAAATTTGTTCCATAACAATTATATATTTCTAACTGTATGAGAGAAAATGATCATTAATTCAATTATCCATTCACATTCTCTTTCCTTTCCTCATAACTGTACTAGAAATTTTAATTCAAACGTGATATCAATCAATGATAACAGTCCAAAGAGAAATGAATGAAAATCAATAATCAAATAAAAGGAGGATCATATTACCTCTTCCTCTTTGTCTAACCGGATATTCACTAGTTAGAACAGACCTGATCCACTAGTGTGTTTCCTTCTGAATAAACATATTTTAGTATTCAAAACCCACTATCTACCTTTCTAGAAAATTGACCAGAATTCATTGTAACTGGTCCGTAAGCATTAGTACCAAAAGAACCTCAAAATGCAATCATTTCCTTTCATATATTTCTCTCAACGGACTTTCTCATCCAGATATAAACAAGCAAGAATGTACAGCTAGTTTTATAACCAAAATGTTTCACAAAAAAAAATGAACATTTCAGCTAGGCCTGAACATGCAAGAATGTACAGCTAGCTATGAAATCATGATTCTTATCATAATAGTAAAAGGAATAATTTTTCAAACATTTAAAGTAAGAATTCCACTTCAGTTCAGTCTTGATGAAACAACAAAGAGTTTAGATTGTGAATTGGATATATACTTTTATATATAAAAAAACATACGTGTTTGCTAAAAACAGTCATACCCAGCTTAGTCTGAAATGAGTAAATGTACGGCAAACATATTACCATCATTTAGCTGAAATAAGTGAGAAACCCCCTTTTTTACAAGAACAAGAATCTATTCAAGTTCAGTTCCAGCTGATTACATTGAAGGAGTTTGAATAAACATCTCTGTTACTTATATATCTATATACTTTTCAAAAGATTTAAGAAAGATATCAATACATTTTACTCACTCCTCAAATATTCAAGTTCAGTTCATAAACAATTTATTTTCTCCAAAAACCTAGTCACGGTCTTCATTTCACAAGAAAATATTAAAACGTTTTTAACCAGCAAGGGTAAGACGATGAAATGAATTCCCTGTCCCAGGTAAAATCGTAATCAATGCAATGTAAAGCAACTAGGAGAAATAAATCACACAACAGTTCATCAACATTATCATGATTTTGTTTTCCCAAATCGTTTTCACGCATAGAACTCATAAAACAATACTCGTATAGCTAATACATTCATCAAATCGAACCCATATTGGGTAATAGAAACGAATGCCCAACACTGTCAAAACAAAACTCATACAACGAGGACAGCTTCATTTGTTTTACTCATTTTGTAAAGGAAACCCAACACTTTCAAAATAAGAACTCATACAGGAAGGAAAAATCCCATTCCTTTTACTATCATTGCAAGAAAAACCTAAACTGTATTCATCAAAAAGAAAAACGATTCCACTAGGAAATTAACTTCAAACATTCAACAACTTTATTTAACTAAAAAACCCATCATAAGAATAGGGTTGTTTTAATGAGACGCTTAAACAACAGAAAAATGATTTAAGGAGAAGGGCTCAACATGCCTACTAATCTTTCTTGAAGCTCGAAGAAAACTGCGCCCACAGGAGCTATTCTTCTCCACGGCGACAGTAGTAAAGCTTTCCAAACAGTCACCTACTTCCACAGGCTTAAAAATAGCCCTCGGCTTCTCCCAAGACAGAATCAATAACCAAAAATTATAGCAGGTTCGACATAACCATGGAGGAACAAAATGCAGAGCAACTAAAATCCAAATGCGCACAGCAACAAACAAACTTCCCTCACAATTCCTCTTTCCAAGGCGAGCTGGTCGCTAAGACCAAGACAATTAATGCATTGAATGCATTCCTTTTTCCTTTTTCCTCACGCAACCGCCGACTCAGGTTGGCGAATTTCCTTTTTCAAATTTTGCATGTAATTCCTTTTTAGCCACTTAGCTAGTTGGATGCCTCCAACTTTTTCTTGTTCCCGCCAAACTTGGCGCTGAAACTTGTAAGGACATTATTTATTGTCCTAATAAATTTCTTACCTCCCCTCCCCTTATCCTTTCCATCCACATGGGTCTATGCATCCCCTTCCTTAGGTTAGGATTAGTTTAGGATTTTAATAGTCCATATCTAGGTCATCCGCCTAGTTCATAGGTTAATGGAATTTATATCTATTTTCTCCCTTATGAAATCTAAAATCCATATAGGATAGTAGTTAGGGTATAAGATAAAACTTAGGGGTTGGTTAGGGTTTAATCCCCTAATATTTAATTAACTAGTTTCCATATCAAGTCTCATTAGCAATCACACAAGCAATAGTAACTTCGTCCCAGTATCAAGTTCTGACAAACAAGGGTCCAGATCAGCAACACATTCCTCTAAGATCAAAAGATGTGTCTTAACATATTTATCTTCATTTCAGCGATTCTGACATTATGAAAATAATTACCATGATAACTTACAAAAATCAAGGTGTTACTGACCACTCCAAGGATTGACCTCCTAGACTCTTAGGAAAGATTCGTATGAGATAATTATGACTATAGGACACCTCTTGACATGCCATATAGAAATCCTTGCCATGATCTCATGGGTCTCACTTTCCTCTATATTTGTTGAATTTTGGCATTTCGATTTTTTTAGGGAAAGGTTGAATTGTCAAAGATTTTTCAAAAGGATGGGGACAAATTTCTTCATATTGATACTTTCTAATGCTCCCCACATTTCTCTCTTGAATACTTGTGAGTGTTGCTTTCATAGATTTTACTTCTTATATGAGAAATTTTTCTTTAGTAGGGAAACAGGGATATATACATGATGGTATTCTGTATTGTCTTCTACTTGATTTTCCCTATGGAGTTCACTTATTTTGACCTTAGGCCTTGGCTTTTGGACATTCTTTCTTGCTTCCTTTTGTACATGAGATGTTAGCAAGGATAATTTTCAGCTAATGTTACTAATTTTTTGTTGAATAGTGACATCTTCTTCCAAAGGTTCCTCTTCTTCTTCATATTATAGAGGTTCTTCAACATTATCATGTCCCGACCTGATTTTATGTGGCACTTTGATAAAGGGTATTCTATGTCCCACTACATTATCATTTCCTATGTTGGAGGTAGAAGCATGTCTATGTGTTAAAATATCCTCCATGTTGATAAGAGGTCGCTCCTCCTCATTGGTGTTATTTGTAGGTGGGATTGTTTCATTTTTAGTGGGACTTTTGGCCCCCAATTCTACAACCCGTGCTAGCACCCTATCCTTGTTTCGAAAAGGAACTCATCTAATAAGGTGGGGTTAAATTCAAAATCTGCATGTGGGGATTCCAATTCGTCACCACTATGATCGACCATGTCTTCTATCTCTTTTTTTATGGAATATAGAGGCCCTAGATCATGTACAATAAAAGGGTTTGACCCTTGTCTGTTTGAGGCTTCCCAAGCTTGCGCTTGTTTTTCCTCATATGTTTGCTTCTTGAGCCCTAAGTGTGTTTTAGGAGCCATGAGCTGCAATAGTTTCACTAAGGTAAGCTATAAATGTGTTAAAAAATTTGTGACCACACCTAAGTGAAATTCCATATGAATGTCAAGAATATGAATGAGTAAAAAAATGTTAGAATACCAATGTGATAGAGTGATAAATTAACAGTGACACAATGTTTGGTACCTAATCCTATCAAATGAATGAAGTACTTCCTAGATTTTGCTTCAAAATCTTGGTATCACAAGATAATTAACAAGATTTCCTCACTTATTTCAAGTTTAAGGGAATGAACAAGACGTAAGTAAATACAAGAAGTTAGTGTGACCTCCTAGCAAGGTATACTAAAAGCAAGCTCAAATTAAATTAATACCTATATCTCAAAAAGTTCCAGCTACAATTTGTGAGTGACACAACAATATCACCAAGATATGTTAACCAAACTTTATGAGAAAGTAAGGTATTGATATCAAGATGATATTGATATAACACGCACAAGTGGTAACACGTAGCACTTCTTCAAAATCAAGGTAGTAATAGAGTCGAACTAAAATCTTAAAGTATAACTAAGAGTTGTTAAAATTTGTATAATGTAACCTTCTGAATATGGATATTTAGGTCAAGTTTACAAGAAACAAGACGTAAATACCAAAATTGTAGTGATACGATATAAACAAGGTAACCTTTCTAAGGAAGTTCAAGATGATGAACCATGCCTAGCTACGATGACGATCTGAAATGGGTATCAACATCACAAATGCCACTAATGATATGAATACGCCTCCACACACTTTAGATGTTTAACTTACCCATTTGCAAAAATGGATGGGTGTAAATGGACAAAAAAGTGGTAGAAACAATCAATTGGTAATGCAAAGGTAGTCACCCTTCTTTTGATCAACAAAGTGTCAAAAGAATGTGAAGGAAGTAGATCAAAATGGGGATGAAAAATGTTGGCTTTACTTCGGTAGAGTTTCACCTCACCTTAAGGCAAGTGAAAAACTAAACAAAAGTAATGCTTCCCACATTTCATGATGAATGATGGCTCACAACTCAACACTATTTTGAAATGGTAAAAGTGGATCTTGGCTAAAAAATATCTTCCTTAGTGGTTCTCTCATCTTAGGTGTTACAAAGTTGTATTAAGCGAGCGCGATTTACCCAAATAGTCCCGACTATCTTGGGAGTATCTCGTATTTACTTTACCCCTTTCGATCATAAAGGGCAACTAGTGCATCCATGTGTGCTCTCCTTGGGGTCACCATATGGACAACTAGTAACACTATCTCACAAGGTAATACTAGTCAAGTAGGTAGTGCAGAGCACTTCCCATTTTGTCCACAAGGTTCCCTCTTGTGTGGACTACTTTGGGGTTCTTGGTACCACCCCCATTGTTGTAGCTTAAGGCGTTATGCCAAAGGGGTTATGTTCCAATTGAGCGGATAGGGACGTACCCTTTTCCGAAACCTACAATACAATGTTTTGAATATGTTGTTCTTTTTATCTTGTTTAATTTAGATGTGGTTTGCTTGAACACCTTTTGGCAACTTGTACGACAACTGTATTAGTAGTTTTGACTTTGTTTTGATTCCACCTTTCTTTGACAAGCGTGTGTTTTGGTCCTACACAATGAGTTTAGTAATTTTCCATAAAAAGAGTAAACATCATTTTTGATTCTCAAGATCATCCAAGGATGCAAGAGAAGAGCATACATGATGTTTCCAAAATCCAAGAAGATGCTAAATGGAAAAACACTTAATTCAAACACACCAAGTTAACTCATTCCAATTTAGATATTCTTAACAATTTCAAAGCATCAAAAAGACTTAAGAATCATTTCTAATTCCCAAGATCGCCCCAAGGGATGCAAGGAAGAGCATACACGACCTTATTCTTATAAGCAAACATGCAAAGGTTTATCTAATCTAGAAAAAGCATGTAAACATACCCTACAAAAATAGGCATTAATTAGATGAAAACATGTAAAGAAGTTAGCACCCTAACACCCTAATTTTAAGAAAATTGAAATACACCTAAACCCTAGTTTAGGCATGTGCGCGAGGTTAGGAAGATGCACCACTCTATTTTTTATGACTTACAGTGCACCTACGCCACCAGAAAGGCATGTGTGCTAGGATCAGGGCATGTGCACCAAGGAGGTAAACAATAGTATTAGGATCTGACGAACGCATGTGCCACTAGAGAGGTATCTACACCATGATCAGGGCATGTGCACCACAAATGATAAAAATACGGTGTCGATTCGATAGAGCACATGTGTTACTAGAAAAGTGCTTGTGCCACTAGAGAGACGCTTGCGCCTGGGTTGGTATGTATGCACTTTGGTATGACGGAGTTTTCTTGTTGCAGTGAAGGTACAATATGAAATAGTGTTTGTGCCCGGTTAGTGTGTCTCATGCCCTAGTTATGGTATGTGTGTCGGGGTTAGTGCATGTGTGCTAGGGTTGAAAAATAGAGATTCAAAGTTTGACAAAGTGTGCTACACCACCCGAGAGGTACTTACACCGAGAATAAGTGTGTTTGTGCCCCTGTTAGTGTGCTGCACCACTCCTACAACCAAAGTATGGAAAAAAACACAACAAAGCTCACAATACTTCAAATTTTAACAAGTTAGCTTGAAATTGGCAACAACCCATTAAAATGATAGCTATAAATGAGAACCTACACATATAATATTAACAAAAATCCTAAGAAATTGAACATTATTTACTATATTTGCATATCAAATATTAGCCAAAACAATAGAATTCAAGCTAAAAATGCTAAGGGACTAGGGATCCGGTCCCACCAAGTGTGCCATATGTGTGCGTGTATTTTTGCTTAAGCTAAGTTAGATGAATAAGAACTGTAACACCCTGAACTGTTGTTACTTCCTCCTGAGCATTCAAGTGTTGATATGTGATTTCTTTTGTAAAAGGATGTGTTCCTTTGATTGTGAAGTCATGCTTGATATGGACTGTATCTTCTTTGTAATTGAAGATCTTTGACTGAGTCGGAATATGATTGGACTCTTTTATTTCTTTCATTTTACACCTGAGTTTAATCTGATCTCGGAATGAATTGTGGATTTATCCATCTATAAGACCCAGCCTGGGATCAGTGGCATTGATCCAAGTGATGCTTTAAAGTTTATTCGGGATGAACAAAAATTATAGACCTTATGCAGGTTGCAAGGTCTGAATGTGTTGAATAAGCTATTTCGGAGTCTAACTCAGACTGATCGTGTTAAATGAATTGGTTCCCGATATCGTAATATCAGGAAGGTCTTGATCGTGGGCCAGGTAATAAATTCAGATACATTTATTCCACTAGCCTATTGGCAGTGCAGGAGTGAATCTTGTTCGTGAATGTATGTTTGTAGGTTCTTTTTCTGAGCATTTGAAATGTTAGACCTAAACTGGATTTATTAAGGTTAGTAACCTAAAACTAAACTATGACCTAGGGGTTAGATTAGTGTTAATCTAACCTAGGCCTAAGCTATAAGCTAAATGTTCTAAGTTAGTAACCTAGCACTATGGAGGTTAGACTAAGTAGCATCTTAAAATCCTAACCTATGTTACTAACCTAACTAATGAACAAGGAGGAAAGGGGACCTATGAAAGGGTGCGAGCCATGGCGGCAGTTCCTATGGCATTAAATGGGATGGATAAGCATGAAGGACAGGTAAATGGTAGAAGTTTAAACGGCTAGTAAGGCTGACGTGGCAGAGTCGCCAAAGTTAGAAATGGTCTTCGACTTGCATTTGTCCATCGCCAACTATGGCGGTCGGTGGCAATGGAGATTGAGCAGGAAATTTGGAGTAAATGCAATTAATGAGCTCGGTCTTCGAGCTCGGGTTTCTCGGGAAGGCATGCAAAATGGAAAACTGGTAGTTTGTTTGGTTTTTCATGCGCTCCGGTTTTCCCTCTGTCTGATCACTGGTTCTTCGCACCAGTCTACTTGGTGTTGCATGGCAAATATGAGCGTAACTAGCTCTTTTCTCTAGCAAGGAAAGTTTATAAGGCATGGAAATAACAAGTTATTGTTGTTGAATCTAACGTGGAAAAAGAGGAGAAGGCACGAGCTCTTTCAGTGGTCTTCTTCGGATTTTTAAGCAAATAACCAGGCATGTTAGGCTCTAACTTTTAAAGATCTTGCTTTCTTTCAAATGATTTCATTAGAACAACTCTGTTCAAATGATTTTCGGGTTCAGTTGGTTTTTATGGTAGCCTTGTGTGATTTAGTTGCTGTATTTTCTTAACCGGCTCGATTTTTCGAAGTAAACCCTTGATGGGTGTGCATTTTGTTTCGAACGGATGTATTACCTTGCTATGTTTTGCATTCTAGTTGGATTTTGAAGAAATGTTGCAAGGAAAATATATGAATTTGGCTCTGTAGGAGTTTAAGAATTGTTTTCTTGTTTGATTCAGACTTAAGTCTATACCTCACTGTTTTCTCTTGTTGAAACGATTCTGTTGGATTTCTTGAGTGTACAGTATATACGACTTCTCTAAAAGTTTTTTCATGAGTAATATGTGTTATGGTTGCTGAATCTTGTTGGATCTTGCTATAATACTTAAGTTACTTCTGTTTGGATAACTCGCTGTGTTATTGTATTCGAATGCGACTTTGTAGAAGTTATTTCCCCCCTTGTGTTGCAATTATGGGATTTAACCCGTTGATAGTTTGCAATATATTTGTTTATACACAAAATGACTCTGTGGAGTTCTTGGAATGGTTTGTATATTATGGTCTTCTGTAGAAGTCATATATGTGAATACTAGTAGTTTGATTCAGTCGAAGTCCTAGAGGGGTAATTGGTAATATGACTTCAGTTGTCTTAATATGAATACTTTCACTTAGCAAAGAATTTCTTGGTACAGACTCAGTTGGTGTACTTTTTATATTTTTCTTACGCTTAAGCTTAAAAGGAATACTTGTTGTTTGGATTCATTGAAGTCCTTGCTAGGAAACCAAGTTTCGCTTACGTATAAGCACCGGTTATGAACACTTATTACTATTGGCTCTGTTGGAACCCTTAATATTTATATATATATATATATATCTTGTATTTGGTCTTCTGTAGAAGTTAGTCGTGAATGCCATACGTTTCTATTTCTGAAGGAGTTCAGATGTGAACACGGTATGATATTGTTTTGATTGGAATTTTTGGATTGATATGTATCATGTATCTTTCTACTTCTGTAGAAGTTTATTTGAAGAGTACCACATGGTTGGAATCCTTGATATGTGACTGGTGTTTCTACTTCTGTGTAAGTCCTGTTATGATTTCGGTCGATACTGACTCAGTGAGAGTCCTTGATAGGTATCTAGTATTTTTAATTTCATTCAAAGCTGGGTTATGAATGTTGTTGTTATTATGAATACTAAATGTTATCAACTTTGGTGGAGACACTGAAAAGTAATTTATGTTGTAACATCTGTAGGAGTTCTTGCTGTGAGTACTTTTAGTATTCTTGATTTGTTGTCATACGAATTCAACTTCAATTGAAACCTTTAATATAAGTATTGGTTGAATTTGGCACTGTTCGAGCCCATGTTATGTTGTATGTTGGTTCGATTCTCGATTTTTGTCCTTGTTGTGTTTTAGTAGGGATTAAATTGAACTGAATGTTGATGTGAGTTTCGACTCAGTGGGATTGTTCTTGTGTTTGAACATGATTACGTCTTCTATTAGCATGAATATCTAGTCTTGAGCTTGACTGAACTAAGGAGCTGTCGACTGCACCTCGACAGCGATGGCATTGAATATTTTCTTGTTTGTCACTTCGTATGGAAGGTTATGTGGAGTCTATTTGATAGATTATTCATCACTATTTTGGCGTGAGAGCTACTGTACTGCTAGTAAGCTACAGGAGTTTGTTATATTTAATTTTAACAAAACTGTGGTTCTTCTTGTGGCTCGTCTGACTTATTCGTATGCGTATAAGGTGAATGCTTTACTCTCGAGGAGACGGTATAGTCATGAGCTTGTTTGAAGGGAAATATGAATGACTTGTTTTCTTTCTCTTCTGTTGTAAAGTATATGTTGATATATTTTTATCTAACCGTTAGAACTGTTTTTAACATATTGATGGAATCATGATTTGTTATGATATTCATTTTACTATGTTGAATGTAATGATCTGTCTGATGTTTGTTGTCCTTGGGATTCAGATGGATAGTTGTTTTGGATACTTTCGTTCTTCTTGATCCCTAATATTTTGATGAAATATTTGAAAAGTATCTAGGACTATTCAGTAACGATAATTTGAGTTACGCGTTTATAGTCATGTTTGTATTACAAAAGCATAGTCTGAAATATGTTTACTTGTTTGGTGAAATGATCTCATTTAAACAGGTTGTTTAATGAAAACAGTTGGTGGATTGCAATTGTTTTAAGAGTTAGTGCTTATCATGCTCAGTTCATCGAACTGACCCATGTTGACAATTTTTGCAGATGGTTTCCGTAAGTGGTAAAAGCACGCAGATCTGATAGGATGTTCAGATTGTTTAATTTGGTTTTATGATGAATTACAGCTTGATTCTCTAAATGTACTATATGAGGAAAGATGTTCTTTTTCTGTTGAAATATTGTATCAAGTATGCTGAATGCATAAAATGTATTTGATTAGCCTGAAGGGAATAAAGAGAGATATTTGTTACTTATGTGTTTGTATTCATATCTTGATAGTTTGACCTTCTTCGGTTCAAATGATCTTGAGAGCATTGTTATTATTGTATAATTTGGAGACTTTTGTGATTATCAATGTAAGCTTGCAAGAATAAGTGACTGAATACTTATGATTGTTTAGTAGTTCTAGTATGTTCTATCTAAAGCTAAAATTGGAATTTAGATCACTTTGTCTTTCTGGAAGCTAGGGTTAAAATAAACCTAAGCAGGAAGTTAAACAAGCTGAATAAATTATTACTTCCTAGTCTTGATCTCGAGTCAAGACAACGTTTAATTGGATTCTTAATCACTATATCTCGATATTAATAAGTAGATCTATTCGAGGCGGATTTAAAGGTTGACGGCACAAGTCAACTGCAGGGTTGTACCTTTGTGAAGATTAGGATCTTCTCGAAGATACAACAATGCAGGTGACTTATGACGACACCCTTTGCATTGATCGTTAAGATTTACACCTTAAACTCGAACAAGTTACTCTGGGACTGATTAGGAATGTGGTCACATTATAAGGCTACCTAGGAGACTAGGGGTATCTTGACACACTTGGTTTAACTAGAGTTGACCCAATATGTCGGCATATCCCTAGTCCTCGGAGCATCCATATAACGTTGTCACCTTATTAATCTATTTTCGAGTGAATAACTTGGGATAGGAGAGACCTCACGAAGTCGGTATAAGAAATTCTACATAACATAGGAATGGGGTGAAGGGCGTATTCCAGATTGATGAGTATCTTTGTCAAGGAATACGAGACATAAGCGATATGTTTCAAATCTTTGGCCAAAGTATCGCAAGTCTCTTGATTGCGTTGTCCTAAGTCACCTAGTCTAAGGGATGAGATGCCGATGAATAATGGCAACAATTATTCGATAGGTTCCGTAGACAGAGCATTTTGAATCCCAGTTAGGGAAGAGAACCGCAAGAGTGACGTGTTAAATAAAAACGCCAACTCTTGATACACATGAATAGATTGGTAGATTACCGAGTCATGGAATGAATAGATCGGAGGTACTCAGAGTCATTACAATGCATATGGTTATCTCATTATAAGAATGGTTGCTTTGATTTGTGAGTTCTAAATTATGTATTTAGAAACAGAGGAAGCATTTATTAAAAAAAAAAAAATTACTTGTTCTAATGTATAAAATGAGGATGTTACATCTTGGTATCGTGAGTGAAGGTTGTAGCTCTTGGGGCTATTGTGTCCATAATTTGATGAAAACCTAAATTTTCTTGTAACAGAAAATGGTTAGAACAAGGGGAACGTTGCGAATAATGCTCCACTTGAAGGAGGGGTGGCAACAACCCAAAAACTTGATGAGATCCTTGCTTTGCCTGTTGGACACAAGAGATCGTTATCCGTACTTGAACAGCAGGTGATGGGAAATGAGGAGGATGATGAAGCTGGTAATAATAATCAGCAACCTCCTGAGGACAACCCCGATATGGGTGTTGATATTAATGCTGGAAATGCACCTGTCCAACCAGAAAACAAAAAGGCCAGTTGGCGTGCGAGAACTCGGTAATGATATAAAAAGGATAAGCCCACCTAAGTATGATGGCACCACATTAGGAGATGGAGCTAAGAACTGGCTCAGTGAAATGGAGAAGTACTTTGCAATAAGAAACTTCTCGGAGGAAACCAAAGCTATTTGGGGAGCCTATCAGCTTTCCCACGAAGCATCTTCATGGTGGGATAGCCGTAAAGCTGAGCTAAATATTGATGAGACCAATATTACTTGGGATCAATTTAAAGGCTATTTTAGGCAACGTTGGCTGCCACAACTTTTCTATGATCAGAAAATGACAGAATTCCAGAACTTAGCTCAAGGGAAGCTAATGGTAACTGAATACTGGGAGTGGTTTACAAAACTCCTCAAGTATGTACCATAGTATCAAACTGACGAGAAGTTCAAAATACAGAAATTCATCATGGGATTGAATCCCATGATAGGGGGAGAGGTCGATGTTCATAGTCCAACCACTATGGAAGGAGTTGTTGAAAAGGCCATAAGACAAGAACAGAAATTAAAGGCTATTTCTGCTCATAAGGAGGAAGTGTGGAAGAAGACTGCAAACCCTTCTTCAACCTCTCTTGCACCCAAAAAGGGACCATGGAAAAATTTTGGAAACAAAAGTAAGTTTCTAGGGGATAATAGTAAAAAAGCAGTAGCAAATAAGCCTGCTGGAAATGTAAGGGATAATTTTGCCAAAAATTATTACAAGACTGGAGGAAATTTTGAGCCTAAAAAGGGACCTGTAGGAGGCTGTTACAATTGTGGCAAAGACCACTACGCAAATCAGTGCCCTTTGAAGAAGTATGATCATAATCAGCAGCATAAGATACATGCTGCAGTAGCAGACAAGCAAGCCGAAAAGCAAGTGACACCTATAGAAGTTCCGGGTAAGTTATTTGGCATACCTTACCACTATTCTTTTTGATACAGGAGCTACTGAATGTTTCATTTCTAATAAACTTGCTTCTAAACTTAAGAGAAAAGCTGGAAAAATGGATAAATCTTGGGTATGCGGTATGGTAATAACTCTGTACATACAGTGAGTATGTGTCTTTTTGGGGTAGTCCTTGACTTACCTAACTTTTCCACGGAAGTTGACCTCTATGTTGCACCTTTGGGATCATATGACATTGTCATCGGTGTCAATTGGTTAGCTGACCATAAAGCAAAGGTAGACTACTATGAAAAGAACATAAAATGTTTAGATGATCAGCTGAAAAAAGAGAGATTCAAGGTGCAAACGGAAATTTCAGTTAGAAAATTGTCAATACTGTGCAGCTTAAAAGGCTAAAAACAAAGGATGTACCCTTTATGCAGTAAAGATATCTGAATTTTCAGAAGAAGATGGTGATTACATGAAACGATTTCCTCTGCTACAAAGTTTTAGGGATGTTTTTCGGAAGAATTACCAGGGTTACCACCCAAGAGGGAATTTGAATTCATTATCGAAATCAAACCAGGAACAGAACCTATTTCCAAAGCACCTTATCGGATGACTACTACAGAGTTAGTCGAGCTTAAGGCACAATTGCAAGAACTTTTGTCTAAAGGTTTGATTAGACCAAGTGTTTCACCTTGGGGAGCGCCTGTAATATTTGTGAAAAAGAAGGATGGAACACTTAGGTTGTGTATTGATTATCGGATGTTGAACAAAGCAACAATCAAGAATAGATATCCACTTCCAAGGATCGACGATTTATTTGATCAGATGCGTGGGGCAGCGGTTTATTCTAAGATAGATCTTCGATCTAGTTATCATCAGTTAAGGATTAGAGAAGAAGATATTCATAAAACAGCTTTCCGAACAAGGTACGGACATTATGAATTCACGGTTCTACCCTTTGGATTAACTAATGCACCCGCAGCCTTTATGAACTTAATGAACAATATCTTTCAAGAATATTTGGACAAGTTTGTACTTGTATTCTTGGACGATATTCTCGTTTATTCTAAAAGCGTTGAGGAGCACAATGAGCATTTGAAGATAGTTTTGGGAATTTTGAGAAAAAGGAAGTTGTATGGTAAGTTATCCAAATGTTCTTTCTTTGATTCAGAAGTTCACTATTTGGGTCATGTCATTAGCAAAGAAGGAATTGCTGTAGATCCTTCAAAAATAGTGGCAATAACTGAGTGGCCTGCACCAAAGAATGTGCACGAAGTAAGAAGCTTCATGGGTCTTGCTGGTTACTATAGAAAATTTGTTAAGGATTTTTCTAAAGTGGCTACACCAATAACTTCATTGCAGAAGAAGGATAAGAAATTTATTTGGAATGATAAGTGCGAAGCGGCTTTCAAAAGTCTGAAAAGCCAGTTGACTTCTGCACCTATATTAGTTGTACCAGACCCTAATGGGAGCTTTACTGTTGTAACGGATGCTTCTGGGGAAGGCCTTGGAGGTGTTTTGTTACAAAATGATCAAGTCATAGCATATGAAAGTAGAAAACTTAAGTTACATGAGCTGAATTATGCTCCTCATGATTTGGAGCTTGCTGCCATTGTTCATGCACTTCAAGTCTGGAGACACTATTTACTTGGGAAACCTTTTGAGTTGAAAACTGATCACTTAGGGCTGAAATATATTTTCACTCAGCCTAATCTGAATGCCAGATAGAGAAGGTGGTTAGAATTTTTATCACAATATGATTTTGATATTAGCTACATCAAAGGGAAGGAGAATAGAGTAGCTGATGCTCTAAGTTGTAGGAAGCACATTTCTGCTCTTATAACATTAAGAACTCAGTTTAAGGATGAGGTAAAAAGTGCCTCAGAATCAGATGCATACTTTCAGCAAGTAAAAGTAGCGCTTGCTGCAGAACCTAATGATGAAAGGTATAAAGGTTTTCATTTTGATGATGAAGGAATCTTGCGTTATGAAAATAGGGTATATGTACCTATGCTGAATGATTTGAGAAAGAAGTTGTTAGTTGAATTTCATAATTCACCTTTCTCTGGACACCCAGGAATCACAAAAATGCTTGCTAATTTGAAACAACAATACTTTTGGAAAGGTATGAAAAAGGATGTCATTGATTTTGTGACTCATTGTTTGGAATGTCAGCGGGTTAAGGCAGAACATATGCACCTCGCTGGGATCATTATATCCTCATAGCATACCGCATAAAAATGGCAAGTAATAACCATGGACTTTGTACAAGGGTTACCTATGTCCAGGAATAAACATGATGTTATCCTGGTAGTTGTAGATAAACTAACTAAGGTAGCTCATTTCATCACTGGAAATCTAAAGGATGATTCACCAGTGCTGGCCAAAAGATTCATACATGAAATTTTCAGATTGCATGGTGTACTAGAATTGATTATATCTGACAGGGATCCAAGAATGACGTCAATATTTTGGCAAACACTTAATATAGCTCTTGGAATGAAACTAAACTTCAGTTCTGCATATCATCCGGAAACGGATGGACAAACTGAGAGGGTAAATCAAGTGTTGGAAGACATGTTGCGAATGTATTGCATGGATCAACAGTATAAATGGGAAGAATATCTTCCATTAGTTGAATTCTCATACAACAACACTTATCACTCATCTCTTAAAATGGCACCATTTGAAGCACTTTATGGAAGGAAGTGCGAACTCACATTAGCTAGGATAGTATTGAGGATAGAGTGGTAATTGGACCAGAGATTCTCATAGAAATGGAACAGCAAGTTAAGCTAATTCGTGAACGATTAAAGGAAGCAACGGATAGGAAAAAGAGTTATGCTGACCTTAAGTGGGTTGATCGAAGGTTTGAGCTTGGTGAGAAGGTTTTTCTTCGTGTTAAACCCAGAAAGAGTTCTATAACTTTTGGAAAGGCTGCCAAGTTATCACCTCGTTTCGTGGGACCTTTCGAAATTGTCAAAATAATCAATCCTGTAGCTTATCGTTTAGCATTACCACCTTCTTTATCTCGCATGCATGATGTTTTCCATATTTATTTTCTTAAGAAATACGTTTGAGATATGTCACATGTTTTAAATTGGAATTCCTTGCAGGTCCAAGACCCGGAATAATCGTGGTTAAACCCACACGATTGCTGGAAACTCACCAATTGCATTTGAGAAATCGTGAAATACGGAATGTAAGGTCCAATGGGACCAGCTTAACGAAGAATGTGCAACTTGGGAAAATCAGGAAGAGATGAAAATTGCTTTTCCTTTTCTTTTTCAACAGAATGAAATCTGTTGACAAAACATTTCTTTTATGAACTTATCATTATAAAGTTTATATGAAAGCCAGATTGAGGCAAACATTATTCAAATTTGAATAAAATGTGTTGTGACATTGATTTACGGAACTATTTAAGTTGAAAAATAGTCACATTGTTTTGTGAACTAATAAATTATTTGACCTAAAGGTTAATCGAATATGTAATCATCGGGACAATGAATCTTTTAGGAGGGAAGCATGTAACACCCTGAACTGTTGTTACTTCCTCCTGAGCATTCAAGTGTTGATATGTGATTTCTTTTGTAAAAGGATGTGTTCCTTTGATTGTGAAGTCATGCTTGATATGGATTGTATCTTCTTTGTAATTGCGAGATCTTTTCTTGTCGAATATGATTAGACTCTTTTATTTCTTTCATTTTACACCCGAGTTTAATCGATCTCGGAATGAATTGTGGATTTATCCATCTATAAGACCCAGCCTGGGATCAGTGGCATTGATCCAAGTGATGCTTTAAAGTTTATTCGGGATGAACAAAAATTATAGACCTTATGCAGGTTGCAAGGTCTGAATGCGTTGAATAAGCTATTTCGAGTCTAACTCAGGCTGATCATGTTAAATGAATTGGTTCCCGATATCATAATATCAGGAAGGTCTTGATTGTGGGCCAGGTAATAAATTCGATTCATTTATTCCACTAGCCTATTGGCAGTGCAGGAGTGAATCCTGTTCGTGAATGTATGTTCGTAGGTTCTTTTTCTGAGCATTTGAAATGTTAGACCTAAACTGGATTTATTAAGGTTAGTAACCTAAAACTAAACTATGACCTAGGGGTTAGATTAGTGTTAATCTAACCTAGGCCTAAGCTATAAGCTAAATGTTCTAAGTTAGTAACCTAGCACTATGGAGGTTAGACTAAGTAGCATCTTAAAATCCTAACCTATGTTACTAACCTAACTAATGAACAAGGAGGAAAGGGGACCTATGAAAGGGTGCGAGCCATGGGCGGCAGTTCCTATGGCATTAAATGGGATGGATAAGCATGAAGGATAGGTAAATGGTAGAAGTTTAAACGGCTAGTAAGGCTGACGTGGCAGAGTCGCCAAAGTTAGAAATGGTCTTCGACTTGCATTTGTCCATCACCAACTATGGCGGTCGGTGGCAATGGAGATTGAGTGGGAAATTTGGAGTAAATGCAATTAATGAGCTCGGTCTTCGAGCTCGGGTTTCTCGGGAAGGCATGCAAAATGGAAAACTGGTAGTTTGTTTGGTTTTCATGCACTCTGGATTTCCTCTGTCGATCACTTTGGTTCTTTGCACCAATCTACTTGGTGTTGCATGGAAAATATGAGTGTAACTAGCTCTTTTCTCTGGCAAGGAAAGTTTATAAGGCATGGAAATAACAAGTTATTGTTGTTGAATCTAACGTGGAAAAAGAGGAGAAGGCACGAGCTCTTTCGGTGGTCTTCTTGATTTTTAAGAAAATAACCGGGCATGTTAGGCTCTAAATTTTAAAGATCTTTCTTTCTTTCAAATGATTTCATTAGAACAACTCTGTTCAAATGATTTTCAGGTTCAGTTGGTTTTTATGGTAGCCTTGTGTGATTTAGTTGCTGTATTTTCTTAACCGGCTCGATTTTTCGAGTAAACCCTTGATGGGTGTGCATTTTGTTTCGAACGGATGTATTACCTTGCTGTGTTTTGCATTCCGGTTGGATTTTGAAGAAATGTTGCAAGGAAAATATATGAATTTGGCTCTGTAGGAGTTTAAGAATTGTTTTCTTGTCTGATTCGGACTTAAGTCTATACCTCGTTGTTTTCTCTTGTTGAAACGATTCTGTTGGATTTCTTGAGTGTACAGTATATACGACTTCTCTAAAAGTTTTGTCGTGAGTAATATGTGTTATGGTTGCTGAATCTTGTTGGATCTTGCTATAATACTTAAGTTACTTCTGATTGGATAACTTGTTGTGTTTATAGTATTTGAATGTGACTTTGTAGAAGTTGTTTCCCCCTTGTGTTGCAATTATGGGATTTAACCCGTTGATAGTTTGCAATATATTTATTTATATACAAAATGACTCTGTGGAGTCCTTGGAATGGTTCGTATATTATGGTCTTCTGTAGAATTCATATATGTGAATACTGGTAGTTTGATTCAGTCGGAGTCCTGGAGGGGTAATTGGTAATACGACTTCAGTTGTCTTAATATGAATACTTTTGCTTAGCAAAGAATTTCTTGGTACAGACTCAGTTGGTGTACTTTTTATATTTTGTCTTCTACTTAAGCTTAAAATGAATACTTGTTGTTTGGATTCAGTTGAAGTCCTTGATAGGAAACCAGTGTTTCTACTTCTGTATAAGCCTGGTTATGAACACTTATTGCTATTGGCTCTGTTGGAACCCTTAATATTTATATATATATATCTTGTATTTGGGCTTCTGTAGAAGTTAGTCGTGAATGCCATACGTTTCTACTTCTGAAGGAGTTCAGATGTGAACACGGTATGATATTGTTTTGATTGGAATTTTTGGATTGATATGTATCATGTATCTTTCTACTTCTGTAGAAGTTTATTTGAAGAGTACCACATGGTTGGAATCCTTGATATGTGGTGGTGTTTCTACTTACATGTAAGTCCCGTTATGATTTCGGTCGAAATCTTGACTCGGTGAGAGTCCTTGGCCCAGTATCTAGTATTTTTAATTTCATTCAAAGCTGGGTTATGAATGTTGTTGTTATTATGAATACTAAATGTTATCAACTTTGGTGGAGACACTGAAAAGTAATTTATGTTGTAACATTTGTAGGAGTTCTTGCTGTGAGTACTTTTAGTATTCTTGATTTGTTGTCATACGAATTCAACTTCAATTGAAACCTTTAATATAAGTATTGGTTGAATTTGCAATTATTCGAGCCCATATTATGTTATATGTTGGTTTGATTCTTGATTTTTGTCCTTGTTGTGTTTTAGTAGGGATTAAATTCAACTGAATGTTGATGTGAGTTTCGACTCAGTGGGATTGTTCTTGTGTTTGAACATGATTACGTCTTCTGTTAAAATGAATATCTAGTCTTGAGCTTGACTGAACTAAGGAGTATGATTGCACCTCGGCAGTGATGGCATTGAATATTTTCTTGTTTGTCGCTTCGTATGGAAGGTTATGTGGAGTCTATTTGATAGATTATTCATCACTGTTTTGGCGTGAGAGCTACTGTACTGCTAGTAAGCTACAGGAGTTTGTTATATTTAATTTTAACAAAACTGTGGTTCTTCTTGTGGCTCGTCTGACTTATTCGTATGTGTATAAGGTGAATGCTTTACTCTCGAGGAGACGGTACAGTCATGAGCTTGTTTGAAGGGAAATATGAATGACTTGTTTTCTTTCTCTTCTGTTGTAAAGTATATGTTGATATATTTTTATCTAACCGTTAGAACTGTTTTTAACATATTGATGGAATCATGATTTGTTATGATATTCATTTTACTATGTTGAATGTAATGATCTGTCTGATGTTTGCTGTCCTTGGGATTCAGATGGATAGTTGTTTTGGATACTTTCGTTCTTCTTGATCCCTAATATTTTGATGAAATATTTGAAAAGTATCTAGGACTATTCAGTAACGATAATTTGAGTTACGCGTTTATAGTCATGTTTGTATTACAAAAGCATAGTCTGAAATATGTTTACTTGTTTGGTGAAATGATCTCATTTAAACAGGTTATTTAATAAAAACAGTTGGTGGATTGCAATTGTTTTAAGAGTTAGTGCTTATCATGCTCAGTTCATCGAACTGACCCATGTTGACAATTTTTGTAGATAGTTTCGTAAGTGGTAAAAGCACGCAGATCTTATAGGATGTTCGATTGTTTAATTTGGTTTTATGATGAATTACTGACTTGATTCTCTAAATGTACTATATGAGGAAAGATGTTCTTTTTTCACGTTGAAATATTGTTTCAAGTATCTTTGAATGCATAAAATGTATTTGATTAGCTGAAGGGAATAAAGAGAGATATTTGTTACTTATGTGTTTGTATTCATATCTTGATAGTTTGACCTTCTTCGGTTCAAATGATCTTGAGAGCATTGTTATTATTGTATAATTTGGAGACTTTTGTGATTATCAATGTAAGCTTGCAAGAATAAGTGACTGAATACTTATGATTGTTTAGTAGTTCTAGTATGTTCTATCTAAAGCTAAAATTGGAATTTAGATCACTTGTCTTTACGGAAGCTAGGGTTAAAATAAACTTTGAGTAGGAAGTTAAACAAGTGAATAAATTATTACTTCCTAGTCTTGATCTGAGTCAAGACAACGTTTAATTGGATTCTTAATCACTATATCTCGATATTAATAAGTATATCTATTCGAGGTGGATTTAAAGGTTGATGGCACAAGTCAACTACAGGGTTGTACCTTCATGAAGATTAGGATCTTCTCAAAGATACAACAATGCGGTGACTTATGGCGACACCCTTTTCATTGATCGTTAAGATTTACACATTAAACTCGAACAAGTTACTCTAGGACTGATTAGGAATGTGGTCATGTTATAAGGCTGCCTAGGAGACTCGGGGTATCTTGACACCTTTGGTTTAACTAGGGTTGACCCAAGTATGTTAGCGTATCCCTAGTCCTCGGAGCATCCATATAACGTTGTCACCTTACTAATCCGTTTCGAGTGAATAACTTGGGATAGGAGAGACCCATGAAGTCAGTATAAGACATTCTACATAACATAGGAATGGGGTGAAGGACGTATTCCAAATTGATGAGTATGCCGTCAAGGAATACGAGACATAAGTAGTATGTTTCAAATCTTTGGCCAAAGTATCACAAGCTACTGATTGCGTTATCCTAAGTCACCTAGTCTAAGGGATGAGATGCCGATGAATAATGGTAACAATTATTCAGATAGGTTTCTTAGATAGAGCATTTTGAATCCCAGATTAGGGAAGAGAACCGCAAGAGTGATGTGTTAAATAAAACGCCAACTCTTAATACACATGAATAGATCGGTAGATTACTTTGAGTCATGGAATGAATAGATCGGAGGCACTCCGAGTCATTACAATGCTGCATATGGTTATCTGTTATAAGAATGGTTGCTTTGATTTGTGAGTTCTAAATTATGTATTTAGAACCAGGAAGCATTTATTAAAAAAAAAAAAATTTACTTGTTCTAATGTATAAAATGAGGATGTTA
The DNA here is from genome assembly GCA_018340775.1 of Taxus wallichiana var. yunnanensis. NCBI lineage: Eukaryota > Viridiplantae > Streptophyta > Pinopsida > Cupressales > Taxaceae > Taxus > Taxus wallichiana. The sequence continues at coordinate 503,292,125 of CM031234.1, forward strand.
CAAAAACTACCACCTAAATAGTTCTATAACAAAGCTAATTCAAAATCTAGGCACCATTAAGATGAGAGCTAAACAAGATTAACACAAGCATAATGCATTAACTTTGAACCAAGATCAAATTAACATGCTAAAGTATTCCAATATCTACTACTCTATATTACCAACAAAAAGCAAATGGATCTATGTAGACTCCATGGCAATCAAATTGATTGTTTTGATCTTTAAGAACCTAGGAATGGGAGCTCATCAAAACTTGGCTACAAGACCCATTGACTATCTCCATATGACCCAAACACTTGGCTAGAAAAAATGCAAGAAAGGAGGCTTAGCTCTTCAAATTGTGAATTTCTCAAGAATACAAAGGAAATCTTATAGTCTATTTGCTATGTGCTTTACTCTTGTCTTCTCAAGGAATTTAGGTGTAAGTGTAAAGGTAGGAGGAGGGTTCTTTATATAGCCCAATGGATAAAGAAATCTCTACATCCCTTTGCATGTGGGATAATAGAGATGTTGAGTTAGTTGTGGATAGGGGGTTTAGATAGGGTTGAGTTAACTTTAGGAGGGTTTAGCTTCTCTTTTAGTGACCCATGTGGATAAAAGGGGGCTCATTAATTAATCAAGACGATTTAATTAATAGATGCAAAAGCTTATAGAAGATTTTAGAGGAATATTAGCATGATTTAGATCAGAGAGAGGATTAAATCAATTAAATATTGATTTATTGGTTAAATGAAAGGGGAAGCTAATTAATTATTAATAATTAATTAGTCTAGATAGAAGGGAGGATTAATTAACGAAAGCTTGTTAATTAGGATATTTGTTAGATAGGTGACTAAATTAATTATCGTAGTGAAATTAATTAATGATGATAGGAAGGAAGATGAGTGCTTTTTGACGATATGTCACCAATTTTCGTGAGAGGTGATAATTAGTGAAATTTAAGTATTTAAATTGCTCGGGTGTAATTATGGGTGTCTACACCTCTGAAGGCTAAATCTCTCATCGGGAAGGATGATATTATACATGCCAAGTATCCAGGATGCCACACATCATAATGAAGTCTATCAAGATAATATGGGGGTAATTAGAGAGTTTCAAGGTGAGATTCGGTGCTTAAAGGAATAATAACGTTTGAGATAGCATGAGAAGGACATTGAGGTCTAGTAGAAATATGTAAATGATGTCAAGGAAATATGTAAGTTGTTGTGCTAGGAAAATATCATCCCATTGTTAGGGGAATAAGCTGCAAAGAAAGGGTACCACTTGTAGGATCGAGTGTGAGTGATAGATACTACATGCAAACTTACCACCAAAAAACCATGAGTATGATAAGGAGATTACCTTAGATGTGATAACTAATGGGTGGTTGGTAAGTAATATTCTGATAGATACAGGTGTTGAAGTGAATGTACCGACTGGATGCATGGAATTAGATAGGAAGACCTATCTATAGTCATCTTCAAATGTGTTTGTTTCACCTCATTCTAGAGTGGTTATTTGAATATCGATGAAACAGATAAGGGTAAAGGGCTAGGAGGAATACCTGTTAAAATGTTGGTTGTAGGTTGTTACACGCATATGAATTCCTCATCCACATTTGTTCGTGAGAGCTTCCTTTTGACTAGGAGGACTTACCCAAATAGAAAACAAGACCACCAAATAAAATTTAAATAGTATATTTAGTGGATTGCCTAGCGTATGCTAGACCCGAAAGTGTGATACTTCCTGAAGGTTTGTTAATCCACCGTTTAAAACAACTCAATGTTAAAAATAAAGGAAATACTACTATAGTTAAAATGATTAAGGTATCTCATTTGACTACAATTAGCAAATTCGTTCACAACAGGCTAATCTATGACTAAATCTGAAAATCAAGGTCTCTGTCGAGTCTCGATACTAGTCGGGAGTCTAGTTCTAGGCTGTTTTGGGTATTTGGTAGAGGTTTTAAGCTTTGTTCTTGGTATGAGGGTAAACACACAGAGATCGACATCGGTCTAGTATGAACGATGTCGGTTTAGGTTAACCGGTGATGGTTGTGGGTAACTGGCATCGGTATGGTCGAAATACAGAAATCCAATAAAAATTTGATGTGAGGGTAGATCTGAAGCTAAATGGAAATGGAAAGGGAAATGACAAGGTTTTTGTAGGTCTTAGGTATACTCAAGGATCTCTAAGAACTGGATATGGGTAGTTCAATGGTGTGGGTGAAAGAATGGTCAAGTTTTTATGGAGGTAAATGGTGGGGGAATGGGAATGGGAGTAGAAACTAATAACAAAAGTAAAAGAGTCTACTAAAATGACAATGGAAAAGTGTTGGTTAACAAAACACTTACTGTTGTACAAGCTTGATGTCTAGTTAGAAATGGCAGTTGGTTAGATGGATGGAGCTTTGGTGTGGTGATGGCACTTCCTAGATCCTATCGTGAATGAAAGTGGCTCTGTGTTTTCTTCTCGGTGTTGTTGTAGATGCTTTGATGTGTGTACAAATGCTAGTTTCACTTGCATGCAGCTCTGGTTTCATCCTTGTTCTCTCATAAATGTGCCAACCTAGAAATAAGGTTGTTTTGGGGATTAAATGGTAACCGATGATGGTTCTGGGTTGACCGGTGGTAGTTTAGGGTAACTGGTGTTGGTTAGGGTGGGATTTCCTAGGTTTACTAAACGTGAAGATCCTCTTGATTTTCTTGGATCTCGTTTGTTTTCTTCTATGGATTAGAATGGAAGCTTCATTTCTCTTTGGGAAGGAATGTGGTTAGAGGGAATATAGGCTTTGATTTTTAGGGTTTAGGTAGGTATTAGTTAGTTATGGCAACATGCTAAGAATACATCTTAGGGTGAGGTGGCTAGATGAGGTGTATAGGTGAGGTGTATGGTGGGAATTATCCAATTAGGATATTTTAAATAACAGATATTATGAGATCATCAATTAACTTAATTAAACTAATATTAGAGTGGGGTGAAAGGGGCCATGGTTAGGTGAGTGTGTTTGAGGTGGTTATTTTTGAGGGACCAAGGGGAGTGTGACCCAATTTTGGTGTGTACATTTTACCCCTTTTTGTTGTGTAGCTTGTATTGGTAAGCGACACTGAAAAAAATAAGATGTGGTTGCCCCATGTGTGGGTGAAGGTGATCCCCCTCAAACCAGGAACTGATGAGGTGGAAGGTAGAATTGGTGAGTGATTTGATAAAAGGTGAATGTGAGGAAGAAGAAGGTGGGAAACGGGGTAAAAAGGGAAAAAGGTCTACTCGGGTAATCTAGGTAATGGGTTAGGGTCAAAGGTAGTAACAGTCAATGCACACACGTATAAATTGTAGCACGGTACCAAGTTGAAGAGTAGGAAAACTCTACATTGTCTAAGGTCAATAGGTTTATCCAAATAAGGTTGAGGTGATTCCGGTATCCAAGGTAGAGGATATGGTTAGGAAACACGATGTAGGTTAGGTGTAAAAAATGTTTAGGTATGTCTCGGTACACCAAAGGTTAGGTCAAGATAAATGGTCACCGTGTAAGAGTCAATGTAAGGTCAATATACCAATCAACACAAATAACAGTGTCACAAGGTATAGTGAGCACATGAGGTCACAAGTCACTAGCAATGTTCTAGGTCTCAGTATCTATGTCACAACATGGATAGGGCCGAGGTATAGGTAAAATAATGAGTCCCCAAATGAGGATGAGTTGAGGGGGTAAGTGATAAGGTCAGGATGATAAAATGAAGTGTCTAAGGGAGGTGTGGGTGAGCTAAAAAGGATTCAGGTTAAAAATTGGGGGTAGGGGGTAGGAAAAAGACTAAGTAGGTAAATCGATGATGGTTTTAAAGAACTTATGCCTATTGTGATGGACTAAACATGGTAAGCTAGGGAACATGATTGATGTTGGTTAAGGTAAAACTGTCGCTGGTCAATTCGGGTAGGTTATAAAAATAAAAATTACCATGTTGCGCAAATCATTTATCTTTTACCGAAGTGGGGAAAATGACTAGTGATAAAGAGAAAAGTGGAAAGTGTCCATGTGGAATGGAGAGATGAGTTGGTGAGTGGTGTATTGGGTAATTGGGAGTGGATAGGCAAGTCCACAAGATCATATTGATCGATTCGGTTAGTTAGAGGTAAGACCGTTGATTGGGTGATGGCAGAGGTAGGAGAGGGGTTGGGTGGACCACCGGTATAGTGGCCCGATGTGCCACCACGGTGATGGTAGCATGATGAGGTAAGATTCAATATTGTTATTTGTTTTATGTGTTAGATTGAATTACATTTTAGGTGGGGGAAAATGGGTTTGGGGGAATGTTTTTTTACTTTTGGGAGGGCAAATCAGGTTAAATAGGAATGGGAGAGAGGTGATTGGGTGAAGGAGGGGTGGGGAAGGGTGGAGGGGGGATTTGGGTGGGATTGGGTGGGTAGAAGGGAGAGAAAGGAAGATTTTAAGAAGAAGGGGGTTTAGGCATCATGATTATTTACAAATGATAGTGACCGGCGTCGATTGAGGGTTAGCCAATGTTGGTGATAGAAAACCGTATCGATTTTGAAATAGGTGACTGATGTCGAGTTAATGGGGGACTAGGATCAGTTAGAGATAACTGGTACTGGTCATAATTTGGGGAAAAGGGGGCCAAAAGTGTCCTAGGTTGGGTGGGTGAGGTAGGTAGTGGTCAGTAGGAGATGTTTTGGGGAAAATCATAACATAGGTAAGGGGTAAAAATAGGTAAGGGTGAATGATAGTGAATGAGGGTTAGGGTGGGTAGATAGAAGATGTGATATGAAGGTAATGAGGTCTAGGGAAAGAGAGGTAGGGTGGTAGGTGTAGGTGAGGTGTCGAGTAGGATTGTGGTTATGATTAAGGTAAAATTAATGTGATGTTTTATTGGATGCGGGAAAGAGATCGGTTGAGGATGAAAGATAGGTTACCACCCCTACTCTTGAGGGTTCGAGGTGTGGTGATAGTTGAGGAGTGGAGGGATGTCACAGATGTGGTCCTGATTGGGGTCTGATGCTACCATCATGTAGTCTGGCAGCTAATTTTGATGGTCACTCTCATCGATAGATGGGATTCAGTGACCAACACGTTTCACATACTTGTGACAAGGAGATGAGAGTCACCCTAGAGGATGTGTACATGATCCTATGGTTACCTATATTGGGGATGCAAGTATATTCGATAGACTATGAGGCATCGAGGAGTTGATGTTAAAGGTATTCGGTGAGGGACTGGCAGAGATGACATTCCACAGTGCCAGCTTGAGTTATGGAGAGATGTACCTAGCCCATATAGAGGAGAAGAGGCTAGTAGTATTACTAATGGAGGTAGTCTACTATTTTTCACTGTTGGATGTAGAGGGTGGGAGATTCCCATGATCACTGATGGGTGTATTACATGATATGATGATGGATAGGACCTGCTTTGCATGGGCACCAACATTCCTAGTGTAACTATATAGAGAGCTATGGGCATATGGGCAGCTCCACAGGTTCGATTTATCTTTGCACATTTATTCTTCACTATTGGGCCTATGAGCACATTGTGTGTGTTCACTCAATTGGTATGCCCCGGGTGGATGCATTTGAGCCCAGGTTTGTTAGAGTGGGCTATAGGAGATGGGTGCCAGTGATGGGAGAGCATCAAGCAGGTAGGGTTACACATGATGTATCCTATTATAGGTGGTTATTGGAGGGATTGTTCGATGTGGACATTATTTGGAGACCATATATGGGCTATCCCTCATACAGGTAGATGATTGATGAGTTATATGGCCTGTAGATACTTAGATGGATTGAGGGGCATCGTGTAGGGGATCATGAGATGATCCCAGTAGACATGGTTAGATGGCAATTTGGGCTACTATAGGATATACCACCACCTTTCCATAAGACTGAGAGAGATGACGTGGAGAGACCACTTTGCGCTACCACAACCGACAATACCTATAGGGAAGGAGGAAAAGGTGACCAACCAACAGATAGATGATGTCGAAGTGACTAATAGGTATAGACAGTGGTGGGTGGCTCATTTACGAGCAATACCTCCGAGGCTGGGGAAACCAAATCTAGCCACCATCACCGTGTAGAGAGACACCCTACAGGGGTAGGTGGCAACCCTGATTACATAGTTGGGGATGGTCTAGGGTAGTTGGCAAGTTTAGAGGTAGAGATGGCCACACCGCATACACATTTGGCCAATCTATAGGCCCAGATGGCCCAGGTGGAGATGAAGATGGTGATGATGAGTAGGTGGCTTCCCTATAGGAATAGGTTACAAGTTTACAAGGCCAGTTGGCCATTGCACAGGTGCAGATTGAGGCATTACAGGCTCGGAGTGCAGGCGCAAGGTGCAAGGCTGATGGCACCTCCATAGTGCACTTGGACGGGGTCCCAGGTTCACGAGGAAGGGACAAGACAGGGTCCCATAGGATAGGTATAGGGGTAGAGGCTGATGGGGCCACCATAGACAATACCCATATCTAGGTTACAGGATGCCTTAGGTGATGTCGTATTACCAACATCGAGTTGATGGTGGTAGGGATAGATTTTCTATCCTATAGAGAGTACATGGCACAACAAGCCTTGAGTGAGAGGACCAGATCCCATACCCATAGCGTGGAGAGCATAGGGGGCCATCGAGCCTTGAGATAGGATCAAGGTGAGGCCACTAGTTCACAGAGGCTAGCCCCAGGTGATGTACCAGTAGGGACCTAACCATGCCCCATGAGAGGCGGTGAGATGTTATCAGGCCGTCAGCAGGAGATGAGGAGGAGACAGGAGAGACCGATATGGAGGATATCTAGTAGGATGATGCCTAATGTATGTCACTCCTTTTTCATGTATTTATTCATTTTTGATATATACCATCCTGCATGCCAAAGAGATTGAGGATGTGTACATGATTTTTGTATTATTTTGATCATATATAGTCCCGTGTGCCAAGATGGTGAGGTTGTATATGAGAGTTTTGAGAGATTTGTTATATATTATTTGATATCAGTGTATATTATATGGATACACAGATTTATATGATGAGATGGATGATTCGGTGATGATGTATCTATGTTGATAGAATTTTGAGTGTTATTCATAGATGGATTCATGATAGGTGTGTTAGGCATGGTGGAGTCAGGTCATAGGCATGGATTGAGTTAGGTCATAGGCATGGCTAAGTCAAGTTGTGGTTTAGGCATGGATGGAGTCGGAAGTTATAGGCATGGATTGTGTTGAAATGGGTTCACTTTTGTAACATTCCCATTTTAGTACATTAGAACAAGAATTTTTTTTTTTTTGATAAGTGCTTCCTAGTTCTAAATACATAATTTAGAACTCACAGATCATAACAATCATTCTTATAACAGATAACCATATGCAGCTATAATGACTCGGTGTACCACCGATCTATTCATTCCATGACTCGGTGATCTACCAATCTATTCATGAGTATCATAGAGTTGGCATTTTTATTTTAACACTTCACTCTTGCGGTTCTCTTCCCTAATCTAGGATTTCAGAATGCTCTGTCCAAGGAACCTATCTGAATAATTGTTACCATTATTCATCGGCATCACGTCCCTCAGACTAGGTGACATAGGACAACGCAATCAAGCAGCTTGCGATACTTTGGCCAAAGATTTGAAACATACTGTTCATGTCTCGTATTCCTTGATGGCATACTCATCAATCTGGAATACGTCCTTCACCCCACTCCGATGTTAAATAGAATGTCTTATACTAACTTCTGTCAGCCTCCCCTGTCCCAAGTCATTCACTCAGGAATGGGTTAATAACATGACACACATTATAAGGATGCTCTTGAAGACTAGGGTAAGTGACATACTTGGGGGTCAACCACTGTTAACCCCATGTGTCAAGGTACCCCGAGTCTCCAAGGGCAGCCTCATAACATGACCATGGTCCTAACCAGTCCCAGAGTAAAAACTTGTTCGAGTTTAAGGTGTAAATCTTAACGATCAATGCAAAGGGTGTCATAGTCACCTGCATTGTTGTATCCTCGAGAAGATCCTAATCTTCTCGAAGGTACAACCCTACAGTTGACATGTGTCGACATCCTACAAAACCACCTCGGAAAGATTTACATAACTTCAAGGAGTTACTTAAGTTGAGTTGAAATTAAATTTAAGACTCTCCTAACTGGGTAGTCTTTTCCCAACCCCTGGGTTCCACACCTTTGAGTTGCCTTACGCAATTAAGTTCAATTTCACAGAGAGAAGTTTAATAAGATTTGAGATCTCGTCAAGGAGATCATTGGTTCCCAATAATCTTATTCTACATAATTGGGCAATAGCCCTAAGTCCTCTCATAAGGATGCTAACTAAACCCATATGGGTTTATATCAACTCCCAAGACTGAAATATATCTTACTTATTGTTATTAAGATATAGTGATTTAAAACCATCAATTACGTTGTCTTGACTTAGATCATGGATAGGGAGTAATAGATTACTCTTCCCGTTTCAGCTACCTATTAGGGTGTAGTTTAACCTTAACTTCTCGAAAGGCAGTGGACTAATTTCCAATTTAGCCTTATTCATAACATAAAAGAATTACTATTCATTCACGAAGTATTCGGTCACATAATTTTTACAAGGCCTACTTAGAAAATCCAAATAACTCCCATGGTATACAATATTAAAAATGCACTTACATTCAATCAGACCTAAGAAGTTCAATCCATCAAATAAAAATGCAGCCACATAAGTAACAATCTCCCCATTTCATTCATTTCCAGACCATACATTTACAACTTATGCACTTCGGCACATTTGATACAATAATCAACATCGAAAGAATATCTTTCTTCCTATAATACAATTTGAGAAATCAAGTTGAAATTCATCATAAAAACCAGATTAAACAATCTGAGCATCATATCAGATCTGCGTGCCTTTACCACTTACGATGTCCATCTGCAAAAATTGCTAGCACAGGTCAGTTCAGTGAACTGAGCATGATAAGCACTAATTCTTAAAACAATTGCATTCCACCAATTGTTCTCATTAAACAACCTGTTTAAATGAAATCATTTCTTCAAATCCTTAAACATGAATCAGGCTAATCATCTTTCTACAATTCTAATATGACTTTAACGCATGACTCATATTATAGCTGCCAGTTAAACCTAAATATTTTTCAGATGATTCATCATATATATTAGAGACTAAGAAGAACAAAATGAATCCAAAACATCCATCCATCTGAAAACCAAGGACAACAATAATTCAACAAATTACTCCATTCAAGAATGAATTCCTATCAGTTCGTGTATCCAACAGGTGTGTATTTAACAATTCAAGCAAAGGCAGATTATAACATCCAACGCAAGCTCAACTGACGGGATTCCTTTATATTCATAGCATTATTTCAATGATATTGATAAGTATACCAACTTCTACTACAATACTATTTTTATAAAAGTGGATAACCGAACAACTCAAACAGGATAATATAACCGTCAATAAAGAAGGAGACTCGGTCAAGAGTCAGTACTTACCAGTCTCTCCATACAAATTTAACAATCTATTCTTCTTATGCCCGTACCGTAGAGTTCACATAAAGATACAAAAGAAGAGAGCACTCATAATTTCCAGACAAGGGAGAGAATATTTTCTTATTCCAAAAGTCATATATCAACATATACTTTACAACTTAGGGGAAAGAAACAGAGGCATTCAGATCTCCATTCCAAACATGTTCAGGACTGTACCAACTTCCCAGGAGTAATGCATATACATTCAATCTTGAATTCAATTAAGGAAGAAGAGAAAGCAAGAAAATCAACACCCAAGTTTACCATTAGCTCCAATCTGATAGAACTGTTTAAAAAGGTCACCCTAAGATTCCAAGGGTCTTACAATTGCACATTAACAAAAGACACAGATTGCTATAAACGGAAATACATATACGTACAATATCAGTACTCAATCATGGCCCAAATAAAACAGTCTTCCCTTCACCCAGGACTCGAATCATTCTAGACTACGAGTTAGGGTACCCACTATTATTACTTACTGATAGGTAACACTATCTATTTCCAGTATTACAGTGGATAATTTGTAATTGTGTTTCAAGGATACCAAACAAATAGCACTTCCAGTATTACTAGATGATTTCTAATGTTAGATTTCAAGGTCACTACAGGTGAAATCAACACAATCCCATCCCTTCCAAGTACAAAACCTGATTTCCATCCATCTCCTAGGATTACCCACACGTTATTAGGAATCAGAGTTCCTCAAAGCAAGATTTCTCTCAGTCAAAGCTTTTCCCATTAACCAAAAGTCGTAAAGAAAACAACATTTACACTAATATTTCATCACATACCAACCCATAATCATTGACCATCCGCACTTTTTCACAGAGGTACAGGTTTAAATTCAACATATTTCTTACGCATGCGACTAAATCAGTCGAGCTCAAAAGAAGGAACTACAGTTTCATCACAATTCAACTATATATTCACCTGAAGCTATCAAGCAATAAAAGAGCTCTGCGACCAAGCAATAATCAATAAACCAACCAAATTAGACACAACAATTCTTTCCATGTCATTCTTCAAACATGAAATCATCCAACGCAATGTCTAACATGGTACAGTTAGGAACTCATTACCTCAGTCGAACAAGAGACTAGGAAACAACATATACAGAAGTCGAACCCATATGTAATCACAGCAAACATTTCAATAGAAGTCGAATCCATATGTAATCACAACAAGGACTTTCAACAAGTCTAATCCATATGTCGAATTCAACATGTAAAACAATCATGCAAGGACTTCAACAGAAGTCAATCCATAATATTTATAAAGCAAAGACTTCAACAAAAGTCGAACCAACATGAAAACACAACGAAGGACTTCAACAGAAGTCAATCATATGTAATCCTAACAAACATTTCAACAGAGTTGAACCAAAATGTAAACAAGGAAAAAGCATTTCAACAAAGTCAATCCATACATGTACAAAAAAAAGGTTTTCAACAAAGTCAATCATATGTATACTCAAAAACTGGATTCAATAAAAGTCAACCAACATGTAACACAAAGCAAGGACTTCAACAAAGTTGAATTCATATGAAACACTGCAAGGACTTCAAAGAAGTCGTATCCATAAAGTAATCACAGCAAGGACTTCAACAGAAGTCAACTAGGGATTCCCAAATCAAAAAGAGAAGAAGAAAACCAATACATTGTTTCCAACCAAACCAACTGTACAAAAAAATCATCTGAACAGAGTTGTTCTAATGAAAGCATTTGAAGGAAAGCAAGATTTTTAAAAGTTAGGGCCTATCATGCCTGATAATGTCGCTTAAAAATTCAAAGAAGACCTCTGAATGTGCTCGCACCTTCTCTTCTTCTTCCACGATAGATTAAACAACAATAAATTGTTACCTTCATGCCTTATAAACTTTCCCCGACAGAGAAGGGAGCTAGAAATTCTCAAAGTTGCCATGCAACACAGAGTAGATGACTGGTTCGAAGAACCAGTGCTCAAGCAGAGTGAAAAATGGAATGCATGGAAAACCAAACAACCAAACAATATTCCATTTGCATGCCTTCCCAAGAAATCCACGCTCGGGAACCAAAGTTCATTAATTGCATTAACTTCCATCCTCCCGCCTATTCTCCATTGCCACCGACCACCAAAATTGGTGATCGCCAAAAGAAAACAAACAAACACTCCCATACTTGGTGATACTGCCACGTCAGGTCACATTAGCCGTTTGCAACCTCCACCAAACTCTGACAGCATCCCAAGTCCTTCAACCTTATCCCCCTCATAAATGCCATGGAAACCACCGCCCATGACTCACGACCCTTCATAGGTCCCCCTCCATTCTTATCATTAGTTAAGATAGGTTAGATCATAGGGTTAAGACATTAGTCTCCCTTCCATAGCGCTAGGTGTAGTTAACTCTTAGGAGCATTAAGCTTATAGTTTAGGGCTAGGTTGGATTAGCAATTATTTTAACCAATAGGTTATAGTTTAGGTTAAGGTTATTAACCTTAACGAATCAAATCTAGGTCTCCAAAATAGGACCACTCAAAGTTAGAGTCCATACAGGGTTAAACATTCCTGTAAAGGATTCTATTTGGCATCACTAAATTAAGCTTACGGTATACACAAGAACATCTTACCTGGCTTAAGGTCTAGGCCTTCCTGATGTTACGATATCTGTAACCAAAGTCCATTTTTCATGATCAGCCTGAGTCAAACTCCGGATTGATCATTCAAACTCATTCAGACCTTGTAACTTTCGTAAGGTCAATAAATTTTGTTCATCCTGAATAAGCTTAAAACATTCCTTGGATCAATGCAACTGATCCAAGGCTGAGTCATAAAGATGGATAAATCCACAATTCATCCAGAAATCAAATTGAACTCAAGTGTGAAGAATGAAAGAAACAAAAGAGTCCAAGCATATTCTGGCTCAGTCAAAGATCTTCAAGAGCAAAGAAGATACAATCCATATCAAGCATGACTTCACAAACCAAAGGAACATGTCCTTATACAGAAGAAATCATATATCAACACTTGAATGCTCAGGAGAAAGTAACAACAGTTCAGGGTGTTACATGCTTCCCTCCTAAAAGATTCATCGTCCCGATGATTACATCTTTTGATTTACCTTCAGGTCAATCAATTTATTAGTTCACAATACAAAAGACTATTTCCAACTTGAATAATTCCATAAATCAATGTCATGATACAATTTATTCAACCTGAATAATGTTTGCCTCAAAGCTGGCTTACATAAAGACATGAAAAAGATAAGTTCATAATAATTAATTTTTTTTTGTCAACAGATTCCATTCTGTTCAAAAAGAAAGGGAAAAGCAATTTTCATCTCTTCCATATTTTCCCAAGTTGCACTTTCTTCGTTAAACTGGTCCCACTGGACCTTACATTGCTGTATTTCACGATTTCTCAAATGCAATTGGCGTGAGTTTCCAGCACTCATGTGGGTTTAACCATGATTATTCCTGGGTCTTGGACCTGCAAGGAATTCCAATTTAAAACATGTGACAAGTCTGAAACGTATTTCTTAAGCAAAGAAATATGGAAAACATCATGCATGCGAGACAAAGCAGGTGGTAATGCTAATCGGTAAGCTACAGATTGATTATTTCGACAATTTTGAAAGGTCCCACATAACGAGGTGACAACTTGGTAGCCTTGCCAAAAGTTATAGAACTCTTTCTAGGTTTAACACGAAGAAAAACCTTTTCACCAAGTTCAAACTTTCGATCAACCCGCTTTAGGTCAACATAGCTCTTCTGACCTATCTCTGCTTCTTCTTTCAATCGTTCACGAATCATCTTAACTTGTTGTTCCATTTCAGTGAGGATTTCTGGTCCAATTACCACTCTATCCTCAATACTATCCCAACTAACAGGGGTTCTGCACTTTCTTCCATAAAGTGCCTCAAAAGGTGCCATTTTAAGAGAAGAGTGATATGTGTTATTGTATGCAAACTCAACTAATGGGAGATACTCTTCCCATTTATACTGTTGATCCATGCAATACATTCGTAACATATCTTCCAACACCTAATTTACTCTCTCAGTTTGTCCATCCGTTTCCGGTGATATGCAGAACTGAAGTTTAGTTTCATTCCAAGAGCTGTATTAAGTGTTTGCCAAAATCTTGATGTCATTCTAGGGTCCCTCATGATATAATCAATTCTGGTACTCCATGTAACCTGAAAATTTTGTGCACGAATCTTTTTGCTAACACTGGAGAATCATCCTTCAGATTTCCAGTGATGAAATGAGCTACCTTTGTTAGTTTGTCTACAACTACCAAGATAACATCATGTTTATTTCTCGACATAGGCAACCCTTGTACAAAGTCCATGCTTATTACTTGCCATTTATACTGCGGTATGCTATGGGGATATAATAGTCCAGCAGGGTGCATGTGTTCTGCCTTAACCCACTGACATTCCAGACAATGAGTCACAAAATCAATAACATCCTTTTTCATTCCTTTCCAGAAGTATTGTTGTTTTAGATCAGCGAGCATTTTAGTAATACCCGGGTGTCCAGAAAAGGGTGAATTATGAAATTCAACTAACAATTTCTTTCTCAAATCATTTAGCAAAGGTACATATACCCTATTTTCATAACGTAAGATTCCTTCATTATCAAAATGAAAACCTTTATACCTTTCATCTTTTGGTTCTGCAGCAAGTGCTGCTTTTACTTGCTGAAAGTATATATCAGATTCTGAGGCACTTTTTACCTCATCTTTAAACTGAGTTCTTAATGTTATAAGAGCAGAAATGTGCTTCCTACGACTTAGAGCATCTACTACTCTATTCTCTTTTCCTTTGATGTAACTAATATCAAAATCATATTGAGATAAAAACTCTAACCACCTTCATTGTCTTGCATTTAGGTTAGGCTGAGTGAAAATATATTTCAGCCCTAAATGATCAGTTTTCAACTCAAAAGGTTTCCCAAGTAAATAGTGTCTCCATACTTGAAGCGCATGAACAATTGCAGCAAGCTCTAAATCATGAGGGGCATAATTCAGCTCATGTAACTTAAGTTTTCTACTTTCATATGCTATGACTTGATCATTTTGTAACAAAACACCTCCAAGGCCTTCCCCAGAAGCATCCGTTACAACAGTAAAGTTTCCATTAGGGTCCGGTACAGCTAATATAGGTGCTTGAAGTCAACTGGCTTTTCAAACTTTTAAAAGTAGTTTCACACTTATCATTCCAAATAAATTTCCTATCCTTCTTCTGTAATGAAGTTATCGGTGCAGCCACTTTAGAAAAATTCTTTACAAATTTTCTATAATAACCAGCAAGGCCCATGAAGCTTCTTACTTCATGTACATTCTTTGGTGTAGGCCACTCGGTTATTGCCACTATTTTTGAAGGATCCACAACAATTCCTTCTTTACTAATGACATGACCCAAATAGTGAACTTCAGTATCAAAGAAAGAACATTTGGATAACTTACCGTATAACTTTCTTTTTCTCAAAATTTCCAAAACTATCTTTAAATGCTCATTGTGCTCTTCGATACTTTTAGAATATATGAGAATATCATCCAAGAATACAAGCACAAACTTGTCCAAATATTCTTGAAAGATATTATTCATTAAGTTCATAAAAGTTATGGGTGCATTAGTTAATCCAAAGGGTAGAACCGTGAATTCATAATGTCCGTACCTGGTTCGAAAGTTGTTTTATGAATATCTTCTTCTTTAATCCTTAATTGATGATAACCAGATCAAAGATCTATCTTGGAATAAACCGCTGCTCCACGCATCTGATCAAATAGATCATCAATCCTTGGAAGTGGGTATCTGTTCTTAATTGTTGCTTTGTTTAACATCCGATAATCAATACATAGTCTAAGTGTTCCATCTTTCTTTTTTACAAATATTACTGGCGCTCCCCAAGGTGAAACACTTGGTCTAATCAAACCCTTAGACAAAATTTCTTGCAATTGTGCCTTAAGCTCGACTAACTCTATAGTAGTCATCCGATAAGGTGCCTTAGAAATAGGTTCCGTCCCTGGTTTGATTTCAATGGTGAAATCAAATTCCCTTTTGGGTGGTAAACCTGGTAATTCCTCCGAAATACATCCTTGAAACTTTGCAATAAAGTGGGAATCGTTTCATGGAATCACCATCTTCTTCTGAAAATTTAGATATCTTTACTACATATAAGGTACATCCTTTGTTTTTAGCCTTTTTAAGTTGCATAGTTAACAGTTTCCTAACTGAAATTTCCCGTTTCACACCTTGAATCTCTGCTTTGCTTTCAGCCGATCATCTAAACATCTTATATTCTTTTCAAAGCAGTCTACTTTTGCTTTATGGTCAGCTAACCAATTGACACCGATGACAATGTCATAGGATCCCAAAGGTGTAACATAGAGGTCAACTTCCGTGGAAAAGTTAGGTAAGTCAAGGACTACCCCAAAAAGACACATACTCACTGTATGAACAGAGTTATTACCATACTGTACAGTCCAAGATTTATCCATTTTTCCAGCTTTTCTTTTAAGTTTAGAAGCAAGTTTACTAGAAATAAAACATTCAGTAGCTCCTGTATCAAAAAGAATAGTGATAGGTATGCCAAATAACTTACCCGAACTTCTATAGGTGTCACTTGCTTTTCAGCTTGCTTGTCTCACATCGCAAAGATGTATCTTATGCTGCTGATTACAATCATCCTTCTTCAAAGGGCACTAATTTGCATAGTGGTCTTTGCCACAATTATAGCAGCCTCCTACAGGTCCCTTTTTAGGCTCAAAATTACTTCCAGCCTTAAAATTATCACGTTGTCCTCCATAGGGCTTCTGCCCATTGTTATAATTTTTGGCAAAACTATCCCTTATATTTCCAGCAGGCTTATTCGCTGTCATTTTCTTATTATTATCCACTGAAACTTACTTTTGTTTCCAAACTTTTTCCATGGCCCCTTCTTGGGTGCAAGTGAAGTTGAAGAAGGGTTTACAATCTTCTTCCGCACTTCCTCTTTATGAGCAGAAATAGCCTTTAATTTCTGTTCTTGCCTTATGGCTTTTTCAACAACCCCTTCCATAGTGGTTGGGCTGTGAACATCGACCTCTCCTCCTATCACGGGATTTAGTCCCATGATGAATTTCCATATTCTGAACTTCTCATCAGTTTGATACTAGTGGTACATACTTGAGGAGTTTCATAAACCGCTCCCAGTATTCAGTTACCGTTAGCTTTCCTTGAGCTAAGTTCTGAATTCTATCATTTTCTGATCATAGAAAAGTTGTGGCAGCCAACGTTGCCTAAAATAGCCTTTAAATTGATCCCAAGTGATATTGGTCTCATCAATATTTAGCTCAGCTTTACGGCTGTCCCACCACGAAGATGCTTCGTGGGAAAGCTGATAGGCTCCCCAAATAGCTTTGGTTTCCTCCGAGAAGTTTCTTATTGCAAAGTACTTCTCCATCTCACTGAGCCAGTTCTCAGCTCCATCTCCTAATGTGGTGCCATCATATTTAGGTGGACTTATCCTTTTTATATCATTAGTGAGTTCTCACTGCCAACCTGGCCTTTTTGTTTTCTGGTTGGACAGGTACATTTCCAGTGTTATTATCAACACCCATATCGGGGTTGTCCTCAGGAGGTAGCTGATTGTTGTTACCAGCTTCATCATCCTCCTCATTTCCCATTACTTGTTGTTCAAGTACAGCCAAACGATCTCTTGTGTCCAATAGGGCAGCAAGGATCTCATCAAGTTTTTGGGTTGTTGCCACCCCTCCCTCTGTGGAGCATTATTCGCAACGTTCCCTCTTGTTCTAACCATTTTCTATTACAAGAAAATTCAGGTTTTTATCAAATTATGGACACAATAGGTCCAAGAGCTATAACCTTCAGCTCTGATACCAAGATGTAACATTCCCATTTTAGTACATTAGAACAAGAATTTTTTTTTTTTTTGATAAGTGCTTCCTAGTTCTAAATACATAATTTAGAACTCACAAATCATAACAATCATTCTTATAACAGATAACCATATGCAGCTGTAATGACTCGGTGTACCACCGATCTATTCATTCCATGACTCGGTGATCTACCGATCTATTCATGAGTATCATAGAGTTGGCATTTTTATTTTAACACTTCACTCTTGCGGTTCTCTTCCCTAATCTAGGATTTCATAATGCTCTGTCCAAGGAACCTATCTGAATAATTGTTACCATTATTCATCGGCATCACGTCCCTCAGACTAGGTGACATAGGACAACGCAATCAGCAGCTTGCGATACTTTGGCCAAAGATTTGAAACATACTGTTCATGTCTCGTATTCCTTGATGGCATACTCATCAATCTGGAATACGTCCTTCACCCCACTCCGATGTTAAATAGAATGTCTTATACTGACTTCTGTCAGCCTCCCCTGTCCCAAGTCATTCACTCAGGAATGGGTTAATAACATGACACACGTTATAAGGATGCTCTTGAAGACTAGGGTAAGCTGACATACTGGGTCAACCACAGTTAACCCCGTGTGTCAAGGTACCCCGAGTCTCCAAGGGCAGCCTCATAACATGACCATGGTCCTAACCAGTCCCAGAGTAAAAACTTGTTCGAGTTTAAGGTGTAAATCTTAACGATCAATGCAAAGGGTGTCGCCATATGTCACCTGCATTGTTGTATCCTCGAGAAGATCCTAATCTTCTCGAAGGTACAACCCTGCAATTGACATGTGTCGACATCCTACAAAACTACCTCGGAAAGATTTACATAACTTCAAGGAGTTACTTAAGTTGAGTTGAAATTAAATTTAAGACTCTCCTAACTGGGTAGTCTTTTCCCAACCCCGGGTTCCACACCTTTGAGTTGCCTTACGCAATTAAGTTCAATTTCACAGAGAGAAGTTTAATAAGATTTGAGATCTCATCAAGGAGATCATTGGTTCCCAATAATCTTATTCTACATAATTGGGCAATAGCCCTAAGTCCTCTCATAAGGAAGCTAACTAAACCCATATGGGTTTATATCAACTCCCAAGACTGAAATATATCTTACTTATTGTTATTAAGATATAGTGATTTAAAACCATCAATTACGTTGTCTTGACTTAGATCATGGATAGGGAGTAATAGATTACTCTTCCCATGTTTCAGCTACCTATTAAGGTTTAGTTTAACCTTAACTTCTCGAAAGGCAGTGGACTAATTTCCAATTTAGCCTTATTCATAACATAAAAGAATTACTATTCATTCACGAAGTATTCGGTCACATAATTTTTACAAGGCCTACTTAGAGAATCCAAATAACTCCCATGGTATACAATAATAAAAATGCACTTACATTCAATCGACCTAAGAAGTTCAATCCATCAAATAAAAATGCAGCCACATAAGTAACAATCTCCCCATTTCATTCATTTCCAGACCATACATTTACAACTTATGCACTTCGGCACATTTGATACAATAATCAACATCAAAAGAATATCTTTCTTCCTATAGTACAATTTGAGAAATCAAGTTGGAATTCATCATAAAAACTAGATTAAACAATCTGAGCATCATATCAGATCTGCGTGCCTTTACCACTTACGATGTCCATCTGCAAAAATTGCTAGCACAGTCCGGTTCAGTGAACTGAGCATGATAAGCACTAATTCTTAAAACAATTGCATTCCACCAATTGTTCTCATTAAACAACCTGTTTAAATGAAATCATTTCTTCAAATCCTTAAACATGAATCAGGCTAATCATCTTTCTACAATTCTAATATGACTTTAACGCATGACTCATATTATAGCTGCCAGTTAAACCTAAATATTTTTCAGATGATTCATCATATATATTAGAGACTAAGAAGAACAAAATGAATCCACAACATCCATCCATCTGAAAACCAAGGACAATAATAATCCAACAAAATTACTCCATTCAAGAATGAATTCCTATCAGTTCATGTATCCAACAGGTGTGTATTTAACAATTCAAGCAAAGACAGATTATAACATCCAGCAAGTTCAACTGATGGGATTCCTTTATATTCATAGCATTATTTCAATGATATTGATAAGTATACCAACTTCTACTACAATACTATTTTTATAAAAGTGGATAACCAAACAACTCAAACAGATAATAATATAACCGTCAATAAAGAAGAAGACTCCGGTCAAGAGTCAGTACTTACCAGTCTCTCCTTACAAATTTAACAATCTATTCTTCTTATGCCCGTACCGTAGAGTTCACATAAAGATACAAAAGAAGAGAGCACTCATAATTTCCAGACAAGGGAGAGAATATTTTCTTATTCCAAAAGTCATATATCAACATATACTTTACAGCTTAGGAGAAAGAAATAGAGGCATTCAGATCTCCATTCCAAACAGGTTCAGGACTGTACCAACTTCCCAAGAGTAATGCATATACATTCAATCTTGAATTCAATTAAGGAAGAAGAGAAAGCAAGAAAATCAACACCCAAGTTTACCATTAGCTCCAATCTGATAGAACTGTTTTAAAAAGGTCACCCTCAGATTCCAAGGGTCTTACAATTACACATTAACAAAAGACACAGATTGCTATAAACGGAAATACATATGATTCAATATCCGTATTCAATCATGGCCCAAATAAAACAGTCTTCCCTTCACCCAGGACTCGAATCATTCTAGACTACGAGTTAGGGTACCCACTATTATTACTTACTGATAGGTAACACTATCTATTTCCAGTCATTACAGTGGATAATTTGTTATTGTGTTTCAAGGATACCAAACAAATAGCACTTCCAGTATTACTAGATGATTTCTAATGTTAGATTTCAAGGTCACTACAGGTGAAATCAACACAATCCCATCCCTTCCAAGTACAAAACCTGATTTCCATCCATGCAGATCTAGGATTACCCACACATTATTAAGAATCAGAGTTCCTCAAAGCAAGATTTCTCTCGGTCAGGCTGTGTTCCCATTAACCAAGTAAAGTCGTAAAGAAAACAACAGCTACACTAATATTTCATCACATACAGAACCCATAATCATTGACCATCCAGACCCTTTTCACAGAGGTACAGGCTTAAATTCCACATATTACTTACGCATGCGACTATACCAGTCGAGCTCAAAAGAAGGAACTACAGTTTCATCACAATTCAATTATATATTCACCTGAAGCTATCAAGCAATAAAAGAGCTCATGCGACCAAGCAATAATCAATAAACCAACCAAATTAGACACAACAATTCTTTCCATGTCATTCTTCAAACATGAAATCATCCAACGCAATCGTAACATGGTACAGTTAGGAACTCATTACCTCAGTTAATCAAGAAGCAAGGAAACAACATATACAGAAGTCGAACCCATATGTAATCACAACAAACATTTCAATAGAGTCGAATCCATATGTATACACAGCAAGGACTTCAACAAGTAGAATCCATATGGAAACACTACAAGGAATTCAATAGAAGTCAAATTCATATGGAAACACTGCAAGGACTTCGACAAAAGTCATATCCATCAAGTATTCATAGCAAGGACTTCAACAGAAGTTGAACCAACATGAAAACACAGCAAGGACTTCAACAGAGTCATGTTCATATGTAATCCCAGCAAACATTTCAACAGAGTCAAACCAAAATGTAAACACAAAAATTTCAACAAAGAATTCCATATGTAACACAACAAGGACTTTCAACAGAAGTCAAATCCATATGTATACTCAGCAAGGATTCAACAAAAGTTTAACCAACATGCTAACACAGCAAGGTCTTCAACAGAAGTTGAATTCATATGAAACACTGCAAGGACTTCAAAGAAGTCGTATCCATAAAGTAATCACAGCAAGGACTTCAACATGAGTCAACCAGGATTCCCAAATCAAAAGAGAAGAAGAAAACCAATACATTGTTTCCAACCAAGCCAACTGTACAAAAAAATTCATCTGAACAGAGTTGTTCTAATGAAAGCATTTGAAGGAAAGTAAGATTTTTAAAAGTTAGGGCCTATCATGCCTGATAATGTCGCTTAAAAATTCGAAGAAGACCTCTGAATGTGCTCACACCTTCTCTTCTTCTTCCACGATAGATTAAACAACAATAAATTGTTACCTTCATGCCTTATAAACTTTCCCCAACAGAGAAGGGAGCTAGAAATTCTCAAAGTTGCCATGCAACACAGAGTAGATGACTGGTTCGAAGAACCAGTGCTCAAGCAGAGTGAAAAACGGAATGCATGGAAAACCAAACAACCAAACAATATTCCATTTGCATGCCTTCCCAAGAAATCACTCGGGAACCAAAGTTCATTAATTGCATTAACTTCCATCCTCCCGCCTATTCTCCATTGCCACCGACCGCCAAAATTGGTGATCGCCAAAAGAAAACAAACAAACACTCCCATACTTGGTGATACTACCACGTCAGGTTACATTAGCCATTTGCAACCTCCGCCAAACTCTGACAGCATCCCAAGTCCTTCAACCTTATCCCCCTCATAAATGCCATGGAAACCACCCCATGACTCGCGACCCTTCATAGGTCCCCCTCCATTCTTATCATTAGTTAAGATAGGTTAGATCATAGGGTTAAGACATTAGTCTCCCTTCCATAACGCTAGGTGTAGTTAACTCTTAGGAGCATTAAGCTTATAGTTTAGGGCTAGGTTGGATTAGCAATTACTTTAACCATTAGGTTATAGTTTAGGTTAAGGTTATTAACCTTAACGAATCAAATCTAGGTCTCCAAAATAGGACCACTCAAAGTTAGAGTCCATACAGGGTTAAACATTCCTGTAAAGGATTCCATTTGGCATCACTAAATTAAGCTTACGGTATACACAAGAACATCTTACCTGGCTTAAGGTCTAGGCCTTCCTGATGTTACGATATCTGTAACCAAAGTCCATTTTTTTCATGATCAGCCTGAGTCAAACTCCGGGATTGATCATTCAACTCATTCAGACCTTGTAACTTTCGTAAGGTCAATAAATTTTGTTCATCCTGAATAAGCTTAAAACATCCCTTGGATCAATGCAACTGATCCAAGGCTGAGTCATAAAGATGGATAAATCCACAATTCATCCAGAAATCAAATTGAACTCAAGTGTGAAGAATGAAAGAAACAAAAGAGTCCAAGCATATTCTGGCTCAGTCAAAGATCTTCAAGAGCAAAGAAGATACAATCCATATCAAGCATGACTTCACAAACCATGACTTGTATTTGGGATAGATTGATTGAGAGCAAGAAGTCTATATGGGATGAGGAGTTTAACTCCTTGAGGTCTTCATGAAGCTGATTGATGTGGGAAGCTTCAGATTCTTTTTTAAGTAGGCTTTACATAGTTGTCCTTCGAGGAAGAAGTCTATTTAAAGATGAGATGTAGAGAGAAAGATGTCCTTTTAAGGGAATCATCTTTTATTGGAAGTTTGTCTCAAGAAGTTGGATCCCATGTAAATCTTTTACGTCATGGACAAGACTAAGGTGAAGAATTGAATTCTTGTTCGAAAGCAAGGTGAAAAAACCATGGGATCTCATCCGAAATAAGATGAAAAGTATCCATGAGAATCATGCCACGTGCAACACCGTGGTGGTACACATATTTAAGAGAAGATAAAAGAGTGACGAGTATGCACATGATTCTTATTTAATTTTTGGGGGTGGTATAGTGAAAGTAGGGAAGTGAAAATCAATCAACAGACGAGCATGCAAAGAGGTAGAAGGTGAGATATGACTGAGAGTCAATAGTAGAATGGTTGAAGATGCAAGGAATTAAGGGGCTTAGATTTAGGTTTACCATCGAGTGAAGATAAACGATAAGCACCTGATCTATAAGTATGAGTCATGATGTATGGTCCAAGCTAATTATGAGAAAATTTTCCCCGTTTAATTTTTTCTACTTTGGTTACATGTTGATTTTATTTCAGGACAAGGTCACTAACGTGGAAGGTTCGTTCATGGACATGTTTGTCATGGGCACGTTTGATATGTTTTTGTAAACTTGAAGATGGTCAAGAGCATTAAGACGACATTTTTCTAATAACTCAAGTTGTGCTAAACGGTCCTGGCAAAAGTCATCATCATTGAGTATATCATGGAGAGAAATATGGAGAGAGGAAATATGGACTTCGAGAGGTAGAACAAACTCGCACTGTACCGTAGACCAAATAAAAAGGTGTGGTGGCAATGGAAGTTTGAATCAAAGTGCGGTATGCCCATAGGAAAAAGGAATGTGCTTATGTCAATCCTTCCCAAGATCGTTAACCACTTTCATGATAATTTTTTTAGGGTTTAATTAGTGGATTCGGCTTGGCCATTAGTTTTTGGGTAATAAGGTGATGAGAAATTGAGCTAAATGCTAAAGGCATCACAAAGTTTCTACAAGGTTTTATTTTTGAATTGTTTTCTGTTATCATTGATAAGGTGATTTGGAACACCAAAGTGATAGATAATGTGATGATTGATGAACTCACATATTTTCTTAGATTTTGTGGAGATGAGAGGTCCGGCTTCAACCCATTTGGTGTAATATTCAAAAGATGTGCAGTGATGATCTATTGATGTCGCAGAAAGAATGGGGATTGATTTCTCCAATAAGATCCAAACCCCATTGAGAGAAGGGCCAAAGGTTATGGGTGACCTATAGAGCATGACCGGGTGTATGATGAAGGTTAGCATGTTTTTGTAATTTTACACAATGCTCAATGTAATCACAAGAATCATGGTTGAGGGTCGGCGAGTAATAGCCTAGGTGAAGAATACGCTTAGTAATAAGCAAGGCCACCGAAGTGACCTCCACATATGCCATCATGAACTTACTTGATGGTATAAGGAATTTCGAACTTGTAAGGCATCGTAAGGGAATACCATTAAATCTGCACTTATAGAGGAGGCCACCCATGATGATGTAATGAGATAATTTTTTAAGAAAAGTGTGTTGTCCATTACGAGTGAGGTTAGGAGGAAAGATGGAGAGGGAAAGATAGTCTAAGTATTGTTTATACCAAAGGTCACTCGGGTCGGGAGCGAGAAGTTTTGATATAGTAAAATTTGCAAGGTAAATAAGAGGGTGATTAGAGTATTTATATGGTGACAAAGATTTTATAATCAAGTAAGGTGGGCAAAGCGGGTATTTGAGAATATAGGTAGGCCATGGTATCTCGTAAATTTTTGGTAGAACTGGGGATGGTTTGAAGGGCGTAATAGTCAAAGGTGGTCAAAATTAAGTCCACATGATGTTTATATTTTTTAAGTATCTCATTATGAAACTGGTATAGACCATTGACTTGGTTTATGACCAATTGAGAATTACCAAATGTGTTGATGGACTTAATATCTAGGGCATAGGTAGCTTGGAGATCCAATACGAGTGCTTCGTATTCAACAATATTGTTTGTCTAATCAAAATCAAGTTTCAAAGATAAAGACATGGGTTCACCATCAATTGGAATGAGAATAACACCAACCCTACCTCTACACTAACACTTAGAACCATTGAAGAAGAGTGTCATTTGGTAAGCGTGTTCATCTAAGGAAAGGGTGACAATTGAATCATCTAGAAATTCAAAGTTAGAGGGTTGGTCCCCAAAAATAGGTGTGTCAACCAATTGGTTGGTGATAGCTTGGCCCTTGATGGACTTTTGATGGGTGAATTTGAGGTCAAGGTTGGCCAGAAGCATGAGCCAACGTGTAACTCATTGATTTTGGTAAGGTTTGGTGTACATGAAGTGTAAAGGGTCGGTGTTGGTCACAACATAGGTTTTGTGGTTGAGTAGGTAATGGCATAGTTTTGTGGCAATGAAAACTAAGGATAAGCAAAGTTTTTTGGCATGGGTGTATCAGTTTTCATAGTCCAAAAAGAGTATGGCTTATGTAATAAACCACCTTGTTCCTGTGTTGTTCATCACAATGAGCGAGCATGGCCCCAAGGAGTGATCGAAGCAGAGATGTATAGGTAGAAGGGTTGATCATATTTTTGTGAAATGAGTACCGGTGGTTGAAGAAGGTATTGTTGCAAGGCTTCAAAAGCTTTATGGAAATCATCATCCCTATTTCACTTAATTCTAGAGTGTTTCTAAGAATGTTGACGAAACAAATAGGGTAACGGGTAGAGGAGGAATACCCGTTAAATATGGTTAAAGGTTTTTACACATGTGTTGACTCCTCGATCCATAGTTGACCATGAGAGATTCCTTTTGGCTGGGAGGAACTACCTAAAATAGAAAGCAAGACCACCAGAAAGAGTTAAACAGTATATGCAGTGGACTGCCTAGCGTATGCTAGATCCTAGAAGTGTGGTACTTCCTAGAAGGTTATCAATCCACTATTTTAAACAATTTAATGTGAGAAATAAAGTAAATTTCATCTTACTGTAATCTATATGATTTAGGAATCTCATATAAAACACAATAAGAAATATATAATTCAATAGGCTAAGTTAAAACAAGATCTAGGGTCAAGTAAATGGTTCTAGGCTTCTGCAGGTCTAGCAGAGGTCTAGAAAAGGTCACAGAAATTATGGGTAACTCAGGAACAAGTAGGTAGGTTGTTGTTCTGGGCTGTATTGGTGGATACAGAGACCGATGTCAGTCTAGGGGTGACCGATGATGGTTAAGGGTGACCGACGCCGGTCACTGACAAAATGATAGAGGGTCAAGAACAGAGTTCTGAGGAGGTTTTTCAAGTTGATAGGGAGCTGAGTGGGATATTTATGAGGTCTAGGTGGGATATTAGGCCAGTGGGTAGATCTAATGGGGTTTGGATGGAGCTAGGATGAGCTATGGGTTGGGTTGGAAAATGGTGGCATGAGGCCAATGTATGCGTGGGCTAATCGACGCTCATTAGGAAGAACCGATGCATGCCTCTTCGTGGGATACTCGAAATATCATAGAACGAGATTTTGGGTCTTCTTTGTGGTTGCACAAAGGGTGTTGGTTGATTAGAATGAGGAATCAGGTTGTTTAGATGGGGTTTTGCGAGGGTTTGATAGGGGTATGGAGGGAATGCTACCAAAGGAGATAGGTAAGTGGTTGTGGGAGAAAATAACAATAGAGAAAGATGAAAATACTGGAACTAATGAAGTGAATGAGATGAGAAGAGGTTCTACTTACTTGGAATCTGGGCCTGAACACCTATGAATGAAGAATGGAGATGATGATGAGTGGTTGGATGTTGTGGAGGAATCACCAAGTGTTGGGGAGATCTTGCATGGGCTACCTGTGCTCTCCTTCTTGTTGGACTAGATCAGCTCTATGCCAGAATGAGTGCTAGATGGTTGTTGGATGATTGCTCAGTGAGTGTTGGATGTCTATGTGAAAGAAAATGCTTGATCTCCCGTGTGCATGCGTACCCGTGTTCTCTAAAACTACTAATCTCAAGAATGAGGTTACCCAAAGGAATTAAGGCTGATCAATGGTTGTTACTGATCTGAAGCAATGTCGGTTTAGGGGTGATCGCATCGATTAAGGCAGATTCCCGAGTTAACCAAAAATAGGAGATCATGGCTGTAACTACTACCAGATCTCTCTATTCCTCTAGACAAGAGCAGAAGTTGCCATTTGTGTCTGCAGGAATGAGGTGTAGGCATTGATTTTTAGGGTGTTGGTTAGGTCTTAGTTAGTTATGGGAACATACTAAGAATAGGCTTAGGGTGAGGTGGCTAGGTGAGGTGTCTTGGTGATGTGGAGGGGTGGGTATTAGGTAATTAGGATAATTAAATAATAGCTATGATGAGGATAGAGATTAATTTAATTAAATGAATTAAATTAATATTAGTGTGGGGTGAAAGGGGCCATGGTTAGGTAAGTGTGTTTAAGTTGATTAATTAACAAGGGGCTAAGGGGAGTGTGACCTGATTTTGGTGTCTACATTTTGCCCCTTTTTGTTGCGTAGCTTGTATTGGTAAGCGACATTGACAAAAATAAGATGTGGTTGCCCCATGTGTGGGTGAAGGTGATCCCCCTCAAACCAGAACTGATGAGGTAGAAGGTAGAATCGGTGAGTGGTTTGATAAAAGGTGAATGTGATGAATAGGGATGTAGGAAATGGGGTAAAAAGAAGGAAAGGTCCAATCGGGTAATCTAGGTAATGGGTTAGGGTCAAAGGTAGTAACAGTCAAATGCACGCACACGTATAAACTGCAACACGCTACCAAGTTGAAGAGAAGAAAAACTCTACATTGTCCAAGGTCGATAGGTTTATACAAACAAGGTTGAGGGTATTCTGATACATCCAAGGTATAGGGTATGGTCAGAAACACAACACATGTTAGGTGCAGGAATGTTTAGGTATGTCCCAGTACATCAAAGGATGGGTTAGGATAAATGGTCATGGCAAGAGGCAAGGTAAGGTCGGTAGGTCAATCAACACAGTAATTGATCCGTAAGGTTATAATAAACACATGGGGTCAAAGGTAACTAGCTATGTTCCATGTCCAAATATCTAGGTCACGACATGGGTAGGCCGGAGGTATGGGAAAAATAATGAGGCTTAAATATAATAGGAAAAATATAGGGTAATGTGGGGGAGTAAAGTTATCAAGGTGGTATAGTAGTGAGCTAAAAAGGTATGCAGGCAAGCAAAGTAGGGGTAATAGGTAGTAACGAGGCTGAGTAGGGTAATTAACATCACCAAGACCAAGTGAGGTCACCAAGGCTAACTATTGGCGATCTGCTAGGGTAGATGATTTTCGTTAGTCAAGGATACACTTTACATCGCGGTTAGGTCAAGAGGAGTATAAAAATAAATAAGTCCACGTTTTTAAAATTCATTTGTGATTTGCAAAAGAGAGAAAACAACAAGAGAGAAGGAGAGAGGAAGAAAACGACCGAGGGCTTCAGAAATTTGAGTTGGCGAGCCACATAGGTGACGAGTGTGGATTGATTGGTAGGGCCATAAGAGCGGGGTGTTGGATTTGATTGGTTGGAGATTCAAAGAGCATTCGGTGATGGCAGAGGCAGGAGAGGGATCAGGTGGACCAGTGCAGTGGCTGAGGTGCCACCACGTCGATGGCAGTGGGATGAGGTAAGATCTAAAGCCTATTGTTGGTTGTTTAGTGAAATGGGGAAGAAGTTGGGTAGGTGGGAAATGGGGTTTTGGGGGAAATTGAAATTTGAATTTGTAAGGAAAATGGATGAAATGGGAAGGGGGAAGGGTAGGAGATAGGTAAAAGAGGGGTGGGAAGGGGTGTGAGGGGTTTGGGGAGGAATGGGTGGGTAGAATGAGGTGTGTAGAGAAAAGGGGGTTTGGGGTCACGGTGGTCGCCACGATAGTGACCGACATCAGTTCCACTGTGGCGGCATCGGTGGTTGCGGACCGGTATTGATTACAAGGGAGGTGACCGATGTCGGTCATAGTGAGACCATGGTCGGTCAAGGTTAGACCAGGGGTTGGTCAATGCTAACCGGTGTCGGTCCACATGGGGATAAACAAGGTAAGTGTAGTGGGTAGGGAGAGAGAGGCAAGGATAAAGGTAGATAGGGAAGGGTATGGATAGATAGGTAAAGTGGTGAGGCAAGGGTATGGGTGTGGGTAAGTAGGTTAGGTCAAAATGTGGGGTCAAAGGTAACGGTAAAAGTTATAGATATGGGTAAGTGGTTAATAATGTGATCATTTTGTGGATGTAGGTGAGAGATCAGTTATGTATGAGAGATAGGGTACCACCGTTGATTTTGGAGGTACGAGGGAGCACGACACGTGAGGAGTGGCATCATGTGGCAGAGGTGGGCCTGATTGGGGGCATGTAGTCCGAGAGGTGAGTTTGATGGTTTCCCTCATCAACAGATGGGACTCGGTGACCAATACCTTCCATCTGCCGATGGGTGAGCTCATGATCACCTTGGAGGATGTCTACAAGATCCTACGACTATTGATATCAGGGAGGTAGGTGTACTCAATCTCATCAGAGGCATCTAAGGAGTTATTGGTAATGGTATTTGGTGAGGATATGGTATATTTGGAGTTCCATAGTGTGAGTATGAGCTATGGAGCAATGTACAGAGCTCACCCCAAGGAGATGAGGGTGGTTATATTGTTGATGGAGGCAGTGTGTTGTTTTACACTACCAGATGTAGAGGGTGGGCAATTTCCACGGTCACTAATGGGGGTGCTACATGACATGATGATAGACAGGACCTGGTTTGCATGGGCACCTGCACTTTTAGCGCAGTATATAGGGAGTTGTGGGCATACGGACGGCTATGATGGTTCAGCCTATATTGTACCTTTCTCCTACATTGTTGGGCCTACGAGCACATTGTGTGTGTGGCCAGTTGGGATGCCTCAAGAAGATGCATTTGAGGAGAGGTTGTTGTGGGTTTGCACAGTACAGGCGGTGAGTGCCAACCATGGGAGAGGGACGAGGCATGAGAGCTACACATGATGTAGCTTATTATAGGTGATTACTGGAGGGATTTTCCGGAGTGGACATCATTTAGAGGCCATATGTGGGCTTCCCGTCATATAGGGGATGGCAAAGTAAAGTCGGGATGGGCTTCAGATCTATAGGTGGATAGAGAGGCGGTGAGTAGGATATCATGATCGATACCTATAGAGCAGGTTAGGTGACACCGGGCTACGTCAAGATGTACCGCCGCTCCCTCACTACAAGAGAGACGATGTGGAGAGGCCGATGTCTTGACCTTGACCTATAGTGTTGACCGGAAGGAGAAGCACTAGCCAACATGCGAGATAGATGATGACAGGGTAGAAGATGGCTATAGGCAGGTGGTGGTGGCATAGTTAGATCATTACCACCGAGGCAAGGGTAGCGATCTAGCCACCATCACTATTCAGAGAGACACCCTCCAGGAGCAGGTGGCAACCCTAGTGACCCGATCGGGATCATATAGGGGAAGCTAATAGGTATGGAGGCATAGGTTGCCACATTATAGGCACAGGTGGCCTTATTACAGGCATAGGTAGGACAGGGACAGGTACCTACCTAGGGTGGAGATGGAGAGGAGAGTGAGGGGGATGGGGGGTAGGTAGCCACCCTACAGGCGCATGTGATATATTTACAGGGCCAGTTGGCCATAGTGCAGGAACAGGTTATGAGCTTATGGGGTCAGCTATCAGTAGCGTAGGAACATATAGTAGCATTTCGTGCCTAGATACGAGTGTAGAGAATAAAATTAGGTCACACTACCCTTTGGTCCCTTGACGAATAAACACCCTTCATCACATTCACCTAGCCATGGCCCCCTTCACCCCACTAATATTAATTTAATTAAATTAATTAATTATCCTCACTATATCTATTATTTAAATATCTTATTTTAAATAATATTCACACATATAGTTCACTTAGACACCACAACAAGCCAATTCAACCTAAGACTTGTTCTTAGTAAGTTGTCATAACTAACTAAGACTTATCCAAACCCTAAAAATGAATGCCTACATTCTAGCATGTTTACAAGAAGCTCCCAATATAATCTGTGGGTTAATGACACGAGATCTAAGGAAATCAAGAGGATCTCCCTAGTTTAGTAAACCTAGGAAATCCTACCTTGACCGACACTGGTTACCCCTAACCATCACCGGTTAAGCCGGAACCACCATCGGTTACCCTTTTAACCCCAAAACAATCTTATTCTCAATGTTGGAAGTTATAAGTTGGAAGCAAGAAGTAGAAGGTTGGCGAGCATTAACACATCTCAGAGAGATAACACATCTTCAAAGAGTGAATTCCAGTGATAACCTGCATGTAAAGAAGGAGATCAAACATCTTTTCCTACACAACCATCCCAACCATGATCTGATCTAACCAAGAAAAGAGGAGTGCACATGCAGCCCATGCAGAATATTTCCTTCAGTTGGTGATCACTTGCAGCCTTCAAGCCTCTCATCAACACCTCCATCCTTCACACACAAGCATCCAGGACCATAATCCAAGTAAGTATAACATCATACTTTTCTGGTTTATTTCATTTCATCATCATTTTATCATCTATTGTTTACCTAGCCACCTATTGACCTTTTCCAATGCTTCCACCTCCATATTCCCATTAAAAACTTTCCAAATCCTACCCCAATCACCCAATACCTCATCCCAACCAACCAAAGTCCTTTGTGCAATCACAAAGGAGACCTAAAGCTTGTTCTGTGACATTTCCATATTTCACAGTAACGCACCGGTCACACCTAACCGCCATCGGTTACCCCTGATCGACATTGGTCTCTATATTTTCCCATACAACCTAAAATAGAGACCTACCCACCTAATTTCATCTCACCCTCATCCACCTGTGATCTACCCGAGACCTCTGTCAAACCTGCAGAACCTAGAACCCATCATTTGACCTTTGATTCTATTCTAGCTTAGCATGTTAGATTAGATCTATTTATTATTGTGTTTTAAGTGAGATACCTAAATCATTTCAAATTACAATAGGATTTACTTTGTTTACAACATTAAATTGTTTAAAATAGTGGACTGACAACCATCTAGGAAGTATCACACTTCCCGGATCTAGCATACGCTAGGCAGTTCACTACCCATATTGTTTAATTCCTTTTGGTGGTCTTACTTTACATTACAGGTAGTTCCTCCTAGCCAAAAGGAAGTTCTCACAATCAGCTATGGATTTGGAAGTCATACGCATGCAACAACCCATCAACCAACATTTGAACAGGTATTCCTCCTACGCTGTTACCCTATTTGTTTTGTCAACACTTCAAAGAAACAATCTAAGAAAAAGGTGAAACAACAGTGTAGGGTCTAGGGCCGTGGCACCACCGTAGGCTCAAGAACATGGTCCCATAATATAGGAAAGGGCGAGATAGGATCGGTGGCGATGGCACTTTGCCATGATAGTACCTACAGGCCTTTTGAGAGACACCTTGGGTGAGGCACGGTATTATCATGATCACCTACTGGAGGCCGTGATTTATGTTCAGTCATATGCAAAGTATAGATCCCAACAAACCTTGAGTGAGAGGAGGAGCACCCACACTCAGAGTGAGGAGAGAGACAGGGGCCGGTGAGCCCATGGACAAGGTTGTGGTGAGGCAACCGGTGCACGGAGGCCAACTCTAGCTGCAGGCCTTTAGGGGCTAGGCCACAAACATTGTTGTTAGTACGACACCGCACAGGGGGCTAAGGAGGAGACAGGTGAGACTGAGATGATGGATACCCATCAGGGAGATGCCTGATAGCCATGTGCTCTACTGTTTTGTATATATTTATATTTTGGATATATACCGGCCTGCGTGCTGAAGAGATTTTGTATTGTTTTATTATATATGATACCGGCCTACGTGCCAATGACATTTTGTATTGGGTATTGGCCTGTGCCAATGATTTTGAGATATTCTCATGATTGGATATCCATGTATATTGTATAGAGACACACATATTTGTTTATATGATGAGATGGATGAGATTCTGATGATTTGTTGGTGTTTTATAAGAATTTTAATTTTGTCATGATATGGACAGAAACTAGGGGAGTGAGGCATGATGGAGTCAGGTTGGTTTAGGCATGGATCAAGTCAAGTTAGTTTAGGCATGGATTGATTCAGGTCATAGGCATGGATCGAGTCAGGTCATAGGCATGGATCGAATCAGGTTTGTGGTCTAGGCATGGTTGAGTTAGGTCATAGGCATGGTTGAGTTTAAATTGGCTGAAGTTGTGATTCATTAATTTGTGCAATGAGTGATGCTATGGGTCATGTTGAAGATGTTTTATAATACATGCATGATGATGGTAGAGAAATGGTTGTCATAATAAATGTATGGTGTGATGATGATAAAAATTTGAAGCAACTTGTTTTTTTGGTTTAATTTCCAATTTTTAATATAAAAAGGAAACTAAGTGGGGTAGGATGTAATTTAGGAATATGAAAGATGAATTAGTTAGGGTAGAGAGTGGCCAAGCTAACCTCCAGGGCCCCATACCCTCGGAGTGCTGCCTACATAGTCCCGATGAAAAGGGACCTCGAGGCCGATATAGTTCTCCCATAAGCTAGGGAAGAATATGAGGAGGTATGAAAATGAGTTGGTAGGTTTTAGGCATGATTTGGGTTTAGGTATGTTAGGTGTGGGTGAGTTGTGGGCAACTTGGTATAGGTGATTTTGATTGTGGTGGAAGAAGAAGATTACCCCAAAGGTAAGCGTTGAGGACCAAGTCTTGTATAAGGTAATCAATACGTAATAAAGAAGGTTTAAAAGATAAGAGGGGGAAAGAAAGCCACCTGATTGGTTAGGATCATACCAAGTAGGTCATACCTTAGAGGAGGTGATGAACGTAAGACCCTAAAGACATTACATGATTGATTATTCTAAAGGTGAATAATAGTCACATGATCACCAAATGTCATAGTTTCTAAGAGGTCCCTTGAGGCAGTAGTTAATGGGAGTGCAAATGTGGAGAGGGATGAAAGGTGGTTAATTTTTATATGGTATGAGGTAGCATGCTCTTTGAGCAAGAGATCCCAGTCACAATGGGAAATTCCACGACTAAAAGGGTTTCTGTGTTGGTGATATTGGAGATAAACTAATTGATGTGGGAAGTCTATATGGGATGAGGAAATTAACTCCTTGAGGTATTTGTGAAACCGATTGATGCAGAAATCTTCAAATTATCTCTCTTTTTTGGAAGAGATTTACATAGTTGTCCTTCAAGGGAGTAGTCTATTTATAGCAGTGATTGTAGAGAGGAAGATCTCCTTTTAAGGGATTCATCTTTTTATTAGAAGTTTGACTCAAGGAGTTAGGTCCCATGTGATGGCTTTGAAGTCATGGACAAGACCAAGATGAAGAATAGGATTCTTGTTCATAAAGTAGGGTGAAATAACCATGGGATCTCATCTAAAGGTAGATGAAAAGTATCCATGAGAATAATGCTATGTGCAGGATCATGGTACACATATTCAAGAGAAGATAACAAGTGATGGGTATGCACATGATTCTTGTTTAATTATTGGTGAGGTGTAAGAAGTGGATAGCGCTCAAGGGACAAGCATAGAAAGAGGAAAAAGGTGAGGTAGGACTAAAATTCAATAGTAGAATGGTCAAAGATGCAAGGCATTAAGGGGCTTAGGTTCGGGTTTACCATCGAGTGAAGATAAACGATAAGCACCTGATCTATAAGTACGGGTCACGATGTGTGGTCCAAGCCAATTAGGATAAATTTTTCTCCGTTTACTTTTTATTCTTTAGTTACATGTTGATTTTCTTTCAGGACAAGGTCACCGACTTAGAAGGTTTGTTCATGGACACATTTTTCATAGGCACGTTTGATACATTTTTGGTAAACTTGAAGGTGGTCAAGAGCATTAAGATGACACTCGTTTAATAACTCAAGTTGTGTTA
The DNA here is from genome assembly GCA_018340775.1 of Taxus wallichiana var. yunnanensis. Lineage (NCBI taxonomy): Eukaryota > Viridiplantae > Streptophyta > Pinopsida > Cupressales > Taxaceae > Taxus > Taxus wallichiana. Next base: position 503,326,923 of record CM031234.1, read on the forward strand.
AATGGTCCTGACAAAATTCTTCATCATTGAGCATGTCATGAAGAGAAATGTAGAGTGAGGGGATCTAGACTTCGAGAGGTAGAACAACCTCTATACTGTAGACCAGAGAAAAAGGTGTAGCGGCAGTGGAAGTGTGAATACTAGTGCGGTATGCCCATAGGGAAAAAGGAATGTGCGTATGCCAGTCCTTCCTAGTATCGTTAACCACTTTCATGAGAATTTTGTTTAAGGTTTTGTTAGTGGATTTGGCTTGGCTATTGGTCTATGGGTAATATGGTGATGAGAAACTTAGCTGAATGTCGAAGGCGTCACAAATTTTTGTAATGTTTTGTTTTTGAATTGTTTTCCATTATCAATGATGAGGTGATGAGGAACACCAAAGCGACAAATGATGTGATGATTGATGAACTCACATATTTTCTTGGCTTTCATGGAGATGAGTGGTATGGCTTCAACCCATTTTGTGTGGTATTCAATAGTGAGTGATGATCCATTGATGTCATTGGGAAGAATGGGGATTGATCTCTCTAACAAGATCCAAAACCCATTGAGAAAGGGCCAAAGGTCACGGGTGACCTGTAAGGTGTGACTGGGTGTATGATGAAGGTTGGCATGTTGTTGGCATTTTACACAATTTTTGACGTAGTCGCAACAATCATGGTTAAGGGTCATCGATAATAGCCTAGGCGTAAAATACACTTAAGCAACAAAGAATGCCACCGAAGTGACCTCCATATATGCCATCATGAACTTCCTTAATGGTATAAGGAATTTCAAAACTCATGAGACATCGTAAGAGAATATCATTGAATTCATGCTTATAAAGGATGCTTCCCATGATGATGTAACGAGATACCTTTTTAAGGAAGGCATGTTGTCCATTATGGGTGAGATCAGGAGGTAAGATGGAGAGAGAAAGATAGTCGGAGTATTGTTTATACCAAAGGTCACTTGGGTCCGAGGTGATGGTTTTGATGGAGTAAACATCGTGGTAAATAAGATGGTGATTGGATTCATTGTATGGTGACAAAGATTTTAGAATCGGCAAGCGAAGTGGGTATTTGAGAAGCCAAGTAGGCCATGGTATCTGTAAATTTGTTAGTTGAATGGGGGATGGTTTGAAGGGCGTAACTATCAAAGGTGGTCAAAATTATTTCTACATGATGTTTATACTTTTAAAGTTTCTCATTACGACATTGGTATATAACATTGACTTGGTTTATGACCAATTGATAATCCCTAAAGATGTTGATTGATTTGACATCTAGGGCATAGGTGGTTTAGAAACCTAGTACAAGCACTTCGTATTTGGCAATATTATGCATGCAATCAAAATCAAGTTTGAAAGAAAAAGCCATGGGTTCACCATCAAGAAAAATGAGAATAACACCAACCCCACCCCCACATTGACACTTAGAACCATCAAAGAAGAGTGTCATTTGGTAATCGGGTTAGTCCAGTGAAAGGATAACAATTGACTCATCTAGAAAGTCAAAATTAGAGGGTTGATCCTTGGAAATAGGTGCATAAACCGATTGGTTGGTGATAGCTTGGTCTTTGATGGACTTTTGATGGATGAATTCGAGGTTGAGGTCAGCCAAAAGCATAAGCTAGCGTGCACGCACACCGATTTTATAAGGTTTGGCATACATGAAGTGTGAGGGGTTAGTGTTGGTCATAACATAGGTTTTGTGGTTGAGTAGGTAATGGTGGATTTTGGTGGCAACAAAAACTAAGGCTAAGCAAAGTTTTTCAGGATGGGTGTATCAAGTTTCATAGTCCAAAGACTACGACTTATGTAATAAACCACCTATTCCCTGTGTTGTTCATCACAATGAGCGAGCATGGCCCCCAATGAATGATTAGTAGCTGAGATGTATAGGTAGAAGGGTTGATTGTCTTTAGGTGGGATAAGTATGGGTGGTTGGAGAAGGTATTGTTTTAAGGCCTCAAAATCTTTGTGGTAGTCATCATCCCATTTAAAGGAGACATCCTTCTTAAGCAGATGATGAAATGGTTGGCACCGATCAGATAATTGTGAAATGAAATGGTAAATAGACTACAACTTACCTTGCAAGCTACGAAGTTGCCTAAGGTTAGTGGGCAGAGGAATTTCAAGAATGGCCTTGAATTTAGTAGGGTCAACTTCTATACCACATAGGGAAACGATAAATCCCAGGAGCTTTCCTAAGAGAACTGTGAAGACACACTTCTTAGGCTGAAGGTGAACGTAATATCTAATGAGGCAATCAAAGATAGTTTTAAGGATGGAGAGATGCTTAGAGCATTGTTTGGCAAGGAGATCATCCATGTAATCTTCCAATATATGATGTATGATGTCATGGAAGACATAAGTCATAGCTTTGTTGATATGTGGCACCTACGTTTTTAAGGCTAAAAGGCATGAATCGATAGCAGAAGGTCCCCAAGGGGTGATGAATCTATTTTTTTGTTGATCCTCTAGGGAAAGTAAAATTTGGTTATAACCCAAGAATCCATCCATGAGTGATAGCATCTCATGACTAGCGGTAAGGTTGATCAACCTGGTCAATACCGTAGTAGGAAAAGTCATCTTTCGGGAAAACAAGGTTGAGGTCACGAAAATCCATGGAAATGTGGAGTCCCCCTATCACCTTAGTGATAGGGACAATGTTATAAATCTAATGAGGATAATCAATGGGTAAGATGAAGGAAACGGAAAGAAGGCGTTGAAGTTCTTCTTTGACGAGAAGGTAAATGTGAGGGCACGTTTTCCTCGCTTTTGTTTGACAGTTTTGGCATCGGGAACGGTTACGATATTGTGGACCACAATGGTGGGGTCAATATTGGGCATGTCTTCGTAAGACCAAGTGAAAGCATGGTTATGGTTTTTGAGAAAAGAGGTGATTGCTTCTGTTCAAAGCAACATCTAAAGATTTCCCTATCTTTAGAATGTGCGAGTCGTCTTGAGTATGAATGCTGATTTCGATAGTCGATTAATTCAACATGGTTTACATCTTAGATGTTAAGGACCGATGAATATATGAGTCTTCTACACTGAGGTAGGTGAGTATAGATTCATCATCCCGACATTAAATGATGTTAATTGAAGATGTATCGTCATTGATCATTTCGGATACAGGGAAGGGAAGAGAGGAAGGAGCTGGCCCTCACATTGATAAGTCGAGATGCCCCAAGGAAATGGTGTTTATGAAAAAAAAGGAGGGATGGATTCTAGATCCATCAACTCCATTGCAAAGGTGGTGATGAAGGTGGAGCAGGTGAAGAGGGTGAGTTAGGGCTGATGTCCTCGATGAGTTCAATGTGGGCTCTGCTTACAGGTGGTTCAAAGAAAGCGATACCACTATAGTCGTTATGTTTGTGGCTAGTACATAGAATAACAGTATGGCAGCCTTGCTCATAAAATAAAAACCAAAAACCTTCCACACACATTGGTGCAGGAAAGTGTGGGTGAAATGGTGATTGGTGAGTGACTAGAAGTCAGCGGAAAATGGACGAAATGTGATGGTGGATTGGGTGTGTAAGTGGTAGTATCAAGTCCCTCATAGGTGAGACTAGTACGAAGGTGAGGAGGACCATAAAGGAGGTGTTATCCTATGCAGTGATCATAGCAAGGATGTTGGTGAAGCCTTCCATGCTCTTGTGGAGTAAGGAATGTGTTGACACTGTATAGGTGATATTCCCCCAGTGAGGCGTTGAAAAATGCCTTCCAAGGGATCGGTGGTTGGTATGTGGGTAGCTAGAATAGATGATGTGTCGGAGGTCGACACGGAGGTGGAGCTAACAGATTGGGAGGCTGATGGGTCAGATGTGGAGGTTGTGGTAGTGGTAGGAATGGAGGAGGTATGTGTGGTTGAGGTAGCGACTATACTAGTAAGCAAAGGTGTAGGTGAAGTGGTAGTGGTCATGGAGGTAGATGCCTTAATGGGTATAAGCATGTCATTAGGTTGGTAAAGCATGTTACATGTTTTAAAAGGTGATGGATCAGCTAGAATAGTATAGGTGTGTCCTTCATGCTCAAAATTTACACAATGATGCAAAGTGGAAGGAACACAACCCATGACACAAATCTAGGGTCTGCCAAGCAACATGTTATATTGAAATTCCCCCTCCAAAACATAAAATAACTCGGAATAGTGTGGGGCCCATGCGAATGTGGAGGATGACGGTGCCTAGTGTAGAGGTGATAACATCATTGAATGAACGTAACATGACATGATGTTTATGCATGTAATTGTCAGGTATGCGCATTTGAGTGAATGCATGGGATGAAATGATATTAATGCTTGTGCCCCCATTGATCATGACACATTGTACATGTATATCATCGATGTGGACAGAGATAAAGAGAGCTTGGTCTAGGTAATTATTTTGGTGTGGTGCGATCTCTTCCTCTGAGAAGCTAAGGGAGGCTACTTGGTGAGTAGGGTGAGGTGTGGATAAAGGTAGCAATTTGGTGAGAGAGGCTTAATGATGGGCTCTGATAATGGAGGCTACGAGTGTAGGGTCATTGGGTAAAACATCAATAGATTACAAGACCTCCATGATAGCTTTGACGATGGGATTCCATGGTTTGAATGAGGTCATATAAGGACATTTTGAGGGGGATTGGTGTAGTTGTTTAAGCATGGCGCGATGTGTGTGACCCCATTAGAAATATGATATGTGGGGCCGCGGATAGTGATTTTAGGTGTGGGTGCAAATGGTGTGTTGGGTATAGGATTGGTTGGTGATTCAATTGTCTTTTCCTTACCTTTGTCCTTCTGAGCATGGGTAGCAATGTGGATCATGTTGATCTAAGGTGAGTTGCTAAATGGAGAAGGTGTAGGATGAGTGGTATAATGACATGACAGGCAAAAACTTACCAAGGGAAAATCCTTGTGAAGTGAGTTGGGCACAATGAAATTTTGGTGATGGTGTGGAAATTTTTCTAATGCGAACCATGTTAATTTCAAATATCGAAGGTGGTTCTAGGAGCTATGGGGGTGGAGGTCATAGTTGTTGAATAGGCAATGAGGGAAGGACTATGGGAATGGGTGTTGGTGAAACGAGGGTCTCATTGAGAAGTTTTCATCGTCAAAGTTTTCTTCATGAGGACACAACCGGATAAGGATGGTTTTAAAGCCTTACATTTCTCCACATCGTGTCCTCGGCACACGATGGTAGGCACAAATTTTAGTGTCATCAAACCCTTTGATTAGGTTTAAGAGGGTCATAAGGTCTAAGCGGCGGTAATGTGATGACAGAAGTCTTAAGGAGGTTGGTTAAGATTTTGGCATAGGACCCTACGAGTGGGTCACAATAGGAAGTGAAAGTGGGTTTGGGTGTAGGTGTAGTTGATTGTTGAGGAACGACCTTTATATGAGGGGGAGTGGGTAAAGCTAGGGTTTTGGGGTGCTAGCATGGTCTTGGGTGTTGGTCATGTTTTCTTGGGTAGGGGTATGGTAGATGAACTGGCAAGAGAGTGTATGGTTGTTTTAACTACCTTATTGGAGGGTGGCATATTTTTGTCTTTGGGTTACACCTTCTTGGGTAAGGGTGATATGGGTGTATGACATCTAGAGGTAAAATTGGATGGGGAAGAGGGAATTTACCCACGGGGATAACAAAGGTGCTTTGTGAAGGTAGATGATGCGGTTCATGCAGGGGGTGTGAGGGACAGAGACTGAAGTGTAGTGGGTAGTGAAGAAGTTGCTAAGGGTATTAGAGGTATGGGTGGTAAAGATGTTATAGGTGTGGGTGTAATTTGTGTCAAGTGCTTGGGTATGGTAGAGGTTTGCGAGGAAGGAATAGGCTCTTGTGTTTTTGGTTTACTGATGAGTGGAGGTCTCTCGAACCGTCCCCGGGAGGTTGAGGTCCTAAGATGGATGGAAGAGGTGAAGGTGATGAAGGTGTGATTGATGCAGCTGGGGTATGAGTTATATGGGCTTGGTTCTTCTGTTTGGGTGCCGGAGTAGGTTTGGTGTTGAATTTGGAGGATGTAGCTAAATCTAGTTTGATAGGTGGATGAGTAAGGTTGGTGGTTGGGGTGACCCCTAAGGTAGTAATAGGTTTAATTGAAGGAGATGATGTAGGTGTAGGTTTGGATTTAGATGTTAGGTTATGAGTAAGGGTGTGTGTTGAGCTATGATGGGTGTTGTGGAAAAAGTTGTGATAGAGGTGTTTGTGCTTGGTTTGATTGGTCAAAATATTTTTGGGTAGATAGTGGAAGTATCAACAAGTGACATCTACATTTTGTTCGAGACAGGAAGTAGAAGGTACTCCCATAGTAAGGCTCTGTCCACATAATCTAAGCGATCGGCTAAATGTGAGAATGGAACATTTGTAGGTGAGGTTGATGGGGACTTAATGGAAATTCCTGTAAAATGTGTCTTAGAGATAGAGTATTGTCTAGCTTCAACTTCCATGGGTAAGATAGCCAAAAGTAGGTCTGCAGGATCTTAGGTAACTAATGGAGAATGGTCACCTAAAGGCAAAGGTATATCTAATGGATCCTTGATAGGTGGAGGAGAAATTGGGTGCTCCTCTGTAGGTGGAGGAGATGATGGGTGCTCCTCTATGGGTGGAGGAGATAAACAAGTATCCTCCATGGACTGAAGAAGTACTTGTGAGTGACAGTTCTCTAGGTGGAGAAGCCAAAGGTGAAATGGTCTTGATATTAGCAGAAGGCTCCTCCATGGGTGAGGAGGAGATGAAAGGTGTTCCTCTATGGGTGAAGGAATAGGTGAGGTGGGTTCCAATGGAGAAGGAGTACTTCATGCTAGAATTTCCTCTTTGGAAGGAATATGAGGTAATTGGGAAGCAACAGGTGTGTTGCTGAAAATAGCATGGACCTCATAGGTATGGCTATCATGAGCTGAGGTTTCTTTGGTTTGATCAGACGAAGGGGCATGATTAGGAAAGGGTTTCTTGAATATGTGTAGGTTTTGATTGGCAGGTGTGTTAGGATTATCCATGGTTAACTCACCTTTCTCGAGCATTTCTTGGATAATGTTTTTGAAAGTGATGCAATTTCCATCACTTTGTGACCCTTTACTCGATGATAGTTACAAAAGTCATGTTCTTTATACCATGCGGGTGTGGGGCGAGTAGGGTCAAAACTAGTGTGTGGTTTTATAGGAGGAAGGGTGATGGCCCCAGCTTTGATGAGATTCTCTAAGATAGAAGAATAAGGTTCCCCAATTGGGGTATATTTTCATTGTTCCCATCTAAATTGAAAAGTCTAAATGGGTGAGAGATTAGATGAGGGGCTAGCCTGATTTGACGGATGAGTTGGGCCGGATTTAAGTACCACTGTGTTAGCAGTCCCTTGGCCTTTAAATAATTATTCTGTGGTTTTGAAGAAGAAGAGGTATCATTTGACTTGAATGCCAAGTTCTTATTGCGTAATTGAATTTTCTTCTCTTCAATAGTTCAAATCTCTAGCTTCCATGTCATGGTGAATGCTTCGTCGATGGTTTGGAAAGTTTGGACCTGCAAGGTTGGTGGGATATGTCTAGCAGAAAGCTTCGTGAAAATTTTGATGAGTTCGGTTTGTGGTAGTTGGAATGTGAGTTGATTTATTAGGCTACGCCAAGCAACAAAATCTGCGATAGATTCGTCATCATACTGACGCATAGAGTATAGGTCAGTCATGGTAACCTTCTTAATGATATTAATGGAGAAGTGATCTAAGAAGGCTTGGGCTACCTGATTAAATGAAAATATAGATTGTGTAGGTAACTCACTATACCAATCTAATGCGGGTCCAGTCAAAGACATGGGAAAGGTCCTTAGGAGTAAAGCATCATCATGGGAAATCAGATAACACCCATGTTTGAAAGACCACAAATGTTGTTGTGGGTCTTCTTTGCTATTGAAACGGTTGAATTTAGGCATTTCTCAATGCATGGAATATGGATGGATAGGAATGGATGGGTGGATAAGATCATTACAAATCTCATTGTAGGTGAGAGTGTTGCGGGAGATAGAAATTGATGCTTCTAATGTCTGCATCTTATCCATCATTAACTTGATAAAGTCATTGGTAGGTTGTGATGGATTGATGCCTCCTATACCATAAGAGGGTTGGTTTTGGGCATATAACAAGGGTGGCATTCCAGTATATGGTGTTTCCATGTAGGTAGATTGAGAAGAAGGTAGTGAAATAGGGGTATGTACCTAGAGTGAATAATAGATGAAACAGGAGGCTGCTGATAGTACGTATATGGAGGTGGAAGGGTCATGGTGACCCTAGTGGTAATGGGGGCTAAATATTGTGGAATAGAAAGGATGACATTTTGAAAAGGGGTAGGGGTCACCGACACCGGGGGTGGTTATGTAGCTACGGGTATATGTGAGACAATAGGTACAGATGAGGTTGTGTTCTAGGTGGTTGGCGAAGGTATAGTGGATGTGGCGGGTGCAACGGATGTAGCAGATGTGACAGTCATAGTGGGTATAGGGCCTAGCTATGAAACAACTAAGGGTAAGGTAGATGCATGTAGCGTGGATCTAGATGGGACTGATGCAGGAGTGGGAACAAGAGTCAAGGGGATAGATATGGGCATGCCGTATATAAAAAGCTGACTCCAAGCATCTCGAGTGGATGCATGGGAAAGGTAAAACTGTAAGGTGGCAGGATTTTGGTCAAGGAGTCGTGTGAACTCCTCGTCTCCTGTGGCGATAGTGATAGGTGGGTAGGATCCATGGGTGATAAAATAGAAGGTGGTGAAGGACTAGGGTGGATTGGTTGATGATTGGCATGGAATATGAGGGCGTTCGCTTGGCTTCGGGTCAACACCATGTGAACAGGTACTGATCAAGTTGGACTATTTTCTATAAATGACACAGAAATACAACAGAAATAGGAGAGACAGGTGGTAGTAGGTGGATTAGGAATCAAATTTCAACTGGAAAATGACATAGGCGACGATGTGCCGCTTAGATTAAACCGACACCGATCACACGAGTAACCACGGTCAGGTCACACGTGGAAGGTGGAGAGTTGGTCAAAAACAAGGTATAAGGCCAAATTTACTAGGTATGCAAAATGCTAATGGGATTTACTAATAAAGTTAATATGATGATAGTGACAGAGACTTTGAAAATCAAAGAAGGTGAATAGGTTTCCTTTTGGGTAGGTTGACCAAAATAATCAGTAACTAACACTCAAGTTAGGTAAAACCGATGATGTAGTTAGAGGGTAACCAAAGATGGTCATTTGGACTGACCAACACTCAGTTACTATGAAATTGAGATAGTGATGAAGAAAATGTGGTTGTGAGTTAAAATTTGATGTGGAATCAAACCTTGAATTCCTGGGAATGATAAGAATATGGTCCAGCACACTTAGATGAAGCCGAATACACCAACCGTGATGAGGATCATGCAAGGAGAAATAAGAAAAATGAAGATTGAAATCCTCTCACCTCAAAATGCAAGCCAAACAGAAACACTAAGAAAAATACGATCCTACGAGTGCTTTTTCTAATATGTTTGTTTAGCATATGCTATTAAGGACTGACTCATAAATAGTAGAACAAAGTTTTTTGGTGAGGATTGCTTCCTACGAAGAAGGAGATCTACAAGGAGTGGTTTCGGGTATGTTATGGTGGGGTGGGCTGTCCTCTAATGAGGTACTCGATAGAAGTAATGAGCTCGGTGCCCACTGTACCATGATCATTTGATCACCTACAACTTCTTCCGGTGATATGTTGTTTAAGAATGTGTATTTTTTCAATTTTTGGTGTTTGGATAAGACTCGAGAGAGAGAGAAAGAGTAAGAAAGTTCTTTCTATGATTCATTTGTTAATCACCGGGAATGACTTCAAAGATATAGTTTGTCATCAATTAATGTGAGCTAATGCAGAAAAGTAGAATGAAATGCAATTATTTTTAAACCCAATCAAAATGTAGAATTTGATGCCACAAATAGATGAACAGGAGAAGGGATTCTCTTTCACTAATGCGATACTAATGAAAGGGAAGAAGTGTTTGTTTTAAAGCACCAAAGTACGATTACTTTTAGACAATAGAAGAAGAGATGGTTCTAGGGGAGAAATTTAAATGTAAGAACCCTTTTTAAAAAGGAAACAAACATACAAATTTTCACCTAGAAATGAATGAATGCAAGGAACCCTGAATGGGTCCCACCGGCATGCCAAAATGTTTCACTTGATTTTGGAGAGTTTCTAAGAATGTTGACAAAATAAATAGGGTAACGGGCATAGGAGGAATACATGTTGAAGATGGTTGAAGGTTGTTATGTGCATGTTGACTCCTCAATCCATAGATGACCGTGAGATATTCCTTTTGGCTGGGAGGAACTATTGAAATAGAAAGCAAGACCACCAGAAAGAGTTAAACAGTATATGCAGTGGACTGCCTAGTGTATGCTAGATCTTGGAAGTGTGGTACTTTCTGGAAGGCTGTCAATCCACTGCTTTAAACAATTTAATGCCAGAAATAAAGCAAATTTCATCTTACTATAATCTATACAATTTAGGCATCTCATATAAAACAAAATAAGAAATATCTAATTCAATAGGCTAAGTTAAAACAAGATCCATGGGTCAGGTAAATGGTTTTGGGCTTCTGTAGGTCTGACAGAGGTCTAGAAAGGGTCACAGGTAATTATGGCTAACTTAGGAACAAGTAGGTAGGTTGTTATTCTAGGCAGTATTGGTGAATACAGAGACCAATGTCGGTCTAGGGGTGACTAATGATAGTTAAGGGTGACCGACACGATCACTAACAAAATGACAGAGGGTTAAGAAAAGAGTTCTAGAGGAGGTTTTTCAAGTTGATAGGGAGCTGAGTGGGATATTTATGAGGTCTAGGTGGGATATCAAGCTAGTGGGTAGATCTAATGGGGTTTGGATGGAGCTAGGATGAGCTATGGGTTGGGTTGGAAAATGGTGGCATGAGGCCAATGTACTGTGGGCTAACCGACGCCGGTTAGGAAGAACCAATGCCGGTTACTGTGGGATACTGGGAATATCACAGAATGAGTTTTTGGGTCTTCTTTGTGGTTGCACAAAGGGGCTTGGTTGATCGAATGAGGAATCAAGTTGTTTAGATGGGGTTTTGTGAGGGTTTGATGGGGGTATGGAGGGAATTCTACCAAAGGAGATAGGTAAGTGGTTGTGGGAGAAAATAACAATAGAGAAAGATGAAAATACTGGAACTAATGAAGTGAATGAGATGAGTAGAGGTTCTACTTACTTGGAATTTGGGCTTGGACACTGTGAATGAAGAATGGAGATGATGATGAGTGGTTGGATGTTATGGAGGAATCACCAAGCATTGGGGAGCTCTTGCATGGGCTGCTTGTGCTCTCCTTCTTACTAGATTGGATCAACTCTATGCCAAAATGAGTGCTAGATGGTTGCTAGATGATTGCTCAATGAGTGACGAATGTTTGTGTGAAAGAAAATGCTTGATCTTCTAGTGTGCATGCGTACCTGTGTTCTCTAAAATGCCAACCTCAAGAATGAGGTTGCCCTAGGGAATTAAGGCTGACCGACGGCGCGATTCTGATCTAACCGCGTCGATTTAGGGGTGATTGGCATTGGTTAAGGTGGGATTCCCTAAGTTAACTAAAAATAGGAGATCATGGTTGTAACTACTACTAGATCTCTCTATTCCTCTGAGACAGAGAGGAAGTTTTCATTTGTGTCTCATGGGAATGAGGTGTAGGCATTGATTTTTAGGGTGTTGGTTAGGTCTTAGTTAGTTATGGGAACATACTAAGAATAGGCTTAGGGTGAGGTGGCTAGGTGAGGTGTCTTGGTGATGTGGAGGGGTGGGTATTAGGTAATTAGGATAATTAAATAATAGCTATGATGAGGATAGAGATTAATTTAATTAAATTAATATTAGTGTGGGGTGAAAGGTGCCATGGTTAGGTAAGCGTGTTTAAGTTGATTAATTAACAAGGGGCTAAGGGAAGTGTGACCTGATTTTGGTGTCTACAATCCCATTTAAAGGAAACATCCTTTTTGAGAAGGTAGTGAAATGGTTGACATTGATCGAAAGTTGCGAAATGAAACGACAAAGACTGCAACTTACGTTGTAAGCTACGGAGCTGCCTAAGATTAGTGGGAAGAGGCATTTCAAGAATGGCCTTCAATTTAGCTGGTCATCCTCTATTCCATGTAAGGAGATGATAAATCCTAGGAGTTTTCCCCGAGAGAAGCTGTGAAGACACACTTCTTTGGCCGGAGGTGAACACAATACTTAATGAGGCGGTAAAAATGGTTTTTAGGATGGAAAGGTGCTTAGAGCGGCGTTTATACTTGGCCAGAGATCGTCTACGTAATCTTCAAATATACAAGCATGATGTCATAGAATATGTAAGTCACGGCTTTGTTGGTATGTGGCACCAATAGTTTTAAGACCAAAAGGCATGACTCGATAGAAAATTTTCCCCGAAGGGGTGATGAATGCATTTTTGTGTTGATCCTCCGAGAGAAAGCAAGATTTGGTTATAACCAGAGAAACCATCCATGATTGATAGCATCTCGTGACCAGCGATGAAGGTAAACCAAATTGGTCAATACTTGAGTAGAGGAAAGTCATCATTCGAGTAAGCTAGGTTGAGGTCATGGAAATCCATGTAGATGCGGAGTCCCCTATCACCTTAGTGATAAGGACAATGTTATAAATCCATCAAGGATAATCGATGGGTAAGGTGAAGGAAATAGAAAGAAGGTGTTGAAGTTCTTCTTTGTGATGAGCGCAATGCGAGGGTGCATTTTCCTCGCTTTTGTTTCATGGGTTTATCATCGGGAATGGTTATGATCTTTGAGAAAATAAGTGATGGCTTTCTATTCAACAAAGATCTAAAGATTGGCCAATCTTTAGAATGTGTGGCTCATCCTAAGTATGGATGTTGATTTTGATAGTTGATTTGTTCAACATTGTTTACGTCTCGGATGGTAATGACTAGTGAATATATGAATCTTCTACACCAATGTAAGTGAGTATAGATTCATCATCCCGACATTGAAACGAAATTGATAGAAGGTGTATTGTCATCGATCATTTTAGGGTATAGGAAGGGAAGAGAAGAGGGAGCTTTTCCTCACATTGATAAGTCAGAGGCCCCAAGGAAATGGTGTTTATGAAAAAAAAGTTAGTAGGAATGGATTTTGGATCCATTGACTCTATCGGTGAAGGTGGTGAAGAAGGTGGAGCAGGTGAAGAAGGTGGAGAAGGGTTGATATCCTCAATGAGTTCAATGTGAGCCTTCTTGGTAGGTAGTTCAGCAAAGTGATACCACTATGGTCATTATGTTTGTGGGTAGTACATGGAATAACAGTGTGATGACCTTGCTCATAAAATCCAAAACCAAAACCCTTCCATGCACATCGGTGTAGGAAGGTGTGGGCAAAACAATGATTGGTGAGTGACTGGAGGTCGGCAGAAAATGGGTGGGTTTGTGATGGTGGTTTAGGTGCATAAGTGGTGGTATTAAGTCCCCCATAGGGGAGATTGGTAAGAAGGTGGGGAGGACCATAAAGGAGGTGCTCCCTTTACGGTGATCATAAGGGGGGTGTTGGTGAAGACCTTCGTACTTTTGTGGAGTAGGGAATGTTTTGACACTATATAGGCAATACACCCCAAAGTGAGGCATTGAAAAATGCCTTCTAAGGGATCAATGGTTGATACGTGGGTAATCGGGATATAATATGTGTTATAGGTTTATTCAAGGTAGAGACAATGATTAGGAGGCTTAACGGGTCAGCCATGGAGGTCATGGTGGTAGTGTAGGGATGGAGGATGTAGGTGTGGTTGAGGTAGTGGCGGCACTAGTGAGTGGAGGTGTAGGTGAAGAGGAAGTGGTCATGGAGGTAGACGCTTAATGGGTATAAGCACGTCGTTAGGTCGGTAAAGAATGTTGCAAGTTTTGAAATGTGATGGGTAATCTAGAATGGTATAGGTGTTCCCTTCATGCTCAAACTTCACACAACGATGCAAAGTGGAGGGAACACAACCCATAACATGAATCCAGGGTCTACCAAGCAATAGGTTATATTGAAATTCCCCCTCCAAGATGTAAAATAACTCTAGAATAGTGTGGGGGCCCACGCAAACATGGAGGATGATGATGCCAAGTGTAGAGGTGATAGCATCATTAAATGAATGTAACATGATGGGATGTTTATGCATGTAATTTTTGGGTATGCATATTTGGTCGAACGCATGGGAGGAGATGATGTTAATGCTAGCACCCCCATCAATCATAACACATCGTACACGTATATCATCGATGTGGACAGAGATGAAAAGGGTTGGATCTGGGTCATCGGTTTGGTGCGGTGTGATCTCTTCATCTGAGAAGCTGAGGTCGGCTACTCGGTGAGTAGGTGGAGGTGTAGATGAAGGTGGTAATTTTGTGAGAGAAGCTACATGATGAGGTGTAATAATGGAGGCCAAGGGTGTAGGGTCATTGGGTAAGACCTCAATAGACTAAAAAAACTCCATGAGAGCTTGACAATGGGATTCCAAGGTTTGGATGAGGTCATATAGGAAAATTTTGAGGGGGATTGGTGTAGTTGTTTGAGCATCATGCAATGTGTAACCCCATTAGAAATAGGATATGTGGGGCCGTGGATAGTGATTTTAGATGTGGTTGCAGATGGTATGTTGGGTATAGGATTGGTTGGTGGGTTAGTTTCCTTTTCCTTTCCTTTATCCTTCTGAGCATGGGTAGTAATGTGGATCATGTTGATTTGAGGTGGGGAGGTAGGTGAAGTAGGTGAGCTATGAAAGGTATAGTGAATAGGAAGGAAAAATCCAAGTGGCGGGAAGGAACCTTGTGAGATGAGTTGGGCACACTGACATTTGGGTGGAGGTTTGGCAAGTTCTCTAATGCACACCATGTTAATTTCAAATCTTAGAGGTGGCTCTAAGAGTTGTGGGGGTGGAGGTCTTGGTCGTTGAGTAGGAAATGGAGGAAGAATTGTGGAGATTGGTGCTGGCGAAATGGGGTCCTCATCGAGAATATCATCATCGTCAAAGTTTTCTACATTGTTATATTTCTCTACATCGTGTCCTGGCACATGATGGTAGGTGAAAATTTTGGTGTCGTCAAACCCCTTTGGTTTGGGTTTGAGTGGGTCATAAGGTTTGAGAGGTGGTAATGTGATGAAAAAATTTTCAAGGAGGTTAGTTAAGATTTTGGCATAGGATCCCGCTAGTGGATCACAATGAGAAGTGAAGGTGGGTTTGGGTGTAGGTGCAGCTAACTGTATAGGAAGGGTCTTTGCAAGAGGGGGAGTGGGTTGTGCTACAATTTTAGGTGCTGGTGTGGTCTTAGGTGTTGGTCGTGTCTACTTGGGTAGGGGCATGGTAGATGAACTGGTGATAGAGTGTGTGGTTGGTTTGACTACCTTATTGGAGGGTAGAAGATTTTTGTCTTTAGGTTGCACCTTCTTGGGTAAAGGTGATATGGGTACACAAGATCTAGAGGGAAAAGTTAATGGTGGAAGAGGGTGAGATACCCGCGGAGATAATTGAGGTGTTGTGAAGGTAGATGGTGTGTGTTGTGTAAGAGGTGTGAGGGAAAGAGACTGAAGTTTCATGGGTAGTGAAGGATTTATCGATGGTATTGACGGTATAGGTGGTAAAAATGTTTTAGGTGTGGGTGGAAGTCGTGTCGGGTGCTTTGGTATGTTAGAGGTTAGTGATGGAGGAATGGGTTGCTTTGAGTTTTTAGTTTACTAGTGGATGAAGGTTTCTTAGCTGTGCTAGAAGGACGAGGTCCTAAGACGGGAGGAAGGGTTGAAGGTGATGAAGGTTTGATCGGTGAGGTTGGGGTATGAGATCTATGGGATTAGTTCTTCTGTTTGGGGCTCAAGTTAGGTTTGGTGTTAGTTTTGGAGGATGTAGCTAAATCTATTTTGATGGGTGGATGAGTGAGAATGGCCATTGGGATGACCCCTAAGGTAGTAATAGGTTTAGGAAAGGAAGATGATGTAGGTGTGAATTTGGATGTAGATGCATGTTGGGTTATGGGTAGGGGTGTGAGTTAAGCCATAATTGGTACCATGGGGGAATTTGTGATAGTTGTCGTTGTGTGTGGTTTGGTTGGTTGAAATATTTTTGGTAGATAGTGGAGGTATCAGTGAGTGACATCTGCATTTTTGTTGAGATAGGAAGCAGAAGATGCCCCCAAAGTAAGGCTCTATCCACATAATCCAGGTGGTCGGCTAAGCATGAGAACGAAACTGCAGTGGGTGAGGTTGATGAGGATCCAATGGTGATTCCCGTAAAATGTGTCTTAGAAATGGGGAATTTTCTAGCTTCAGCTTCTATGGGTAAGAGAGCCGAGAGTAAGTCCACATGATCTTGGGTAGCTGATGGAGAATGGTCACCTAGAGGCAACAAAATTTCTAAGGGATCTTTGATAGGTGGAGGAGATGATGGGTGTTCCTCTGTGGGTGGAGGAGATAAACAAGCGTCTTCCGGGTTGGAGAGGTACTGCGGGTGACGGCTCTCTAGGTGGAGAAGCCAAAGGTGAAATGGTCTCAATGTTAACAGGAGGCTCCTTCATAGGTGAGGGAGGAGATAAAGGGTGTTCCTTTGTGGGTGGAGGCATAGGTGAAGTGGGTTCATGTGTAGGTGGAGGATTTGGTGTAACATCCTCAATTTTATACATTAGAACAAGTCAATTTTTTTTTTTTTTTTTTGATAAATGCTTCCTGGTTCTAAATACATAATTTAGAACTCACAAATCAAATAACCATTCTTATAACAGATAACCATATGCAGCTGTAATGACTCGGAGTACCTCCGATCTATTCATTCCATGACTCGGTAATCTACCGATCTATTCATGAGTAATAAGAGTTGGAGTTTTTATTCAACACTTCACTCTTGCGGTTCTCTTCCCTATTCTGGGATTCAGAATGCTCTGTCCAAGGAACCTAACTTGAATAATTGTTACCATTATTCATCGGCATCTCATCCCTTAGACTAGGTGACTTAGGACAACACAATCAACAACTTGCCATACTTTGGCCAAAGATTTGAAACATACTGCTTATGTCTCGTATTCCTTAACGGCATACTCGTCAATCTGGAATACGTCCTTCACCCCATTCTTATGTTATGTAGAATGTCTTATACCGACTTCTGTCAGTCCCTCCTATCCCAAGTTATTCACTCGGAAACGGATTAGTAAGGTGACAACGTTATATGGATGCTCCCGAGGACTAGGGATACGATGACATACTGGGTCAACCCTAGTTAAGCCAGTGTGTCAAGATACCCCGAGTCTCCTAGGTAGCCTTATAATGTGACCACATTCCTAATCGGTTCCAGAGTAACTTGTTCGAGTTAAAGGTGTAAATCTTAACGATCAATGCAAAGGGTGTTGTCATAAGTCACCTGCATTGTTGTAACTTTGAGAAGATCCCAATCTTCTCGAAGGTACAACCCTACAGTTGACTTGTGCCGTCAACCTTTAAATCTACCTCGAAAAGATCTACTTATAATAAGCGTTACGCACATTGAGTTAAAATTATAATAAAAGACGTTCCCCTAAGGTTAGCCTTTCCCGATCCCTGGGTTCCTCACCATAGAATGACCTTTCTTAATAAAACCCATTACACAAGAGAAATTATTAAGACTAGAGGGTCCCATCAAGGAGTTCATAGAATTTACATAATTCTAAATCAACAAAATTGGACAATAACCCATAATCTTCACATGTGATTGCCAACCGAACCCTTTTTAGGTTTATTTTAGTTCTTATAACTGAATTTATGTCTTACTTATTAATATCGAGATATAAAGATTAGGAATCCAATTAAACGTTGTCCTGGCTTAATCAAGACTAGGAATTAATAATTTAATCCAGCTTGTTTAGCGTCTTGCTTAGGTTTATTTTTACCCTAGCTTCCAGAAAGACAGTGATCTAAATTTCAATTTAGCTTTAGATAGAACATACAAGAACTGCTAAACAATCATAAATATTCAGTCACATATTCTTGCAAGCTTACATTGATAATCACAAAAGTCTCCATATTATACAATAATAACACGCTCTCAAGATCATTTGATCCGAAGAAGGTCAAACTATCCAGATAAGAATACAAACATATAAGTATCAAATATCTAATTACATTCTCTTCTGAACCAAACACAAACATTTTATGCATTCAAAGATACTTGATATAATACTCAAATGGAAAAAGAACATCTTTCCTCGAGATAGTACATTTAGAGAATCAAACGTAATTCATCATAAACCAAATTAAACAATCTGAACATCCTATCGATCTGCGTGCTTTTACCACTTACGGAAACCATTTGCAAAAATTGTCAACATGGGTCAGTTCGATGAACTAAGCATGATAAGCACTAACTCTTAAAACAATTGCAATCCACCAACTGTTTCCATTAAACAACCTATTTAAATGAGATCATTTCACCAAACAAGTAAACATATTTCAGACTATACTTTTGTAATACAACATGACTATAAACGCGTAACACAAATTATCGTTACAGAATAGTCCTAGATACTTCTCAAATATTTCGTCAAAATATTAGGGATCAAGAAGAACGAAAGTATCCAAAACAACTATCCATTTTAATCCCAAGATCAGCAAACATCGTGACAGATCATTACATTCAACAGAAAAAGGAATATCATAACAAATCATGATTCCAACCATATGTTAAAAACAGTTCCAACGGTTAGATAAAATATCGACATATATTACCATAACGGAAGAGAAAGAAACAAGTCATTCATATTTCTCTTCACACAAGCTCATGACTGTACCGTCTCCTTGAAAGGAGAGCATTCACCTTATATGCATACGAATAAGTCTGACGAGCCACAAAAAGAACCACAGTTTTGTTAAAATCAAATATAACAAAACTCCTGTAGCATATTAGCAGTACAGTAGCTCTTACGCCAAAACAGATGAATGTCAACCAACAAATTCCACATGACCTTCCACACGAAGCGAAAAACAATCAAGGTGAAGTTGATAGTTCCTTAGTTCACCAAGCTCAAGACTAGATACCCATGCAACAGAAGACGTAATCATGCTCAAACATGACAACAATTCCTCACAGCAACATACAACTTATTCTAATCCCTACTAAACACAGTATGGTTTTAGATCCAAGGTCGAAATCAAAAGAACTTCTCCTTTTTATCTCAGCCAACAAGAGACTCGTTAACATTAAAGCACAAGATGTTTCCCCTAAGACTATGCAGAGATATTCGCATGAAATCCACTCAACATGCACAGCCTTAATTAACTGTAATTATTCAGAAAGGAAAAATAACATATCATATTCACATCTGAACTCATTCCGAGTTTGAAAAATATGGTAATCACAACCTACTTTTACAGAGACCAAGATACAAGATATCTATCATTACTTAAGGAACCCAACAGAGCCAAAAACAATAAGTGTTCCCAATCAGGGCTTTTATAAAAGCAGATACACTGGTTATCTATCAAGGATTTCAACTGAATCCGAACAATAGTATACATGATAAATCTTCTACAGAAGCCGATATACCAGATAAACATAAGTTAAAGATTTCAACCGTGCCAACAATGGTAAATAATCAAAATCAGGCTATTACAGAAGTTAAATACTGATTTTGTAACAAGGAATCCAACTGAGCCTCTACAACATTATTCGCTCAAGCTTACATAGATTGGAACATCGAAAGTATACCAACCGAGTCTGTACCAAAAATCCATTACTTAAACGAAGGTATACATTACAAGATAACAGAAGTCGTATTACCAGTTACCCCTCCAGGACTCCGACGGAATCATGCTACCAGTATACACATACATAACTTATACAGTAGTCCAATATACGAAGCAATCCAAGGACTCCACAAAGTCATCTTGTAAGTAAAATAAATATAATGCAAACCATCAATGGGTTAAACCCCGTAATTGCAACACAAGGAGGGAAAAACAACTTCTACAGGGTCGCATCAAATACTGAAACACAGCTAGTTATCCGTTCAACATAACCAAAGTATCATAGCGAAACCCAACAAAATTCAATAACCACCACCTATACTAAACACGACGGAACTTACAAAGAAGTCCAATAAAACTGAACATTCAAACAAAAGTCCATCAGTATCCTTTCCGACAAGTATCAACAACAAGCATCAATCAACAAGTATCATCAACAAGTATTAATCAGCCCGAACCCAACAAGGGAACAATGCATGGTCTCTCATAGAGCAGGTCTAATATTCTTTCTTGCATACATTTAACAAACCTAAGCCGTAATGCAAAACACAACAAAATAGAGCAATAGCTCGAAACACAATGCACACCCGTCAAGGGTTAAATTGAAAAATCGAACCAGAAGAAGATACAAAGAACAAAATCACACAAAGCTACCATAATAACCATCTAAACCCATAAATCATCTGAACAGAGTTGTTCTAATGAAATCAATTGAAAGAAAGCAAGATTTTTAAAGGTTAGGGCCTAACATGCCTAGTTATTTGCTTAAAAATCAAGAAGACCACTGAAAGAGCTCGAGCCTTCTTCTCTTTTTCCAAGTTAGATTCACCAACAAAAATTTGTTATTTCCATGACTTATAAATTTTCCTTGCCAGAGAAAAGAGCTAGTTACGCTCATACTTGCCATGCAACACCAAGAAGACTGGTGCGAAGAACCAGTGATCAGATAGAGGGAAAACCGGAGCGCATGAAAAACCAAACAAACTACTAACTTTCCATTTTGCATGCCTTCCCGTGAAACCCGAGCTCGAAGACCGAGTTCATAAATGGCATTTACTCCAAATTTCCCACTAACTTTCCATTGCCACCGACCACCATAGTTGGTGATGGATAAAACCAGTTCAAAGACCATTTCCAACTTTGGCGACCTGCCACGTCAGCTCTAGCTAGCCGTTTAAAAACTTCTACCAAATTACCTATCCTTCATACTTATCCCTCCATTTAATGCCATAAAAACTGCTGCCCATGGTTCGCACCCTTCCATAGGTCCCCTTTCTTCCTTGTTCATTAGTTAGGTTAGTAACTTAGGTTAGAATTTAAGATAACACTTAGTCTAACCTCATAGCACATAGATACTAACTTAGAACATTAGCTTATAGCCTAGGCCTAGGTTAGATTAACACTAATCTAACCCCTAGGTTATAGTTTAGTTTTAGGTTACTAACCTTAATAAATCTAGTTTAGGTCTAATATTTCAAATGCTCAGAAAAAGAACCTACAACATACATTCACGAACAGGGTTCACTCCTGTACTGCCAATAGGCTATTGAATTATATGTAACTGAATTATTACCTGGTCCACGATCAAGACCTTCCTGATATTACGATATCGGGAACCAATTCATTTAACACGATCAGCCTGAGTTATACTCCAGACTAGCTTATTCAATGCATCCAGACCTTGCAACCTGCGTAAGGTCTATAATTTTAATTCATCACGAATAAACTTAAAGCATCACTTGGATCAATACCACTGATCCAAGGCTAGGTCTTATAGATGGATAACTCCATAATTCATTCCGAGATCAGATTAAACTCAGGCATAAAATGAAAGAAATAAAAGAGTCCAATCATATTCTGACTCAGTCACGAATCTGCAATCTCAAAAAAAGATACAGTCCATATCAAGCATGACTTCTCAATCAAAGGAACACATCCTTTTTACAAGAGAAATCACATATCAACACTTGTATGCTCAGGAGGAAGTAACAACAGTTCAGGGTGTTACATGCTTCCCTCCTAAAAGATTCATCGTCCCGATGATTACATATTCGATTAACCTTCAGGTCAACCCATTTATTAGTTCACAAAACAATGCGACTATTTTCCAACTTAAATAGTTCCAGAAATCAATGTCACAACACATTTTATTCAGCCTGAATAATGTTTGTCTTCATCTGGCTTTCATAAATACTTAAAAAAATAAGTTCATACAAGAAATGTTTTTGTCAACAGATTTCATTCTGTTGAAAAAGAGAAGGAAAAGCAATTTTCATCTCTTCCAGATTTTCCCAAGTTGCACTTTCTTCGCTAAACCGGTCCCACCGACCTTACATTACTGTATTTCATGATTTCTCAAATGCAATTAGCGAGTTTCCAGCACTCATGTGGGTTTAACCACGATTATTCCTGGGTCTTGGACCTACAAGGAATTCCAATTTAAAACATGTGACAGATCTGAAACGTATTTCTTAAGCAAAGAAATATGGAAAACATCATGCATGCGAGATAAAGTAGGTGGTAATGCTAAACGATAAGCTACAGGATTGATTATTTCGACAATTTTGAAAGGTCCCATGAATCGAGGTGACAACTTGGCAGCCTTGCCAAAAGTTATAGAACTCTTTCTGGGTTTAACATGAAGAAAAACCTTCTCACCAAGCTCAAACCTTCGATCAACCCGCTTAAGGTCAGCATAGCTCTTCTGCCTATCCGCTGCTTCCTTTAATCGTTCACGAATCAGCTTAACTTGTTGTTCCATTTCTGTGAGAATTTCTGGTCCAATTACCACTCTATCCTCAACACTATCCCAGCTAACAGGAGTTCTGCACTTTCTTCCATAAAGTGCTTCAAATGGTGCCATTTTGAGAGATGAATGATAAGTGTTGTTGTATGCAAATTCAACTAATGGAAGATACTCTTCCCATTTATACTGTTGATCCATGCAATACATTCGCAACATGTCCTCCAACACTTGATTTACCCTCTCAGTTTGCCCATCCATTTCCGGATGATATGCAGAACTGAAGTTTAGTTTCGTTCCAAGAGCTGTATTAAGCATTTGCCAAAACCTTGACGTCATTCTTGGATCCCTGTTAGATATAATCAATTCTGGTACACCATGCAATCTGAAAATTTTGTGTACGAATCTTTTGGCCAGCACTGGTGAATCATCCTTTAGATTTCCAGTGATGAAATGATCTACCTTAGTCGGTTTATCTAAAACTACCAGGATAACATAATGTTTATTCCTGGACATGGGTAATCCTTGTACAAAATCCATGGTTATTACTTTCCATTTGTACTGCGGTATGCTATGAGGATATAACAGTCCAGCTGGGTGCATATGTTCTACCTTAACCCACTGACACTCCAAACAATGAGTCACAAAATTTATGACATCCTTTTTCATACCTTTCCAAAAGTATTGTTGTTTCAGATCAACAAGCATTTTTGTGATACCCGGTGTCCAGAGAAAGGTGAATTATGAAATTCAACTAACAACTTCTTTCTCAAATCATTCAGCATAGGTACATATACTTTGTTTTCATAACGCAAGATTCATTCATTATCAAAATGAAAACCTTTATACCTTTCATCATTAGGTTCTGCAGCAAGTGTTGCTTTTACTTGTTGAAAGTAAATATCAAATTCTGAGGCACTCTTTACCTCATCCTTGAACTGAGTTCTTAATGTTAAAAGAGCAGAAATGTGCCTCCTACGACTTAGAGCATCAACAACTCTATTCTCCTTCCCTTTGATATAACTAATATCAAAATGATATTGTGATAAAAATTCTAACCACCTTCTCTTTCTAGCATTAAGATTAGGCTGAGTGAAAATATATTTCAGCCCTAAGTGATTAGTTTTCAACTCAAAAGGTTTCCCAAGTAAATAGTGTCTCCAGACTTGAAGTGCATGAACACCGGCAAAGCTCTAAATCATGAGCATAATTCAGCTCAAGTAACTTGAGTTTTCTACTTTCATATGCAATGACTTAATCATTTTGTAGCAAAACACCTCCAAGGCCTTCCCAAGAAGCATCCGTTACAACAGTAAAACTCCCACTAGGGTCTGGTACCACTAATATAGGTGCAGAAGTCAACTGGCCTTTCAAACTTTTGAAAGCCACTTCGCACTTATCATTCCATATGAATTTCTTATCCTTCTTCTACAATGAAGTTATTGGTGCAGCTACTTTAGAAAAATCCTTTACAAATTTTCTATAGTAACCAAAGAAGACCCATGAAGCTTCTTAACATTCTTTGGTGCAGGCCACTCAGTTATTGCCACTATTTTTGAAGGATCTACAGCAATTCCTTCTTTGCTAATGACATGACCCAAATAGTGAACTTCTGAATCAAAGAAAGAACATTTGGATAACTTACCATATAACTTTCTTTTTCTCAAAATTCCCAAAACTATCTTCAAATGCTCATTGTGCTCCTTAACGCTTTTAGAATAAATGAGAATATCGTCCAAGAATACAAGTACAAACTTGTCCAGATATTCTTGAAAAATATTGTTCATTAAGTTCATAAAGGTTGCGGGTGCATTAGTTAATCCAAAGGGTAGAACCGTGAATTCATAATGTCCGTACCTTGTTCGGAAGGCTGTTTTATGAATATCTTCCTCTCTAATCCTTAACTGATGATAACCAGATCGAAGATCTATCTTAGAATAAACCGCTGCTCCATGCATCTGATCAAACAGATCATCGATCCTTGGAAGTGGATATCTGTTCTTGATTGTTGCTTTGTTCAACATCCGATAATCAATACACAGCCTAAGTGTTCCATCCTTCTTTTTCACAAATATTACAGGCGCACCCCAAGGTGAAACACTTGGTCTAATCAAACCTTTAGACAAAATTTCTTGCAACTGTGCCTTAAGCTCGACTAACTCTGTAGTAGTCATCCGATAAGGTGCTTTGGAAATAGGTTCTATTCCTGGTTTGATTTCGATGGTGAAGTCAAATTCCCTCTTAGGTGGTAACCTGTAATTCCTCGGAAAACATCCTCGAAACTTTGTAATGAGGAAATCACTTCATGTAATCACCATCTTCTTCTGAAAATTCAGATATCTTTACTGCATAAAGGGTACATCCTTTATTTTTAGCCTTTTTAAGCTACGTAGCTGACAGTTTTCTAACTGAAATTTCCCGTTTCACACCTTGAATCTCTGTTGTTTCCAGCTAATCATCTAAACATTTTATGTTCTTTTCATAGCAGTCTACATTTGCTTTATGGTCAGCTAACCAATTGACACCGATAACAATGTCATACGATCCCAAAGGTGTAACATAGAGGTCAACTTCCGTGGAGAAATTAGGTAAGTCAAGGACTGCCCCAAAAAGACACATACTAACTGTATGAATAGAGTTATTACCATACTGTACAGTCCAAGTTTTATCCATTTTTCCATCTTTTCTCTTAAGTTTAGAAGCAAGTTTATTAGAAATAAAACATTCAGTAGCTCCTGTATCAAAAAGAATAGTGACAGGTATGCCAAATAACTTACCCGGAACTTCTATAGGTGTCACTTGCTTTTCAGCTTGCTTGTCTACTACTGTAGCATGTATCTTATGCTGCTGATTACGATCATCCTTCTTCAAAGGGCACTGATTTGCATAGTGGTCTTTGCCACAATTGTAGCAGCCTCCTACAGGTCCCTTTTTAGGCTCAAAATTGCCTCCAGCCTTGTAATTGTCACGTTGTCCTCCATAGGGCTTCTGCCCATTGTTATAATTTTTGGCAAAATTATCCCTTACATTTCCAGCAGGCTTATTTACTACTGCTTTCTTACTGTTATCCCCTGGAAACTTATTTTTGTTTCCAAACTTTTTCCATGGTCCCTTTTCTGGGTGCAAGAGAGGTTGAAGAAGGGTTTGCAGTCTTCTTCCGCACTTCCTCTTTATGAGCAGAAATAGCCTTTAATTTTTGTTCTTGCCTTATGGCCTTTTCAACAACTCCTTCCATAGTGGTTGGACTGTGAACATCGACCTCTCCCCCTATCACGGGATTCAATCCCATGATGAATTTCCGTATTCTGAACTTCTCGTCAGTTTGATACTGCGGTACATACTTGAGGAGTTTTGTAAACCGCTCCTAGAATTCAGTTACCGTTAGCTTCCCTTGAGCTAAGTTCTGAATTCTGTCATTTTCTGATCATAGAAAAGTTGTGGCAGCCAACGTTGCCTAAAATAGCCTTTAAATTGATCCCAAGTAATATTGGTCTCATCAATATTTAGTTCAGCTTTACGGCTATCCCACCACGAAGATGCTTCGTGGGAAAGCTGATAGGCTCCCCAAATAGCTTTGGTTTCCTCTGAGAAGTTTCTTATTGCAAAGTACTTCTCCATTTCACTGAGCTAGTTCTCAGCTCCATCTCCTAATGTGGTGCCATCATACTTAGGTCGACTTATCCTTTGTATATCATTAGTGAGTTCTGCTGCCAACCTGGCCTTTTTGTTTTCTAGTTGGACAGGTGCATTGCTAGCATTAACATCAACACCCATATCGGGGTTTTCCTCAGGAGGTGTCTGATTGTCATTACCAGCTTCTTCATCCTCCTCATTTCCCATCGCCTCCTGTTCAAGTACAGCTAAACGATCTCTTGTGTCCAACAAGGCAGCCAGGATCTCATCAAGTTTCTGGGTTGTTGCCACCCCTCCTTCAGGTGGAGCATTATTCGCAACGTTTCCCCTTGTTTTAACCATTTTCTGTTACAAGAAAATTCAGGTTCTCATCAAATTATGGACACAATAGGCCCAAGAGCTGCAACCTTCAGCTCTGATACCAAGATGTAACATCCTCAATTTTATACATTAGAACAAGTCAAATTTTTATTTTTTATTTTTTTGATAAATGCTTCCCGGTTCTAAATACATAATTTAGAACTCACAAATCAAATAACCATTCTTATAACAGAGATAACCATATGCAGTTTGTAATGACTCGGAGTACCTCCGATCTATTCATTCCATGACTCGGTAATCTACCAATCTATTCATGAGTAATAAGAGTTGGAGTTTTTATTCAACACTTCACTCTTGCAGTTCTCTTCCCTATTCTGGGATTCAGAATGCTCTGTCCAAGGAACCTAACTTGAATAATTGTTACCATTATTCATCGGCATCTCATCCCTTAGACTAGGTGACTCAGGACAACGCAATCAGCAGCTTGCGATACTTTGGCCAAAGATTTGAAACATACTGCTTATGTCTCGTATTCCTTAACGGCATACTCGTCAATCTAGAATACGTCCTTCACCCCATTCTTATGTTATGTAGAATGTCTTATACCGACTTCAGTCAGTCCCTCCTATCCCAAGTTATTCACTCGGAAATAGATTAGTAAGGTGACAACGTTATATGGATGCTCCCGAGGACTAGGGATACGATGACATACTGGGTCAACCCTAGTTAAACCAGTGTGTCAAGATACCCCGAGTCTCCTAGGCAGCCTTATAATGTGACCACATTCCTAATCGGTTCCAGAGTAACTTGTTCGAGTTAAAGGTGTAAATCTTAACGATCAATGCAAAGGGTGTCGTCATAAGTCACCTGCATTGTTGTAACTTCGAGAAGATCCCAATCTTCTCGAAGGTACAACCCTGCAGTTGACTTGTGCCGTCAACCTTTAAATCCGCCTCGAAAAGATCTACTTATAATAAGCGTTACACACGTTGAGTTAAAATTATAATAAAAGACGTTCCCCTAAGGTTAGCCTTTCCCGATCCCTGGGTTCCTCACCATAGAATGACCTTTCTTAATAAAACCCATTACACAAGAGAAATTATTAAGACTAGAGGGTCCCATCAAGGAGTTCATAGAATTTACATAATTCTAAATCAACAAAATTGGACAATAACCCATAATCTTCACATGTGATTACCAACCGAACCCTTTTTAGGTTTATTTCAGTTCTTATAACTGAATTTATGTCTTACTTATTAATATCGAGATATAAAGATTAGGAATCCAATTAAACGTTGTCCTGGCTTAATCAAGACTAGGAATTAATAATTTAATCCAGCTTGTTTAGCGTCTTGCTTAGGTTTATTTTTACCCTAGCTTCCAGAAAGACAGTGATCTAAATTTCAATTTAGCTTTAGATAGAACATACAAGAACTGCTAAACAATCATAAATATTCAGTCACATATTCTTGCAAGCTTACATTGATAATCACAAAAGTCTCCATATTATACAATAATAACACGCTCTCAAGATCATTTGATCCGAAGAAGGTCAAACTATCCAGATAAGAATACAAACATATAAGTATCAAATATCTAATTCCATTCCCTTCTGAACCAAACACATACATTTTATGCATTCAACGCATACTTGATACAATACTCAACGGAAAAAGAACATCTTTCCTCAGATAGTACATTTAGAGAATCAAACTGTAATTCATCATAAACCAAATTAAACAATCTGAACATCCTATCAGATCTGCGTGCTTTTACCACTTACGGCAACCATCTGCAAAAATTGTCAACATGGGTCAGTTCGATGAACTGAGCATGATAAGCACTAACTCTTAAAACAATTGCAATCCACCAACTGTTTCCATTAAACAACCTGTTTAAATGAGATCATTTCACCAAACAAGTAAACATATTTCAGACTATACTTTTGTAATACAACATGACTATAAACGTGTAACACAAATTATCATTACAGAATAGTCCTAGATACTTCTCAAATATTTCATCAAAATATTAGGGATCAAGAAGAACGAAAGTATCCAAAACAACTATCCATCTGAATCCCAAGGTCAGCAAACATCAGATAGATCATTACATTCAACAGTAAAAGGAATATCATAACAAATCATGATTCCATCAATATGTTAAAAACAGTTCCAACGGTTAGATAAAAATATCAACATATACTTTACAACAGAAGAGAAAGAAAACAAGTCATTCATATTTCCCTTCACACAAGCTCATGACTGTACCGTCTCCTCGAAAGGAAAGCATTCACCTTATATGCATACGAATAAGTCTGACGAGCCACAAAAAGAACCACAGTTTTGTTAAAATCAAATATAACAAAACTCCTGTAGCATATTAGCAGTACAGTAGCTCTTACGCCAAAACAGATGAATGTCAACCAACAGATTACACATGACCTTCCACACGAAGTGACAAACAAGAAGATATTCAATGCCATCATCTGTCGAGGTGAAGTCGACAGTTCCTTAGTTCAGTCAAGCTCAAGACTAGATACCCATGCAACAGAAGACGTAATCATGCTCAAACATGACAACAATTCCTCACAGCAACATACAACTTATTCTAATCCCTACTAAACACAGTAAGGTTTTAGATCCAAGGTCGAAATCAAAAGAACTTCTCCTTTTTATCTCAGCCAACAAGAGACTCGTTAACATTAAAGCACAAGATGTTTCCCCTAAGACTATGCAGAGATATTCGCACGAAATCCACTCAACATGTACAACCTTAATTAACTGTAATTATTCAGAAAGGAACATAACATATCGTATTCACATCTGAACTCATTCAGAGTTTGAAAAGTATGGTAATCACAACCTACTTTTACAGAGACCAAGATACAAGATATCTATCAATACTTAAGGAACCCAACAGAGCCAAAAACAATAAGTGTTCCCAATCAGGCTTTTATAGAAGCAGATACACTGGTTACCTATCAAGGATTTCAACTGAATCCGAACAATAGTATACACGATAAAGCTTCTACAGAAGCTGATATACCAGATAAACATAAGTTAAAGATTTCAACCATGCCAACAATGGTAAATAATCAAAATCAGGCTATTACAGAAGTTAAATACTGATTTTGTAACAAGGAATCCAACTGAGCCTCTACAACATTATTCACTCAAGCTTACACAGATTGGAACATCAAAAGTATACCAACCGAGTCTGTACCAAAAATCCATTACTTAAACGAAGGTATACATTACAAGATAACAGAAGTCGTATTACCAGTTACCCCTCCAGGACTCCGACGGAATCATGCTACCAGTATACACATACATAACTTATACAGTAGTCCAATATACGAAGCAATCCAAGGACTCCACAAAGTCATCTTGTAAGTAAAATAAATATAATGCAAACCATCAACGGGTTAAACCCCGTAATTGCAACACAAGGAGGGAAAAACAACTTCTACAGGGTCGCATCAAATACTGAAACACAGCCAGTTATCCGTTCAACATAACCAAAGTATCATAGCGAAACCCAACAAAATTTAGTAACCACCACCTATACTAACACGACGGAACTTACAAAGAAGTCCAATAAAACTGAACATTCAAACAAAAGTCCATCAGTATCCTTTCCGACAAGTATCAACAACAAGCATCAATCAACAAGTATCAACAACAAGTATCAACTGTAGCCTGAACCCAACAAGGGAACAATGCATGGGCTCTCACAGAGCAGGTCTAATATTCTTTCTTGCATACATTTCACAAACCTAAGCCGGAATGCAAAACACAACAAAATAGAGCAATAGCTCGAAACACAATGCACACCCGTCAAGGGTTAAATTGAAAAATCGAACCAGAAGAAGATACAGTAACAAAATCACACAAAGCTACCATAATAACCATCTAAACCCATAAATCATCTGAACAGAGTTGTTCTAATGAAATCAATTGAAAGAAAGCAAGATTTTTAAAGGTTAGGGCCTAACATGCCTGGTTATTTGCTTAAAAATCCGAAGAAGACCACTGAAAGAGCTCGAGCCTTCTTCTCTTTTTCCAAGTTAGATTCACCAACAAAAATTTGTTATTTCCATGACTTATAAATTTTCCTTGCCAGAGAAAAGAGCTAGTTACGCTCATACTTGCCATGCAACACCAAGAAGACTGGTGCGAAGAACCAGTGATCAGACAGAGGGAAAACTAGAGCGCATGAAAAACCAAACAAACTACTAACTTTCCATTTTTCATGCCTTCTCGTGAAACCCGAGCTTGAAGACCGAGTTCATAAATGGCATTTACTCCAAATTTCCCGCTAACTTTCCATTGCCACCGACCGCCATAGTTGGCGATGGATAAAACCAGTTCAAAGACCATTTCCAACTTTGGCGACCTGCCACGTCGGCTCTAGCTAGCCGTTTAAAAACTTCTACCAAATTACCTGTCCTTCATACTTATCCCTCCATTTAATGCCATAGAAACTGCCGCCCATGGTTCGCACCCTTCCATAGGTCCCCTTTCTTCCTTGTTCATTAGTTAGGTTAGTAACTTAGGTTAGGATTTAAGATAACACTTAGTCTAACCTCATAGCACATAGATACTAACTTAGAACATTAGCTTATAGCCTAGGCCTAGGTTAGATTAACACTAATCTAACCCCTAGGTTATAGTTTAGTTTTAGGTTACTAACCTTAATAAATCCAGTTTAGGTCTAATATTTCAAATGCTCAGAAAAAGAACCTACAACATACATTCACGAATAGGGTTCACTCCTGTACTGCCAATAGGCTATTGAATTATATGTAACTGAATTATTACCTGGTCCACAATCAAGACCTTCCAGATATTACGATATCGGGAACCAATTCATTTAACACGATCAGCCTGAGTTATACTCCGGACTAGCTTATTCAATGCATCCAGACCTTGCAACCTGCGTAAGGTCTATAATTTTAATTCATCACGAATAAACTTAAAGCATCACTTGGATCAATACCACTGATCCAAGGCTAGGTCTTATAGATGGATAACTCCATAATTCATTCCGAGATCAGATTAAACTCAGGCGTAAAATGAAAGAAATAAAAGAGTCCAATCATATTCTGACTCAGTCACGAATCTGCAATCTCAAAAAAAAGATACAGTCCATATCAAGCATGACTTCTCAATCAAAGGAACACATCCTTTTTACAAGAGAAATCACATATCAACACTTGTATGCTCAGGAGGAAGTAACAACAGCCTTGGGTGTTACATTCGGGATAGGATTTCCTCTATGGAAGGAATATGAGGTATTTAGGAAGTAACTGGTGCATCACTGAAAATAGCATGGACCTTGCGGGTATCACTATCATGAGTTGAGGTCTCTCCGGTTTGATCAGAAGAAGGGGAATGATTAGGAAATTTTTTTCTTGAAGATGTGTAGGTTTTGATTGGCAAGTGCATTAGGATTATCCAAGGTTAACTCACCTTTCTCAAGCATTTCTTGGACAATGTTTTTGAAAGTGATGTAATTTCCATCACTATGACCTTTTACCCGATGATAGTTATAAAATTTGTTCTCTTTGTACCACACTTGTGTGGGGTGAGTAGGATCAAAACAAGTGTGTGGTTTTATAAGAGGAATAGTGATGACCACAACTTTAATGATCTTTTCTAAGACAGAAGAATAAGGCTCGCCAATTGGGGTGTATTTCCATTGTTCTCGTCTGAATTGAAAGGTCTGAACAGGTGAGAGATTAGATGAGGGGTTAGCCTGATTTGATGGATGGGATGGGCTAGCCTTGAGTACCACTGCATTATCATTTCCCTTGGTTTTTGAGTAATTGTTCTGTGGTTTTAAAGAAGAAGAGGCATCATTTGACTTAAATTCTGATTTTTATTGCGTAGTTGAATTTTTTTCTTGGATGGCCCGAATCTCTAACTTTCAGTGCCATGGTGATGAGTCTCGCACCTATAGGGTTGGCAAGATATGTCTAGCACAAGCCCGCGTGAAGAGCTCTATGAGTTCATTTTGTGGTATTTGGATTGTGAGTTGATTAATCAGCTACACCAATGAGCGACAAAAGCTGTGATAGATTCATCCTCATATTGACGTGTAGAGTAGAGTTCAACCATGGTAACCTTCTTAACAACATTAATGGAGAAGTGATCCAAGAAGGCTTGGGCTACTTGATTAAATGAGAAGATAGAATGTCTAGGAAACCCACTATACCATTCTAATGCAATCCCGATCAAATTCATGGGAAAGGTCCTTAGGAGCAAAGCATCATCATGGGCAATAAGATAACACCCATGTTTGAAAGACCACAAATGCTGTTACGGGTCCTCTTTGTTGTTCAAGTGGTTAAATTTATGCATTTCCCAATGTACGGGATATGGATGGATAGGAATGGATGGGTGGATGGGCTCATTACAAATCTCATCGTAGGTGACAGAGTTACGTGTGATAAAAGCTAATGCCTCCAGTGTTTGCATCTTGTACATCATTAACTTGATTAAATCATTGGTAGGTTGTGATGGATGGGTACCTCCTGTAGCGTATGGAGGTTGGTGTTGGACATATGATGGAGGTGGCATTCCAATATATGGTAATGCCATATAGGTAGATTGAGAAGGAGGAAGTGAAATAGGGGGACGATCGCAAATGAATGACATATGAAATAGGAGGCTGTAGATAGTATATATATGGAGGTGGAAGGGTCATGGTGACCCTAGTAGCAATGGGGGCTAAGGATTATGGAACAGAAATAACAATGTTTGAAAAAGGGTAGGGGTCACTAACTCCAGGGGTGGTTATGTAGCTACAGGTATATGTGAGACAATAGGCACAGCACGAAGTTACATTCTAGGTAGTTGGTGAAGTTATGGTGGATGTAGTGGGTGCAATAGATGTGGTAGACGTGGCGGTCATAACAGGTATAGGGCCTATCTAAGAAATGACTGGCGGCAAGGTAGGTGCGGGCAGCGTGGAGCTAGTAGAGGCTAGAGTAGAAGTAGGAGCGAGTGTTGGGGGATAGATAAAAGCATGGCATGTATCAAATGACCCGAGTCATCTTGAGTGGATGAGTGGGAAAGATAGAACTGTAAGGTAGCAAAGTTTCGGTCAAGGAGTCATGCGAACTCCTTGTCCCCTGTGGCAATAGTGATAGGTTAGGTAAGATCCATGGGTGATAAAATAGAAGGTGGTGAAGGACTAGGTGGGAGTGGTTGATAACTAGTGTGGAATATGAGGGCATTTTCTTGGCTATGCATCAACACCATGTGAACAAGTACTGATGTGGTAGGACTGTTTCTGTAAATGAGACAAAAATATAATAAACACAGGAAAAATAGGTGGTGGTTGGTGGATTAGGTATAAAATGTCAGCTGGAAATTTGAATAGGCTAACCGATGCCGATTAGGTAAACCTACACCGGTCATGGGTAATTGTACGTACCCAAAATTGTAAGGTACTGTACTACCGGAACAACGTGACATGTGCCCCAATGATGATACAGTCTCCTCGCAAGGTGTTCGGGATCTGAAAAATCTCTCCAAGTGTGTGTTAACATCCCGCATGCCCCGCTTAACCCCCGCGTGCTTTTTTTTCCTTTTTCCCCTCTTTTCTTGACCTTTCTCTCATCAGTGACGAAACCGCCACCCGCTCGGGCGGCGGTCTCGTGATCGCCACCCTAAACAGGCAGGCGGTCCTCAGAATCGCCACCCTACTCAGGGTGGCGGTCCTTTACGTGTTTTCCAGAAAGCTCTTTTAACACGACTCACGTAAATTCAATGTTTTACCAGCTTTCTTTCACCGCCATAAGCTTGCATTTATGATTTTGGTTCCCTGGAATAGTGTTTTGCCATTGTTTATAGTTTAAGAGTTCTATTTGGCTTTTACCTTGGGTAAATGCAAATGCTATAAATAGTTGGCTTGTGCTCAAGAAAATGGCCCCTCAAATTTTCCTCTGATTTCTCTTTGCAATAGATTTAGTTTTCCTTTTTCTTAGAATGCTTAGTTTCTTTCATTGCATGCTTAGTTAGCATTGTTTTACTATTAGTAAGCCACATATCCATCTTGTGCAAGCACTGCTGTTATTTCATCCAATCCATTGGAGTAGAATAGCTTAGGAAGCCATTAAAGTTGTAGGTTTTGCTCCTCAAACAGGATAGTTTCAGTTTGGATGCTTTATGTTGCATGACTCGCAATAGATCCCGCTAGGAATTGCATAAGCCAAGCTCTGTACTCTTGTGCTATCCCTCTCCTACTCACATTGTATTCAATCAGTGTTATGAGCTACCTTTATCCCAATATCTACTTCTGTTGATGCTAGCATTACACGCTTTTCTGGATCCACGTGAATACGAAGGAACAAGGAGATCATACTAAGGGGACAAGATCACACACACCAGTGGATTCGCCACATGTTGCTGAATCCGTGTTCTAGCTTTCAAAGTTCTAGTTAGAATCATATCAAATAGAGTAGTTAATTACTTTATTTTAGTTAATTCTATTCTCGATATTGCCAGGGAAGTTGTGGGGATTGATAGTTTCTGAGAAACTATGATTCACTCCTCACTTCTGAGGTAGGATCGAGAATCTTGCAAATAGATTAGATAAGCTATTTCATTGTTTAGAATAGATCTACAAATTGCACAGACAAATAGCTACACTCGGTTATTTTGTTTGTTTTAAATTGTTATTTTAGCTGTCAATTCTAGATATTTTAAATAGCTACTTTCTTAAATTCATAAAGTTCATCAGAAAACACAAAAATAGAGAAATCATATATATTATAGATATATTCGACGTAGTTAAATTTCATTTTACTGTAGTTCTCTTTACTTTGTTGCTTTTGTATGACAATCATGGGACCTAGAGAGCCCAGGGAATACGTATTCGAGCCAATCGTGCCTCAGCCCAATCTCATCACAAATGATAACTGATATAGATCAAAATCTTAGGATTCAAGTCTTCCGAACAACGGTAAGCTTGCAACAAATCAATTCCCAATTGAGTGGGTTAAACGTAGAAGACGACCAAGCACACACGTTTTGGTCAAATCAACCGAACTACAGATTACACTAGACAACATTCATATGACTGTAGAAGGGTTCAAAAGAGAACAAACCTTTGGTTGTGATCCTTTGGTCCCATAGCCAGATGTAGGAGACACTCTTCTAGATATAGATACTAGCCTAAGAATCCAGGTTGCACGAATGCCTGTAGGATATTCTGAGAAAATCACATAGTTATTGATCCTAAATATAGAAGCTGAGAAAGCATACGATTACTAGATATTAGGGATTAGGACTTGATTTCACACATGACCATAACAAGTCCACAACAACTAAGAATCTACGGTTATGACCCACAAATCACGCAGATAACGAATCCATAGGAGAATTAGACATAGACACTGGCCTACGCACACTAGTATTCTAGTCTACCCCACTTCCACCTATCATTATCAAACAATTATCCTTGCTAGACACAGCAGCTAACAGAGCTAGGGAATTCTGGACTAGGCCAGAGAATCATCCATAGAATTGACTATATTTACCATCCACCATATGACCCTGTCCGAAGAAATACACAAAACTATCCCGGGTCATTTTCCACGTATTCCACAACCCATAAATCAAATCACACCAGATCTCGATATTTATTGAGCCTTCGAGTAAGTAATCCTTGTCGATCGATCTATCACACTAGTTCTCGCTAGAAGGG
Organism: Taxus wallichiana var. yunnanensis; assembly: GCA_018340775.1. Classification (NCBI taxonomy): domain Eukaryota; kingdom Viridiplantae; phylum Streptophyta; class Pinopsida; order Cupressales; family Taxaceae; genus Taxus; species Taxus wallichiana. The sequence continues at coordinate 503,363,070 of CM031234.1, forward strand.
CCTTCTTTGCCTTAGATTCACAAATTCCACTAGTGTGTATTGAAGACATTAGGTTGCCTAACTAGTTTGTCTGCATCCCATATTTATTCCATCCCCACCGGCTATCTCGGCATGACCTCGGGAGGTCGGGTGCAAGGAAGAGTTGCTTGTAGATTCCCACGCTCACATGTCACTTTTCCATCGTACAAAATTGGTGAACCCGATGTGAACAAACAACTGTTTCACCTTCTGTACCTCATTGGCTTTCACCATCACCTTGACTCCTTCCCATTATTTTTTGGGTATTCATATACCCCCCGAATATGTCAGGATTCGATGTATATGGCAGACCCCTCTTGGGTCTTGAGGCATACTATGCCCAACAAAATAGACAATCATCACCCTCACTCTTAGTATGGGGTGACAACTATTCAACTAACCAGTTGTCAACGTAAACTCCAAGGATCAGATATAGCTCATCCTTCCAAACAGAGGAGTAGGAACAACTCACTCAAACACAATAAACAGAGCCTTCAGGCTCAAATAACATGACATTCACCGAGAGAATCTGGTTCATCTCCTCAGATGCTGCTTAGACCACAAATTAGTAGACAATCAGACTCATACCGAGGTTTAGACGATGAATATTTGGTACGTTATGCCAGGAACAACCAACATTCTTGAAGTATGTATCCACCTATAGGAGGTTTACAAACACAACCCGAGGTCTCTTTTCAAGAAAATACCTCTATGCCACTGCATATAGGAAATACTCTCGGAGAAACTTGGCAAGATAGCGATCAGTTCATAGCAGGATATCACATGCCTATACAAAACCATGGTATACAACAAACGCCACTATGGAAAAACACCGTGACTTCACCAAATGAAGTCATTTCAACTCTAATAGAAAAGGTTATACAGTTAGAACTTTCCCAAGCAAGTCAAAATTCACAATTCATGCAAGTAGGGAGTTCCAATCCTCCACACCATCCTAGCCAAGTAGATCTCCTCACAGGAGTAGGCACGTTAGGCATGACTCCTGCATATTCACAACAAATGCCAACTAGACCCACCATCTCTAACATTGTTCCTCCCGGTCTAGTATAGAACAATCCATTCCTGGACAGTACCCCGTCATACTTAAACATATACTCCAAATCACCACAAGGGGATATGTTCTCCTCTCCCGGCATGTTTTCTCAAACACAAGGGCTTCCTTATGCCCCTACCAATGCATACACTGTGCCATACCAACAACCCATTCCATCGCCGCTCCCTCAATAGGCACCATCTATGGTCGAAACATATGTGATAGGGACGTACTCAGAATATTTGAAAGAGCCCTTGGATTTCACCATACAAAGCGTCATGCTTCCAAGACCTCTTCCCGATTTTCCCAAATACAAAGGAGAGGGAGATCCAAATGCGCATATCAAAGCTTACGCTACAACCATTCGAGAACTACTCCCATGGGATGGGGTTGTTGCTAAAATATTCCCAAAAACCTTGGAAGGCATCACTCTCAATTGGTATTATAGAATACCTGAGGCTTCCATACATTCATTCAAACAACTCATGTCAGATTTCATCAAGGCCTTCAACATGAACAAATTATTAAGAACAGGAATCAGGGAGTTCTTACACATCAAACAAGAACACAACGAATTTGTCGCCCATTTCATCCAAAGGTGGCGTACAGTTCTTTATTCTTCGGCAAGTGCTCCAAACATGGATCAAATGGAACTATGTGATTTATTCCTTCATTTGCTTAGCAGAGAAGTGAAGGAAGAAGTCCAGAAGTTCCCATTAAGAACTTACGATGAAGTACTTAAGAGCGCTCTTCGAATAGATCAAGCGGTAATTGATAGTGGTTGCAAAACATATGGAGCAAACGGGAGGTTAATCGCCCCCAACCAGAACACTACAACTTATCCTACTACCACGAACATCAATCAAGGACCTAAAATCCTTAACAAAAATCGGGTGTAACAACAGATGGAGTAACCGACCAGCCTAAAAAGGTAAATGTTGTCAATACTCCATCACAAACTTACAACCAACGAAATAACAACTTTACCCCGACAATCAATACAGTGGATTTTAACCATCCACAACAACAACAACAATGGTGAAATCCCATACAGGGTCCAAGCCAAAATTCAACTAGGTACCAAAACCAGAATTCAAACCAAAAACAACAAACGCAAAATTTTAATAGACAACGGTTTGATCAAAATTTTGGGCCACAATACACATCAAACCAACAAACTAGGAATTACAATCCTAATTCGTATTGTGGTTTCCACAAAATTTGGGGCCATGACACTAGAACGTGCCGTGACTACAATAAATTCATGCAACGCTTGCCAGATGAACAAAAACAACTTTTCATGGATATGTTCTTAGCAGATCCTACGTCACCAACATCAAATACCTTTTTAGGGGCAGTTTCCCCTCAAAACACACCCCTAAAGATCTTTAATGATCCACTCCCAAATCATGATAACAACAGGCTAAATCTAACTAGGACAAACAAGGGTGCGATGACAGGAAACAATGATCATGAAGCCTCGACCTCGCTAAATCCATTAGTTGCGCCACAACTAGGAAGTCAACCACGACCTAAGGTAGTCGGTTTAGTGGAGTTAGACACTGAGCTACCCATCGAAGCTATAACAAGGACACGAGAGTATTTCTCTCAGCCAAGTCCAAGCCACCTGCCAGAGGCGGATGACATCCAACAAATCGTAGCAAAACCTGTGGGTGCCTATGATTTAATTAACGACCTAACAAAAACCTTCTCGCACATTTCATTCTTAGACTTACTAAAGAACTCTCCTGCCAGGGCTGCTCTTTTAGAAGCATTAGGTTTAGGTCATCTAATTAACATCACTCCACCACCTGAAACACAGGTAAATCATGTGGACTTTGATGTTCATCCTCCGTAAGGTGCAGAGATAGGGATTTCGAATTCATATTTGAGATAAACAAAATGCCGATAGATGCTGAGATCGCACACCGAGGTGATCCAGCCTTACATTTGCAAGTATGGGTTTATAACAACTATGTAAAGCATGTAATGGTTGATGATGGGGTGGCAGTTAACATAGTCCCCTTCTCTTTCCTCCAAAAGCTAGGGTATGGAGAAACCAATTGTTCCACAACTCGAAATACACTAAAGGGCTATGATAGTCTTAAAGCCACCTCGGTTGGAACTATAATATTACCGGTCACCTTAGGACCCAAAACCATCTTGACTGAGTTTTATATTATAGATCGGGAAACTAACTATAATATGATCCTTGGCCGACCATGGATACACCACATGAAGGTAATCCCTTCTACACTATTTCAAGAAGTAAGGTTTTTACATTCAGGAAAGGTATTCGTGGCCAAAGGTGATCCAAAACCATTTGATGTACACCTAGCTGACTTAAAGAAAAGACCAGGTGTACACTCGGAGTTTGAGCTCCCAACAAACCAACTTAATAAGCCTACCGACGAAAAAACAAAAGAAAAGTTGGTACCTACAACAGATCTTGAAACTATGAGCCTAGCCAAAGTAACCCCAACCCCTAAAGATGAGGCTAACACTGTAGAAATAGTATCATTAGGAACTACTGCAAAAATCGTTGAATTGCTAGAAAATGATCTACTAATATTCTTACCATTCGATTCAATAGGCATAGGATGTTCCCTAGGCATTGGCTCTCTTCCAGCAGAGGATCTCTGTATGGTGGAAGTAGAATATGCAAACACAAAGGATATCCCAGTGTCCATATTCCCAGCCAAATATTGGACACTTCATTTTGATGGAGCTAGATGTTGTTACGGAGCGGGGCAGGTGTAATCTTTACTTCCCTTGAAGGAAAAGTCTTACCTTTCGCCTTCAAACTAAATTTTGAATGTACAAACAACGGCGTTGAGTACGAAGCCCTCCTCCTTGGCCTAATTTTAGCCAAAAGGATCGGTGTTAATAACATCAGAGTCTTAGGAGACTCGCAATTAGTAAAGAAACCAAGTCTCGAGGTATATGAAACCAAAGCCAAAGACTTACAACTTTACAAAAAAGTTGTATTAGTTTAAGCAAGGATTTTGACTTCATATCAATTGAAGCAATCCCACGAGAGAAAAATCTTCTCGCCGATTCAATAAAGCAACTTCAAAGCATCACGTTTTACTCTAAGCAATGAGTTAGAGGATATCCGTTTCATGATATCCCTTCGTGATGAACCATTGATAAAGACAATGACAAATTCTCTTTTAAATGGAAATGAATCTACTATCCTAGATCATGTTGATAGTAATATGGCCACTTTGGATTACTTAAACGCCTATGCGGCACTACATTTCTCCTATCATATGATAGATTTGTCCTAAATCCCACATTCATCTTCCTACTTCGGAAATCCCATGATGGATCTTCCCTCACAAATGGAACCTAGCATATGCACAGTAGAAAATGGGGATGATTTGGATTTACCTCTAGCGCCACCTGAGTTTGAAGAGGGTAATGCCTCTTTGATCGAAGAAACAATTGATATTAACATTGGAATGGAAGACAAACCAAGGATATTGAAACTAGGGTCCTCATTAACCCCAGAGGAAGTAGAAATACACACTCGGATCCTCAAAGAACATCAGAAGGCGTTTGCATTTAATTATAAAGAAATGACAGGAGTTGCACCCCACATCACGGTGCACAACCTCGTCACTAAATCTGATGCAAATCTAGTTAAACAAAAATCGAGACCCATGAAACCCAAGGTAGCTCTCATGGTAAAAGAGGAGGTAATAAAACTCCTCCAAGTAGGATTCATCAAGCTAGTCGATTACTCCCAATGGGTATCTAACATCATTCCCGTTCTCAAGAAGAATGGAAAGATACGCATCTGCATAGATTTCCGAGACATCAACAAAGCATGTCCTAAAGACGACTTCCCGTTGCCATCCATTGATGTCATTGTTGATGCAACAGCTGGGTTTGAACTTTTGTCTCTCATGGATGGATTCTCGAGATACAATCAAATCAAAATATCTAAACAAGATCAAGCTAAAACCACATTTATAACTCCTTGGGAACCTATTGCTGTTGTTATGCCATTCGGTCTCAAGAATGTCATGCTACATATCAGTAAGCTATGACATATATATTTCATGATTTAATTCATAAAATCATGGAATCCTACGTAGATGACTTGTTGGCTAAGGCCAAGAAGTGTTGTGACCATCCGGAAGTACTCCGCGTCATTCTCTCACGTCTGATAGAATATGGAGTCATGCTAAATCCAGAAAAATGCGTCTTTGGTGTAACAGGAGGGAAGCTCCTAGGTTACATCATATCGTCACGAGGGATAGATGTTGACCCAACCAAAATTCGGGTTTTCCTCGAAATGGTTCCACCTTCAGATGAATCTGGAATCAGGTCATTCCTCAGAAAGTTGGGTGCAATCCGAAGATTCATCCCGGACTTAAGTTTTGCCATTCATCCAATCAACAATTTACTCAAGAAAGATTATAGCATTGATTGGACTGAAGACTGCAATAAAGATTTCAACGTGGTTAAGCGTTTCTTGTTGTCACCACCTACCCTAATGCCACCTAAGCTAGATCGCCCATTAATTTTATACTCACGAGCTACTAATGTCCCGCTAACCTGAATGCTTTGGCTCAAGAAGATGATGACAAGAGAGAATGCATGATTTATTTCATTAGCCAAACGTTGCTTGACTATGAAACATGTTATACACAAGTAGAACGAGAATGCCTCACCATAGTCTTTGCAACCAAACACCTAAGACATTATATGCTAAATCAAGAAACAAGGGTCATGGTAAAAAAGACCATTTACAAACTTTCCTCACACAAGGGTCCTTGTCTAAAAAGGTTGGACGTTTTATAACCTTAATGGGAGAATTCGAATTAACGTTTGTAAATCAGAAGTCAGTTAAGGGACAAATCATTGCGGATTGGTTAGCTGATAACCCATTAGATGGAGGCGATCTAGTAGATTTAGATTTTCTAGATGAGTGCATATACTACATTAAAACCTCCGACCCTCTATCTCTGAGTGTCCCTGGTACACTGATATCATTAATTATATCATGGACCATATGTATCTAGAAGGAGCTACACCACAACAAAGAAGGTGGTTACGTATTATCGTAGCTAAATACATCATTATAGAGCAAGTTCTCTATCGGAAAGCATTCAATGGAATGCTCCTAAGATGTGTCGACACGGAAGAATCCAAGAAGATTCTCCATGAATCCCACAGTGGAATGTGTGGAGGGCACTTTGGTGGTCATGCCACCGCTCATAAAATACATCGAATGGGCTATTTCTGGCCTACTCTAGAAAATGACGCAATAGAGTTCGTACGCAGGTGTCATAAGTGCCAAGAATTCTCCCATGAGATCCATATGTCGGCACAAGCTCTGCAACCAATCACTACTCCATGGCCCTTTTCTACATGGGGCCTAGATTTAATAGGGAAATTCTCTCCCTCATCCACAGACGGCCATAATTTTATAATCACGACCACCGAATATTTTACCTAATGGGTAGAGGCTATGCCTCTTACTACTGTACCTGGTTTTGTAATTGCCAAGTTCATTTTGAACCAAATCATTTGCAGGTATGGTATCCCGCAAATCATTATCTCCAATAATGGAACTTCTTTTAAGAATGAAGAAGTTCGCAAACTATGCAATAAATTTAAGATAAGCCATCATACGGCTTCCTTGTATTACCCTCAAGCCAACAGACAGGCTGAAGCAACGAATAAAACACTAAAATCCATTCTCCTTAAAATGGTGAAAGAAAACAAACGAGATTGGCACTTGAAGTTATATCCGACCTTATGCACCCACCGAACCTCAATAAGAACACCAATGGGAGCAGCTCCTTTCTCGCTAGTATTCGGGGCAGAGGCAGTTCTCCCACTCGAGGTTGAAATACCCAGTCTCCGCATTTCATTACAAGGGATTCTAGATGAAGACGCTTACAGGGAAGCACGTCTCTCCCAATTAGAAAGCCTAGATGAAGCTAGGTTAGATGCTAAACAATGGCACAGATTCTATGCTGATCGGATGTGCCAAGAGTAGTATAACAAGAAGTTCTATGAACGCGACATATATGAAGGTGATCTAGTTTGAAGACTAGACAAAATGGATCAACAAGAAGACCGACGAAGGAAGGAAATTCCAGCCTAAATGGTTGGGCCCATACCGAGTCATGAAGGACTATGGAAATGGTGCATACCTCTTATGTATGCGTTAGAAGGTGAGGAATTTGGTGAAACAACAATTCCCGCACCTCAAGCGATTTTATGCGTAAGCGACTAAGCACTACTTATATATATATATATATATATATATATATATATCTACATTGCATCTTCATATAGATTAGGATCATATTGTCCGCTTGTTTCATACACAAATGGTGATCAAGGAATCTATTCTCAAAGCAATTCATTACAAGCTCATGATGTTGTTGGCATAAGCATTTTAATCATACTTCTCCATTTTCATGATATCATCAAATTACCTCGTAATCCTTTTATCAAATAAAGCTAGACATGACAAAGTCCTAACGGTAACCATACCAAGATCTCGTAAGTTTATTCTCACTTTTGGTTTCTTCTTAGGGTAGGTGTCTTACCTATGGTCCTGCTCTCTAGAAGCTTCATGGTGTCACATCTATCCCATATGTATATCTCTTTGAAATAAACATATACTGAAATTTTACTCAAACAAACAAGTCAAATGTTGATCAAACATAAAATTTTAATTTTACACATTTCCTTGCCCCACCAACCTTTGGTGATGAGCTTGATCTCTTACTAGTGACGTAGGGTAGGGGAAGGATGGAAATGCCCTTAATCGCCTATGCTTTGCCCACGGTGATAAACCCACGCTTCTTACTAGTAGCATGGGGAAAAGTGTAGGGGGTCCTCTTGACAAATAAATGCAAAAGGTCATACACAAACAATTCAAACTTTGAAACTTTGAGTCAAAAACAAATGAATCAGATGTTCAAAATCCCAAGAGAGTTAAAATCCTAAAAACCCAGATTTTGTCTACTATGTGGCCATCTATGAGTCTAAGTCTGGATAAACCGCAAAGCAAGTTGCATCCAAAACTATGAAGTCACTCGAGTGGAGTGGACTTGTGGTGTCCTAATTTGGTTCCGCCAAAGCTTTGTCTGTCTTCCATCACTATCATTTCACTACACCTCATAACTTCAAGGCCCTTCCCAACTCTTGGTGATAAGCCCTCGCATCTTACTAGTTGCATGGAGTCGGGGGTAGGGGCAGTTTACTGCTCATCGTGCACTCGGTTTATTTTCATCACTTTGCCAAAACAAACATGAAGTATCCAAAATTTCTTACAGAAACTAAGATTCAAAATCACATTATATCTACATCATCATATATTAGCATCATGAAACACAAAAGGAAAGTAAAACACTTGCATCATTTGTTCACCATTGCATATATTCTAAAAAGAAGCATATAAACATACATCATAGTATAGGAAACTGGAAATAGAAAGTGAGCCATGAATACCAAGAGTTTGATCCAGAACAAAAATACATATATATAAATAATCAATGTTTATATACAATGCCATCATGCACTAAGCATGGTCAAAACGCTCAAAGAGCCCGGATATACAAAAGAATATATAGTACAAAATCTACGAGAGCCAAGTGGCTTCTCAATCCCTACGAGACCCCTCTGAAGGTGCACGCCCATGCCTAGGATTCCAGCTATGCCGGTGCTCTGAATGCACGGAGGGCTCAGGATCCCGAGGGGCAGCCACAGTATCACCACAAGAATGGTTCCTCATCAAGCGCTCAGCCATCCCTGTGCCTCCGCTAACTCTGTGAGAAGGTTTGATACCATCCTGGCCACATACCGGCCGAGTGAAGATGTCGGTATGTCTACCAGCTGCTGAAGGCTCCCCAGCATCCACGGACAGCTCTGCGTGGGTCCTCTCCATGGGGATCATTAGGGTATCAGTGCATACCCTGCGAATCAAGTCCCGCCACTCATCGGCGGTCTCTGCAAACCAAGGAGAAAAATTAGAAACCAAATAGGAGATTAGAAATCCAAGATAAAACACAAGGAGAGATAGTAACTAAAATGATCTTAAATTAAACAAACACTAGAAGGGAGAGAGGGTAACTTACTCGGATCACCAGGCCTCCAAGATGGATCTATGGGATCAGCGCCCGCCACGGATGCCACTACCGACTGAGGGGCTGCTCCTATGGCTGGAGCAACGTAGCGCCCCACAATAGACTCATCCTCCCCATGGCCCTGGGAGAGTGGGTCCTCCAAACCGTGAGTCACCCTCTTTGCACTCTGCTCGCCCCTCTCCCACCTGCATGATATCCTGGGTGTCGTGCCACTCAGATCACTATCCTCGGTCTCCTCCTCTGTCTCTCCCCCTGTAAACTCCTCAGACTCGGAGTCTACCTCAATGGGGTCATCACTGCTATGGGTAGGACCCGCAGCAATCTGAAGCAAAGGTGCCTGAGGCACACCGGCTCTCCCTCTGGCACGTACTATCCTCTTGGCTGTAATAGGAATGCCAGGAGTAACCACTATCCAACCTTGGCCTCTAGGCCCCCCTCTGGCCTCTCAGACTGATCTGTATACTGGTGCCACTGGGGGAAGCATACCCATGTATGGTAAGCCAAACTACTGAGGAACATGGCCAAAGGGGTGCATCTCCACTCGCCCCACTCTATCAATAAGCTGCCCTATGGTGGAGCAGGAGATCAAGGTAAGAGCCTCCTCACCCCATATACCTACCATAGTCTAGTATGGTGTGGCCTCCATATCGGCAGTAGTCAGTGAGGCAACTGGCTGATGAGGTGCTCTAAGCACTCGACATGTCTATCCATCTGGCTGCCCTCACAGCTCCAGGATCTGCCACCTCCACACCCTTGCCATAAGGGATGAAATGCTCATAGACCCAACTCATGACTAGGGTCGGGTGGCTCAAGGACTGCCCCTGTAAACGGACCACCCTGTATAAGTCATGGTAGGTGGTCCCAAGAATGTCTGCTCCCCAGGCATATATCCGACCGTGCCCCTCTATCTATGCAATAATGGGGGACCAGCAGTATAATAATGTGTCTCCTCCCTTGTCCCCGATCAGTCTCGAGGCAAGGATCCCCATGATGGCCTGGACGAAGTAAGGGGATGGGAAAAGAAGGAATGGATCGAACTCTAACCCCCTTCTTCGACCCCGTAGAGATGACTGCATCTCCCATATATGTGGCCCACTATGCAATCTGTGCCCGTGAGCCTGCTGTCTCTAGGGTGAGTCATCTCCCGATGATCGGGACCCCTAGAATGCGATAGACGTCCTCCAATGTAATAGTCCACTCACCGTGGACCCCTGGCAATCGGAAGGTGTTCCGATCTACATCCCAGTATGAGAACAAATCACAAAGGATGTGACTAGATGGTGTAACGTGGGGCACGCGTGAAATGTGTAGTATCCCAGCCCACTGAAGAGTGTCCTCCTCATCCTGTGAGAGGGCATCTAGTACCCCTAGGAGCCAATCACACTCCCTCTCTCGACTCCACCTGGATATACTCCTCTCTTGCCTACATACACCCAAAAACACACAAAACAGAGCAAGTTAGCATCCAAGTAATACTGGAAAAATCATGAAAACACGTAGAAATGCTAAAAATACAAACACAATCTCAAATAGATGTTCCTTTTGCATTCTGTGCAAAACCGCCACCCTGAGCAGGGAGGCGGTTTGTAACCACCACCTTAAGGGCGGCGGTTGTGTAACCGCCACCCTAAACAGGGCTAGCGGTCATGTAACCGCCACCCTAGGCAGGGCGGCGGTCATGGTCCGAAAACCCACGCGGGTTTTTAAATTTAAAAGGCCTAAAATGTGCAAAAAATGACCATTTTACCTAAAAACAAAGCCTACCCAGTAGGCGCCCCCCCTAGATGGACCTTTTGAACCTAACATTTTCAAAAATTACCCCCACATGACAAAGTATTTAGCATTTCAAATTTAAGGGGGTAAAAAGGATAAACTAAAGAAAACTAACCTGTGATCTCACTAGGTCGATGTTCCGCACGTGGAGGCATGATCGCTATGTCGTCATAGATGTTTTGACTCTACTCACGCAAGAAACAGTCAACCGTGGGTCCCAGAGCTCAAAATCAATCAAATCGACTCGCACAAATGAATAGGAAAATGGACCCACTTTCATATATATAGCGCCTTAGTTCGTTTTAAATGAATTTTTCACAAGTTTGGAGCACCGACGGAGGTAAGTTCCTATCCCCGCACAAATGGTACGTTCTCATTTCCCTATTATTTTAGCATTTATTTTTCAAGCTATTGTGTCTATCTCGCACTTCTTCTCTTTTCGCTTTTGCGGGTAGCGGGAATCTTGGACGGCATCATTTCAACACACGGATGTATCAGGTATAACTTATAACTTCCCATTTCAGGACCGCCATACTTGGACCCACCATTTTACACCTCTTCATGGCTAAAATACTTCTCCAAGGGGGAAATATGTACGTACCCAAAATTTTAAGGTACTGTACTGCCAGAACAACGTGACACGTGCCCCAATGATGATACATGTCTCCTCACAAGGTGTTCGGGATCTGGAAAAGCTCTCCAAGTGTGCGTTAACATCCCGCATGCCCCACTTAACCCCCATGTGCTTTGTTTTTCCTTTTCCCCTCTTTTCTTGGCCTTTCACTCTTCAGTGACGAAACCGCCACCCTACCTAGGCGGCGGTCCTCAGAATCACACCGCTCAAAGGGCGGCAGTCCTTTACGCATTTTACAGAAAGCTCTTTTAACACGACTCACATAAATTCAATGTTTTACTAGCTTTCTTTCACCACCATAAGCTTGCATTTATGATTCTGGTTCCCTGGAATAGTGTTTTACCATTGTTTATAGTTTAAGAGTTCTATTTGGCTTTTACCTTGGGTAAATGCAAATGCTATAAATAGTTGGGTTGTGCTCAAGAAAATGGCCCTCAAATTTTCCTCTTATTTCTCTTTGCAATATATTTAGTTATCCCTTTTTCTTAGAATGCTTAGTTTCTTTCATTGCATGCTTAGTTAGCATTGTTTTACTATTAGTAAGCCACATATCCATCTTGTGCAAACACTCACGTTATTTTTCATCCAATCCATTGGAGTAGAATAGCTTAGGAAGCCATTAAAGTTGTAGGTTTTGCTCCTCAAACAGATAGTTTCGTGTTACGGATGCTTTATGTTGCATGACTCGCAATAGATCCCGCTAGGAATTGCATAAGCCAAGCTCTGTACTCTTGTGCTATCCCTCTCCTACTCGCATTGTATTCAATCAGTGTTCTGAGCTACCTTTATCCCAATATCTACTTCTGTTGATGCTAGCATTACACGCTTTTCTGGATCCACGTGAATACGAAGGAACAAGGAGATCATACTAAGGGGACAAGATCACACACACCAGTGGATTCGCCACTGTTCTGCAGAATCCAGGTTCTAGCTTTCAAAGTTCTAGTTAGAAGCATATCAAATAGAGTAGTTAATTGCTTTATTTTAGTTAATTCTATTCTCGATATTACCAGGAAACCGTGGGGATTGATATTTTTTTAGAAACTATGATTCACTCCTCACTTCTAAGGTCGGATCGAGAATCTTGCAAATAGATTAGATAAGCTATTTCATTGTTTAGAATAGATCTACAAATTGCAAAGACAAATAGCTACACTCGGTTATTTTGTTTGTTTTAAATTGTTATTTTAGTCATTAATTCTAGATATTTTAAATAGCTACTTTCTTAAATTCATAAAGTTCATCAGAAAACACAAAAAAATAGAGAAATCATATATATATTATAGATATATTCGACGTAGTTAAATTTCATTTTACTGTAGTTCGCTTTACTTTGTTGCTTTTGTATGACAATCACGGGACCTAGAGAGCCCAGGAATACGTATTCGAGCCAATCGTGCCTCAGCCCAATCTCATCACAGCGATAACTGATATAGATCAAAATCTTAGGATTCAAGTCTTCCGAACAACGGTAAGCTTGCAACAAATCAATTCCCAATTGAGTGGGTTAAACGTAGAAGACGACCAAGCACACATGTTTTGGTCAAATCAACCGAACTACAGATTACACTAGACAACATTCATATGACTGTAGAAGGGTTCGAAAGAGAACAAACCTTTGGTTGTGATCCTTTGGTCCCATAGCCAGATGTAGGAGACACTCTTATAGATATAGATACCAGCCTAAGAATACAAAGCCGTGCACGAATGCCCGTAGGATATTCTGAGAAAATCACATAGTTATTGATCCTAAATATAGAAGCTGAGAAAGCATACGATTACTAGATATTAGGGATTAGGACTTGATTTCACACATGACCATAACAGGTCCACAACAACTAAGAATCTATGGTTGTGACCCACAAATCCCGCAGCCCAACGAATCCATAGGAGAATTAGACATAGACACCGGCCTACGTACACTAGTATTCAGATCTACCCCACTTCCACCTGTCATTATCAAACAATTATCCTTGCTAGACACAGCAGCTAACAGAGCTAGGGAATTCTGGACTAGGCCAGAGAATCGTCCATAGAATTGACTATATTTACCATCCACCATATGACCTTGTCCGAGAAATACATGAAACTATCCCAAGTCATTTTCCACGTATTCCACAACCCATAGATCGAATCACGCCAGAGCTCGATATTGATTAGAGCCTTCGAGCAGTCATCCTTGCCGATCAATCTATCACACCAGTTCAGGTTAGAAGGGCCTTCTTTGCCTTAGATTCACAAATTCCACTAGTGCGTATTGAAGACATTAGATTGCCTAACTAGTTTGTCTGCATCCCATATTTATTCCATCCCCACCGGCTGTCTCGGCACGACCTTGGGAGGTCGGGTGTGAGGAAGAGTTGCTTGTAGATTCCCACACTCGCATGTCACTTTTCTATCGTACAAAGAACCATGGTCGGTCACTGTGGAAATGGACAGTTTGTCAAGACAAGGCAAAAGGCTAACAATCTGCTAAGTAGATAAGATGTTGATGAATTTTTAGGACAATGAATATGATGAGAGTGACAGAGACTCTGAATAGCAAAGAAGGTGAAGAAGGTGTCCTTTTGGGTAGGTTAACCAAAAGAATAGTAAACCAATGCCAGTTGTGTAAAACTGATGATGATTAGAGGGTAATCGACAATGGTCGTTGGATCGACACCGTTACTATGAAATTGAAACAAAGATGAAGAAAAGGTGGTTGTGAGTTAAAATCAGATATGGAATCAAACCTAAAATTCTAAGAATGATGAAAATAGGGTCCAGACACACTCAGATGAAGTGGAATACACCAACTATGATGAGGAGCGTGCAAGGAAAATGAGAAGATGAAGAACGTGTCCTCTCACCTCAAAATGCAAGCCAAGAAGAAACACTAAGAAAAATATGATCCTAAGAGTTCTTTTTCTATTATGTTTGTTCAACTTATACTATTAAGGATTGACTTTTGAACTTTAGAACATATTTTTTTGTGAGGAAGGCTTCCTATGAAGAAGGAGATCTATAAGGAGAGGTTTTAGGTATGTTATGGTGGGGACAGTCGTGTGTTTCTAAGATAATTACTCGACGAAGTAATGAGTTGGGTGCCCACCGTATCGTGATCGTGTGATCACCTGCGCCTTCTTCCGAGTAAGATGTTGTTTAAGAATGTGTATATTTTCAATTTGTGTAGTTTAGTAACACACAAAGAGAGAGAGAGAGAGAGAGAAGATGTGCTTTCTATGATTCATTTGTCAACCATCAGCTAGGAATGACTTCCAGCATATAGGTTGCCCTCAGTTAATGTGAGCTAATGCAGAAAAGTAGAATGAACTGAAATGATTTTTAAACCCAAATCAAAATATTGAATTCAATGACACAAAAGGATGAACAGGAGAAGGGATGCTCTTTCACTAATGTGATACTAATGAAAGGAAATAAATGTTCATTTTAAAGCACCAAAATATGATTGCTCTTAGACAATAGAAGAAGAGAAGATTCCAGGGAGAAATTTTAATGTGAGAACCTTTTAGAAAGGAAACAAACATGCAACTTTTCACCTAGAAATGAAGAAATGCAAAGAACCCTAAATGGGTCCCACCAAGTGTGCCAAAATGTTTCACCTCATTCTAGAGTGTTTCTTTGAATATTGATGAAATAGATAAGGGTAAAGGGCTAGGAGGAATACATGTTAAAATGCTAGTTGTAGGTTGTTGCACGCGTATGACTTCTTGATCCACAGCTGATCGTGAGAGCTTCCTTTTGGCTAGGAGGAACTACCTGAAATAGAAAACAAGACCACCAAATAAAATTTAAATAGTATATGCAGTGGATTGCCTAGTGTATGCTAGATCCAAGAAGTGTGATACTCCCTAGACGGTTGTCAATCCACTATTTAAAACAACTCAATGTTAAAAATAAAGGATATTCTAATGTAGTTAAAATGATTTAGGTATCTCATTCAACTATAAGTAAATTCATTCACAACAGCTAAGTTATGACTGAATCAAGGTCGGTGGTCTCTGTCGGACTACCGATACTAGTCGGGTCTAGTTTTAGGCTATTTTGGGTATTTAGTAGAGGTTTTAAGTTTTGTTCTTGGTCTAAGGGTAAACACACAGAGACCGACGTCGGTTTGGTATGACCAATTTCGGTTTAGGTTAACTGACGATGCTTGTGGGTAACCGGCGTCGGTATGGTCGGGGTACAAGAAACCCAATAAAAACTTGATGTGAGGGTAGATCTAAAGCTAAATAGAAATGGAAAGGGAAATGGAAAGGTCTGTGTGGGTCTTAGGTATACTCGGGATCTCTAAGAAACGGATATGGGAAGTTCAACGGTGTGGGTGAAAGAATGGTCAAGTTTTCATGGAGGTAAATGGTGGGGGAATGGGAATGGGAGTAGAAACTAATAACATAAGTAAAAGAGTCTACTAAAATGACAATGGAAAAATGTTGGTTAACAAAACACTTACTATTGTACGAGCTTGATGTCTAGTTAGCAATGGCGGGTGATCAGATGGATGGAGCTTTGGTGTGGTGATGGTGCTTCCCCGGATGCTCCCATGAATGCAAGTGGCTCTATGATTACTTCTGGTGTTGGTGTAGATGCTCTGATGTGTGTACGAATGTTGGTTTTTCTTGCATGTAGCTCTAGTTTTGTCCTTGTTCTCTCATAAATGTGCCAACCCAAAAATAAGGTTTTTTTGGGGATTAAATGGTAACCGATGATGGTTCCAGGTTGACCAATGGTGGTTTAGGGTAAACGGAATTGGTTAGGATAGGATTTCCTAGGTTTACTAAAATGAGTAGATCCTCTTGGTTTTCTTCCACGATTAGAATGGAGGCTTCCTTTCTACCAGGAAGGAATGTGGTTAGAGGGAATATAGGCTTTGATTTTTAGGGTTTAGGTAGGTCTTAGTTAGTTATGGCAACATACTAAGAATAGGTCTTAGGGTGAGGTGGCTAGATGAGGTGTATAGGTGAGGTGGATGGTGGGCATTATCCAATTAGGATATTTTAAATAATAGATATTATGAGATCATAAATTAATTTAATTAAATTAATATTAGAGTGGGGTGAAAGGGGCCATGGTTAGGTGAGTGTGTTCGAGTTGGTTATTTGTTGAGGGACCAAGGGGAGTGTGACCCAATTTTGGTGTCTATAGTGTTGTATATGGAAAACATGACAAGGTCTACACATATTGGGGTTTTGAAAGATGCCTCTATTACAATTCAGGAGCCAAGTTTATTGGATACTTTAAAGTATTGGAGCTCACTAAAGTAGATAAATTTCCAAAGCACTACTCGGAGACCTTGGTGTTATGTGAATCATTCATATCTATAATTTAACAAAAGGTACATTAGGTTTGATAATAAGTATAAGCGTGTGATTATACCTCTAAATTAGGAAAGAGTTACGCCTTATGAAGAAGATATAAATAGAATTTACATGCACACAAAGACATGATCTTGATATTGTATAACCATCTAAGGAAGATATGCTTCAATGGGAATACACACAATCGATAAGAGACACCAAAATAAATTCTTGTGATAATTGGGCCCATGACACATTTGAAATGGTATGATGCAAGATGAAATGAAGAGTGACTAGGATGATCATGTCATGCATGGTTAGATTAATAGGAAGAATTCAGGTCTCATAGATATACTTGTGAAGAAAATCCTAAATCATTCTTGCACGTCATGGAGGAACACTAGAAGAGTGAATGTGATTGAATAAACATGTTGGTTTATACATTATGAAAAACTACAACTTGCTGGTGGGAAACTCACGAGAGATAACCCTTTGGGTTGATGCAAGATAAGGATAGCCTTTTCAAAGAAGGTTTACTTAGAATAATGATCAATATCTCATACCAGAGTATGATGGGAAGACTCTTTCTTTGGTTCATGTCCATAACTATGAGAGAGTATGGGTGCAAGGTCAAGAGGAATTACCTCCATCACTTTGGTTTATTAATTTTTATTCCACATTGAAGGGATGTGTGTATGTATGGTATGTGTACAATGAGATGAATTAAGAGACTGTGTAAGTTTGGAGAGATGACTATTTGTATGGTACATACATTTGATTATTTTTCTAATAAACCTATAGTCCATGAAGCATTACAGATCATGAAGTACATCACATTAGCGGATAGTGCAAAAGAAGAAGAAATCATGTTGGAACTACTTAGAGAACATGATTCTCAAAGGCGTGCATTGAGACATAGGAGACATAAGAAATATAGAGGATTCATGCCCTGAGGGAGAAAGAAAAATGAAAAATGGTGTACCTCATTGATGATGACAAGGTAGATAACTTGGATGTTATCCATACGAAAGGTGCACGTGAAGTCATGGACACAACAAATGAGAAGGCCCGTGCATACCATATGCCCATAGAAATAAATAAGGTAAATATTGGAATCAAAGATGCACCCAAGGAATCCATTATTGGTGATTACTACTTAGAGCAAGAGATAGCAAAGATCATTGATTTTTTTGTGACTTCTAGGATTTATTCCTATGAGGTTACCATGAGTTTAAAGGAGTGCACCCCTCTTTGGGAGAAATGAAGATTAAGTCAAGGAAGGTGTGCACCCATTCTCGGAAGAGGCCTTATAGGATTAATTTGAACTTGCATGTATGGGTCAAGGAAGAAATATATAAAATTGTTAAGTCTGGAATCATTAAGCCAGTTGAATATTTTGGGTGGGTTAGCCCCATGATAATCGTATCAAGAAGGATGGGAGGATTAGGATTTGTGTGGACTATAGATACCTGAATACTTCATGTGTTATAAATCCCTTTCTTACCCCATTTATAGAGGAAATCCTTGAAGGCATTGTAGGGTGTGAGATTTACTCCTTTACAGATGGAATTTTGGGTTATCATCATGTGCGCATTACGCATGTGGATCAAGATAAAACCACATTTTCCACTGAATGGGAAATATTTGCACATATGTTTATGCCATTTAGATTAAAGAATGTGCCCATTGTATTTTCACGCATTGTTGTGTAATATTTTTATGATTTGATTCACAAATGTTTATAAGTGTATTTAGATGATCGGAATGTTTATGGTTTATTCAAAGATCACTATTATAATCTGAGGCTTATGTTTGAGTGATGCAGGTAGTTAAGAATTTATACTAATATTAAGAAGTATATTTTTACTACACCATTGGGCACCTTGCTTAGAAATATAATTCGTAAAGAAATATTGTTGTTCGATCCCATGAAGATAGAAATAATATTGGGGTTAGAAGAACCTACAAATTAGAGTGAAGTGCATGGATTTTTGGGTCATACTAGATATTATAGAAAATTTATTAAGGGATATGCAAAGATTTTCATACCCTTGGAAGATTTTCCCAAAGAAAAGGAAATTTCATTGGGGTGACACAAAACAACAAGTGTTTGAAACATTAAAGGAGATGCTTATAACTGCACCAATATTGTGCTTTCCTTCGTGGAACAAACCCTTTCATGTACATGTTAACGCTTCTAGTATGGCTATTGGTGCAATCTTGGTGTAACTTTGGAGATGTAAATTTGGATCATCCCATATGATTTGTAAGCACGAAGTTGACACCAAAGATAGAAAAATTACACTACCACTGAGTGCGAGGTACTCTCTATGATCTACGTACTTCATAATTTTTTTAGTAATTTTTGGCTACACCATTTATTTTCTATACATAACATATGACATTAAAATATTTGTTCAAAAATCTTGTTTTACAAGGGTGCATCTGTAGGTGGATACTTCTCTTTTAGGAGTTTGATTTCATAGTTGTTGTAAAGCCAGGAAAGAGAAATTCAGGGCCTAATCACTTATCAATAATTAATTCTTGTGAGGATGCACAAAGTATTAAGGACATAATTCCTGATGTGTAATTGTTTAGGTTGAACCGCACTCCCTCAAATTTTTAGGATATAGCAATCTTTTTGTGCACTAGATTGGTGCTCAATGGAATGAAGGCATTACAGAAAAAATAGCTTGTTATACGCATAGTGCCTTACCAAATTGATTGCAGGTGACTTATATAATATGGGAAAAGAAAATATCTTGCATCATTGTGTTCTTGAGCATGAACATGAATCCATTATGGAGGAAGCGCATGGTGGAATAGCATGAGGACATTATGCAGGGTGATGTGACTGCTATGCAAGATCCTTATGACTAGACTTTGGTAGGAGACTTTGTACAAATATGTTACGATTTTTTAAAGCATGTGATGATTTTCAAAGCATTTAAAATCCTAAGAATATATATGAGATGCCACTTAGACCCATTGCAAGTGTGGAACCTTTTGAGAAGTGAGCTATTGACTTTATAGGGCTTATTACCACCTACACATAGGATCGGGGGCATGCTACATCATTACATGTATAGATTATTTGACAAGGTGGAAAGAGGCTATGCCTACTAAATATTTCACTCCAAAGTAATAACCGCAAGGTTCTTATAGAAAACATTATTAGCAGGTATGGTGTCCATTAAGCTTGACTAGTGATAGAGGAACTCATTTCTTGAATGAGACAATCAAAATTCTGTTGGTAGAGTTTATGGTAGCACACCATAAAACCACCCCTTATCACCCTCAAGCTAATGGTATCAGTAGAATCTTTCAATAAAATTTTGGGCCAAAATCTTATGAATATTTGTGATGTTGGAAGAAAGGATTGGGATGATAAAGTGTCGATGTATTTTGGGCTTACATGACCACTTATAAAATATTGAATAAGGCTACACCATTCCATTTGGTGTTTGGCATAGAGGTAGTACTACCAGTGGAATTCATGTTACCATCCCTACATATTGCACACACAAGTGGATTAGATGATGAACAAGTTTTTAGGAGTGCATTGACAAAGTAATGCAATTATATGAATGATGTGTTATTGCACATTAGAACTAGAAGATCGAGAAGGTGTGACAGAAGGACTTGGCATGATAGGAACATTAAGAACAAGACATTTACAATTGGCAAGATGCTCCTTCTCTATGATTCCATTTTTTCTCACCACCTAGGATAGTTGAAAGTGCATTGGTTAGGAAATTTTGTAGTAACCAAGATAATTTAATCAGAACATGTCAACAGTAGGCACTGGATGGCACCATGTTTCTCAATTACTTCAATGAGAGTAGATTGAATTACTAATAGAACTAATCTTCTTGATGTTTGTAATAAGGAATTATTGCCACTTAGATTAGGTTTCCCTTCCATGTTTTATTTTTACATTTCAATTATTTATTTTCATTTTTTTGTAATAATCAAGCTTACGCATAGAAGTTGACTACTATCAATTGAGATCATGCGTACAGGACCATACATACTTTTAGTGTGGGGTGAACCAAGTACAGCTACGTGAAAATAATATCTTTTTGATGCTTGGAAAAATTGTGAAGCTGATGAAGATGTGTGTGTGTGTGTGTGTGTTAGTATAAAGGTGGGATGGTGGTTGCAGTGTGCAAAAAAGAAAGGAAAAAGGTGTCACTATTACCGAGGAGGATGGTGATACTAAAACTTTTCTCATAATGAAGACCACACGAAGAAAAGGTCATGTAGTGTAATGTGAGGTAGGCAAGAGTTGGATGGAATACTTGGTATGAAGCATAGAAGGAAGATGCGTTACAACACAAGTAAAAATGAATGAGGATGCATGTGGCTTGGAAGTAGTATGTGCACCATAAGGTTACAACCGCAACGTGTAAAGAAAAGCATTGAATAGAATGGAAATATAATATAATCATATTTAAAGAGGGAGTATAGTAGTAGGTGGCGAGTAATTAATGTGATAAAAATTTAGAAACCTATAAAAGGGGCATCGGGAGAGTTCATTCTCACCTTACCTTGTGAAGAAATTAAGTAATTTCGAGAGAAAATTAGTGTTATTTCTTGTGAATTTGAGTACTGAACCGAGATAAAATCATGTGACCCAGATCTAGAAAACATGTGGCCTGGTAGTGGAGCTCCTTTAGAATGAAGTTGGAAGCTTGAGGAAGGTGTAGGGGTTATTTTATGAGTTAGGGTTTACAGAGTTCAAGGAGTTAGGGTTTGTAGATTAAAAACTTGAGTAAACTCAAGCGAGAGTAAATTGGGAAAGAGGGTAAGGAAAAAGGAGTAGACTATTTGACACTAAGGTTGGACACACAAATTTTAGGCATGAAGGACACAAAAGGGTAACAATTGAGAAATTGGGATTTTACGCAACATGACACGGAGGAAACTAGCAACCATGTCACCCAAGGTGAAGGGAAAGGAAAGGTAAAACCTAAGGCCGAGGACATACAAGAAGATTGGTATTTAGAAATGCAATACCTAGAAGGTGTCATTATAGGGTAGGATTGGGTGTCCCATGTTAGGATTATTATTGTTAGTGATATTAATCATCACTTGGATTCCAATGAGTGTGAAATAAAAATTGAGTTGATTCAGAGAACGAGTGAGAGGACCATAGATGATAAGCCCATCTATGACGAGAAGGGATACCAAGTTCTAAGAATCCTATGATTTCTACAACTCTATGAGATCCCCTATTTTGGTAAGCTTGAATGAATTTATCGCTGGCTTATGTCACGAGTCCATGAGGAATATTTCTATTTCGTGGGAAGAAGGATGCACCTTACCGCACACTTGATTGGAAAATTTACTGGCCTCTCAAGCTCGGCACGAAATTACAACTAACCTAGAGGATGATTATGGAGTGAAGATCACTTCCACCACCTTGAAGTATCAGCGAGGAGGGAACACTATGGATATATTCAAGCTTAATGAACCTATTTTTAGAATGGCCGTATGACTTATCAAAAATTTGGGAGCATAAAAATGATGAATACATGTAAATAAAAGATGGCTTCACATAGCAAAGAAGATAGTCAAGGAACTTATTACAACCTTTCTAAATTTATTGCTGAAGAAATTATAGAGGAAGAATGTGTATGAGAGAAGATATCCTTTGGAGCTATCTTGATTTTAATTATATTCTCGAGATATTGGGGTACTGGATGGGACAGATGAGAAAATTGTGGAATTTTCCACCACAGGATAAGTCACCCGTGAAGAGATTCATTGAATACATTTGTGACGGGATTAATAACGTATATAGTTTAAGGGTGGACATATGGTATAAACATATGCGTGAGGCGTTTGGACAAGATTAACACATTCTAAGTGAGTTACCTTCACAGTTGGAAGGAAAGACAGAGTTTTTGGTGTATCAACACTTCTACCTTGAAAAAGTTTATTTGAAGGATGAAACAAAGAGTCCATGGTGCGAACTCCTTTTATTCTTTACAGCATTATATTTCCAAGAATCGTTAACATGTTCATAAAAGTGAAAAAAATAAATTTTGATGCATACAACATAGATTTTTAATATCATACGATGCGCAAAACATGTCTTTCCTAGAAAGGGCACGTATGTGGAGACAAGTGATATCGATGATATAAATATCAACTCCACTACTTTGGAAGTTAGAAACCAAGAGACCATGAAAATTTATATCTACTTTAATCCAAGGATGGTTTACGGAAAATATGTGGAGAATGAATTAAATATCCTTGAAGCACCTAAGGGAATAAAAATGACTTGGGAACCAAGAGGACCCATGAAGAGAATCCTCCCCTTAGGGAAGAAGAAGATGAAGAAAATAAAGGAGAGGAGTTGTGTGAAGAGACTAGGAAATTCACGACTACCTATTTTGTGACCAAGAAGTCAACAAAGAAGAATATCCCCAAGTAAAATACACAAGTAAATAATTCCCAAAGAAAGAAGAAACCCCGAGTGGTTTTGAGCGAAGAAAATAAGGAAGTAGAGAATTCGAGCGGGATGACTCACATTTCTCCACTTATTCACACTCTAGTGGATTTAGATGACGAATAATGTGGTGCATACCATAATAATATCCTAGATTTGATTGAAGAAGAAGAGAGGTCGAAGAAGGATGAAGAAGGCCATGACTAACCCCTTACATAAAACACAAGAGGAGAGCACGATGTAGAGCACAATACTAAACGTGAAGTTATGAGTGATGAAGATGAAGAGAAGAGGGAATATGAAAGAGAGGTAGGTGCAGGAGGGTCTCGTATGCTGGATACATCAATGAATCCCCATTAAAAGGGGAGAAAATTGAAGTGTACATCCCAAGGCCCTATAATGCAATATATTGATGATCCTTTGAAAGATTTGTGTACGTAATATCAAAGTTGGGTGGCCATAGAGGATCTCTTCAATTTGTAATTCTTCGATAAGGATGAGGCCCTACCATGTAGAAGAAATATTCTCTCATGGGAATATCAATTACATATGGAGGATTAAAAGTTTAAGGTCAGTATGTAATCATTGACAGAGACTTAAGTTCATGCCAAATGAAAAATTCCTAAGGATTGACATGCATATGTCAAATGAACAGAATGTAATGCACCGAATAAGCTATCATTAGAAGTTGGAATATGAATTTTTATAAGGATTATATAATAAAGAGACTGAGTTAGGAGATCAAATAGAATGATGAAACTATTACGCAGTTGAAGGAGTTGAGAGAGGAAAAGGGATATACATGTGCTACTTATAAGAAAGTGAAAACCATTACGATACAATAAGTGTCATGTACCCTATCCTTTCTATAACTACCAAGGAATAATATGAGATGGCGTTGCAATACTTAAGAGGATATGTCATGGATCCTCTCACATGAGCAAAGAAGGATAAAGGGGCCGACTTCGAGGAGTTAGCCACACGAATAAAATAGATAGGGAATAGGTTGAATCCCATCTTACGCAGTGATTAACTAAAATTTTAAATGATTCTAAGTTAATATACTATTAAAAATAATAGTAAATGAAAAATAAATACATAAATAAAATGACCCAAGAAACTAAGTAGAAATAGGAAACACTAAGATGCAAGAATGGTTAGATAGAGATTAGTTGATTCGATGACTATTTAGGACTATGTTGCAGTGAAGACCAAATCAATAGAATCGGAACAAATGAACATAAGCTCCAAAAAGAAAAATCTAGAGCAATAGGCTGGACTAGAGTTCTGGAGAGGGATAAGGGCACTGGGCACTCTGTTCTTAGATTTTGGTGCCCTACTCTATGAAAAACTCTGCAGACATCCCTTAAGGTGTCACCGGATGATTTTCTACCTTTTCTTCCTGTTGCACTAGATTCGTTGGAATACATAGTATGTCATTGTAAATCAAAAATGAAGATGAGACCTATAAAACCCCAAGACAAGCATCAAACCCATAAAAAAGAAATATGCATATAAAGGGGTCAGACAATCCTTAGCGGCCACAATGGTGGACTTACTAACTGAGAGATGCATTACATCTCAAACCCAATGTAGTTCAATATGTGTGTGTGTGTGTGCAATCATGCCCCAGGTGTTCTTGTGCCACTCACACTTTGTGAAAGTATCAAGAAATATCTATGTGTAGAAATGCAATAAAATGGTGGATGGAATAGAATAAACTCCTCCCTATGTAGTGTGATCTAGATGAACCAACCTTGTACCTTATGACGGAGCTAGATGGATGTAAATAGAGCCTTTGATGGATGCAACCTTGGGTGATCATAGTATTTCTTAGTGTTTGGTCCCTCATTATGGTCACATAACTTTATATTTATATGGATATCTTATTCGATTTCGTAATTAACCTTGGAAAGGATGACGACCGAAAAGATAGAAAACTCAAACGGTTAAAAAGTTACAAAAAAGTGGAGGGAGACTGTAAAAGGATCATGATTCCTCAATGGGACCAGGGCACCTAAGGCACCCTTGTATGGGGCTGGGAACTCCAAATGAGGTAGAATGATGCAAAATGACAAAAAAATTGGACAAGTATGTCTTGAAGGTCGAAGTGATGACATAAAGCAAAGTAAAATGGCCAAAGGAAAAGGGTTAATTAGTACTTTCTTCACTCAAAAACTATATGAATAGTAGTATGAGACCGAGACTAAATAATACCTAAAGTACATGATTTTGTGTCTACATTTTCCCCACTCAATGTTTGTGAGAAAAATGTTTGGTAACATAAAGTAGATAGAGATGTGTACCGATGTCCATGTAGAGTGATGTAGGAAGTGTGCCAAAGGGCTAGACAAAGTGGGAAATGAAAAAAATATGGAGCATCAAAACTAAAGATAAAAATGAGAAAAAAAGTGATGAGAGTGAACCTAAGGTAGAAACGTGTGTGTAATTATCGATGTGTGTGATGTACCTGCATACTAGTATGAGGTGTGTGCCTTTGCCGCAAAATTTTGTGGTTATTATTGATGCAGTAGTTGTTATTTCTTGTTGTTGTTGATGATTTTTTGTTCTCATATGGTCGAAACTGCAAGGAGAAGATAATCAAGTACTCAAATATGCATGTATATATGTCAAAAATTCCTGTAAAGATGCATGTATATAGTAAAAAGCATGTAATGGAAATGAAAAATGTAAAAGGAACATGTGCACCTGATCTGTGATGAGAGAAGGGGTGAACAAAGGATATCATATAATATGAGTTTTGGGATATCTAACATCACCCCGGTTGAAGAAGTGTAGGGAGAAAGCTACATTATTATCCACCATGTAAATGCTTCCCTGAAAATGTATGAAGAGATCTCTGTCAGACGCCTAGTTTTTTGGGCAAACCAACACCACTGGCTGAATTAATGTAGTGAGGAAATTGATTATATCCTCTAACCTCAGTAACTACTTCCCATAATGCTAAGGAAAATCTTCCTATAAAATTTTCTATGTATGGGGTTTGTAGACCGATCTAAACCCATTCACTATATAACTCACAATGACAAGGATGGAAATTGAGCTGAATTTTATTGGTAGAAAGCGCTAAATAGTGTATAAAATTCCAAATGATTCCCCCCTTTTTGGGGGTGCATGCAACATCATTGAATGGAGGATGCAGCCCCAAAATAAGACAGTAACACATAAACTATGCCTGCAGGGGGAAGGGGGAATGTGCTCGGTAGCAACTAAGGCACACACAAACAAGTGGGTAGAAAAAGTGTTAGTACAAACAAACATGCATGTAGAGAACAAGTATAAGCTATGTAAATAATGTATAATCTAGAAAGTAAGTAAACACATAAGAAGAAAATCATAGACCACTAACGTGGGCTTCAAACATGGGACACCACTCATGCTTCGTCCGTAGGATACTCAAGGGCATAATGGTTGCATATAATCAAACAAGTGTGCACACCAAACAAAGGGAAAGTCCCTCATACAATTGAAATAAAATCCAAGTAAGTACAAACAATAGATAGCCATGGTAACAAGTAATCTTGCAAAGAAATGTTGCACATGAAGCACTCGTTAGCATGTTAGAAAGATAATAGATATGTAAAAAGAATGTAGAAGAAAGTGATGTAAAGTGCTAAGTATAAAATGAAATAATAACACCTATAAGAGAAAAATCTAGATTCCTCTAGTGACCATTGTAGGAGTGGTAGGAGGTGAGCATCCATGTTGTGTGTAAGAAACATGTATCGTGATCAAAAATAGAAAAGGGTTTGAGTGTGCATGTGTGTATGGTAAAGATAACGACATACAAGATATTAGGCTAGCATGCATACCAAGAAAATATGAACATGAAAATGTAAGAAAGAGTAAAAGAAAACAAGATTTACAACATGTTTTGGATGGATGGAATGGAATGCAATATAGATGAGAGGAGTCACATGACCCTTGAGTGGATGGAAGAAGTATACAAAGTGAGGTTCATTTAGTATGTCCCCTCAGTAGTCAAGAATGAACCAAAAATGAGAGTGTGTCATTGGGAAATGGTCAAATAGTGTGTGGTGTATAACACGTTGTGATGAGTGTGTATGTGTGTTGATGAGATGCAACCTAGAGATGAACTGGTGATGATGTATCCTAAAGCGTATATCATGGTGAGACAATTAGAGGGAGTGGTGATGTATCCTAAATCATGATGAATATTTGTATATGATAAGTTCCATTTGATTGGTAAACTCTTTGTAGTCGAGTATGGACTAAGGAACTAGAGTGCGGCATAGGGTAGTGAAATCAATGCGTAGAAGAAGATGTAAGATGTGTACCGATTAAATGACCATGTGATGAGAAAAATGAGTAAATATGCAATGTAAGATGTGTAGATATCCTATTATTGTGACAGTGTGTGGTATGCATTATGCATGAAAAGTAGTAATGCTGGACTCATAGACCATAAGAGTGTGATACATGTGTGATGAATAGTATTATGGGGTGTAGAATATGAATTATGTGTAGATGTGAAAATATCAAAATGATGTAGACTAAATGTAGAATGTAATATGTAAGACATGTGATGTGAGATGTGTGAAGAGATGCAATGTGTAGTGTCTACTTTGTAGTGTGTAGAGTTCATGTGTGGTTTGTAACCCTCAACAATCAAGTGTGAACCGAAGCACAAGAGTGTGTCATCAGGTAATGGTCGATGTATGTGGTGTAGATGAATGTGACTATGCTATGAGAGTGATGTATGATAGTAAAAAAGGGTAAATATGTACAAGCTAGGATGTGGGGGATATCTTAGATGTTATGCCCCCGAGTGTGGAAGATGAAAAATCGATCATGTAATATCATATAATAGATCATCAGTTTCAGGGTCAAAGTCATATGGATAAAAATTAGAGACCTGATAAGCAATAGTGTCTTGTTGATCATGTAATGAGCCATTGAGGGACAAATTGTACATACCCATGGAAAATTCATCATTAGTGGATGAAGGAAGTGGAAAATCGTACGCATACCAACAAGCGAGATTTCACATATAGCTATGTGTTGTCACCCTCAATATTCCCCTCTTTGTGAAAGAAAAAATATGAAAATTTTGAGTTGGTCCCCTTTAGAAGTGTTTAAGTAAAGGAAAAATTATGGAAGGTTAAAAAAATTCTCCTTGAAGTCTTTTTAGTGTTGTGTGGGTAAATTAGATATTTCACACTCATTTCCTAAGTACATTTGGGCCCCCATTTCCCTGATTTACCACTTTCTCCGCAATATTATGCTTATGTGACCTTCTCGATATTTTTGTTCCATATGTCCCAAGTTCGCTTGGGCCTTTTGCTCCCCGCTTTTCCACTTTCTCCACACTACACTACTTGTCGGGTTTATCAGCCATTTTTGTCCTACGTGTCCCACCATCTTGTTAGGCCTTCTATTCATTGATTTTCAAATTTACCCACATCACTTCACTCATTATAGTTCTTGGGTTTGCGCGTCTTTCATGTCCCCACATCCCATGGACCATTTGTGCTCTTTGGACCCGCTTTCTCACTTTGGTTGAATCGGCTCCACATGTCCCTCACGTCCCAATGTCTCATGGACCGTCCTATGCTCTCTGGACCCACTTTCTCCACACTCTTCTTGGATCGGGTATTTCACATTTACACATCCCTTGCATCCCAACATCCCACAAACCGTCTGGGCTAAGTTTTTCTGCTTTTTCCACTTTTTCCTTTTTGAGTCGGTGTGGGGAATATTAATTATGCTTTTATGATTTTCTCTCTCCTTGTGGCTATTTAAAGGGGATGACATTCCATTCATTTTTCACCTTTCCTACTTATTTCTCCTCACTTGTATTTATGCAAAATTAATCCATTGCCCGCTCACATCTATGCTTCCATATCTTCTCTTGCAGGGATTATTTTGAGACTATGTTTTCACTCCTTGAAAGATTTTCCCTCCTACCTCTATCATGATGAAAATTCAATATCAAGGGCACAAACACCTCCCTTCCTTGGAAACCTCTGTACCTGAGATTGGTGACAACAAAGCTTGACATCTAGATCTTGATGATTTCTAGAATAGATTGGGATGCGACAACCCTACCCCCATTGCTCAGATGATCAAAGATAGTGGGATTGCATTTTTGCATGCTTTCTTATTTCTATGCAATGTGCGATATTGTGCTCATGTGTGGTGCTCATTTTAGTCATGATTTAAAAGAAATTATTGATGTTCATGGTGAAGTGGTTGCACACTTGGATTCTGAGGCCATCAATGCTTCCCTACACATTCCAGTAGTAGAAGGAGCCAACACTCTCACCCTCACCCAAGCACAAGCATTGTTCGATCATGATAGCAAGAAATACAAAGCTAGGGTGGCCAAATCTTGGTTGAAGAACCCTAAAAAGGGGGCATCCTGACTTTCAAAAACATTGTTTAGGGTTGAATTCAAAGAAGAGCTCTCAGACATTATCACCCTACTTGCTAGAATCATGGGGATGCCTTCTACAAATGAATTTTGCTATTGGATGTGTCCTTTCATCAACATCATTTGCGAGGGTAAACAAAATTTGAATTGGAGTGAGATCATTTGTGAGAATTTGACAGAGCAGCTAGAGAATGTTCATAGAACCCGAACATTCTATATGACCTCCTACCTCATGTACACCCTGGTGGCCTCCAGGGAATGGCTTGGCTTCACTTTTTTTGTAGACAAGAAAGATGCCCCCATATATGAATACTGCCCTCAGTTCACCCTCAAAGTCAGCAACCATAATTTCAGGAGGGTTAATGATGCATTCACCATGTACATTATAAGGCTTCTAGAGGGTGACACTGCTAGGAGATTTTTGAAGAAGCCAAGACTTTGATATCTAAATATGGAATATTCTTCACTCAATTCAAAAGATGATGATGATGATGATGATGATGATTTACAATCTATTGAATATGAAAATTCTATTCAACACACCCCTCTAGAAACCATTGATTGGTTTGTGAAAGAGAAAGATGATTTGAAGGAGGTAATTAACCATGTCATTATAAGAACCAAACTTTGGTTTGATACGAAGATGAAAATCTTTAGGGTGAATAAGGCCAAGTCCTCTTCATGAGAAACCTCCTCTCCTAGGAAGGAGGAGCATACACCCAACATGGAAGCACCTAAACAATCTACCCCTTCCTCTTTAGTAAAGGTGCCTGAACAGTCTACTCCATCTTCTTCAACGAAGGTATATTTAAAGAAAGGTAAGGCCATTAAATAAGATATGAATGGAAAATATTAGCCCAAAAATATTATTGTTCTAAGTGAAGATGATAGTGAAGAGATGAAGGGAAAAGAGACAACCCCTATCATTGCTATTGAGATTGAAAATGAAGAACAAATGACTGAACCTCTCGGTTTGGTTGATACCCCTTCCAAATATCTCTCGAAATTGTGCCAACTTCTCCACTAGAGACATCAATAGTACAAACACTAAGTGCAATGAGTTCACTTACACTTGGACCTATTGCCCCTAATTCTTTTTCTGATTCCTTTGTTTGGATTTAACCTTTTGTTGATAATAAGAAAAGGAAATCCTCTTCTCAGGTGATAGTTCCCAATTTCGATGTTGTGGTAGCTCTACTCGGTACTACTCCTCCTTCAGCAAAGAAAGAAAAGACCACCTCTAGGCTAGTGATAGATTCAAAAATTCAGCAATTCATGGAAATAGCTAGGCCTAAGGTGGATAAAGAGGAGAAATATCTTTTGGTTTCTGACTTGGATCTTATAAGATTTCCACTGGGAGAATCCACACCTAAAACCGAGGTCCACAACCTCGAGAAACCATAACCAAATTCATTGAACAAGTGGAGAAGGGAAAGAAAATATTGTGAAATTGGAAGAACATAACCAAGTTCTTTCCAACTTCATAAAATCATTATTGGAAAAGATGAAGTCTTGGATCCAACTCCATTGGCCACTCTTCCACCTCCCATAGTTCTCAACAAAGATGAAGTTCAGACTATCAAGGACATTTGCAAATATACCACCTATGGGAAAGCCATTAAAGAATTGATGGATGATTTGATAGTAGCTGGAATGAACTTCATTAGGGAGGCCTTCAAATCATATGAGAAGGTGTCCAATTTGCAGTTGAAGTTCACTGCAGCAATCAATGGCTTGAACAAAGAATTAAAGCTCTAGTGTGGATGTATTCAAGATCTTCATTTGATGGGCTAGACAGATGAGAAAATCCTGTTGGCCAGTAAAGTGTTTGATGAATCCAAGAACAACCTGTCAAGAACATGGATTTTCAGTGTTGAATGGAAGATTAAGGTTCTGGAAGAAGCACTAGGGAAATGAACAATATGTGGCAAAAAGGAGAAGCTTTCAAGGCTTGTGTTTTGTCTACCTTCAAAGATGTTCACTGTCAAATTTAGAATGAAGCTACAAGTGTTCCTTTTTCCATTTAGGAGATCAAGGCTCAATTTAATGCCTTCATCAAAGAATATCTATTCAAAGAAGAGTCAATGACTAAGGAAAATATGAAGGATGTTTTCTCTCTCTAGTCAACCATCACCGAAGCCAACAAAGAATTTTTGGAGAATACGAATTTGATAAGGATATGGAGAAGTGTCTTGGCACATGGACTCATGCCACTTCCAACACTACCATTCCAAAATGCATGGAGATAGCTGAGGCATTGAAGAGGTTTAGGCATCGAATTCTTAAGTCAGTTGGCACCTCTAGGCCTCAGTTGGATGTTTCTACTTCGGGGTCTTGAGACACTTCTTTTATTTTAAGGTTGTGAAACCTTTGATGTAATTTTAATTAAATACTTTCTATTGATGTATTTCTTAATTAGTCTTTAATATTTTGATTAAAATAAGTTGTAACCGAACGTAACTATTTTGTAAGCTATATAATGGGCTCTCCATGCCATTGTTAAGGGGGAACTCTGATACTTTTGAAGTGTAAATAGAATTGAAAGCAATCAATACAAAAGAATTTTCCTCTTGTCTCTATCTTCATATGTTATCCTTTCTTGCTCATCTAAAATTTGTGGATCATTAATCTTTTATGTTAAGAAACTTTGTGTTCTTATGGATGTGATTTCTAGAACTTTGTGTCTATGGAATAATATCTTATGATTAAATGTGAATGATTCTATTTTGTATCACCCTTGCTCAGTATGTATAAGGTTATATTCTACTATCTATATCTCTTGAAAGTACTATTATATTCTACTCTTCCCATTTCTTAGTTCTTCTATTCTTTTGTATTGATAATCTAGTTTCGTATAAAAATTAATATGAAATTTGTACATTTTTATGTAAGATTTTTTGTTTTCTTTCAATAAGGGAACCTCTCCCATAAAGAGGAGGGACTTGTTGTCCCCTGACTATGGATCACTATAAAAGTGCTAAATAAAAACCAACAATTTTTGGTGACTCTATTGGGGATTACATTTCCAATGTATTCCTTTCTAAAAGAAAATTTCAAGATCATTTTACGGTCTAGCAAATCTATGGTATACATGTGGCAAGAAAGATCTCGGGGTAGAAGATTCCCATTTTCAACTTCTAGAGAAAAAAACTTCCCTCTTCTTCTAGAAGGAAGGAACAAAAGAACTCATTCTGTGAGCACACCTCTTGTTAAAGATAGGGTTCCTCAAGAAAAACTCAGTCCTAACCTTCGTGCTCTAGTGTTGGCTGGAGTTATAGTTCCCCTATAGTCAATCTTCCCAAAGATGGCCGCACCTTTTCCTTGAGGACAACAGGTTGGGCCTCTTGCTCTTCCTCAGCCATTACATGAGTTACCTAGGGGTAATAGGAAAATATCCTAGATTTTGAGGTGGCGAGAAAGTGCACCCAGATGAACACATTACAGCCTTCATTGTTTAATGTGGGATTATTGGGGTTGAACACAAAGATGTCTCTATCAGGATTTTCATGGAAACATTGTAGGACAATGTTACTGATTGGTTTTATCATCTTCCTGCTGGGTCGATTACTAATTGGACCACCATGAAAACTCAGTTTGAGCAACGTTTCAAACATACTAAAGATGTGCATGCTCTTTTAGCTCAAATATATCATATCAAGAAGGAACCATATGATCCTATGAGAGAGTTCATGGCCAAATTCAATAAGTTAATTCATAAAATTCCACAAAACACCCGTCCTGTAGATCAAATCCAGAAATGATTTTTCCTCAATGCCCAGTTACCTGAAGTAAGTTATGCACTAAGGAGAGCTAACCTCACGACTCTAGAGGCTGATAAACTATTGGCTATCAGCATTGAGGATGATCTAATCATGTCTGGAAAATTGAAAAGAGAACCCTCCAAGTCTAAAGAATCTTTTTCTTCCTCCCCGGGAGCCAACTTTGATTAGTTAGTGTAGAAATTGGCAAATGATCTCATTGCTATCAAGAAACAATTGGCTCAACATACTCCTTACCAAGATATTCCAAGAAAGAATTTTTAGCCTAGGAACTGTTTACCCTCTTCTCAGACTAGATTGGCTATTGAAGGCCCACCCATCAAGGTTCCGATCAATGTAACTTGTGAAGTTCAAGAACCTAATGATGAGGAGGTTAATGAAGACTATGAAGAACTAGAAGAAGAGATTGATGAAGAACAGGAGGAGCTTGGTGAATCTCAAGTTCATTTCCTCACTACTGAAGGTATTGATGATGAAGATGAATATGATGAAGTAGTGGCAGATATGAATAGTGAGTCATATGTTGTTATGACTCAGAGAAAATGAACAAAAAAGAAAAAGTGATGTAGCCTGCTAAAAAATCCAAGGAATTTCCTATAACTATTCCAGTAGTTATGAGAAGAGGAGCCCTTGTTCCCACCACCTCCACACAAAAGGTAAGTAATGATAATTCTTCTCCTTCTACCTCTGCTTCCAAAAATACTTGTCCTTTAACTCCTAAACCTGATAAATCAAAAGTTTCTCCTATTCCTAGTAATGATGCCCCATCCACCTTTGGGTCTTTTGATATCATTGACCACCTTAAGAAGACAAAGATCCAAATTTCAGAGGTAGAATTTTACCAGACTCATCCAAATGCTTTTGCTAAAGTAGTAAAGTTTGTCAATTCCAAATCCAAAACTTCACCCAATACTTCTAAAGGTATTTTACCCACTCCCCTTTTTCCAACCAAGTCTTGTAGCTGTAGTCACTTCACCTAATGAGAAAATTAAACCATTCTATGTAACACTTCTCATAGCTGGCCATAAACTCAGTAATTGTGTCATTGACTCAAGAGCATCAGATAATGTAATGCCTGCAAAATTAGCTCATGCTTTGGGCCTGACTCTAACACATAATTTTGGTTCTTGCTACTCCATGGAGAGTAGAGAAGTACCTTTGGTTGGAAGGATTAAAGATGCACAAGTAGCCTTTGCTTCTTTTCTAGAGAAAAGGGTCAAAGCCACTATTCTAGTAGCTGATATTCCTCCCTCATATGGTATGTTGCTGAGTAGAAATTTCTGTAGGGAGGTAGGAGGTGAAATTTAGATGGATTGGTTACACGCTTTAATCTCGGTCAATGGAAAAATGAAAAATTTGTTACCAGAAAGACAAACTGAGTACATAGTGCAAAAGACTGATGATCCAAAAGCACAAATACTCTATGAAGATATAGGGCATGGTAACTATATGATCATGTCACAAGTTGATGAAAAAATTCCTAATGGATTGATTCATGATCCCAATGGAATTTGGCTCTGGAATTTGATGGAAGTTTTTCTTCAGCTGGTTTGGGAGCTAGCATGGTGTTAATCTCTCCAGAAGGGAATATTCATCCTTTTTCATTTAAGCTTTACTTTAAAAATACAAACAACATAGATGAATATAAGGCTCTCATCCTTAGATTGAACATGGAAAAATAAATGGGAGTGAAGAATATTTGTGCTCGTGGTGATGTAGAGTTAATTGTAAAATAGGTCAGGGATCTTTTCCAAGTCAAGAATAGGAGGTTGAAACATTATAGAAATCTTGTTTAGGATTCCATTGAAGTTGTGCCAAGAGAAAAGAACACTAGAGCTGATTCTCTAGCTATCTTAGGATCTTTGTTGATTCCTCACCCAAATTTCTCTCAAGAGAAATTTTCCATTGAGATGATCCATAGGCCTAGTGTGTCGAGATAATGCATGCAACTAGAAATTTTTCAATGATGATCAACACTTTCTCTCTTTCTTGGAGCTTAAGGATAACTTTGATCAATTATATTTTGAAGGAAGTGAGACTCGGCCTAGAGAGTATGTACCCTCTAATGAAGAAGATACCAAGGAAGAAATGGATCAAGATGGTTGTATTAAGTTGAAGGGTAACAAGATACCTAAAGGGATAGTGAGTCTAGAAGATTTGTTTGATAAACATGATAGGTATATCAGATCCAAGCTCCTCAAGGGGATCGTCAATCTACTGAGTATGAGAAGATCAACATTGGAAGTAACAATGAACCCAAAATGGTGAATATTGGGAAATGTTGCACTCAAGAAGAAAGGAAGAAAGCAACAAACTTATTAAGAAAGTATGTCGACATTCTTGCCTACTCATATGATGATCTCAAATCCTTTCAACCAAAATAAATGCAACACTATATTCCTCTGAGACCTGGATCAAACCTTTCAAGAAGAAGCAAAGGAAATACAATCCTAAGATTGCTGATACCATTTTTCAAGAGATCCAGAAATTACTAAAAGAAAAGATTATTTTTCCTATACATCATTCAACATGGATTGCCAACATTGTACCAGTAAGAAAAAAGAATGGTGAGATTCGTATCTGTGTGGATTTCAGGAATTTAAATCAGGCTTCTCTCAAAGACAACTATCCCCTCCCCATGATGGATCAAGTTTTGTAGGAAGTCATAGGTTCTGAGATGTTGTCCATGTTGGATGGATTTTCTGGATATAATCAGGTGGAAGTTAGCACCCTAGATCAGCACAAGACTTCTTTTACTACTCCTTGGGGCACCTTCACCTACAAGAGAATGCCATTTGGCCTTATCAATGCTGGTGCCACTTTTCAAAGAGAAATGGACTTAGCCTTTGGTAGTCTAAAGGGAAAATGTATTGTTGTATACCTTGATGATTTGACTGTTTTCTCTAAGACTAGAGCAGATCATTTTCAACATCTTGAAATGGTCCTTCAGAAATGTAGAGAGCATGGAGTATCTCTTAATCCTAAGAAGTCTGTCTTTTGTGTTACTGAAGGTAAGATGCTAGGGAATATTGTTTCCAAAGAAGGAATTAAGATAGATCTAGAAAGAGTTTAGGCAATTCAATAGATTCCTCTTCCCACAAGCAAAAAAGGTGTTCACTCTTTCTTTGGTAAGATAAATTTCTTAAGGAGGTTCATTCCAGATTTTGTAGAACTGACTATGAGTATCACTCACATGATGAAAGGAAAGAAAACCTTTGGTTGGAATTCTAAAGGGAAATAAGCATTTGAAGGAATCAAGAAATCCATTGCTAAAACTCCCATCTTAGCATGTCCTGATTTCAGCAAGGATTTTATTATCTATTGCTATGCCACAGATAGTACCTTGGCTACTATACTAACTCAGAAAAATTCTGAGGATCATGAACTTTTGATTTCCTTCATGAGATATGTTTTGAAATCCCATGAATTGAAGTATACTTCGATGGAGAAACATGCTTTTGCAGTGGTCAAAGCTGTCAAACAGTTTCATTTTTATATCCTCAATTCCCACTCTGTTGTATTTGTGCCTGATATGACTATTAAGTCTATTCTTACACAACAGGAGTTTGGAACTAAGAGGGGAAATTGGGTAGTAAAATTTCAAGAGTATGACCTTGATATCAATCCAACAAAGCTAGTCTGGGGTAAAGGCTTATGTGAACTTATTGCCAAGGGATTTGATGAAGAATTGTCCACGAAGAAGGTTGATGTTCTTATCGTTCTCTTTCTCGATTTCAATAGATGAGTAGTATGCTACTATTGTGCATATTATTACTTATAGAGAAAGTCCATCTCACTTGAGTGCCATAGAAAAGAGAGCTATTAAGCTAAGTTACGCACGCATGATGTATTATGGGAAAATGCATCATTCACGTGAGGCATTGATGGAAGATTTCTTAAGTGTGTAGACAAAGAACAATAAAAGAATTTTTTTCAGCTTTTCATGATCAAACTGTGGGAT
Source organism: Taxus wallichiana var. yunnanensis (assembly GCA_018340775.1). Taxonomy (NCBI): domain Eukaryota; kingdom Viridiplantae; phylum Streptophyta; class Pinopsida; order Cupressales; family Taxaceae; genus Taxus; species Taxus wallichiana. The sequence goes on from CM031234.1 coordinate 503,400,575, forward strand.
GGAATTTCTCCTCTGTTGTCACTTCTCACAAAATTCTTCGTACAGGATACTATTGGCCTACATTATTTCGAGATGCATCAAAATGGGTAGGGAAGTGTGAAGCCTGTCAAAATTTTTTTGGGAGACCTAAATTGGATCCTTTACCACTTAAACCAGTAGTAATTAATGATCCTTTTCAACAGTGGGGATTGGATTTCATTGGGACCCTCAACCCACATTCCAGTGTTAGACATACTCACGTACTAACTACTATATATTACTTCACAAAATGGGTAGAGGTCGTTCCACCAAAATTACTACTTTTGAGGTGGTGTGTAATTTAATCAAGGAGAACATCTTGATAAGGTTTGGGATACCAAAAGAAATTGTGACTTATAATGCTTCTAATTTTTATTCTTCCGAGATGATGGATTTTTGCTATGATATGGAATTTTCCTTTCTCATTCTTCGTATTATTACCCTCAAGGAAATGGACAAGAAGAATCCATAAATAAGAATTTGGTAGCCATCGTTCATAAGCTTGTCAATGACTCTCAAAGGAATTAGCACAAGAAGCTCTATGATTCTCTCTAGGAAAATAGAATTACACCCAAAAGAGCAATTGGAATGTCTCCATTTCAAGTGATGTATGGTGTTGAAGCCCAAATTTTAGTGATAATGGAATTATCAGCCTTGCACTTAATGAAGGCTATTGAGGATTTAAGTTTCATCAGTTCCTTTGACAAAAGGATCATATATCTCTAGAAGTTGGATGAGTATTTGATAGAATCTCAACTCATCAACTCAAGGTGAAAGCTTTGTTTGATAAGAAGGCTAGACCCAAAGATTTTTAAGTTGGAGACATTGTTCTATTATGGGACAAAAGACATGAACTTCATGGGATCCATGGTAATTTTGATTCTCTTTGGCTTGGTCCATTCAAAATTAGAAACTTTTCTGGAGAAAATTATTTCTACTTGGATTATATGGATGGATCTCCTCTCCCACTTATAGTGGGAAATATTTGAAGTTTTTCAAGTCCTAGGTGATTAGGCAGTCCTTCTGTATATCGTGTACAGTGTTTGGTTTTTGGTCTTTCCCTTTTGGTTTGTTTCTCTTTCCCTTCCGTGTGTTGTCCTCTGTATTGCTTTTCCCTTTGACTCTATTTGCCCAATGGATAAGGTACTGGTCTTTTCTTCACAGAGTTCTTCTTGGTTTCTTGACCTTGCCTTGTTTCTCTATTCCAAGTCAAGTCATCCCCAGAAAGAGCCAGTTGTTGTCACCCTCAATATTCCCCTCTTTGTGAAAGACAAAATATGAAAAAATTGAGTTGGTCCCCTTTAGAAGTGTTTAAGTAAAGTAAGAAGTTTGGAAAGTTAAAAAAATTCTCTTTGAAGTCTTTTTAGTGTTGTGTGGGTAAATCGGATATTTCTGTCCCTCATTTCCCAAGTACTTATGGGCCCCACGTTCCCGATTTACTTCTTTCTCCGCAATATTATGCTTGTGCGGCCTTCTCGATATATTTTGTTCCATATGTCCCAAGTGTGCCCGGCCTTTTGTTCCCCAATTTGTCACTTTCTCTGCACTACACTACTTGTCGGGTTCATCGGCCATTTTTGTCCCACACATCCCAAGTACTACCGGCCTTTTGGTCACTGATTTTCTAATTTACCCGCATCACTTTGCTCATCAAATTTATCGGGTTTGCGTGTCTTTCATGTCCCCACGTCCCGTGGACCATTTGTGCTCTCTCGAACCCGCTTTTCCCTCATCAGCCGAATCGGTTCCACGCGTCCCTCGCGTCCCAATGTCTCGTGGACCATATGTTCTCTATGTACCCACTTTCTCTACACTCTTCTTGGATCAGATATTTTGGATTTGTGCATCCCTCGCGTCCCAACGTCCCACAGACCGTCTGGGCTAAGTTTTTCCACTTTTTCTACTTTTTCCTTTTTGAGTTAGTGCGAGGACTATTAATTGTGCTTTTATGATTTTCTCTCTCCTCATGGCTATTTAAAGGGGATGACCATTCATTCATTTTTCACCTTACCTACTTATTTCTCCTCACTTGTATTTATGAAAAATTAAGTCATTGCCCACTTGCATCTATGCTTCCATATCTTCTCTTACAGGATTATTTTGAGACTGTGTTTTCACTCCGTTGAAATATTTTCCTTCCTACCTCTATCACAATGAAAATGTAATATCAATGACATAAACACATCCCTTCCTAAGAAACCTTTGTACCTAATATTGGGGACAAAAATCTTGACATCTAGATCTTGATGATTTCTAGAATAGATTGGGATGTGACAGCCCTACCCCCATTGCTCAAATGATCAAAGATAGTGGGATTGCATTTGCTGTAGGATTTCCTATTTCTATGCAATGTGTGGATACTATGCTCATGTGTGGTGCTCATTTCAGTCTTGAGTCAAAATAAATTATTGATGTTCATGGTGAAGTGGTTGCACACTTGGATTATGAGGCCATCAGTGCTACCCTACACATTCCAGTAGTAGAAGGAGCCAACACTCTCACCCTCACCCAAGCACAAGCATTGTTTGATCATGATAGCAAGAAATACAAAGCTAGGGTGGCCAAATATTGGTTGAAGAACCCTAAAAAGGGGCATCCCGACTTTCAAAAACATTGTTTAGGGTTGACTTCAAAGAAGAGCTCTCAAAAATTATCACCCTACTTGCTAGAATCATGGGGATGCCTTCTACAAATGAATTTCACTATTGGATGTGTCCTTTCATCAACATCATTTACGAGGGTAAATAGAATTTGAATTGGAGCGAGATCATTTGTGAGAATTTGATAGAGCAGCTGGAGAATGTTCATAGAACCCGAACATTCTATATGACCTCCTACCTCATGTACACCCTGGTGGCCTCCAGGGAATGGCTTGGCTTCAATTTTGTTGCAGACAAGAAAGATGCCCCCATATATGAATATTTCCCTCAGTTCACCCTCAAAGTCAACAACCATAATTTCAGGAGGGTTAATGATGCATTCACCATGTACATTGTAAGGCTTCTGGAGGGTGACACTATCGAAGATTTTTGAAGAAGCCAAGACTTTGATATCTAAATATGGAAGCTTCTTCACTCAATTCAAAAAGTTCTCATATATCAGGTTGGCTTGTTTTGAGGGAGCACCCCTAAAGCTACCCATGTTCTACAATGATAAAATGGCTCTAGTCGAGCTTTGCAGAAGCTAGATAAACTTCACCGAACCTATAGAGATAAGAATATTTCTGGCATTCATTTCCCTATCTCCTTAGGAAATTATACATGCAAGATAGCCTTGGATGCATAGAATATTGATAGGACTATTGCTCCTCTCACCATTCATTTCTTCAAATCTAGAACTTGTTTTGACATCAAGGGCTATATTTTTGAGAACCTCATAATAGTTTACTATCATCATCCCAACACTAAAGATTACTGGGCTGACTATGCAGATGATTTTGAGGCAAGAAGAAGATATTTCAGCAGATTCTCTCTTCAACAAGTCATAGAATTCAACCTCTATAAAGTGCCTGAAGGGCTCAAGATGATGATGAATATTTACAGTCTATTGAATATGAAAGGTCTATTCAACACACCCCTCTAGAAACCATTGATTGGTTTGTGAAAGAGAAAGATGATTTGAAGGAGGTAATTAACCATGTCATTGTAAGAACCAAACTCTAGTTTGATAGGAAGATGCAAATCTTCAAGGTGAACAAGGCCAAGTCCTCTTCATGAGAAACCTCCTCTCCTAGGAAGGAGGAGCATACACCTAGCATGGAAGCACCTAAACAATCTACCCCTTCCTCTTCGGTAAAGGTTCCTGAACAGTCTACTCCATCTTCTTCAATGAAGGTATATTTAAAGAAAGGTAAGGCCATTAAACAAGAACCAATTGAAGAAGAAGTTCTCATGGAGTAGCCTGAAGTCCCTATTAGGCCAGAAAATATTATTGTTTTGAGTGAAGATGATAGTGAAGAGATGAAGGGAAAAGAGACAACCCCTATCATTACTACTGAGATTGAAAATGAAGAAAAAATGATTGAACCTCTCAGTTTGGTTGATACTCCTTCCAAAGATCTCTCTAAAATTGTGCCAACTTCTCCACTAGAGACATCAATAGTACAAACACTAAGTGCAATGAGTTCACTTGCACTTGGACCTATTGCCCCTACTTCTTCTTCTTCTTCCTTTGTTTAGGTTCAACCTTTTGTTGATAATAAGAAAAGGAAATCCTCTTCTCAGGTGATAGTTCCCAATTTTGATGTTGTGGCAGCTCTACTTAGTACTACTCCTCCTCCTCCAAATAAAGAAAGCAAAGACCACCTCTAGGCTAGTGACAGATTCAAAAGGTCAGCAGTTCATGGAGATAGCTAAGCCTAAGGTGGATAAGGAGGAGAAAGATCTTTTGGTTTCTAACTTGGAGCTTACAAGAGTTCCACTAGGAGAATCCACACCTAAAAGTGAGGTCCACAACCTCAGAGAAACTGTAACCAGAGTCATTGAATGAGTGGAGAAGGGAAAGAAAACTATGGAGAAATTGGAAGAACATAACCAAGTTCTTTCCAACTTCATAAAATCATTATTGGAAAAATATGAAGTCTTGGATCCAACTCCATTGGCCGCTCTTCCACCTCCCATAGTTCTCAACAAAGATGAAGTTCAGACTATCAAGGACATTCACAAATATACCACCTATGGGAAATCCATTAAAGCATTGATGGATGATTTGACAGTAGCTAGACTGAACTTCATTGGGGAGGCCTTCAAATCATATGAGAAGGTGTCTAATTTGCAGCTGAAGTTCACTGCAATAATCAATGGCTTGAAAAAATAATTAAAGCTCTGGTGTGGATGTATTCAAGATCTTTATTTGATGGAATGGATAGATGAGAAAAGTGTTTGATGAAGCCAAGAACAACTTGTCAAGAACATGGATTTTCAGTGTTGAATGGAAGATTAAGGTTCTGGAAGAAGCACTAGGGGAAATGAACAATATGTGGAAAAAGGAGAAGCTTTCAAGGCTTGTGTTTTATGTCTCTTTTCAAAGATATTCATTGTCAAATTTAGAATGAAGCTACAGGTGTTCCTTTTCCATTCAAGAGATCAAGGCTCAGTTTAATGCCTTCGTCAAAGAATATTTGTTCAAAGAAGAGTCAATGACCAAGGAAAAGATGAAGGATGTCTGCTCTCTCCAGTCAGCCATCACCAAAGCCAACAAAGAATTTCTAGAGAATACAAAATTTGATAAGGATATGGAGAAGTGTCTTGGCACATGGACTCATGCCACTTCCAACACTACCATTCCAAAATGCATGGAGATAGTTGAGGTGTTGAAGAGGTTCAGGCATCAAATTCTTAAGTCAGTTGGCACCTCTAGGCCTCATTTAGATGTTTCTACTTTAGGGTCTTAAGACACTTCTTTTATTTTAAGGTTGTGAAACCTTTGATGTAATTTTAATTAAATACTTTCTATTGATGTATTTCTTAATTAGTCTTTAATCTTTTGATTAAAATAAGTTTTAACCGAACGTAACTATTTTGTAAGCTATATAATGGGCTCTCCATGCCATTGTTAAGGGGGAACTCTGATACTTTTGAAGTGTAAATAGAATTGAAAGCAATCAATATAGAAGAATTTTCCTCTTGTTTCTATCTTCATCTATTATCCTTTCTTGCTCATCTGAAATATGTGGATCATTAATCACTTTTTGTTCTTATGGATGTGATTTCTAGAACTTTTTGTCTATGGAATAATATATTATGATTGAATGTGAATGATTATGGCCTGTATCACCATTTCTCAAAGATGCATAAGGTTATGTTATGTTATGTTATCTATATCTCCTAAAAGTATTTTTATATTCTACTCTTCTCATTTCTTAGTTATTTTATTCTTTTTTATTGATGATCTAGTTTCATATAAAAACATTTCAAGATATCAGAGGTCCTCGTTAATATGAAATTTGTACATGTGTATGTAAGATTTGTTGTTTGCTTTTAATAAGCGAACCTCTCCCATAAATAGGAGGGATGTGTTATCCCCTGACTTTTGATCACTATAAAAGTGCTAGATAAAAAACCAGCACTATGAAAGGTACTATTGCAAATAAAGACATGATAAACGGGAATGGGAAAATATATATCTATATGATCAGGATCTAGAGTTCCCTAAATGTAATCATGCCATGATTTTCCTAATGTGAGTGGAGAAGAGTGAGGAATGAACGATAGATAGACTATAAGATGGAAGAAACGTAAGCCATAAGAAGAAGTAATAATGATGAAGCCATAATATAGATAAGGAGAATGAGTAGGAGGATATAGGTCCTCAAATGTGAAACTGAGTCAAGCTAGACCATCTTATGAGAAAATGGTGTTATCACAACTAGGATCAAATGCAATATGATCCCAATGTGAATCATTCATGAAAATTGTGCAAGTAAATGGTGGGCGTGATAACAAAGGTGGTACATGTGAAGGTGTAGGTGATAAAGTGATGTCAAAAGACTAGACATGCCCTTGATAAAGAATCATAGCAGCAGTAATAGTAGGTGGTGTAGAAGTGACTTCATCTATCACACAAATGGCACATGTTATACCAAATTCATCCTCTTAAGTTAATTTGGGTAAATCCTCATAAATGGAATTAGCAATTCACATTCTTGGATGTGTAGATGACTATCCAAGTTCAACTCCATTAGAAGAGAAAGGGTATCTCATGTTTTGGCTTGGTCGAGTTGGTCACCAACTCACCGTGACGAATCTGGGAGTTGGTAATCAAGCTTATTGGAGAAATTTTTGAGTCAAAGTATGGACGAACAAGTTGGTCGGCTCGGTTGGTCGGGTGACACATTGGTTGACTTAGTTGGTCGGGTGATATGTTGATCGGCATGGCTGGCGATTGAAAGGTTGGTCGGCTTGGTTGGTTGGGTGACAGGTTGGTCGGCATGGTTAGTCGGGTGATAGGTTGATTGGATCGGTTAGTCAAGTGACACGTTGTTCGGCTTGGTTGGTCGGTTGAGATGGTCCACCGGTTGGTCAGCTAAGATGGTTGGCTAGGTTGGTCGAGACAGCTTTATTCGGTTGAGATGGTCGGTGGGTTGGTTTGTCACGTTAGATGGATGGGTCGATGGGTGAAGCATCATACGGACAAAGGTTTGTCAACTACATTAGTCGATTGAGATAATTGACCGAGTTGGATGGATAGGTTGTTGATGGATGGGTTGGATGGGTCACCGGGTTAGTTAGATTGGTAGGTTGGTCATACCAAAGCATTCATACGAGACATTAGATTGGATGGGTTACCCGGTTAGAAAAGTACCAAGGTTGGTCAGCCCAACAATTGTACGGACATTAGGTTGGTTGAGTAGCTCATTATACATATAGAAATATATGGTCATCCAACCCCCTTGGGTTAGATGACCCACGATGTAGAGATGACAACCGGGGTTGGTCGGTGACTACAGTAATGTATGACCCACATAGTTAGATGATCAAATTCATGTGACACATGGTTATATGGATCATGAGGTTGGATGCCCGGTGGTGATATGATGCGGTTGGATGGGTTACATGGTTAGGCGGCCCACAAGTCCCAAACAGACAAAGGTAGCTAAATGAATGACAACCCAACAACCATATTTAATGTGGTATGGCACCCATGTCTTTTCGAAAGAAGTACCCTCAAGAAGAGAAATTGTATGGGTTCCCATACCTCTTTAATGAGGGTGGGTGAAAAATGGCTATATAATGCAATCGAACCCCTCATTTTTTGAAGAGACATTCTGGGAGCTAGGGAAACTCTTGCAAAATTTTCCCTCAACTCCATTTGAGCTACGAGCCTTCTCTTGGGCCTACCAATGTAATTATTCCTTTGTACATCAAAAACTCCATCTCGTCAAAAACCCTTCTCTCGAGTTGCGAACTTCCTCCATTCTATCCATTTCCATTTTCTTGGCATCCCTCTCATTTTCCTCCATTCCATGAATTTGTGTAATCATGAATTTATTCCCTACGTGGAATTCACACTTGCGGGAGTAGCAATGCAATCCACCTCCAATGTATTTCTCAACTCCTCTAGATCAACATTATGAAAAAATCATTAATCACTATGCCTACCCTTATGAGCAGTACCAAGATTAATTCAGCTATGGAACTTGTCCGAGAGAAGGGATATTCATGTAGTGACATCAATTACATGAGAATGATGATTTGCAAAAGAATATTCAAAAAATGGAGGTAGGCATGGTATAGTCAAAGGCCACAGGTCAGATGAAAGCATTCAGAATTATCTATATGGCACCTTGTCCATGGTTTAGTGCTATGCCAAAAAATTTAAGTGCAAAGCAGAAGCTTGATTTCATGGTTGATATACTGCCCCATCTTGTATAGTGGACCGAGGAGATAGAGGCCTACAAACTTGGTGCCAGGAAACCTCATCAATGGGTAAGTCCTACACCATCATCTAGTAATTTTCTCTCCATTCCCCAAGCAACACCATCTCAACCTGAGCTTCAATTTCCAAGCTTCCCATCCACTGCTTCTATTGTGGAATCCTTTTCTCCATCTTCTAGTCTCCCATCCCATCTTAATTTATCTACCCTTCTCCCTTCCAAACCCAATTCCCCTCCACAAGAACAGAATGAAATACCTTCCCTCCCACCACCTCAAGAAATGCAAGCACTAGTTGTGATCCAAACCACCCCTCCTCATGCATTCCCAAGCCCATGTTGGGAAGCAACCCAAAAGACTAGTCAAGAAGAACAAAAAATAAAAGAGGAACCCAATAGAGAAGAAATGACAGAAAATATGAAGAGTTGGGCTACCAAGTTCAAAATAAAGAAGATCCCCTTGATGGTCAAGCCTTCAGAGGAGGTTAGGGTTGAAGTACCAATGGTGGAAGTTGATGCTACAGTAGAAGAAGAAAAAACATGAAGAAGATGATCAGCAATCGGTATTTTCTAAGTGTAGTTTCCATGATGGAACCCTATTTCCGAAGGTTTTGACTCATCACTAGCTACAACACAAGTGAGGGAAGAAGTAACTACTCCAAATCCAAAAGAGGAAGAGTGCATTCCGACTATGGAGGAGTACCATATAGTTTTACAGATTCAGGTCATAAAGAAGGCCATGGAAGAACCTTTATTTCTTCATCCCACTTCATCCCCTTTGAGCTCTAATTTCAAAGAAGAGTTTGATATTTCAAACTTCAAGTTCGAAGATGAGGGGAACCATGGTGAGAAAATCACAGATCTGGAGAACACCATGGTAGACGTTGAACTAATGTAGCAAGATAAGGAGGAGGAAGACTATATCTTTGATTTTGAGGATTGTTTTAATGGAGAGGAGCCTACAGATATTACCACCTTTGTTTCCTCATCATTCATTTTGTAACATCAAGATTTTGTTGCCATGGAGGAGAGCATTCAAGGATAATAACCTGCATCTCATGAAGAGCCATCTGGAGCCAAGATTAGAGGATTTACATCTTCCAAGCTTCACACTAGACAAGGAGGAGGAAGGAAATAGTGATGACACCATTTCCACACTGGTCATCAAGGTAGAGGATAAGTTGCTTGCAGAAGAAATGCAAAGAAAAAAACATGTAGGCAACCTCTTTTTCAAGAAGGTCTATAGGAAGACTCCATTTTTGGAGTCAAATTTCATAGTAATGGGCACATCCATCAAATCATACCATTCCCAATTAGGTACTTGGCTTCATTGGAGCTAAGGGAGAAGCCAAAACTGGTCATGTCCATTTCAAGGCATGAGGATGATATACAAAGCACCAAGGGTCACCATCAACACCTCCAGAGTCCAATGTCAATCATCTTGAGGAGGTATTTTTGATTGATGTTGATAATTTGGTTATTTTTGTGGAGGATCAGCCTCTTGTCTTTTTTTCACTCATAACAACAGCCATGATCAATGCCAAATCATATGCATAGTTGCCAATTTTGAGGAAGGGGAGCTACTTTTCCGTACTAGTTGCAGGATTTGTTTGATTTCTCTTTTCCTCCAGTTAGCATAGAGTAGGTAGGTTTTCTTTCAATAGAAGAATATATTTTACATAATCTGCATATCTCACTTGGGGTGTGTATGATTTTTAGTTTTGTACATAGTATGTGTTGTGGTGTGTGGTTTTTGTGCACAATCCATTCATCGAAGAAACAATGCTCATGGCAGAAATCAGATTTTGGGGTAGTTTTCAAAGTAAATATTTCAGCCCCAATAGATCAGTTATGGGTCCAAAGTTCTCCATGCCTTTCCTTGGTCAAATTTTCAATTTTGGGGTAGTTTACAGATTTATCCAAAATCCCAAAATCAGCTTCAGGAGCAGCCAAGGAAATTTCATCCCAAGTGCTAAGTTCATGTGAAGTCTAGGGAAAATTTCAAAAGATTAGTTTTTCAAGGTTAGGCTTGACTCCATGCCCAATGGATACTTCAAGGAAATTGGTCACACATCTAGCAGGAAGATGTCCCCGAGAGGTCATCATTGTTATCCCAAATTCACCCCCTCAGGTTAATTTGGATAAATCATCATAAATGGACTTAGCCATTCATATTCTTGGATGTGCAGATGACCGTCAAAGTTCAACCCCATTAGAAGAGAAAGGGTAGCTCATGTTTTGGCTCGATGAGTTGGTCACCATCTCGTCGCGACGAATCTTGGAGTTGGAAATCGAGCTTATTAGAGAATTGGTTGAGTCTAAGGATGGACTACCGGAGTTAGTCGGCTCGGTTGCTCGAGTGACAGTTGGTTGGCATGGTTGGTCGGGTGACAGTTGGTCAACATAGTTAGTCAGTGACAAGTTGGTCGGCTCAATTGATCGGGTGATAGGTTGGTCACTCGATTTGATCGGGTGATAGGTTGGTCAGCTCAGTTGATCAAGTGACACGTTAGTTGGCTCGGTTGGTTAGATGAGATGATTGGCTATGTTGGTCAATTGGGTTGGTCATTTGAGATGGTTAGGCTGGGTTGGTCGGTCGGGTTGGACAGTGGGTTGGATGGGTGAAGAATTGTAAAGATGAAGGTTATTCGGCCTTGTTGGTCGGTCAAGTTTATCGATTAAGATGGTCACCAAGTTGGTCGTACCGGTTTGGACGGATGGGTTGGATAGGTCACCGGGTTGGTCGAGATCAATAGGTTGGTTTTCCCGGTAGTCATAAGGACATCGGGTTAGACGGGTCACCAGGTTAGATGGGTACTAAGGTTGGTCGACCTAGCAGTCGTATGGACATTAGGTTGGTTAGGTAGCTCATTATATAGATAGAAATAAATGATTTTCCAACCCCCTGGGATTAGACAACCCATAATGTAGAGATGGCGACTAGGGTTGGTTGGCGACCACACAGTAATGCACGGCCCATGTAGTTGGATGATGTCCAACCTCCCAGGGTTAGATGGTCAAAGTCATGTGACACATGGTTAGATGGGTCATGAGGTTGGATACCCAGTGGCAATACAATACTGCTAGATGGGTTACATGGTTGGACGACCCATGAGTCCCGGGGAAGAAAAGGTAGGTGAACGAATGACAACCCAAAAACCATATTTAATGTGGTATGACACCCATGTCTTTTTTGACATAAGTACACTCAGGAAGTGAAATTGTATGGGTTCCCATACTTCTTTAATGAGGGTGGAGAAAAAGGGCTATATAATGCAATCAAACCCCTAATTTTTTAGAGATACATTCTGGGAGCTAAGGAAACTCTTACAAAAATTTCTCTCAATTCCATTTGAGTGAAAGCCTTCTCTTGGGCCTAGAAATGTAATTATGCCTTTGTGCATCAAATGTAATGGTATGTGCATACTTTGAAGCAATAAAAATTGTTTTTTTTTTGTTGTTTCTTCAACCCTAGCTCATTTTTATTATATTTTCTTTCCTCTCCATTATTATTGTTGTATTTTGTGCATGTTCTTTCACTTGCAAGTTTATGATGTTGTGTTCCATGGAATTTTGATGGCGGATTAGGATATGGGTTTGTGTCACATTTGTCTAGCCTCCCTCCCCCTTTTCCTTGTTTCATCCTCCCTCAACAGAGTATCTTTCCCCTTTTCTTGGTGCTATCACCCCCTTAGTATAGGATTTCCCCTTTTTCATGCACTTTCTCTCTCCATGTCTCCTTAGAAGTGTTAGTGTAGGCTTAGTTAGGATTTTTCTTGCATTAAGAGTAGTTATAGCATTAGGATTAGGTAGAGGAAGTTGGCCTTCTCCAGGACGTCCATCTTAGGTTTGCAAGTCCCACGACTTGAGAGATGAACCCATGTTATTTATATTACACTAGATGCCCCATTCAAAATCAAGCCATTTAGGGGTGATGTAATTTTGCATTAATAATTTTCACACATCGGGTGGGAAAAATAGGTGAAAGATCTACATTTCAAAAAAAAAAATCATTACATATCTTAGTCGAATAAATTTTGTAGGTCTCTCAGTTCAACACACAAAGAAAATCTCATTTTGGCGAGTTGATGTGTTCTTGTCGAATTTTAGCCTTTGGAGGTACATGCTCAAACACATCTGGTGACTCCATCTGGTCAACAACCCCTTCTCTAAGTTGTATACCTTCCTCCATTCCATCCATTTCCATTTTCTTTCCATCCCTCTCATTTTCTTCCATTCCATGAAGTTGTGCAATCATGACTTCATTCCCCACATGGAATTCACACTTCAGCAGACAACAGTGCAATCCACCTCCAATGTATTTCTCAACTCCTCCAGTTAGTTTTATGAAAAAATCATTAATCACTATGCCTACCCCTATGAGTAGTACTAGGATCCATTTGGCTATGGATACTCATGATGAATAAACTCTAGGATGACAAGAATGAGGATGTTGATTGGGTTCACCAAAATGATTAACTAAAATGTTGAATGATTATAAGTTAAAAGAACATTAGTAAGTGATAGATAAATACATAAATAAAATGACCAAAGCAACTAAATAAGTAGAAATATGAAACCCTAAAATGTAACAAGGGTTAAATATAGCTTAGCTAATTTGATGATTGTTCAATCTTGTGTCACAGTGAAGAATAGATAAACAGAATGTAGGAATGAACGTACATAAGCTCTAGAAAGCACAAATCTTGAATAGTAGGCTGAAATGGATCACCTAAAGAGGGATAAGGCTATCTCTGGGGTACTGTCTAAGATATGGGTGCCTTGATCGTGAAAAACATTATAGACCTCCTTTAAGGTGTCAATGGATGATTTTCTTCCTTCACTTCTGTCACACTACTAGCTACTTTCGGGGAAAATTTTAGTGGCGAATATTCGTAATATGGCGAATATTCCATTTTTGAAAATTTTGAAAAGGCAAATTTTTTGGCACGGGCCAGTGACCTGTTCGCCTAAAAATTACACTTTAATTTTTTTAGGGTCAGCTTCGCCTACCCTTGAAAAATATCCCCTATATAAACCTAGATTATTCGCCATGTAGAACACTTCTACTTCACATTTTTCAACAATATGATATATCCCGTATTATAGATGCGCGACAAGGGGGTAAGTTATTGATGCGCGACAAGGAGGGTTTGCAGACAAGGAGATACTGTAGATATTGACACATAGTAGATGCATGACAAAGATTTTGTTGACGAGTGACATGGAGTTTTTTTCGATGAGCAAGAAGAGGGCAGAGGTTGCAGACACGCAACAGGATATTTGCTGTATCGCGCGTCAATAGACCTTAGTGATGCGCATCACTAAGGCCTATTGACGCGCGTCACTAAGGCCTGTGACGCGCGTCACTAAGGCCTGTGATGTGTGTCAATAGGCCTTAGTGACGCGTGTCAATAGGCCTTAGTGACGCGCGTCAATAGGCCTTAGTGACGCGCGTCACTAGGGCTTTGTTGACGCGTGTCACTAAGGCCTGTTGACGCGTGTCACTACATTTTTTGATGCACGAAAAGGAGGTACAACAGATATTGATGCATAGCAGATACACGACAAAGAGTTTGTTGATGCGTGACACGGAGATTTTTTGATGAGAAAGCAGAGGTCGGAGAGGCTGCAGATGCGCGACGGGAGATTTTGCTGTCGCGCGTCAAAAATGTAGTGACGCGCGTCAATAGACCTTAGTGATGCGCGTCAATAGACCTATTGACGCGCGTCACTGAGGGTGCTGTCCGACAACATCCTCAGTGACGCGCGTCAATAGGTCTATTGACGCGCGTCACTAAGGTCTATTGACGTGCGTCACTACATTTTTGACGCCGCGACACAAAAATCTCTGTCAGCGTCTGCCCGCTTTCTTTGTCGCAGCTTCTTGATAATCAGGTGAAATTTTTTCATACAACCCCCAAAAAATTCACCTTCCCATGAAACCGGTTCCGGGGATATTCGCCAGGTATTCTCCACCTCCGATTTCCAGGAGGTCTCTTAAAATGAACCCTGGCCTTCTTTGGATTGGGTAGTATGTCACCGTAAATTAGAAATGAAGATGAGACCTACAAAACCCCAAGACAAACATCAAACCCCTAAAAAGAAAGATTCTTGTGAAGGTTTCCATTGTCCTTAGTAGCTATAATGGTGGACTTACTAACTGAGTGATGCACTAGATCTCAAAACCAATGTAGTTTTATGTGTGTGTGTGCAATCATGCCCTAGGTGCTCTTGTTCTAGTCACCTTTTGTGAAAGTAACAAGAAATATCTATGTGTAGAAATGTAATAAAATGGTGGATGGAATAGAATAAACTTACCTCCTATGCAGTGTGATGCAGATGAGCCAACCTTGTGCCTTGTGATGGAGCTAAATGGATGCAAATTGAGCCTTTAATGGATGCAACCTTAGGTGATGATAGTAGTGCTTAGTGCTTGGTCCCTAATTATGGTCTCATAACTCTATATTTATATGGTTCTCTTGTTCTAATTTTGTAATTAACCCCTTAAAAATGCCAAACACAAAAATGATAGAAAGCTCAAATGGCTAGAAAGTTTCCAAAACATGGTGGGAAATGTAAAAGGCTCATAATGCCCCAAATGGGACCAGGGCACCCCAAGATGAGGTTGGTCACCCCGGTCGAGCTAGCTAGAATGACATAAACTAGCAAAAATAGATTGGGAAAGTATCTATTGAAGGTTGTGATGTGACTGACGTAAAGAAAAGTAAAATGGAAAAAGGAAAGGGGTTAATTAGTACTTTATTCACTCAAAAAACATATGAATATTAGTATGATACTAAGACTAAATAATGCCTAAAGTGCATGATTTTTGATCTACATGTAGTACAAGGTACTTGTTGAAGAGGTTAAGGAGGCTACATGGAAGGAAAAGTTTTTTTGTGATCAATGCCAAGATTTTGACCAGGTTGTGAGCTTATTGGCTACTAATGATGAGGTTGAGTTAAAGGATATCCATGCTAGGATGAAGAATAATAGGTCCAAGAGGGAAAATTTGTTAGTCGAAGTAGAAGAGAAAAGGGAATTGAGAAACCTTTTGAAAACCTCACTCGGGGATAGATGAAGGAAATTTTTCCTCGAGATTATGCACAGATGGATGTGTTGGACGATGTTGCTAAACAACTATAGAAATTTGTCATGTAGTTAAAGTGGAAGGTTGAGGTGCTTACTCCTACAACGGTGATGAACATTGTTGATATTGCACCAGCTATGGAAATATAAGAGTTAGAAGGCTAGAGGGAATTGGAGAAGATATTGGTTAAAGAGTTCCCCGGTGCTCCTACCTCTAATTCAATCAATTTTGATTCTTTGGCGCGAGCCATATTCTTTCATTCATTCATTTTTTCAAGGCATTCTTTGGATTCACGCATTCATGAAGGAGGATTCTTTATTAAATATTGCCAAGGATGGACAACATACCTAGTGTGGGGTAATGTTGGTTTGGAAAATGCTAATGATCAGATTGGAAAAGCATGTGTGCAAGGTTAAGGATGGTGTGCGAGAAGGTTGTGTACGATTAGAAATAGGGTTACACATAGGATTGCACATACAAACACCAATGTTAAGGACTTGGCCATTTTTGAGGACAGTTTCAAAATAAACTTGGAGTGTTGGTCACACAAAAAAGAAAAGCATATTTTCTTTGCGATTAAGTAAATTCTATTTTTGGGAAAAATCACGTGCATATCTTGGATTAAAGAAAACACATAGATAGGGCTAATATTAGGATTAAATCAAGTCTTATTTATAGGATGATCTATTATTAGTTGTTTTGTAAAAGTTTGCATGTATAGTATGCATGGATTTTTTTGGGCATGCCTATTATTAGGAGAGTGCATAGGCGGTGAAGGAAAAGTCCCCACCCCTATATATACTTGTTTTATGTTAGTGTTTCAAGACTACATAGTGCCTAGGATATATTATGTTCTAGTGAAGATATGTTTTTTTGATACTAGTGTGCATGGTCCAATGCATTGTACATTTCCTGGTTTTGTATTTAGCTTCGATTATGTAATCAATTATGTTTATTAATGCATAATTGTGGTTAGATCTTGGTTGTCAATGGATCTGAGTATGGAGATTACATAGTTCAATTGGTAAAATTAATTATCTACATGGATTGATTGTTTCCTTATTATATGTGTTTCCAAAGTGATATAAATGCAATGATCGAGTATGAATTAATGAACACTTGGTTAATTATCATGAAAATTATGCATGTTAACATCTTGTCAAGAAAACACAAAGGAGGGACCTGGTATTTGTGTGTGCTTTGGGTGAGCATTTAGATCTCTCTGAATGAGGTGCCAACATGCATAATGCTCTAGTAAAGTAAAAATACTATAGATGTGATTCCCACATGTGTTGAAATTTTGATAAAATAGTGTTACAATAAGTTGTATCTATCTTTTATGCTTCAATTTCACTTCTTCAAGACCTACAAGATCAAGATATGTGAGAAAGAGAGAAAGAAAACTCAAGTATATCTTTTTTTGCACCAAGAGTCAAGGGTTAGAATGATGGGGGTGAGTAGTATTTTATAGCTTTTGAGTGCATAGGGGAGTGGGACACATATGGGTGCAATGATAGGGTCCATAGTGCATTGGGCATGCACATGGGTAGGTGGGATGGATATAATTAAATGTGAGTGGGTGAGGGTTAGTAAATGAGTGGTGAGGTGTCTTTTATCCCCATTTTTGTGGGGTTTTATATTTTTTATTTTCTTTTGTGGGATTATTTGATTTTTTGTATTATTGTGTTTTATGATTTTTTTAGTATTTTTTGAATAGGAGACCTTATGTGCAAGGTGCATTTTCTAGTGTCTACACTAGTATATATATAAATAATTTTTTATTTTTAGTATTTATAAATGTAAAAAAGTTGTCATATTTTAAATTAGTAGTACACATACTAAAAAGTGATATTGAATACAACTCGTATAAAAATAATTAATAAGGTCATAATAACATTTACATAAATTAATAGAATTAAAATATATAAAGTATATTATTTAAATGTAAATTAAAATGCTAAAATAAAATAGCATACATTGATTCTTGTCGTACTTTCTAAATAAACTTAATATTACTAAAATACCATATGCAAATTTGTAAAAATAAAAGCATATTTTAGGTAAGTTACTAAAAAAGATAGCAATGCAATCACAAATATGATAAAATAGTTAATTTCTCATATACAATATAAGAACATGAATTTGAATTATAATTTATGTAAAAACTACTACTACTGAACTGTTAGGAAATTAGTGCTCCTTAGGTTAGTTCATATTATATTATTATGAGTTATAAAAACTCGTAGAAATTAGAGAGGAGTTTTTTTCTGAGAGAGAGATTCATGGAGAAGTTGTTGAGGCACACTCCTTAAATATATGAACATTCATGAATTAATGAAGTAGAATAATATTGTGTTATTGTCTTGTGCAAAGCTACCAAAATCACATATGGTATTACTTGAGGCCATTCTCGAGGAGGAAAGGAGAAGAAAATGATGGAAATTAATTTTTGACAATTGGTTAAATAGAATTACCATTGTGTTATCCCCATGAGAAGTGAAATTCAACATCTTTTATACATTTGTTTAATTATAGTTTTCTTTGTAATTGTGATTTTAGTGGAGATTCTTTAAAATAGAAGAGATTTACCATATGCTTGGAGAATAAATGGTGACCCTTATTTTTGTGTCTTGGCTGGTTGGCAACAAAAATTATTTTGTTATCACTCATTGATAAAACCTCTATGTCAAAATTAGAAATTTTGCCAATACAGATTCATTATGTATGCATCTAATAGGATTATCACCTTAGCTAGGTTGTTATAGCCATTCTCTTTGTTGTATAGCTTAGGTAATCACTTGAAACCTTCAATAGTTTCATATATATATATATTGCTTATCTAATCAGACCAAATTTGTAATTTATGATACAATTTGATCCAATTGGAATAACCTACATTCTAATAACTTAAAATTATTTCGATGGATATGATGGATTCATAACATTAGAATAATCATATTTGCATGTTGTAATTTTCTAAATATTCATTCGAGAATATTTGCAACCATGTATCCATTTTTCCTAACCCTCATGCATGTTCGCAGAGGGTGAATTTAGTCTATGGAGGTCAAAATTGTATCGGAAAAATACTTTGTGATGCACCCGGCTATTAACTAGGAGGTCTTGAGTTTAAATTTTTCCTAATTCCCCTACGAATGTGCGTGAGGGATAGGTTCTTTTGTATCTATCAAAAGAGTGAAATTATCATTATTCCTCTATTTGTACATTCCTATTTTCTATTCATATTTTTACCATTGTCAATATGCATGGATATTTCCACATTCCATCTCTATGGAGATCCGAGTTCATCATTATCAAGAGAGTGGAGTTTGATTTCCACATTTCCATTTATTTAAATTCTACATCATCCTTGATATATTCCGATTGAGAAGATTCTCGTCTTTGCATTTTCCATGAAGGTCACATATAGTTCGAAATCAAGATAGAGTGGAATATTTGTCGACCATTTGCTACATGTTATTGTCTAATTCCTCATCTACATTGTACGTGTTTTTTTGGAGTGAAGTGTAGGAAAAAGTGTGTGTGCATGTATACTTTTCTTAAGCTAAATTAGATGAAATAAGAACTACCACCTAAATAGTTCTATAACCTAGCTAAGACAAAGCCTAAGCACCATCAAGATAAAGAGCTAAACAAGATCTATACTAAACATCATAACTTTGAAACATAAGATCAAAACTAGCATGCTATTCAAAATCTCTACTCTCCTAGATTACCAACAAAAATGAATGGACCTATGTAGCTCCAATGACAATCAAAATTGCTTGTTTGATCCTTAAAGAATGCAAGAATAGGAGGCTTAGCTCTCAAGAAAACAAAGGAAAGCTTTTAGTCTATTTTTCTATATGCTTTGCTTTTGTCTTCTCAAGAAGTTTAGGTGTAGGTATAAAGGTAGAAGGAGGGCTCCTTATATAGCCCAATGGATAAAGGAAACACTTCATCCCTTTGCATGTGGGATAAAAGGTAAAACAAGATTAGGAATGGATAAGGTTGCTTTATAAAAGGTAACCTTACTTTAGAAGGGTTTAATTTATACTTAGCAAGTCATGGGAGTTGGGGGTGTTTTAATTAATCAAAGGTGATTAATTAATAGGTATATGTAAGCTTATAGAAGCTAATTAGAGAAATATTAGTACGATTTAGGCTATTAGAAGGGGATTAAATCAATTAAATATTGATTTATTAGTTAAATGAAAGGGAAAGCTAATTAATTAATAATAATTAATTAGTCTAGATAGAAGGGGTGATTAATTAATGGAAGGTTGTTAATTAGGATGTTTGTTGGATAGGTGACTTAACTAATTAGCGTATTGTAATTAATTAATGACGATAAGAGAGAAGATGAGTGCTTTTGATGATATGTCATCAATTTGGTAGAAGAGAGATAATTAACGTAATTTAAGTATTTAAACTTCTCGGGTGTAGTTATGGGTGTCTACATTTGCCCCTCTTTGGGGTGGTGTAAGTGACACCACTTCAAAGATAGTAGATGGAAGAAATTTTGAAGGGATAGAAGAAAAATTAGTAGGAGGGAGAGATGCCCCCTCGAGTGTCGATGGGGTGATGAAGGAAGATGATCGATGATCAAAAAGGTGAGAAATAGATAGAAGAATGGGAAGGGGCAGGATGCCCCGGTAAGACGAAAGATTAGGGGTGGGAGAAAAGTGATGCAGAAGAAATATGGAGTGGAGAGAAGAGATTAGCCTCTAGCCATTATTTATTAGAATAATTTTGATGTCATCATATTGCCACAAGAGCTACGTCATCGGTCCTTCGAAAAAAAAATAAGCACACGACAAAAGTAGAATGACATGAAAAGCCATACTACGAACAATTTTCCATTATTGAAAATACCAAATCCATGCAACATACAAAATGCAATATAATATGAGAAGGAAAAATCTCATTTAACGAGGAAAACAAGTACGAACGCACATATCAACCCAACAACAACGGTCAAGACAGGTTGTACAAATTTTTTTGTTATCAAGTGAAGAGATACACATGTTCATGATTGATGACAAGGGTTAAAAATGATACCCCAAGGAAGGATACATGCAAGGGGAAATGATCATGGACACGAGGTCCAAGTAGAAAGTGTTGTGCATAATGAAACAACATCGATAACAAGATGTGCCCTAGAGTGCAGGACGAAGCAAGCGAGATAGCTTTGTGAATTGTTGTGAATATGGCAATCATGTGAGTCGTATTAATCAGGAATATGTGAAATAAAATAGTAGGATATGGAGAGGATACCATGCGCAAGACACAAGTTTCAGCCGTAATAAGTTTGTTACCCATTTTTCTAGGTTTTTACTTTTTAGGATTTTGTGAAAAAATTGCCCTATTTTTAGATTTTTGCATGAGATATATATATATATATGGGCAAGTGCAGCAAGTTGGGGGATAAAAAGGGGGTCATAAGTGGACGTCATATTGCAAATAACAACATAATATCAACTTGTAGGGATTATTAGCAATACATACACTCAAAATTAGAAAAACTTATATTAATATGAATCATAGCATCCGGAATATAGTTTCTAAAATACTAATTTTTTAAAAAAATGGACAAGATTAACTATATTAAACACTCAAAATTCAATGACTTGGTTTTTTTTTTAAATGCATATAAAATTATAGTCCGTTTTCCCACGATTTGGATGACCAAAAATTTATATATATTTTTCTCCTTTGGTGAGAAGTTATATGCCACTGTCTATCTTGGGATGGATTTTATTTTATATATATATATATATATATATATATATATATATATATATATATATATATATATATATATACATATGGGCAAGTGCGTGAAGTTGGGGGATAAAAGGGGGTCATAAGTGGACGCGTCATATTGCAAATAACAACATAATATCAACTTGTAGGGACTATTCGCAATACATACACTCAAAATTAGAAAAAATTATATTAATATGAATCATAGCATCTGGAATATAGTTTCTAAAATATTAATTTTTTTTAAAAATGCACAAGATTAACTATATTAAACACTCAAAATTCAATGACTTGGTATTTTTTTTTAAATGCCTATAATATTATAGTCCGTTTTCCCACGATTTGGATGACCAAAAATTTATATATATTTTTCTCCTTTGGTGAGAAGTTATATGCCACCGTTATCTATCTTGGGATGGATTTTATTTTGTATTTTTTTGACTAATATTTTATTTTTTATGATTTTTTCCGTGAAAGTGGTATGAAAACATAAAGAAAACAGAGCACTTTCCATTTGCCCACCATAACTTCATCAAAAAATATTGAAATCAAATAATTTTTTTTTAACATGTATATAATTTCACCACGGTTGGGATGGTATAATTTTTATCACATTTTGATAAGTGAAACAAAATTTGCAGTCTTAAACCTAGACATAAACATTCACTGGAAAAAGTATCTTAAAGACCTGCTATTAGTAAAAAATTATAAAATGATATTTATCCTATTCTATTCACTTTAAAATCAGTATTTTTACAAAGCTAACAGTCTCCCCTACGTAATGGGATGATTTTTATGACATATTTTTTACTTTTCGGCATGGTTCAAGTCCGTGGAAGACTAAATTTGATGTTTTGTTGTTTTTAATGTAAAATTCAGGATTTGATGTCCACTTAATTGTCCCCCAACTTGGTGCACTCACCCATATATATATATATATATTGTTTTTGTTTTCTATTTTCTATTTTCTACAATGCGTGGACAGTAGAAGAAATAGGATGAAGGGCCTAGGTGCAACAAAAAGTGCCCTAGGTGGAAGAAAGAAGAAACAAGTGACAAATAATGTCCTTGTGCAGTGGAAAAATTAATAAAATAATTATTTTTGAAAAATAATTATTTACGAGAGTGTGAATAAGAAGAAAAATCACCTAGGAGCAATAAAATTGTCCTAGGGGAAGAAAGGGGTATTGGACAGCAAAAAATGCCCCAACATGGTGAAAAATAAGAGAAAAAAATTATTCAACGATGAACAGAGGAGAAAACGGCGATTGAAATGAGCCTCCAGGCATTCATGGCGATGAAAAACAAGTTGATATACCCCACCCGAGGGGGTAAATCAATGCGATCAATTCACTTTTACTGACCACTATTGAGATTTTACCATGAGGCCCTGACAGTGATGAGGATGATGATAGTGATCTTACGGATCGATTGAGGCGAGTAGACGTAGTCCGAGGGTACCAGCGACACGCCGACGATGGCGCCTTTGTGAGTATTTGAACCTTACCTGTCAAATTTTGTCATTAATGCCTAAAAATTAGTAATAAGTGTTAGGAAGTCACGTCAGCACACATGTTTGTAGGCGTAAGTGTCAAGTCGGGGGTGCGAGGCTTCTCTTTGCATATGCATGCACATGCAGGAACATACACCACACACCCACGTGTACGCACACATGCTACACATGTGCGTGCACATGCACACACCAAAAGGGGAGCACACACACCAAAGAGGGAGTGCACACACAAGTGGGGTGCATGTGCGCACTTGTAGAGACACGGCAATGGTAGGCTATGACCATACTTCTCGAGGTAGTGGGGCTAGGCCCCGTGTCTTGGATGCCATCCATCATTTTAGACCATGGTTTACTTACTGCACTAGCCAAGTGATGGCATAGTGAGAGTCAGTGTTTTAGACTGCCTACTAGGGAGATGACTGTGACCCTAGAGGATGTATGGCGATTCTCCACATGCCGATCATGGGTACTTTGATTGAGTACACCTCTGATATAGGGCAGATTAGAGTAGCTTGCAACGACCTTTTTGACAGAGATGACATACTGCATGATGGTATGACTATTGCATTGCATGAGTGTATCTCTGACCCGACACTGCATTGCATCGGGGCCCCTATACATCATGTCACTTATCAGTGGGTTTTTGCTCACTGATAAGATGGGGACATCTTTCCCGAGAGGGCTACTACCATTAGTACATGGCATTTTTAGTGGTGAGTGATATTGTTGGGGGTAGTGCATACTAGCGCACTTGTACTGGGATTTACATTTGATCACTTACCATGGTCAAGACGTGGGGCTAGCCTCATTACTACTGGGGGTCATGGGACCACATTGTTATCGGATGCCCTATGGGAACTTTGCATGTTCGAGACCCAGAGGAGCCATCTTACATGGTGTGGGTATCAGTAGGTGGTGATGTCTGAAGGCCACCTAGGAATCCTATATAGATACCGGTGAGAGTTCGATGAGCTGCCGAGAGATAGACATCATATGGAGACCCTATAGACACATTCAGTGGCCAGAGGATGCCATAGAGCTTAGTGTGTGCTCAGTAGAGAACTTTATCCTTGGCAGTCACAACTACATCATAGAGCTATACAGAGTTAACAGTGCCAAAGTGATAACTTGGCATAGTGCAGGTGGTTCCGTGGCCTCGACATATGGTATGCCCGTTGAGACTCCGAGAGGCATACTATGGGTCTAGGCATACCAAAGGCCCGATCCAGTGAGTTTCTTTCAAGTGGTACCAAAGGCATGGGACCCAACATGACAGTCGAGGACCCAGTACTATGGCAGATTATTAGACTTGGTATGCCACTATGTTACCCCAGTGTCTTACTATCTCTCGACGAGGCTTGAGCAAAGAGGCACTCGGCCGCCTTGAGAGATTTGGCATGGTGTGGAGTAGAGAGAGGGTACAGCAAGTCATGATCTAGAGGATCCATTTGATGGATTACCTCATGATAAATAGGGTGCCCCACAGGTACAGTGACCAAGGCCACAGGGTCAAGGATAGGTGCCTACATAGATTTCTAGAGCTAGAGTCCTAGAGCAGTGCCAATCATGTAGAGCACCATAGGGACCAGTCTTGGTGGCATAGCTAGTGGCACATACAACCACCTTGCAGTAGTAGTTATAATATGATCTAGCTGAGAGAGATTAGGCTAGAGCATAGAGAGACGAGGCTCGAGCCCTAAGTGTGACAGTGACAACTGAGTGAGATTAGGCTTGGGATCAGATTTTGAATTTTTTAAAAGAACGAGATCGGGCTTAGGGTAGAGTGTGTAGTGGGCTAGGATGAGTTTTCTTGAGCCTCAGTAGAGATAGTGTCCTACCGACACACAGAGGGTACAGCAGTGACTACCCGGACTCACAGAGATCTAGCCACAACATAGGGTAGGGCCTCCTATTACAGTCCTTATATTTTGAGGTAGAATTGGCTGAGCGGCTAGTGCCATCTTATAGCTAGTAGTCAAGTAGGGGCACTAGATCTGAGAGGCCTCAAGCCTCAGTGGAGCAGCCACGTCCCAGGAGAGCCACCGATGCTCATGCCATGCTACCACCATGAGACAAGTTGGCGACTCCTTCAGAGGGCTTGAGTCAGCCCTGATGTTTTATATTTCCACATATACCTCTTGATGAAGGCTATGAGTAGATTGTGCTCTATGTATATTTTGTATTTGTATAGCAAGTTTTTACATGCCTCTAATGAAGGCTTTTATATTCAGTGATTCGATGTATCATTTTATTGTACGCCTCAGATGAAGGCATTTTTGATGTACTGTCGTGATGTATATCCATTTTTGATACAGATATACCACACATGTATTATATGGACATTTTGACATGACATATGTGTATATGAGATGGACATTTGTTTATTATTTCTCATGGATAGATAGTTGTGTTTATGATGTTAGATGATTTGATTTGACATGTATATGTATCAATGATCTTGTTGATGTATCACATGTGTTTTGATTTCTAGATGATTGATCTTGTAGAATATATCAAATGTGTTTGCTTATGTGATGTGCCATACTTAGTGGACAGGATGATATGATGATAAGGGTGCGGGGGGGATAGATTTTGATATTTTTGATCCCTCTTGCCCCCATTTGATGATATGATATGTGATGATTAGCTTAGCATTCATGTATGATGTATACTTATCTTTTTCTTGATATATGATGTATAGATGATGTTATATGTGATGATAATGATGGTAATGTGATGATGATGATGGTAATGTGATGATGTGATAACAAAACAATGCACATGCAATAAACACAATCAAATGCTAACAAAGAACACAATGAATTAACATAATAATGCACCATGATTCACTAGCATGCAAAAACATACCTCAATATGCACAAGTAAGAATAAATCTAATCTAAGCAAGAAAAGATGAATCCTAACAAAGTATGCCCAAGCAACAAACAACACAAATGCACAAACATGAAGCAACTATACAAGCAAACAAGAAAAGTAAGAAACAAGACAATGCAAGTAAACGTAAGTAAATGTTTTTGTAAGATTTTTTTCTATTGTTTTTGTGTTTTTCAAAACAATTTTCTATTGTTTAGGTTTTTTGAAACAATTTTATATTATTTTTGCATTATGTGGGACAATTTTCTATTGTTTTTGCATCATTTTCTAATAGTTTTCCAGAGTTATGCACAGGTAACCAAGAAAGCATGGATGCCCCCAACGTTAGATGGGGAATATACAAGGGTAGAGGCCATGCGCTTATGAACAAGAAGGTGAAATCGTTGAATTATCCCCAGCATAAGATGGGGAATAGAAAAATACTATACCCCTCACATATGAATAAAAGAAGACAAATCTGGATCAAGGCTTGATAGGATTGGGCTCACAAAGACCTCGAAGGCAGAACTAGTGCTAGGCTAAGTAAAAGTACCCTCCAGATGCAAGATGCTTGTGAACAACAAATCCTCCCAAGGACTCCTGTCCAAAGCACCACAATTATGTGGTTTTCACTTGTGGATGACCTGTTTTCTCTTTTTTTTTCTCTTTTTGATTTTTTTGTATTTTTGATCATTTTACCATGTTTTTATTTTTATTTTCTTTTCTTTTCTGATTATGC
Source organism: Taxus wallichiana var. yunnanensis (assembly GCA_018340775.1). NCBI lineage: Eukaryota > Viridiplantae > Streptophyta > Pinopsida > Cupressales > Taxaceae > Taxus > Taxus wallichiana. The sequence goes on from CM031234.1 coordinate 503,426,949, forward strand.
ATCATGCTTAAGCATATAACCGCTTAAGGTGCATGGCATTCATGGGCTCATGGATTTCATCACCATTGGGATGAGCAAGTTTGTATGCCCCTGTGCCATACTTGGCTACTATAACATAAGGTCCTAACCAATGTGGTTCAAACTTTCCTTTCTTTTCTCGTTCTACCCTCGTATTGAACTGATTCTCCTTCATGACCAAATCACCAACCTCAAATTGACGAGGTATGATTCTCTTGTTGTAGTTTCTGGAGACTCTATTCTGATACACTTTGAGGTGATTAAGAGCGTGAATGCGCTTCTCATCTAGGAGCTCTAATTCAGCCAGTCTAGCCACCCGGTAATCTTCATCTTTATCTAGATAGTCCCTAAGAGAGATTCTTAGGGAAGGAAGTTCAATTTATAATGGGATGATAGATTCTGTCCCAAATACTAGAGAATATGGTGTCACACCCGTAGGAGTGCGAATGGAGGTTTTGTAAGCCCAAAGAGTCACGGGTGGATTTGTAAGTGCCAATTATGACCTGTTTTACTGACCATCTTTTCCATTATTCTCACCAAAGTCTTGTTTGTGGCTTCAACTTGTCCATTACCTTGGGGATAATATGGTGTAGACCATTTTAACCTGATTTGGAACCGCTAACAAATACCTTTCACCATTTTATTCTTGAATGAATTTCCATTATCCGTGATAATGGTTGTAGGAATGTCATATCAACAAATGATATGATTCATGATAAATTTCAAAATCTGAGCTCCTATTACATAGGTTAAAGGAATGGCCTCCACCCACTTTGTAAAGTATTCAGTAGCCGTGATGATGTGGGTATGACCATCAGATGAGGTAGGGGTAAGCTTCCCTATCAATTCAAGTCCCCATTTAGAAAATGGCCATGGGGTAGTGATAGGTTGCAATGGTTGCAATGGAGCATGGATGAAGTTTCCATACTTCTAGAAAAGTACACACTTCTTGACATAATTACAACAATGGTTTCCATGGTAGGCCAATAGTAGCCTACTCTTAACAATTTCTTGGCCAAAACCATTCCATTTGTATGTGCTCCACACACCCCTTCATGTACTTATTTGATCGCTTGGATCGACTCCGTCATATCGAGACAACGTAACAAATTCCCATCGTAGCCACGACGATAAAGTGTACCTCCTAAAAGGGTGTAATGGGCTATTTGGTGAATTAGGATTTATTTCTCGAATGGGAGATATTGGGAGGGGACGTGTTGTCCTTGAGATAAGTAAAGATGGGATCATACCATGGGGAATCAGGACCAAAAACATCACAAACTGGACAAGACTCTGGAATGTCATACGCGGGCTGGCAAAAATTTTCCACAAAGAACGACATGTCATTATTCCCTGGTGGAATACGAAGCATAGAACCCACTATCGCCATAACATCTACTAATCTATTCTGTGCTTGTGGAATTTTTTCAAATGTGATGCACATGAAGTACTCCTTTAGAGTTTCTACCAGCTTTTTGTAAGGTATGAGATTTTCATCCTTAACCTTGTATTCATCATTAACTTGCTTGATAATTAACTGAGAATCACCCACAACCTTGACATGGTGGATGTCCCATTTGATAACGAGCTTCATCCCTACGATAAGTGCCTCATACTCTGTGATATTATTTGTGCAAGGAAAACCCAGGCAAAAATCATGTGGTATAGGGTCACCAGAAGGAGTAATGAGGACCACCCCTGCACCTAAACCGTGAAAAGTAAAGGACCCATCAAAATGTATCTGCCACATGACAGATTCTTCAATGTATAATAATGAGGCATCTGGAAGATCCAGATTCAAAGGTTTAGTGCCTTACAAAGGTGCTTCCGCTAATTGGTCAGTGAGTACTTTCCATTTAACCGACTTCTTGTGTACAAATTCTATATCAAACTCACTTAGTAGAATGATCCAATTAGCCATTCTACCCATGAGGGCAGGTTTAGATAGCAAGTACTTGAGTGGGTCAACTTTGGATATCATCTTGGTTTTGGTATTCAATAGATAATGGAAATTTTTTTGAAAAGTAAAAACAACAACCAAGCAAGATTTTTCAATTTGGGGATAGTTGAGCTCATAAGCAATGAGAGTGTGACTGAGATAATACACCACTTTTTCTTTGTGACCAAGGTCATATTAGGAAAGCAGTGCACTAATAGCAAATTGTGTAGTAGAGATATAAAGCAAGAGAAGTTCACCAGGAGTTGGAGGCATGAGGACAAGTGGATTGGCCAAGTATTGTTTAAGCAAAGCAAAGGCTTGTTGTTGCTCTGGTCCCCAGATGAAGGTGACATCCTTCTTAAGCAGGTGGGTGAACGAATGGCACTTATCTACAAGCTGGGAGATGAAGTGGAAAATAGCTTGTATTTTCCTCGCAAGCTATGTAGTTGCTTAATATTCTTAGGTGGAGGCATTTCAATAATAAAAGACACTTTAACAAGGTCTACCTCAATTCCTCTTCTTAATACAATGAATCCTAATAGTTTTCCCGATAGCACATTGAATACACACACTCTTCAGATTTAGTAAGACCTTGTAATCCCATGGGTGCTCAAAGATACGTCGCAAAATGACAGGGTGATCTTCTCTTGTCTTATACTTTCCAAGGATGTCATCCACATAGTCTTCCATGATATCATGGATCATATCATGAAAAATTACCATCATTATACACTCGATAATTAACTCCTACATTTTTAGACCAAATGGCATCACTTGATAACGAAAGGTACCCCAAAGAGTCGTGAAAGCCATTTTGTGCTAATCTTCTTCAACTATCTTGATGTGGTTGTATCCAAAATCCATCCATGAGAAGTAGCATCTCGTATCCTGCTGTTGAATCCACAATCATATCAATATTTGGCAGTGGAAAATCATCCTTAGGGAAATCTTTATTAATGTATCTAAAATCCATGCAAATTTTGATACTAATAGGCTTTTTCTAGATAGGGACGATGTTGATATCCATTCGAGTAATCAATAGGCTGAATGAGTCCTATCACAAGCAATCTTTCTAATTCTTCTTTAAACAGTAGGGCTACCCTTGGGTGCAGCTTTCTGAGCTTCTTCTTAATAGGATTAGTGTATGTATGCACAACCAGGTTGTGCATGACCAAAGTTGGATCTAAGCCTAGCATGTCTTTGTAGGACCATGCAAACACATCTATAAACTCTTGTAGCAACATGACGAACGTTTTCTGTTCTCTAGCCAAGAGTGAAGCTCCCAATTTTACTATCTTTGGGTCCTCTTCTATACCAATATTCACATCAATAGTCTCTTCAACTAGTAATTTTGACAAGTCCTCCATATACGTAGGATTGGGAGGAAGGTTGAGATCTTCATCCAAGGATGTCTCCATGAGATTTTCATCCTTGGCGTGGTCACTTTTATTGTCCCTTGATTTTTGCACCTATTTTTTGGCTAGTGCCTCAAAGAGGTTTTCACTATGTGACTTGAGCTTTGATTTTTTCGAGGCTTTATGTTGGAAATTTTGCTCTCACTTTTTCTTAATTTTTTCCGCCACGGTGAGCCTCCTCGCCAAGTAAGCGCAGTATCCAAGTCAATATAGAAGCCCTTTTTGTGGTCTCCAATGGGAATTGTATCCCTTATTCCCATGAAATTTGTGATGGCTTCATCATTCTCAAATAGATCTAGTGACATGTGATGTTGTTGGTCCCATTCAAAAAGGGAGGGTAAATAAGGTTAAGGGTTGGTTCCATACGGGTTATGGTTAGGACAACGTTGTTCATGAATAGGTTTGTGGAGGTAAGATCCTCATATTGGCTACAATGGGAATCTATATCATTGTCTAGATAGTCAGAGATATCCTCACGTTCAGAACAAGTAGCATCTTGATCATTGGGGTGTGCTCCATAAGGGTGAATTCTAATGTTGTATCTTTCTATTTTAAAATGCGGAAGAGGCACTTGCTTCTCTTTGTCCTTGTTCGTTTCTTCCACATCCTAGGCCCTTGTAGCCCATGGAGTACATCATTTTGCTGGATTTATCATATTCAAGGGTTTGATAATAGGTTGGCTGAGTATCCTCTGGGACCCAAGTTGTAGGTGGATCTAACAATTTTTCTTCAGCCAACAAGCCTCCAGGTAAGAATGACCCAATAGTGTGTTCATTTCTAGGTCTTTTGAAGCAATAGTTGGGTCAACCTCTAGTCTTGGGTGATAATGAGAGGTTTGAAACCAAGAGGGCTTGTTGTACATTATATTCTCCATAGCCATATTCAAGGATTTTCATCTCCCATGAATCAAAAGGAGAGGTTGATGTAGATGCACCATGGGTGCAAGAACTGAGAGAATTTGAATCTATTTGTGATTCTATGGCTTCATATTGGAGAGGGACAACTATATCGATAGAGGGACACACATATGTACCCTTACATGTAAAACTATTGAGAGCTCTGCAGTGAGTAAAGGGCTTTGAATCTCCTTGTATTGTAATGGTGTGTCCCTCATGCTTCAATTTAATGCACTGATGGAATGTTGATGGCACAGCCTACATGGCATGAATCCATGGTCGGCCTAGAAGCATATTATATGGAAGTTCCAATTCCAAGACATGAAACTTTCTTTGATGAAAAGTGGGACCCACCTCGATGGGAAACGTGATTGTGCTCACTGATTCCCTTTCCGTATTGTCGTAAGTGGTGATAGTGATGATATTTGACTCAAGATCTACCTCAGTATGTCCCAACTGTTTAACCAACTTTAGCATGTATATGTTCAACCCTGATCCATTGTCCACAAGCACTTGTTTGATCTTCCTACGGGTAACAACTACCTCAATATACAAAGGAAGATTATGTGTTGGATTTTCAGTAGGGATCTCCCTATGGTTAAAGGCAATATGTTCATTTGGTATGATGTTTGCTACTACGGCTTGAGATGTGTAGGATCTACCTCTAATGGCACTCCCGACCCCTGAAGAGTTTGGTATAGAATTTATTTGTGTACATTAGATATCTTAAGAAGATCTAAGATCAAAATATTAGTAGACATCTTCTCAAGTTGCTCTAAGAGGTTGTATTTACCAGTTTGTGGGGTTGATGGAGAAGATTCTGGAATCACAAGGTGGGCACACCTTGTTACCATGGCGCAATCCTTTCCCTTGATTCGGATGGTATTGACATGGTCATTAGGAGAGCGAATACATCCAATAAGTGAATCATAATGATTGTTGTATATTTTAGTGTATAAGTAATTCATTGCTTTATAACCTTGGGATGACTCTCCCTGATCCGGCTTTGACTTTTCTAATTTATCATGTTTAGGGAATGGCTCTTTATATATCCCCATTTTTCGTTGGGTGTCTGGTTTTCCCAGGGTTGTCCACCTCTATCTCCCCATTGTTGATGAGGTCTTGGATATAATGATGAAGTTGTAGACATTTTTTTGTCTTATGTCCCTTGACATGATGCATTTCACAATATTCATGTTCCTTGTACCATGAAGGTTTTGGAGCATTGTCATCAAATGGTTGTGTTGTAGGATATGTCATCATGTGAGCCGCATCTAACTATTTTAATATAACTGAAAAATTTTCATTAAGAGGGGTGAACATTCTTTGTTTTGGTGGTGGCTGAATTGGTCCTTTGGTCAGTTTAAAAGGTTAACCGGTTTGGACCATTTGTACACGTTTGGAATCAATGATCATGTCTCCTACCATGTTTTGTTTGTTAAAAACCTTTGGCTTCTCTGTGGGTTTAACATTTTGATTATCTCTAGATTGGGACTTGAGAGTTCTTTTGGAAATGAGAGCTTTCTCTATCTGAACCCCTTTTCAATGACCTCCTCAAAATTGTGAACATAATGCATTTGGAAGTGGAAGGATATGTTCGGATTTAGGTTGGGTACAAAAATACTTACCAGCTTTTTTTCAGGGAAAGCGCAAGGGAAGCAACTATCTATCCATCTCAACCATTGTAAGAAGTTGGAAAAAGTATCATTAGGGTGTTGTTTGGTGCCACATAAATCTACCATGGTGACATCACTCTCTATATTGTATGAGAAGTGATGCACAAACCTTTCTACCAATTTTGGCCAAGTGAAAATTGATCCCAAGGTAAACGTGTAAACCACTCCAAGGCTTGACCTCCTAGACTCTTGGGAAAAATTCTTATGAGATAATTGTCACTATAGGACACCTCTTGACATGCCATATAGAAATATTTGACATGATCTCATGGATCTCCCTTCCCTTTATATTTGTTAAATTTTGGCATGTCAAATTTCTTAGGAAAAGGTTGAAGGGTCATAGTCTTGTCAAAAGGATAGGGACATAATTCTTCATATTGATACTTTCTAATGCTCCCTATATTGCTCTCTTGAAGGCTTGCGAGTGTTGCTTTCATAGATTGTACCTCTTGTGTGAGCAATTTTTCTCTAGTGGGAGAAGTGGGATATATACTCAATGATACCCCGTATCGTCTCTATGGAGTTCACTTATCTTAACCTTAGGCCTTGAATTTTGAATGTTTTTTCTTACTTCCTTTTGTATATGAGAGGTTAGCAAAGCTAATTTTTAGCTTAGGTTACTAATCTATTGTTGAATGGTGGTTTCTTCTTCTAAGGGTTCCTCTTCTTCCTTATATTGTGGAGGTTCTTCACCATTCTCATGTCCCATCGTGTTTTTACGTGGTACTTTGATAAAGGGTATTCTATGTCCCACTATCTTATTATTTCCTATGTTGGAGGTAGAAGCATGTCCATGTGTCAAAATATCCTCCATGTTGATAAGGGGTCATTCTTCCTCATTAGCGTTATTTGCAAGTGGGATTGTTTCATTTTCAGTGGGCATTTTGGCCCCTAATTCTACGACCTGTGCTAGCACTCTATCCTTATTTCTGAAAAGAAACTCATCTAATAAAGTAGGGTCAAAGTCAAATTCTACGTGTGGGGATTCCAATTCATCACCACTATGATCGACCATATCTTCTATCTCTTTTTCACATAAAAACAGAGGCCCTAGATCATGTCCAATGAAAGGGTTTAACCCTTGTCTGTTTGAGGCTTCCCAAGCTTGCACTTTGTTATTCCTCATATGTTTGTTTCTTGAGTCCTAATCATGTTTTGGGAGCCATGATTTGTGATAGTTTCACTAAGGTAAGTTGTAAATGTGTTCAAAACTTTGTGACCACACCTAAGTGAAATGCAAGATGAATTGCCAAGAATATGAATGAATAACAATGTGAGAATACCAATGTGATAGAGTGATAAATCACCAATGACACAAATTTTTGGTATCTAAGCCTATCAAATGAAGTACTTCCTAGACTATGTCTCAAAAAGTAGTTAATGTCGTAAGATAATTAACAAGATGTTCTTACTTATGCCAAGTTCAAGAGAATGAACAAGACGTAAGTAAATACAAAAATTTAATGTGACCTCCCAACAAGATATACTAGAAGCGAGCTCAAATTCGATTAAGACCTATATCCCAAAAAGTGCTAGTTATAATTTGTGAGTGACACAACAATATCACCAAGATATGTTAACCAAAATTTGCGAGAAAGTAAGGTATTGATATCAAGATGCTATTGATATAACACGCACAAGTGGTAACACATAGCACTCTTCAAAATCAAGGTAATAATAGAATCAAACTAAAATCTCAAAGTATAGCTAGGAATAGTTAAAATGTGTGCAGTATAACCTTACAATATAGATATTTAGGTCGATTTTACAAGAAACAAGATGTAAATACCAAAATTGTAGTGATACGATACAAACAAGGTAACCTTTCTAAGGAAGTCCAAGATGATGAAGCATGCCTAACTACAATGACGATCTTGACGTGGTATCAAGATCAAAAAGGCCACCAATGATATGAATATGCCTTCGCACACTTTAGATGTTTAACTTACCCAGCCACAAACATGGATAGGCATAAATGGACAAAAAGTGGCAAAAACAATTGATTGGTAACATAGAGGTAGTCACCCTTCTTTTGATCAACAAAGTGTCAAAATAATGTGAAGGAAGTAGATCAAAAATGAGGATGAAAAATGTTGGATTCACTTTGGCAGAGTTTCACCTCGTGTTAAGGAAAGTGAAAAACTAAGCTAAAGTAATGCGTCACATATTTCGTGATGAAAAGATGGCTCACAACTCAACACTATTTTAGAATGGTCAAAGTGGGATCCTAGCCAAAGAGTATATTCCTAGGTGGTTCTCTCACCCTAGGTGTCACAAAGTTGTCTTGAGTGAATGCAATTTACCCAAAAAGTCACACTGACTAGTTTAGGAGTATCTCATCTTTACTTTACCCCTTCAAAATGATGGGCAACTAGTGCATTTATGTGTACTATCATTGGGGTTGTCATACATGGACAACCAAGAACGCTATCTCATAAAGGAATCACTAGTCAAGTAGGTAGCGTGAGCACTTCCTATTTCATCAACAAGGTTCCCTCTTGCATGGACTACTTTGGGGTTCCTAGAACCACCCCCATTGTTGTATCTTAAGGCATTATGCCAAAGGGGTTATGTTCTAGTTGAGTAGAGAGGGACATACCCTTTTCCAAAACTTGCAATACAGTGTTTTGAATATGTTGTTCTTTTTATCTTGTTTAATTAGGTGTGGTTTTCTTGAACACCTTTTGGCAACCTGTATAACAACTATATTAGTAGTTTTTGACTTCATTTTTATTCCTCCTTTCTTTGACAAGCGTGGTGTTTTGGTCCTGTATGACGATTTTAGTAGTTTTCCATCAAAAGAGTAAACATCATTTCTGATTCTCTAGATCATCCAAGGATGCAAGAGAAGAGCATACGTGATGTTTCCAAAATCCAAAAAGATATCAAATGGAAAAACACTTTAATTCAAACACACCAAGTTAACCAATTCCAATTCAAATATTCCTAACAACCTCAAAGCATCAAAAGGACCTAAGAATCATTTCTGATTCCCAAGATTGCCCCAAGGGATGTGAGGGAAGAGCATACATGATCTTATTCCTATAAGTAAACATGCAAAGTTTATCTAATCAAGTAAAAGCATGTAAAAACACCCTGCAAAGACGAGTATTTAATTAGATAAAACCTGCAAGAATGTTAGCACCTCAACACATTAACCTCAAGAAAACAAAAAGACACCTACGCCCCTATTTTGGCATCTCGTACGTGGGTTAGGGCATATATGTCACTCTGTGTGTTTCGGCTTTTCATGTACTGTGCACTGAGAAGTATCTGTACCACCAAAAGAACGTATGCGCTACTCTGTGTGTTTCTAGATTTTCATGTACCTACACCACCCAAGAGGTGTGTGTGCCACTAGAAGGATGTATGCGCTACCTTCAATAAAAATAGGCTTAGTTTCACACAAAGCGCTTGCGCTACCAAAAAGTGTGTGTGCCACCGAAAAGCATGTGCGCTACTAGAAAATTTTGTGTGCCACCACTTTGTAAAACAGTCTCAAATTCTGACAAAACACTTGTGCCACCCGAAATGTGCCTATGCCACCAAAACAGTGTGTACAATTAGGTTAGGGTGTATGCGCTGATTTGATAGGTTTTGAGTTACAGTGAAGGTATAGTACGAAAAGGTGTCTGCGCCCATGTTAGTACATATGCACACTGGTTAGGGTATGTGCGTTGGAGTTAGTGCCCCTATGCCAAGGTCAATAGATAGAGATTCAGGTTCTGACAATGTGCCTGCGCACCACCCGAGAGGTGCCTGTGCCACCAAAAATGTGCTTGCACTCCTGTTAGTGCGCCTGCGCCACTCTTGCAACCAAAACATGAAAAAAATACAAGAAAGCTCACAATACTTCAAATTTTGGCAAGTTAGTTTTAAAATGGCAACAACCCATTAAAATGATGGCTATGAACAAGAACTTACACATATAAAATTAGTAAAAATTCTAAGAAAATGGACATTAATTACTACATGTGCATATCAAAAGTTAGCCAAAACAATGAAATTTAAACTAAAATGCCAAGGGACTAGGTCCCACCGGGCATGCCAAATGTGTGCATGTATACTTTGCTTAAGCTAAATTAGATGAAATAAGAACTACCACCTAAATAGTTCTATAACCTAGCTAAGACAAATCCTAAGCACCATCAAGATAAAGAGCTAAACAAGATCTATACTAAACATCGTAACTTTGAAACATAAGATCAAAACTAGCATGCTATTCAAAATCTCTACTCTCCTAGATTACAAAAAAATGAATGGACCTATGTAGCTCCAATGGCAATCAAAATTGCTTGTTTGATCCTTAAAGAATGCAAGAATAAGAGGCTTAGCTCTTCAAATGGTGAACTCTCAAGAAAACAAAGGAAAGATTTTAGTCTATTTTGTTATATGCTTTTCTTTTGTCTTCTCAAGAAGTTTAGGTGTAGGTATAAAGGTAGAAGGAGGGCTCCTTATATAGCCCAATGGATAAAGGAAACACTTCATCCCTTTGCATGTGGGATAAAAGGTAAAACAAGATTAGGAATGGATAAGGTTGCTTTATAAAAGGTAACCTTACTTTAGAAGGGTTTAATTTATACTTAGCAAGTCATGGGAGTTGGGGGTGTTTTAATTAATCAAAGGTGATTAATTAATAGGTAGATGTAAGCTTATAGAAGCTAATTAGAGGAATATTAGTACGATTTAGGCTATTAGAAGGGGATTAAATCAATTAAATATTGATTTATTGGTTAAATGAAAGGGAAAGCTAATTAATTAATAATAATTAATTAGTCTAGATAGAAGGGGTGATTAATTAATGGAAGGTCGTTAATTAGGGTGTTTGTTGGATAGGTGACTTAACTAATTAGCGTATTGTAATTAATTAACGATGATAAGAGAGAAGATGAGCGCTTTTGACGATATGTCGTCAATTTGCTAGAAGACAGATAATTAGTGTAATTTAAGTATTTAAACTGCTCGGGCATAATTATGGGTGTCTACAAGTTGTTGATTAATAATTTAACATATGGCTTAGCTCAATGGAATCATTATACTACTCAACATATTTGAATTACTTTCCATGTACACCTATCTTACGAGGATATGCTATGCAAATATCACATGGAATTTGGTGAGGGAACTCCTTTTGGCATGGAAAATTTTAATATTGAGATTTGAAATACCCCAACTATTTTTTTCTTGTCTAATTTATGTTTTGGAAGGGCTATGAAACTAAGATGATGGTTCTAAATGTGCATATTGAAGTCTTTATTTATTTTTACTTTACATTAGAAGATTTTAATGTTAAATTTTTACATCTATTAATTATCGGACCATTAATAGATAAAAAGAGCAGATTTATAGGACATCAAAAGTTATGAGCTAACAAAAATTATTCAAGAAGCACTTAGGAGATGCAAGAGGTCCAAAAACAAGAGGAAAAAATCAAATTTCTTTCCAACAAATAAGTGGTTTGATGAGGAATGCAAAGCTACAAGGAAAGCTCTTAAGGTTTCAAAGAAAGAGAAAACAAACATAAAGGTGTACAGGAATATTATTAAGAGAAAGAAAGATGAGTTCATGAGAAATAGGAGAGAACTCATTTATCTAGGGAAAAATACGCCAAAATTATTTTGGAGAGAACTTCAGCAAAGAAAGAAACAAACAATAAATAACATTACAATGACTCAATGGCTAGAATATGAAAAACAATTATATGAACAAGAACAAGAGGTTAAGGCCCCACCTCTAGTACACACAACAACAAATTTATTCACATTACAAGAGGTTAAAATAGGTATCAAAATCTAGGTGCAGGTAAGGCCAATGATTTAGATGAGTTACAGAAAGAGTACCTAAAATGGGGCTCAAATACCCTTGCTCCTCACATTTTGAATATATTCAACAACATCATTTAGTGTGGTTTCCAAATGATTGGACTACTAGTATGGCGGTGCCTATTTTTAAGAGTGGAGATGTTAACAAACCATCCAATTATAGGACCATCATGATTAATCCCTTATTTGCAAAGTTAGTTAGTAGCATGGTTGAACAAAAAATCAACAATTGGGCATAAGAAAATGAGAAGAGAGGAAAAGGACAAGCTAGTTTCAGACCTAAACACTTTATTTTAGATCATGGTATTACTTTAAGACATACTATTCAAAAAACTTCTGGAGGAAAAGAAACAAGTCTTTTGTTTTTTGTTGATTTCAGGAAGACTTTTAACATTGTCCATAAGGATAAGTTATGGTGAAAAATGCAAGAGATTGGTATACCACTGCAACTTAGAGCAGCAATTTATAGACTCTATGAAAAGATGCGTATTAAAATTAGAACTCAAACATGCATTTCGAGAGATTTAGGAGCAACATTGGTGTTAAGTAGGGATGTTCATTATCACCCACACTCTTTGGTTTATATATAGACCAACTTGAAGAATTATTAAATATGGAGGGTGGCGATGGTATGCAGTTGGGTGAGTATGGTATAAGGAGTATTCTATATGATGATGACCTTATATTGATTGCTACATCTACTCAAGGATTGCAAAAAAAAATTCACACTTGATTTTTTTGCAAAAAGTGGGTATGTAAGTTTATATCAACAAGACCAAGATTATAATCTTTAGCAATAGAAGGAAAATAAATGAACAATAAATCTCCTATGATGGTAGTATTCTAGAAGAGGTAACTATCTAGAAATACTTGGGTATTGACTTCAACAACAAACTTACTTGGGAGACTTGCAAAAAAAGAGAATAGTATGAGGGTGGAGAGCTCTATATGCTTTACAAAATAAATGTAGAGAAGTAGAGTTACGGGATTGGAAAACTACTTAGACCATTTTTGAATTTTTAGTTACCCCAATTGTACTTTATGGGTGTGAAATACGACCATAAACATACCAAGATCAAAATGGAAATGAATTGAGAGTATTCAAAAGCATATAATCACAAGAAAGTTCAAGATGAAAATTTATGTCCCTTATGAGATTGTTTTAGCTGAAATAGGTGCAGCCCAATCAAATCCATTGCTATGATTCAATTTCTAAGATACGATGGATTTCTATCATTAGTATAGTCATATTCGCATGTTGGCATTTACTAAACATTTATTGGAGAATCTTTAATTGTGTATCTATCACAAGAGTGAAATTCTCCTTAGTCCTCTATTTTGCATTCCTATTTGTTATTCACATTTGTTACTATTTTTAATATATACACAAATTTCTACATTTCGTCTCTGTTAAGATCTAAGTTCATCATTGTTAAGAGAGTGGAGTGTGATTTCCATGTTTTCATTCGAATTCTAAATCAGCCTTGATCTATTTTGATTGAGTAGATTCTTGGCTTTGCATCTTCCATGAAGGTCACATATAGTTTAAAATCAAGATAGACTGGAATATTTATCTAATGTTCTATCAAACCATTTTCTACATGTTATTGTCCAAGTCCTCATCTATATTTTGCGTGTTTTTTTGGAGTGAAGTGTAGGACAAAGTGGCTAATCAATAATTTAACATATGACTTAGCTCAATGGAATCATTATATTACTCAAAGATGTTTGAATTAATTTCCATCTACACCTATCTTATGAGGATATGTTATGCAAATATCATGTGGAATTTGGCGAGGAACTCCTTTTCGCACAAAATATTTGAATGTTGAGATTTACAATACACGTGGCCCTAATTTTTTTCCTTGTCTAATTTATGTTTTGTAAGGGCTATGAAACCAAGATGATGGTTATAAATGTGCATGTTGAAGTCTTTTTTTCCTTTTACTCTGCAATAGTTAGAAGATTTTAATGTTAATGTTTTACATCTATTAATTATCAAAACATTAATAGATAAAAAGAATAGATTTACAAGATATCAAAAGTTATGAGATAACAAAAATTATTCAAGAAGTATTTGGGATATGCAAGGGGTCAAAAATCAGAGGAAAAATCAAATTTCTTTCCAAAAATAAGTGGTTTGATGAGGAATGCAAATCTACAAGGAAATATCTTAAGGTTTTAGAGAAAGAGAAAACAAACATAAAGGTGTACATGCAGATTATTAAGAGAAATAAAGATGAGTTCATGAGAAATAGGAGAGAAGAGATTATTTATCTACAAAAAAATAAGCCAAATTATTCTAGAGAGAACTTCATAAAAGAAAGAAGCAAATAGTAAATAGTTTTACAACGAATAAATGTCTAGAATATGCAAAATAATTATATGAACAAGAACAATAGGTTAAGGCCCCACTTCTAGTACACACAACAAAAAAATTATTTACATTCCAGGAGGTTAAAATAAGTATCAAAAACTAGGTACATGTAAGACCATGGATTTAGATGAGTTACAAGCATAATACCTAAAATGGGGCTTAGATACATGTTATCACCAAATCATATTACCCTCTATTTTCTTAGCATGTGAGTGTGTTAAGGCAAGCAAGTGTGACTGGGTAACATGGGTACTATCTCCAAGTGTGGGACTTGCTACTTGAGATAGACCTCCAAAGAAGGTTGGTTCCTCTTCCTAATCTAGTGCAAGCTAACTCTAATGAAAGAAAACTATTGGCTATCTCTATCCTACCATTTCCAAGGGACCAGGGAGAGAGAAATAACATGAAATTAAAGAAAATCTATACTACAAAGGTGATGCACCAAAATAAGGGTGTGATAATAACTCTCTAATGTGTGAAAATAGAAGCAAAATGCATATTAGAAAGGGTGATGACAGTTCTCCACAATCTAATAGAAACATTCACAACATCATTTCCATAGAAACACAACTTTAATGAACCTTACAAGAGCATAAAAAGACACAAAAATACCTGCAAATGGAATGAAGAGACAAGGAGAGAAATAAACACAAACAAGGGAAGAAGTCATCCACAAATGTGTATCTACTACTTCATTGATATTCAAAACTCATTATATTACAAGATAAAGGCATGGATCAACATGCAAGAAGTCAGTATGAAGGCATGTAACACATTGGTTTCATAAAAAAAAAATGGTAGAGTTTTGATAACAGAATTATCCCCCTTTTGCAATGAGAGAACTTTCTCCATTTATAGAAAATGAAGGAGATGAGAGAGAACCAAGCAAACTCAGATTTTCCTTTGTATCAATTAAAAACTACCCAAAGTGGGTGGAAATCATGATTTATGACCCAAAAATCCTCCCCATACTACCCCATAGCTTGCAGCAGTGGAGAAATGTATATCCATGCCCATTAATTACACCATCAACCACCATCTAAAACCAATTTGAACTACGCTCATTTTCTTCAAATTTACCCCTAAAACTCCATCAATTTCTTGATTTTTTTGTGAATGTCTTGATTCACAATTCCAATGAGACCAATTTTGTGAAAATATGTTGAGAAATGCTCAAGATATGAGCTTTTGAGTACATGTGGCTATTTTGGTGTTACCAGGATTGTTTGCATTACACGGACTGGGAAATTAATTCCTTTGTTGGAACTCATCATTTTAAATATTTTCCTCCTCTTAAAGTTTTGCATATGATTTTATGATCTAGGAAATTTAAAATTTTTTGGGACTCATTCGATGTCACCACTTGCATTTGAATTAGGAGGGGTAAGTTGAATGTTTTAATACCTTTTCTAGCTTAGCCAAGATGGCTCTTTCTTTACACTACCGAATACCTTATCCCTCTAGCTTTACCCAAATCCTACTTGCTTTGCATTAGTGTGGGCCCTACCTCTAATGTCACAATGATCCCTTACACGAGCACCAAGTCATCCCTTTCTCTTGTATCTATGTTTTGCTCAATGTTAGCTCAATCTCCTTATTACATCCACCAACCCACCATCCCATGCATTGGGCTTCGTTTGTGAATACGATCAACCCATGTGGATAACCTCACTTTGCATTGTTGCATCTCATATTTTTGGTCCCATGGAGAGATTTATCTTGGCATGACACATGCCATTTAGTGTTCTCAACCCGCCTCAAGCCCGCAAAGGGTTCCTTTCCCACATTGACTCCATGGATGGGTCGTTGACTCGGGAAAAATCCTCAAAAGAATTTACCCTTTGATGAACATGTTGAGATTTTAGGCCTGTGGTAAATATCCATCTTATTGGTCATATGTCCACATAAGCTATGTTGGGCTTGCTCACCCACATTAGCCACATACACTCCTCCCACCGAGCTTCAAACTTTGACTCGCCAAGGAACCATCCTAACTCATGGGCTCGCCGAGTTGGCTTGGGTGAGCCAACCTAAACTTCTTCATCCTTCTTTCCAATTCCTTTGGTGTCTGCATGTTGATCTTAGCCATGGCCATCCTTGTAGAACTCGCCATTCATTGTATGAATCACAATCATTACTAGCTCATCATTTTTCCGCTAAGTCCTTTTCATTGGACTCCTTGTGCACTCCTTTGCATTGTCTCACTCGTGAACACTATGACCTAGGTATAATTCCATTTATAGCATGGCCATTTAAATAAATCATCCCTAGAAACTATCTAACCCAAGAGTCCGACCAATGGATCGGTCTTCATTAGGTCAACCCAACCACCCATCAGACAACATGACCCTGGAGGAAAGCTCGATAACACTTTTCACAACTCGGTTCTCTTCACCATTACACTTCAATGCACATGGTTTGGAATTTTTGATAATCCAAAACTAGGATCACTACAACCATGATAGCTTGTTTTCCACATTCTCATGAGCTCACCATTGCAATGTAGAGCCCGGTGATCTTCAAACAACTCTCTTGGTATCAAACTCTTCTCATTGATACAATTTGATAATGCATGGACTTAATGGGATTTTACACATAATTGGTTTCATTTTTTAAAATATTGGTCCTTAATGTGAGTACCATCTACTATAATGTCTAGCTCACCCATTCTTCATATTAGTAATAGTTTGGTGAACCTTAAATATCATTAAACCGTTGATAGAGCTTGACCTACTATAAAACTAGCTCACTTTTGATACCAAAAACTCACCCGATGAAATAAGAGCCCATTTTCAACCTCCTTCCTTCACTTTCTAGTACTCCATACAATTTCCTAGATTTCCTAACATTGAAAGGATATAAGATGTTAGAGATTGTTTGGGGTGAAAACTATATTTCACCATTTATTATCGTAAGTGGATTCTACTCGTTGGTTTCCCAATATTGGATAAAACTTTAAAACTCAATGAAGACCAAGAAGAGGAAAAATTCCTATTATAACTTTCAACTCTCTCAAAGACCCTAATTTTTCCCTGAACATTGAAATCCACTTCCAAAATCTGAATTAGCTATGGGAGCCCCTTAATGCAAGCCTTCTCTATTGTCTAATTTCACCGGGGAGGTAAAATTGGATAACAATTTAGCAACTCATGGGGCCATCTTCCCACTAGATGAAGTATGACCAGATTCTTGTAGCCATCCATTGGGCATGGAGTCTACACGATTAGCGTGAACTGATCTAACTTTGAAATTTGGACCCTAGAATGCTTTAGATGTTGATGCTCACATTCTTGAATTACCCCGTTGCCCGCACTCTCAACTTTTATAAGAAAATATTGAAGTTAAAATTTTTGTGAGAGTGTAAAATTGTTTAAACATGGGCTTTCATCAATTTTCCTCTACAACTTGGATCTACCAAGTTTGAAGTACACAAAACGGATGATGTTCAAACATATGTTTCATGTTACGGAGCTTCAATTAAGACATTCTTTAGGTTAAGACGTCATGGAACTCTATTAAATATTTATTTCCTTTCTTCTTCTGAATGTTCCACTTCGACCCACTACATGAGATATTGTTGAAGGTTGCAGAAGATCAAGTTATCAAGCCTTGAGGTATACATAGTAGCTAATGTTTGTTGCTTAAACGTTGCTTGAAGGCTAAGAGAAACATTGAGGACTACCATCTACTAGGATATCAAATTTGTCCCAAGACTGGTATTATGATTCGATGAAGGGGATGAGAAATGCAGCTTGTTGATCTCAAGAAGCAAAAGAATGAAAATTTTTAAATTTGTCTCTTGGATTGATTTTAATTTCTCTGTATTTGAATTTTCTTGAGAATAGCAATTTTTTCTTGTAACTATGAGTTTCTTTGCTGCTCAAATCTCTCTTTCTAGAACATAGTGGATTGTGCAATATAGACACACTAAAAAATACAACATGTAACAAAAACACTTATGAAAATTAAAATCATAAACTAATATGTACAAGGGTGAGAAATCTTCCTTCTAGTAGTAATGTTTGAGGTAGATTCCATTGATTGGAATATGCAATTCTTCACCATCTAACTTATCTAGTTGGAAGGCATTTCTACTTTTGCACTCTGTGATCATGTAGGGGTTATTCCACATTGCATCAAACTTGGAATGTTTTCCCAGATTTTCCCGATCAACATCCAACTTTGGCACCAAATCTCCCTCTTGGAATAACTTGGCTTTAGCTTTCTTGTCAAATCTTCTCTTGATTAGTGTTTGGTCTTTCTCCATGGTTTACATTGCATGTTCCCTTGTTTCTTATAACTCCATGAGATCTACATATCTATCTTCCATGGGTTCAAACTCAGCTAGTTCTAACTGCTTCATGAGCTTCAATGTCGGCAACTCAAGTGATATAGGAAACATTTCTTCTTTCTTGTATACTAGTTTATATGGAGAATTACATGTTGACCTTTTGGGTGTAATCCTATCAGCCCATAAGGTGGACATGAGCTTTGTGTGCCAGTTCTCTGATTCTCATCAAGATTCCTTCTTATGATTCTCAATAATTTCTTGTTTGTGGACTCTACTTGGCCATTACCCTGAGGGTAATAATTTGATGAGGTGATGAGATATATTCCATTTCTAATAGCCCATTTGGTGATCCTTGGCCAAGAAAATCCAATGCATTATTTGATATGATAGTGGCAGGTAAACCAAAACTCATGACTATCCCCTCGTATAATTCCAAGATGTTGGATTCATTCACTTCTTTGAGTACCACTACTTCAATCCATTGGTGAAATAATATGTTGCTGTCATAATCCACTTGTGGCCTTGGCTTGAATTTGGATTGATGACTCCAATGAAGTATAATCCCCATTGCATGAATGGATGATCAATAGAAATGGGACGAAGGGTAGAGCTACTAGCCTTTCCTTCCCTATAAAGAACACATACCTTTACTCTTCTTAATCCAAGAAAATTATTAAATATTGTAGGCCAATAAAAACCAACTTTCATGATTTTGAGAGTTGTTACTTGTGGAGAAAAGTGACCTCCAACTTCTCCATCATGGAACTCATGCAACACTTTCTCAATTTGATTTGTTGGGACACACCTTAAGATAACTCCATTCACATCCTTCTTAAAAATATGCCATCAATGAGAGTGTATGGAATGGACTACAACTTGAAGTATCTTCTCTTGGCCTTGCTCCATTCTGGAGGACACAAACTTGTTTGGAGATAATGCACCATATATTGAGTCCAACATGGAATGGTTACATCATCGGTTAGTTTTTTTATCATTTTGTAGCACCAAGATAGTTTCTTCTTCCTCATTTGATTCAACATATTGTTTGGAAGCAAGCTTCTTGCATAGGCCTTTACCACAAACCAGCTTAATCATTTTGATTTCAATGTCATACTCCATCACTCAGGTGATCCATCCTGCCATTTTCTCATTCAAATAATTTTTTAGAAGAAATTATTTGAATTTAGCATGGGACACCAATAATTGAATCTTATTTTCCAAGACCAAGTGTCTGAAATTTTTCAAGCTTGTAATAACAACAATAACATGCTTTTCAATGAAATAATATATCACTTTGTAATCTTCCAAAATATTACTCGAATAATTCTATGGTCTACTCCAAACCTTCTTTATTCAACTTCACCAAGATAGATGAGATTGTATCCAATCCACCAAAGGCGTAGAGAATGAAATATTTAGAGAAATATGGATTGATTATAGTTGGAGCTTGAGATATTAATTGTTTAATGGCTTCAAAACTCTCCTTGCCTTCTGCTTTCCACTTGAATGCAAGGATATTCTTCAACATCATTATCAAAGGCTTCACTAAAGTTTTTAAATCAGTCACAAATCTGTGAACTAAGTTTATTCTCCCCAAGAATATTTGGAGATCCTTCTTGTGACTTAGTAATGGTAGATTTCAAATAGCTTCAAATTTTTCGGGATCAATTGTCTATCCTTCTTTTCAAACAATGTGGCCCAAAAATTTTCCTTCATGTTCCAAGAAGATATAATTTTTTGGGTTCAAAGACATGCTTAATCTTCTACACCTTTGAAATACTTTCCTAAGGTGAAAGAGGTGATTTGTTGCATTCTTTGAGAATATGGTGATATCATCAAGATAAACAAGCACTATCTTGTTGATCAACCCTTTGAATGCCATATCCATTGCTTGTTGAAATGTTGCTCCAGCATTTAACAATATAAATGGCATCTTCCTATAAGCATATGTTCCCCATTTTATAGTGAAGGATGTCTTGAACTAATCTTCTTCTTTCACTATGATTTGATTATAGCCTGAGTAACCATCTAAAAATGAAAACCTTTTGGAACCAGCCACTACTTATAAGATTTATTCCATGGGAGGGAGAGGATAATGATCTTTGAGTGAATATCCATTCAAGTCATGGAATTCCACACATAATTTGATCTCTCCATTTCTCTTTCTCATCGGCACTAAGTTTTTAACCCAACTTGAATGTTTGATTGGAAAGATAATGTTAGCTTCAATTAGTTTAATCAATTATTTTCTCATGAGGGGTTCAGTAGGAGGATTCATCAGCCTTTGCTTTTTCTTGATGGACTTGGATTCTGGAACCAGCTCAATAGTATGTTATACTAGTTTTGGATTGAATCCTCTTAAATCCTTATAATTCTGGGAGAAGATGTCTGAAACTCTTGAAAAAGTTGGACAAAATCATATTTATCGTATTGAGTACTTAACTTTCATATTTTCAATACCTTTCCTTCACTTACTAAAATAGGCTCTGAGTCTTCACCCTTGACTTAAATGTTTTCCTTTACTTTTCGAAACTGGTCATTTGGGTTGAAGATTGATTCCAAAGTCACAAGACCCTTCGGTAATTTTTTTTTTTTTAGTTACACCAATTGATCACCATACTTCTGCTCCAATTTATCTTGGTTTCTAGTAGACAACTCGGCTTCTTATTGTAAAAAATTGATGATTTACTAATCATTTTCGAAGACTTGCCAACTAATATTGTTGTCCAGAACAACCGATTTTACCACCAGTTTGATATGAGGTTGTGTTTTCTCACTTTTGATACTTTCTACAACATCAAACGCTGCCCTAATTACCACAAGTTGTTATAAAACTTCATTCCTCTTTCTTGAGTTGGAATTGATGCCAAAATCTTCAAAATATTCAATAATATACCATGCCTAATTTTTGTAGTTCCTCAAGAGATCATTCTTGGCAGCATTTTTCCCTTTGACCAGGTTCACAACTATCTCACTATCTCCAAAAAATTTAAGTTCGTAATGCCTCTTTTTCTTACCCAATGTAACCCATGAATCAATACCTCATAATCAGTTGTGTTATTTGAACATGCAAATAGAAAAGGGAAAGTTGAGTAGTAAAAGTGATCAAAGAACACTTGACAAAAGAATCACATAAGAATTCCATGCGAGGGAAGTGAGTCATATTCAAAGGCACGAATGAATAGGGAGAACACGCATGTGGAACAAAAGTTCTACTTTTCAAGACTTAGCCATTTTCACTCATAAAGGTATATTTTTAGAGATGGCATGTAGAGCACACAAACAAGGTAGAGATGCACGCCACACATTAGCTATTTTTAGAGGATTGGATATGAAGCACTTTGCATGGACACAAGCTCAAAAATAGATCTGCTACTATCAGTTAGCTAGTAGTAGTCTATTATTAGCGCACTTGCATGTGTGGCTAGTTTTGTAAAGGTGTGTGGCTAAGAATAGCATGCGACCTATTTTTGGAGTGGATAAGCGGTGAAGGGAAAGTCCCCACCCTTATAAATATGTAGTAAACTATGTAATAGAGATATAGAGACATACAAAGAGGAGGTATATACAAAGTTTATTACGTGCATGCTACTATTATTGTAATGAAGCTTCTATATACTCACTGCATTGAATATAATGAAGGACATTGGCTAAATCTAAGTGTTAGTTTTTATGTGTATCTGAATCTAGTATGTTTTTGATCTCATCATGGTTAGTACTTAATTCTATTCTCCCTTAGGTATAGATCTGGTATGCTCTATAGAATGATGAGCTAGTAATAGAACTATATATGTTAAGTCTCCATCATGCTAACATCCTACTACAACAACCCTAAAGAGGGACCTGGTACCTTTGCACACTGCTTTGGGTGAGTGCTTAGTTTAGGCTGAGTGATGTGCCAATGTGTCTAGGGTTTTATTGGGTTTGTATCACTGAATTCTAGGCTGCATCATTGGTTCCATTTCGGACCTCTTTTTCAGTTTTTTTAGATGGTTCACAATGAAGACATACCGTTGACCTTAGCAAGTATTGAAGAATGGATACATGATCTAAAGAAGAATACACATGGTGGTTCAACACTAGATCTGAGTTTAACGCATGCACACTTGGGTGGAACAAAATTTATATGACAATTTATATGAGAGATTTTTTCACTATATTTCCAAAGTAGAATTATATGAGTGGCTGATTACTTATGCATCTAAATAGAATTAGAGGTATCACGCACTTGTCTAGACGCATGAAGAATTCCATGCCCTTTATGATGTTAATCTAATTTGGACTCAAGATGTGGATACATGGTTTCATGGTGTCTTGAATAGTTATATCTTGAATACTCAATTTCCACTTATTCATGTCCAAAGGTAGCTGAATTCTAGTTCTTATGACATCCATGGGGAGCTTACCTACAAGGCATTCCATTGGTGATCAAGATCATGATGGTAACTTTGAATCTGGAGAGTAAATCGATGGCTAACTAAACCCCACCACATGTGTGGGGGAAAGAACAGGATTGGTGAAAGATGGCAGACCTAGCAGTAGAAAGGTAAAGAGAGGAAAGGAAACTTAAGTATAATGAGGCACGCAAGAGGGAGATAGAGAAGCAATGTACCGTTACAAAAAGTATGGCGTTGAGGAGAGATGGCTCGTGAAGGATTTTAAGCTCACATAGAAGATGTAGAGCCAAAGCATCAAGAACTCCCCATCTTAGAAAGCATGACAGGATCCCCCTCGGCCTCATAAAGAAGCATGCCATCAGAGACTACTACCTCATGCACGGCACATCCAATCCACCTAGTAACCTAGCCCTTGCACTTGGTTTTCTAATATCTAGTATGACAAGTAATCAACAAGAAAGTGTGGGAAGTAAGAGAGCAAGCACATCAATGGCAGGGAAGAAAACTTCATTTTATTTGAGGTGTGTTTTTAGGTGCATCATCCACATAGAATATGATCACGCCGAATGTTGGATTCACTTCTGGAAGTGGAACTACTTCACAGACCATAGGGGTTCAAGTATAATACTACTATCATTATCAAAGCATAGGGAGTATGTCTACAGGACCTATTCTAGCTATAGGTTCGGGATTAGGAGGCATGGGAAGTTTTGGTTTAGGTGGATCTTGGAGGTTCTAGGAGGCAGGGGAAACACTAGAGGTTCTAGATTAGGTGGGCAAAGGTCCGCACCAACCCCAAAATATTTATATGGAAATGTCTCTTCATCTTCTAGAGTATAGGGGCATAGAAGATGCTACTGAACATGTGCATATGTGTGAAATATTGTGGCACACAAAAGGAATCACAACTTCTTAGCGTAAGGAAAGAAAATTTTACTACTACGTTACAAGGGCACGCGCACACAACTGGTACAAAAAGTTTGACCCTAATCAGACTTGCTGTGGATTATGTAACATTGAAGGATGCATTCTTAAAAGAGTTTTATATCCCTAAATTTGAGTAGAAAGAGTATAAGTGCACTCAAGGATATTAAGCAAGGAACTACTGAGAGTGTGCACGAGTATGATGCCCATTTTAAAATGCTTCTGTCTAAAATTTCCTATGATATTCATGCAAGCCAACATGCACAATGGTTTTTGGGGGATTGATTACACCATTTAGGAGGCGCTTCATCACATAAGACATATACTGATCCATGCAAGAGGCATTGGAATCAGCCCTATGTGCTGAGGTAGTTGGGAGTATTGACACTAGCATTAGCCCATTCTTAGAGGCACAGATTACAGCTATGGAAAAAAACTAGAGAAATTATCGACAATTCAGCCCATGAAACATGCTCTTAGAATTTGGTGTATAGATTGTGAAGTAGAGGGTCACACAAAGGATAGTTTTCCTCACAAAATAGTACACTCATTGTTGATGGATTGTGAGATATGCCACTTAAACCATGATGCTAGCCATTGCCATTATTACAACACGTGATAAGGAAGAACGTTTCAAGCTACTATAAAATATGTAGGTCCACAACTCATGACATGGAGGACTATCAATGATTGATAGATCCATGATGCTATAGATATTGGTGTATGATAGAAAGAGTTTCAGATAACTCTAAGGGAAAGAATGAGCATCAGACCGGGAGCACAATCAGCATGCTATGATCGGAATGAGGGGCATTTTGAAGGCATTCATGGCAGAGGTCGAGGATACCATGGTGGATTCGAGGACAAGAGGCCATGGTGGTGGAAGAAGTGAGTTCCTCACGGAACATGTTATACATGTGGATCTCCTGACCACTATAGGTGTGAGTGCCTCCTCAGAATATTACATGTTCTTTCTATAAAAAGAACCATAGCTATGAAGAGTTCCCAGACTTATATGAGCATCTGAGTAAGCAACATAAACAAGAAAACAAAGGCACCGGATGGTTAGGATACAATGCACTGTGGATAATCAATGGATGCCCAAAATAGAAGTAGAGTCCAAGGCACTACAAGTGAGGATCACGACCCACGCTGAGGCAACACATGCCAGGGAGGCATTACAACAGAAACCTACCATCACTAAAGATGAGGTTCTTCATGCACGGTACCCAGATCCTACCTATCAGAAGGAGGTTTATCAGGATACCATGGAAGTTCTAAGGAATCTTTAGGGTGAGATACAATTTAAAGGAGTAGAAGAAAGCATCAGAGATGGTCCAAACTATATAGATGACTTGAGAGAAGTGTGCAAAATGTTGCACTCCAGAGAACATCATTCCACTATTGGGAGTTGGTTAAAAGGGAACACTCCATGTGTAAGTACTTGAGACCGATGACAAATCCTACATGCAAATCTCCCTCCTCATAGCCTAGATTATGACAAGGAAATCACTCTGAATGCTGTTTTGGATGGGTGGTTGTTGAGTAATATACTAATTGATATAGGCACGGAAGTCAATGTTCTTACCTTGGATGCATGGGTACAAATGGGGAGACCCCATTAAGCCATCCTCTAATGTATTATTCATGGCTAATCGGACTAAGGCCACTCCCATAGGAGTTTTAAAAGATGCATCCATTACCATACAAGGAGCCAAGTTCACTAGAGACTTTGAAGTTTTAGCACTGGTAGAATCAGATAGCTTCCCAGCTCTATTAGGGCATCCTTGGTGCTATGCAAATAATGTTGATCTTCGGTTCAACAAGGGCTATATCAGTTTTGAAAATAAAGAGGAAAGGGTCATTATCCCTTTGACATATGGAAATTTTGTGCCCTATGTTGAGCCCTTAAGTGAAGAAGATCTGAATAGGATTTATGTACACGCCATCCGAGATCCAGAGATGATTGAACCAACCAAAGAAGGACTAATTCAGTGGGAGGATGCATAGTCTATTAGTGATACTACAAGTGTTGCTTGTGATAATTGGGCTCACAACACTTATGAGTTGGTAGGGTGCAAAGTAAAGAGCATATTCCCTCAAGGCACAAAACCACGTTATGTCAGGAGGATAGGTAACAACTCGGTACCTTGTTACACAGGAGAAGGGGATCCCATGGTATTCCTACACCATGGAAGAAAAATGGATAGACCCACTGGAGAGGAGAAATATGCTAGCATATACACTACATGGGATAACAACACACTGGTGGGTGGTCCACAGGGATAATCTGGTCAAATGGGATGAAATTGGGTTTCTCTTACTACTAGGTTCTTTAGGAGTAATGCACCTACACAAATATGCAATTATCACGGTGATCAACCTATTCAACACCATGTTCGAAGTGTGAGAGACTCTGGATAGAAGGGTAGGAAGCTTTACCACCTTCACTATGGGTGCACCGGTTTTATTCCACTTTACAAGGTTGCATACATGCTTGGTATGTATATGCATAAACTCCATAGAGAAACTAGAAATTGGTAGAATTTAATTACAGGAATGGCCCAAATGTTTGACTTCTTCTCTACAAAACCTCCGGTAGAAGAAGCATTGAAAGTTATCAAGCACTTAACTATGGGGATAGTGCCAAGGATGAAGAAATCCTCCAAGAATTATTAGATAAAGAGGACTCAGGAGTGCGTCTTGATAAAGAACTAGGGCCAATGCAACATTACTTCAACGTGCTTGCCTTGAGAAAGAGAAAGGAAAAATGGTCTACCTAGTGGATGATGAAGAAGTAGATAATTTGGATGTAAACCATTCAACAGAAGGTGTGAGGTATTGGACAGTGTGGATAGGACCACGTGCACCTATCATGAACCTATGAAGACAAAGCAGTGAATATTGGAATAGATATAGAGCCTAAGGAAGCCATAATTGGAGATTATTGGTCAGACTCTGAAGTGGAAAAAATCATAGAGTTACTAAGGGACTACCAGACCTATTTCCTAGGGGGTACCATGAACTTAAAGGCATGCATGAATCATTAGGGGAGATGAAGATAAAGCTTAAAGAGGGTGTGTGACCCAGTTAGAAAGAGGCCTTACAGAATGAACCCCAATTTGTGCAAAAAGGTCAAAGAAGAGATTGATAACATGTTAAAGTCTGAATTATCAAGCCCCTTGATGAGTCAGAATGGGTTAGTCCAATGGTGATCAGTATCAAGAAGGATGGATGGATTAGAATATGCATGGACTATAGGAGCTGAATGTTACATGTGTAATAGATCCATTCCCTATGCCATTTACTGAGGAAATACTAGAAGAGTTGGAGGGGCATGAAATATATTCATTTACAATGGGTTCTCTAGGTATCATTAGGTTAGGATTTCCCAGAGGATCAAGAGAAGACTACATTTACTACTGAATGGGGTAGCTTTGCCTATACTATAATGCCCTTTGGTCTGAAAAATGCGCCTGTTGTATTTTCACATAGTTGTCCAAGCATTCAAGGAATTTATTCACAACTTCTTACAGGTATATTTAGATGATTAGATGGTGTATGGATTAGTTAAGGACCATTGTGAAAATATGCATAATGTTTGAATGGTGTAGGTAGTTGAGTATCTCTTTGAACATCAAGAAGTGTATATTTTCTACACCATTTGGGATACTTTTAGGACACATAATCTGCATAAGGAGGGTTTTTGGTGATCCAACAAAGGTTGCAGTCATTATAGGCCTAGGGGAGCCTACCAGTCAAAGTGAGGTGCATGGATTTTTGGGACATACAAGATATTATAGAAAATTTATCAAAGGCTATGCCAAAGTTTTCACACCCTTAGAAGAGTTACTAAAAGGGAAAGGTATATTCTACTGGGGAGAACAACAGCAGTGCACATTCAAGACATTAAAGGAGAAACTTACTACCGTGCCTATTCTACATTTTCCTTCATGGGACAAACCATTTCATGTACATGTTGACCTCTGGCATGGCCATTGCATGTGGTGTTGGCTCAACCTAGAGAAGGTATTGTAGATCATCCTATCTATTTTGCTAGTAGAAAGATGACTCCTGCATAACATAATTACACAACTACAGAGCGTGAAGCTTTTTCAATGATCTATGTGTTGCATAAATTTTCACCAATACCTACTAGCTACACCATTCATCTTTTATATAGATCACATGGCATTGAAGTATTTGGTAAATAAGCCTATTTTACAAGGGTGCATATGTCGATGGGTGCTCCTATTTCAAGAGTTTGATTTCACAATTGTGGTAAAACCAGGAAAAATAATTCTAGACTAGACCATTTATCAAGAATACAGTCAAGAGAAGAAGCACAGGCAATTGAGGATACCATGCCAGATGCATAATTATATAGGTTACAATGCACCACCATCAGAACTAGAGGACATTGTTGTCTTTTTACGCATAGGGATGACACTAGAAGGAATGAAATCCTTGGAGAAGAAACAACTTTCTATATGTGTTGCACCTTATATGTTAATTAGTGGTGACTTGTACAAAATGGGTCGAGATGAAATATTGCACCGTTGTGTATTGGAACATGAGCGCATGGGCATTATGGAAGAATCTCATGGTGGAATTGTAGGAGGCCACTATGCAGGTGATGCCACAACACAAGATTCTACTCATTGGATTATGGTGGGAGACCCTCTATAAAGATTGTAAGGAATTTTGTAAGGCATGTGATCATTGTCAACATCTTGAAGACCAGGTCAGCAGATGAAATGCCTTTGAGACCTATTGCTAGTGCAAAACCATTTGAGAAATGGGCTATAGATTTTGTGGGTCCTATTTCACCAGCTACGTGTAAAACTGGATCACACTACATTATAACTTACACAAACTATCTGACAAGGTGGGTAGAAGTAACACCTACCAAGGACTGTACAATGGCTACAACAACTCGGTTTCTATGGGAACATATTATTACAAGGTATGGATGTCCTTTGAGTTTGACCAATGATAGGGGCACATTTTCTTAATGAGACAATCAAAATTTTATTAGATGAGTTCATGATTGCACACCATAAGACTACACCCTATCATCCTCAGAAAATGGAACTATTGAGGCTTTCAACAAAATTTTGAGCCACACATTGACAAAAATTGTGATATTGGAAGAAAGGATTGGGATGATAAAGTATCTCATAGTACTTTGGGCATATAGAACAACATATAAAAGGTTGAACAAAGCCACACCATTTCAGTTAGTGTTTGGCATAGAATCCATTCTTCCTATGGAATTTATGTTACCTTCTTTGTGTATTACACGCATTTGAGGTCTAGCTAATGAGAAAGCTTTAGAAGAATGGATTGAAAAGATAATTCAAGCTAGATGAGTGACAAGCCATAGCACATTGGAGTCAAAAGCAAGAAAAGGCTAGGTAGAAAGCATGGCATGATAAAAACATAAGGGATAAGAAGTTTGAGATTGGAAAATGGTACTTCTCTATGACTCTAAGTTCTTGCACCATCTAGGAAAACTTAAGGTACATTGGTTGGGGCCATATGTTATCACTTACATCCTTGAAACAAATTTTTTATAGTTAGAAGCACTTGATGGAACACTGGCTACCCAGTTACTTCAATGGGAGTAGGTGAAGCCCTACTATAAATAAGTCTTCTTGGTGTTTGTAATAAGGTAAGTATTTCCATTTAGATTAGATTTTCAATTTTGTATTTCCTTAATGTGTTTCCTTCTTTGTCACTATGCTTTTTCAATTTAGTTGGTGTGTTGTGAAATAAGCGCGCTTTGCATGCATGAAGCTAATTACTACATGAAGCATGTTTATGCACAGAGGACTGCACATACTTTTAGTGTGGGGTGGTTGTCGATATCCAGGTACAAGATTGTGGGAATTGAAAGGTGAAAGGAATAAGCTTGCTACGGGTGCTCTTCAATTCAAAGGATTTCCTCTAAAAAGTGACCAAAGATAGAGATGAATGAAGGGATAGTATAACGTGAGGTAAGAAGAGGCCATAACAACTACCAGTAGAAGGTGCAGTGATGAGGTACTCGGGTGCAAGGAAGCATGCATGAGGATAAGTCTATGACCAAAGGGTAGGAAGGTGCACTAGAAGGTTATAGCTGAGGCACAAAGATGTAATGCATGGAAAGGATGGAATTGGTCAATTAATGAGAGGATATTTGGTAGGTGAAGGAGCAATGAATGCATCAAAAATTTGAAAATCTATATAAGGATGGGATGTGAATTCATTTTTACCATTACGATTAAGATATTTGAAAAGAGTTACATGTGTGAAGATTTGAGTGATCAAATTGAGGTGCGAGAGGTGTGTAACTAGTCATGACAAAGAGATCTGTGCACAAAAAGAGCTTGTGTCCCCGGTGGTAAAGGGTTTGAGCAAAGCAAGGTGACAAAGAGGAGTAAGGGCACGTAATTTCACCTAGGGCATGTTGAATCGAGCTAGGGTTTGATTCACACATTGTAGAATTCAAGAGGTAAGGATCTACAAAGGATTGTAAGGTAGAAATGGCACCCAAGAAAGTAAATTGTAAGCAGAGTGAAGGGAAAGAAGAAGGTGGTCAAGAGGAAGAGGAGATGGCTCCTGAAAGAAATTTTTCAGAGATGCAATATCTAGAGGGGGTTATCATGTAGGCTAGGAGTGGGATTCTCACATAAGAAGAAGCAAGGTGAGTGAGTACAATCACCATACCACAAAGAATAAGAAAGAGCTTGATGCCTTGTTGAACACAAAGACAAATAAACGCATGGCGGAAGACATGCCAATGTATGACGATGCTAGCGAGAAGCTCTTGTAAAGAAGATAGGATTTTACTAGCTATATGAACTCCCTTACTTTGGGAAATATGATCCCTTATACCAATGGCTCATGAGCAGAGTGCACGAAATATTTTTTCTACTTTGCAGGACGCAGAGCTAGAATTTCAGCCACGCTCATCTCCACGGTAATGGGGTTGAAAGGCATATGAGAAGATTTGTGAGATGATCTAACAGACAAGGCCACAATATTGGAGACCAAAAAGGAGTTGGGGTACACAAAGGGTCCACGTGGCATGGACATTGATAAACTAAAGAAGTATCTAGTGGTGTAAGTAGCCACACATCTTGTTACAAAGCTAAATGACCAGGAAAGGTGGTCACAAGTGAACACCATGTGGTTGCACATTGCCAAAAATATGTCTGAAGGGGTAGTCTACAACATTTCATGGTATATTGTAGAAACTATCATTGAGGAAGCATGCACAGAGGAAAGATCAGCTTTGGTTTTGTTTTATCACTGTGTTCATGGAGATCAGTACCTGATGGACTGAAGGAGAAGATATGGGAGTATCCCATGGAACACAAGTCACCTACAAAACACTTCAAAAAGTACTTGTGTGAGGGATCCATGATAGAACAGGTCAAGCAAAGGGCTGAGAAATGGTATGATAGGCTCCATGTGGATCCTTTGAAGAAGAATGGCGCATCCCCAAAGACTTTCCTTTGGTGGTTGGAAAGGCAGTTTAGTTCACTTATATACCAACATTTCTATATAGTATGATTTTCCATGAAGGATGGAGCATGGAGCCCTTGGTGTAAGTTACCATATGCCTTCATAAAAAGGTACTTCCAGGCATCAGTACACAAGTTCTCGATACACGTGACTCACATTCAATGCGATAAGGTAGATTGTGACTACCACACACTAAGGAAGAAATATGTGTATCCAGGGTGGGGTGCATATATTGAAAGACTCATTTCAGATGTATTGAGCATTAAACCAATAATTTGGTTGTGGGAGATATTGAGCAACATTGGTGTACCTCCAACTAAAGCCAAAGATGGAGAATAACAAGTATGTGGAAGATGAGTTCACACTTCCAAGCACCACCAAAGGGTAAGCACATGATGGAGAACATCCCAATGCCTAAGCCCACAGAGCCAATTGAAGTGGAGGATGAGGAGGATGAGCATGAGGATAGTGGTGGTTTGGAGCATAGAGGTAGAAGACATCCTACGAACAAGGATGAAGTTGAGCACACCACTACACCACCTCAACCACAAGAGGGGGATGATGAGGAATTAGATGCAGTCCAAGGAGAGCACAGATTTAAGTGGGTGTTCAGAGAACAAGGACTCAAGGTGCTACTCCAAAAATAGTGCACAAATCACCCA
Organism: Taxus wallichiana var. yunnanensis; assembly: GCA_018340775.1. NCBI lineage: Eukaryota > Viridiplantae > Streptophyta > Pinopsida > Cupressales > Taxaceae > Taxus > Taxus wallichiana. The sequence continues at coordinate 503,458,878 of CM031234.1, forward strand.
CTCTCTCCACAGAAAGAGACAACCACGAAAAGGAGAAGGAAATCTGAAGTTGAATGAGGAGGTGGAAGAATCAGAGGAAAGTGCACCTAATTCTCCTACACCTCTAGAGAATGTAGAACAAAAGATGAAGAAATGAAGCAAGGAGAAGAGGAGGAAAAGGGAACAAATGAGATAGCTATAGAGATTACAGTAAGACATGGAAACACAAGTCCCAAATCTGGAAGCTCAAGTTCCTAAGCAGCCTCAGTCTAGAAGAACAAGTGGAGAGCACATTCCACCAGCCATGGGTTATGTAGAGGATGTAGGTAAAATTTTCCATGTCATTTCCAGAGCACACATCACAAAAGGAATTATATGGCTAGGAATTAATGGATGAAGATATGGCTACAATGTGCACACAAGGAAGTAGTTATCATGGTCCATGCACACACACATGGATGAGCTAGATTTTGATGTATGTGAGGAGTCATGCATATCAAGGAGGTTGAAAAAGACACCTCAGGCTAGACACATGATAGTAATCCTATTGTCATGTCAGATGAACATGTGAGCAATGCATTGGTGAAAGTCTCAATAGAGGTGGTGAGGTAGAATATGGACAAGGCTGCCACAATTAGGTGCTCAGGGAAGAGATCAAAACTAAGGATGGGGAAATAACACACCTAACATAGGAGAGAGACTTAGCATAGAAAAATAACATTGTATTTATCAGCATCACAAAGGAAATTGGTGATAATGTCATAAGATCTAGGCCACACTTGGAGCCAAAGGTACCACAGACATTTCCTTCAGCAATACACTATGTAGGAAAGTTGGTGGACCTAGTACTTGAAGATGAGCCTCTGCACATGCCAATGCCAAAGGATCCAACACAAGAGGTAGAATGAGAGAAGGCTTCAGTGATGTGGAAGATTGCATCCTATGAAGGGCTGCTATAAGCACTACAAGAAGAATTGAAGAAAGAAAACCAAGCCTTGAACATCTAGCACAACTCCAAGGTGCTCATCAACATAAAAACCCTAGAGGAGAACAATGAGGTCTAGAAAGTGATGAAGGACAAACATTGGGCCACATAGAAAGATTATCAATGGTTAAATAGAAGCATGAGGCCCTGAAAGCAACACAAGAACCACACAAGACTCAACTGAAGAGCTTGGGAAGCTCATTGCATAGAAGATGGATTTACTAGAGGGAAGGATGACTGCAATGTCTAACATTGTGTTGGTCTTGCAAAATGAAAAAGGGGAGATTGCGAGGGATGAATTGGAGTCCATTGCTATGGACATTCCAGAAAAAGTAGAGGAAGCACTTGCTAAGTGGTAGACCTTGGAGGCTGAAATAAAACAGAATATCCTGAATTAGTTGTTCAGATGAAGAAGAGACTATGAGTAAAAACATTCTTTCATACATTCTTTCATTCTTTCCATTCTTCTATTCTTTACTTCAGTTTTTGGAGATGACCATTGTCGGGCGACAATGAAATTAGTGTGGGGTAATGTTGATCAAAGAACACTTGACAAAAAAAGCACACAAGAAGTCCACATGGGGAAGTGAGTCATATTCAAAGGTGTGAATGAATAGGAGAACACGCGCACGAGGAACAGAAGTTCAACTTTTTAGGACTTAGCCATTTTCACTCATAAAGGTCTATTTTTAGAGATGATGTGTAGAGCACACAAATGAGGCAGAGACGTGTGCACCATGCATTGGCTATTTTTAGAGGATTGGATACGAAGCACTTTACATGGACACAAGCCGGAAATAGATCTGCTACTGACAATTAGCTAGTAGTAGTCTATTGTTAGCACACTTGCATGTGTGGCTAGTTTTGTAAAGGCACATGGCTAAGAATAGCATGCGACCTATTTTTGAGTGGATAAGTGGTGAAGGGAAAGTCCCCACCCTTATAAATATGTAGTAAATAGAGATATAGAGACATACATAATAGAGATTCTATTATAGAGATACATAAATATAATGAAGGATGTCTAAGTGTATTGTCTGTATTACACGTATACTACTAAACTTATTGTAATGAAATAGCTTCAGTATACTTATGCATCCTAAATATAATGGAGGACATTGGCTGAATCTAAGTGTTAGTTTAGTGTGTATCCAATCTAGTATGTTTTTTATCTCATCATGGTTAGTACTTAATTTTGTTTTTCCTTTAGGGTATGCTATAGAGTATAATAACTATATATGTTATGCTCTATAGTGGGACCCGTATGTGCGCTCCTAGAATGATGTTTAGTAATAACACGAACTATATATTTAAGTCATCCATCCTTTTCAAATAATAGTTTCCATACTTCATTATCATCCTTTTCATCTAATTTGGTGATGCTAGGGAGATATGGATTTTCTTTTTGCAAACAATAAATCCCCAACTCGTCTTCTTCCATATCCTTATATGGATCAAAAGCATGCCTCTTTTTTTTCATTCATCAAGAGTTAATTTTGGAATGCCTCCAACCTTGGTATTCACTTCATGAATTCTTGGACAATCTTCTTGATCAAAATTTGAATAATTTGCATTGATTGGAATTGGTGTATGAGGCTCAATATGGAAGTTTGAAATTGGTTCAGATCTGATTGTAACCTTAGCTACATACCTCATTCTAAATAGTATATGTGAACAATTAGTAGACAACTAGCCTCCAAATTTAGTGGTGAAGTCTCTTGACAAACATAATGCAAACAATGGTGGCAAGTCTATGACTGACAAATCTTGCAAGATTGTGACATTTGGGCATGCATGCAATGTAAGGACAAATCCTTTGATTAATCCAACCATTGTCATTTTTATCCCATCCAATGGCACCACACCTCTATAAATGAACTCATACTTTGAAGGCCTAGTTGATTAGCTATTTTCTTAGGCATCACAAACTTGTTTTCTCCCAAATCAATCATGCAATTGTGTGCAAGGTTATTTCCAATGATTAGAGATATATAGAATGGAGGAGGCTTTAAATTTTTACCTTGTTAACTCCTTGATTTCATTCTTATATAGCTGCATTGGTGAGCACTTTTTCTTGATCTTTAGATGATTGATTTGATACTGCACCAATTTTCCATGGCAACCTACATCATATCTCTTTGGCCTCGGGATAGCTAATGACTCCCACATTGAGATGTTTACATTAATTTTTCATTTTCTCAATGATATTGAATGAAGAATAACTATCCTTCTTCTTCCCTTTCCTCTAGACAACCTTCTCTAGCACATGAGTTGTTACAACTAGTATATGAGCTGGTCTAGAAGGTGGGTTGGGCTGATTCTGTGCATTCGAGCTACACTTTGATCGTCGATTCCTTATAGAGTGATAGATGTATTAGGAGAATTTGGATTGAATGATTTCCATTCTTTAATATTCCTCTTCTTAGACTATGTATTGGGTGCCACACTTTGAGAAGGGGTTTGATTTATTCCACGGGAAATATTCACCTTTCCAATGCACAAGTGCGGTATCATTCGGAGGTGCCTCTTGAGTAGCTTCCTTTTTTATTCTCCTCTTGGTTTTTGTCTTATTCCACACCAATTTTTTCACCATTATAGCTTGATTCAAGGCACCATTAAAAAATGTTGATTTTTATGAGGTTGATTGCATGGAATCCACCATTCATATTCTTGAGCCATGTTATTGTGCACTGGAACCAAGGCTCTAGATGTAGATGCAACATTGGGATTATAAGGTTGAAATGGCCTATTAGCAAGAGTTTTTACTTGGTTCTGATTTATATCTTGAGAAAGTGGCCTATTAGGCTAATACAGAGGCCTATTGGGTTGGGATTGAGGCTAGTATAATCTAAAATTTTGAGCTTGTTTCCTCTTAATTGTTACCAACTCATTTACCAAGTTTTGCAAATACTTCATGAATTCTTAGAGCTCATTTGAGGTGTTAGAAGAAGAGGTATAAGCTTCAGTAGAACTCTAGTTTTTGGGTAGGGATGGGAGCTAATGTAGGTGCTTGGCTAGTGCTTGGACTTCCTAATTATGGATAAAGAGGCATATGCAACCTAGGTACAAGTTTACCAGCTTGAATTAAATAATTTTCATCTCTAATAACAATATTGTAGGTTGCGAGTAAAGTTGTACCTCCCATGGATTGTATCATCATGGCAATATCAGAATTTAAAGATTTTAGAAAGTAGAGAAAAGCACCTTTAGTTGTTGGTCTCACGGCAAGTGGAATCCTATCCCATGTCCTTTGAAATATGAAGTTGAAATCAACCATCTGCTCATTTGGTGCTCTCTTGATTGTGGTTAACTTCTCCAACAATGATAAATTGTCTTCCTTTTTCTCCAAATTGACCACAAAGATATATGCACAATTGATTCCAATATTTAATTTATCCTACTCCTAGGTTCCTGAACCATTGTAGATATTTTCCTTTAAAATAAGAAGCCAATAATTTGACTGCCACATCCATTTCATTGACCTCATGGATTGCATAGACATTTGAAATATCTTTAATGTGATCAATTAGAGTTGTGTGGTTCTCCTCGGTGAAATATGGAATATTATTCAATGCTACAACTAGGATTGGGTTTTTTACATTGAGAGCAAGTGGACTGCTACTCATGAAATTTTTATAAGGATTTTTTTGTGGTGGTGGTTGTTGATGAGCCATTCTGATTGGTCTCAGAACTCTAGTTGGTTGATTGAAAGGCTTGTCAGGTAGAGGTGTTAATAGCATTATATCCAGTGGAGATGGAAACATATGAGATCTTCTTACCCTCCTTCCTATGCATGGAGATAGTTGCAAGTATTAAAAAATACCTTCTTTTCTTGTTCTAGACATTGTTTGAATCCCTCTCATAAATTTGATAATCTTGGGCTATCTAAACCAATAAATTCTTCCCTTTTTTGAGTCACCGATGTGTTTTTTAAAAGCCTCTTATAGGATAGAGTTTACAAAAATAGCACACCAATATTGTTGCAACAAATATGAAGACTTCTTGATGTCCCACCAGGTGTGCCAGAATTATTATCACCAAATCACAACACCCTCTATTTTCTTAGCATGTGAGTGTGTTAAGGAAAGTAGTGTGACTGGGTAACATGGGTACTATCTCCAAGTGTGGGAATTGTTGCAACTGAGATAAAGCTCCAGAGAAGGTTGGTTCCTCTTCCTAATCTAGTGCAAGCTAACTCTAATGAAATAAAACTACTGACTATCTTTATCCTACCATTTCTAAGGGACAAGTGAGAGAAGAATTACATGTAAGTAAAATATATATATGCTACAGAGGTGATGCACCAAAAGAAGGGTGTGAGAAAAACTCTCCAATGTGTGAAAATAGAAACACAATTTAGATTAGAAAGGGTGATGACATTTCTCTATAATCTAACAACAACATTCACAACATCATTTCCATAGGAACACAACTATAATGAACCTTACAAGAGAATAAATAGACACAAAAATACTTGCAAATGGAATGAAGAGGAAAGGAGAAAGTAATAAACACAAACAAAGGAAGAAGGAATGCACAAATTTATATCTACTACTTCATTGATATGCATATATTATTCTATTACAAGATAAAGGCCTAGATCAACATGCAAGAAGTCGAATATGAAGGCATGTAGCATAATGGTTTCACAAAAAAAAAAAAAAGGAAGAGTTTTGCTACCAAAATTATCCTTCCATTTTACAAATGAGATAACTTCTCCATTTATAGAAAATGAAGGAGAGGAGAGAGAAATAAACAAACTCATATTTGTAATATGCGGTGAGTGCGAAATGTCTATTCATGCCCATTAATTACACCATCAACCACCATCCAACAACCAATTTGAAATGTGCTCATTTTCTTCAAAATTCACCCCTAAATCTCTATCAATTTCTTGATTTTTGTGTGAAGGTATCATATTCACAATTCCAACAAGACCAATTTTGTGAAAATCCATTGAAAATTTCTCAAGATATGAGCTTCGAGTGCGGTGGCTATTTTAGTGTTTCCGGATTGTTTACATTACATGGGACAAGGAAATTAATTCCTTTGCTAGAACTTTAAATATTTTCCTACCTCTATTAAAAATTTTCATATCATTTTATGATCTGATCAATTTAAAATTGTTGTGGGACTCATTCAATGTCACCACTTGCATTTGAAATAGGAGGAATAAGTTGAATGTTTTAATACATTTTCCAGCTCATCCAACTCGACCAAGATGGCTCTTTATTTGCACTACTGAATACCTTATCTCTCTAACTCAGCATTACCTAAATCCTCCTAGATTTACATTAGTGTTAGCCCTACCTCTAATTCCATAATGACTACTTCCACGAGTGTTAAGTCACCCCTTTCTCTTTCATTGATGTTTTTCTCAACGCTAGCTCGATCTCCTTATTAAACCCATCATCCCACCATCCCATGCATTGAGATTCATTTGTGAATACCACCAACCCACATGGAGACCACCAATTTGCATTGTTTCATCTTGGGTTTTCGGGCCCGTGCAGAATTTAGCTCGGTGTGACACATGTTGTTTAGTGCTCTCGACTAGTCTCAAGCCCGCGAAGGGTTCCTTACCCGCTTTGACTCCATGGATGAGATGTTAATTATACCATCTCTCATCAATCTTTTTCTCTTCGATGACCATGTCGGATTTCAGCCCATGGTACATATCCTTCTCATCAATCATATGTTCACATGAGCTACATCGGGTCCACTCACGCACATTAGCAAAGATACACTCCTCCCACCGAGCCTCAAACCTTGACTTGCCAAGGAACCATCATAACTCAAGGGCTCGCCGAGTTGTCTCAATGATCCAACCCAAACTTCTCCACCCTTCTTTCCAATTCCTTTGGTTTCCACATTGATCTTAGCCATGGTCATCCTTGCAGGGCTTGCCATTCATTATATGAATCGAGAGCACCGATCGGCTTGTCATTTTTCCACTAAGTCCTTTTCATTGGAATCTTGTGAACTCCTTTGCAATGTCTCACTCATGAACTCGTGAATCGAGTATAATTCCATTTATAGCATGGCCGTTTAAAAACTCACCCCTTGAAAATATCCAACCCAAGATTCGACCAATGGCTTGGTCTTCATTGGGTCAACCCAACCACCCATTGCATAGCACGTCCCCTCGGAGGAAAGCTACATGACATTTTAGCACAACTCGGTTCTCTTCTTCCTTCCAAACATTACACTTCAATGAACACGGTTCACCTTTTGATAGTCCACAGTTGGTTCCACTACAACCATGATAGTTTATTTTTGTAATTTGTGAGCTCAGCTCGGTTTCAATTTAGAGCCCGGTGATCTTTAAATAACTCACTTGTTATCGAACTCTTCTCAACAATAATATTTGATAATACATGGGCTCAATGGGATTTTATACAACTCAGTTTAATTTTGATGAGCTCATTCCTTGATGTGAGTACCATCTACCATAATCTTTAGCTCACCCATTCTTCAAAAATGTTCGGTGAACCTTAGATCTCGGTGAACCTAATAGAGCTTATTCTACTATAAAATGAGCTCGCTATTCATAACAACATCTCGACTAATGAACTAAGAGCCCATTTTCAACCTCCTTTTCTTTCTTAGTAGTTCATGTAATTTCCTAGATTTCCTAACATTGAAAGGATGTATAAGATGTCGAGAGTATTTTTGGGTGAAACACTAGATTTCACCATTTAGTGTTGCAAGTGGATTCTAGTGTTGGTCTCCCAATATTGCATAAAACTTTGAAACTTAGAGAAGACCATGAAGAGGAAAAGTTCCTCTTATAACTTTTAACTCTCTCAAAGACCTTGATTTTTCCCCGAATACTTAAATCCACTTCCAAGCTTTGAATTGGCTATGGGAGCCCCTTAGTGCAAGCCTTCTCTATTATCCAATCTCACCCGAGAGGTGAAATTGGATAACAATACCCTTTTTCCTCACATTTTTACAATATTCAACAACATCATTTAGTGTGATTTTCACAACAATTGAATTTCTAGTATGGTAGTACCTCTTTTTAAGAGTAGAGATGTGAGCAACCTAACCAATTATAGTACCATCATGATCAATCCCTTATTTTTAAAGTTATTTGGGAGCATGGTTGAATAAAAATCAATAATTGGGAAGAAGAAAATGAGAAGAGAGAAAAAGACAAGTTGATTTCAAACCCAAACACTCCACTTTAGATCACCGTATTACTCTAAGACATATCATTGAAAAATATTGGGAGTAAAAGAAAGAAGTGTTTTATTGTTTTGTTTATTTTAGGAAATATTTTGACATGGTCTCTAGGGATAAGCTATGTTAAAAAAATTCAAAAGCTTGGCATACCAAAGTAACTTTCGAAATGGTTTGTAGACTCTATAAAAATATGTGTATTAAAATTAAAACTCAAATAGGAATTTCAGAGAGATTTAGGAGTGACATTGGTGTTAAGCAGGGATGTCCATTATCACCCACACTCTTTGGTTTATATATAGACCAACTTGAAGAATTGTTAAATATAGAGGGTGGTGATGGTATCCGATTAGATGAGTATGTTATAAGGATTCTTTTATATGCTTTGACGAACTTATATTATTTTCTCACGTTCACTCAAGGATTGCAAAAAAATTCTCAAACTTGAATTTTTTTGCAAAAATGTGGGTATGCAAGTTAGTATCAAAAAGACCAAAATTATGATCTTTAGCAATAGAAGGAAAAGAAATCATCAACAAATCTCCTTTGAGGGTAGTATCCTAGAAGAAGTAATCAGTTTTGTACAAATACTTAGGATTTACTTCAACAATAAACTTACTTGGGAGACTTGCAAAAAAAGAGAACAATAGGAGGGTAGAGAGCTCTATATGATTTACAAAACAAATGCAAAGAAGTAGAGTTATGGGATTGGAAAACTACTCTAAGGTTGGAATCAAAATAGTGTGTCCCACTTGGTGTTACAAAAATGTGAGTAGGAGATTTTACGGGGTGTGATTTAAGGGGTATTCATATGAACACCCTTTTCTTGAACCACCTTGTAACCACGAAAAGGTGTTCGCATGAACACCCATTCACGTGAATGGGGTTCATGCAAAACCATTCGCATGAACCCCGTATTTATATATTAGTGGCGAAATAAAGGTTCTCACTTTTTTCCTTCGCCCACAAGTCTTCACATGAACATTATCCATGCGAACAAAATAGTTTGAGATCCGATAGCCCTAAACATCGCCCACAATTCTTGGTAAGATTTTGTTGAGTTCTGGAGCTTAATTGCTTCACATTAGCATGATTTACAAACTTTCTAGAATACACAAGAAACCAGGCGTCGATCGATTGATCGACTTCAATCACACTGGGGACCAGTATCATTTAAGGTAAGGAGGAACCGACATCGCTTAGGGTAACTAGCATCGCTTTACACGTGCGTGATTGTTTTATTTAATTCATGGCAATTAGATATAAAATTTGATATAAATTTGATCTAATGGTTGTAAATAAAGATAGCTAAGTTTCCCTAAGTTTTTACATGGTTATATAAGCTTGGAAATTAGGGTTAGAAAATAGATTGGAAGAATTGTAAGAAGGAATTCTTGGAGTGGTCTTAGAGAAGCTTGTGAGAGGAAAATTAATTAATTCTTGGAGTGGTTAGCCCACAATGGGTGAACCATGTTATATCTGGTGTTGTCTTTCTTTTATTAATTTTATCTTCTAGTTAAATTATGTGTTTATTGATTATATGCTTTAATTGATTATAGATCTGTACAACACTGGTATTTGGCTTAACCCCAACAACTGGTATCAGAGCTTTGCTTGAGGGTTTTGTGTGTTGACAAGATTTACTCACAGAGGGTTTTCTGATTGAGTGGGAGCTACAACAATGGTAGAAGATGGAAAATATAGAGTTGAGAAATTTGACGGTTGTAATTATCAATTATGGAAGATGTAGGTGGAATATTATCTATATCAAAAAGATCTATACTTATCATTGGATGAGAAGGCAAGACCTTCAAAGATGACTGATGAAGAATAGAAAATTCTTGATAGAAAGGCTCTGGGATCTATAAGATTGATCCTGACAACATTTGTAGCTTCTAATATAATAGAAGCAGCAACCACAGTAGATTTGATGAAATCTTTAGCTAATTTATATGAAAAACCAAGTGCATCGAATAAAGTTTATTTGATGAAGAAATTATTTAATTCTAAAATGCAAGAAGGTGGATATGTGTCTAATCATTTGAATGATTTCCATTTTATTGTTAATCAATTAAAATTGGTTAATATTCCATTTGATGATGAATTGAAAGCACTCATATTCGTATGTTCTTTGCCAAATAGTTGGGATAATTTGGTAATGATGATTAGTAATACAATGTTCCGCTTCTAAAATTTTAAATTTTGATGATGTGGTTAGTATGATCCTCAATAAATAAATTCATAGGAAAAGTATAGAAGAATCATCATCATGAAATTATTTGAATGTGGAAAGAAAGGGAAGATCAAAGGAGAGATCTAAGAGCAAAAAGAATGGGAAATAAAAGTCAAAGAGCGGAAAATCTAGATCTAGAGTCGGAGATATAATCTGCTGGAATTGTGGAAAGAGAGGACATGCAAATAAGGAGTGTTGGTTCAAGGAAAACAAAGATAATATACCTGATAAACGTAAAGAAAAAGGTAAAGAGTAAAACGTTGCAAGTGAGGTAATGCAATATGCCCTTATTCTTTCCTTAGATAATAAAGTAGAATCATGGGTTTTAGATTATGGAGCTTCTTTCCATGCTACCCCTAATAAGGGTTATTACAGAAATGATGTTTAGGGTACTTTTTGACATGTTTATTTAGGAGATGATGAACCATGTAGTATTACTGGTAAAGGTGAAGTTCATCTTAAATTACAGAATGGAAATACATGGGTATTAAAATATGTGAGGCATGTGCCAAGCCTCAAGATAAATCTAATTTCTATAGGGAAACTAGGTGAATCTAGATGCATGGTTACATTCACATTTGATTCTTGGAAAGTTACCAAGGGATATCTTATTGTGGCAAGAGGAAAGAAGGTAGGAACATTGTATTTGTCTACCTGTGTTATTGATTCCTTTTTTATGCTATCTACTTCAGATTCAGATGCAAGCATGTGGCATAATTGGCTAGGCCATATGAGTGAAAAAGGAATGTAGATCTTAAAGGAAAAGGGTAAGTTATTAGATTTGAAACATTTAGATCTTGATTTCTATGAGAATTGTATATTTCAAAGCGAGAAGAAGAGAGATTTCTCAAAGTTGGGGAAACAAAGGAGTAGAAGTTAGTGCTTGTAAACTTAGATGTGTAGGGACTAGCCTAGGTATCTTCTCATGGTGGATCCTAATATTATGTGATTTTCAATGATGATATCACAAGAAAGGTATGGGTTTATTGTATTAAACATAAATATGAATTTTTGAGACTTTTAAAATATGGAAATCCCTTGTGGAAAACGAATCAAATTTAAAGTTAAAATGCCTTAGATCTGACAATGGTGGTGAGTACTAAAGTAAGGTTTTCAATTATTATTTTTCAGTAAATGGAATACACAGGACAAATAACAATTCCTAGAACATCATAGGAGAGTGGTTTTGTTGAAAGAATGAATAAAAAAATCATGAAACATGTAAGAAACAAGAGGATACATATTGGATTACCCTTGCAGCTTTGGGCGAATCGGTAGACACAAGCTTTATTTAATTAACTATGGGCCTTCAAGTGCACTAGAGGGTAGAATACCATAAGAAGATTGGGTGAAAAAGAGGTAGATCTTTATTTTCTTAGAGTATCTGGTTTAGAATATTTTGTGCATGTTGATAAATAAAATAGAAATCAGTTGGATGCTAAATCCAAGATATGTACTTTTATATGTTATGGATCTGGTGATTTCGAATTATGTTTTTGGGATTTATAGGATTCTAAGATTGTTAGGAGTCGTGACATTGAATGGAATGAAAAGAGAATGTATATGGCTCAAGTTTTGGTACCCAAAGACGAACTAGTTGAGAAGTTTGTGGATGAAAATGAACTCTCATTCTTCAAATGAACACCTACAGGTTTACACATGGAATCGGTGTCGGTTTACCCCGACCAAAGATTAGTCACCTATACTAGCATCGATTCTATGAAGAACCAAAATGACATCAGTCACATGGACCAACATCAGCTAGAAAATATCAAGACCAACATCGATTAGTAGAACCGAATTCAGCGGAGGTGACCGGCATTGGTCACTTTGTTTGAGATTGATACAAATTTGTTGAATGAGCAGATTGACCCTCCAACACCCTAGATCTCGGTGAGAAGGTCGAAACGGTAAGTAGATCTCCAAAAATATTTACACCTTCCTTATCTTATTTATTATTGATCGGTAGTGGTGAACCAAAAATATTTGAAGAAGCAATACAGGTGGATACCCACAAGAAGTGGGAGCACGGCATGGATGAGGAGATGGATTCCTTGAAACATAACCAAACTTGGGATTTGTTCAAGTTATCGTAGGTAAGAGAACACCGTAGAATAAATGGGTTTATAGGATCAAGTAAGAAGAGAGTGGACATAAAATATACAAGGCAAGGCTTGTGGTAAAATAATTTGCACAGAAAGTAGGTATTGACTTTAGAAATATATTTTCTCATGTAGTTAAAATGACTTCCATACGTACTATTCTAATTTTAGTTGCAACAGAATATTTTCATTTAGAACTTGATGTTAATATGACTTTCCTTCATGTTGAATTGGAGGAATAGATATATATGCAGCAACTGCTTGGGTTGAAGTCAAGGGTAAGGAGAAACTTGTGTGCAGATTGAAAAAGATCTTGTATGGGCTCAAACAAGCTCCAAGGAAATGGTATATGAGGTTTGATAGTTTCATGCACGAGTATGGTTATATGAGATGTGAATCTAATCATTTTGTTTATTTCAAGAAGCTTGAAAATGGAAGCTATATTATTTTATTATTGTATGTGGATGATATGTTTATTACAGGATCTAGTATGCAAGACATTGGTGAGCTTAAAGAAAAGTTAGCTCACACATTTGTAATGAAGTATTTGGGAGCTGCAAAGAAAATCCTTAGCATGTAAATTCATAGAGATAGGAAGAACATGAAATTGTATTTGTCTCGGAACATTATATCAAAAAGGTGTTGGAAAGGTTTAATATGTAGAATTCAAAACCTGTAAGTACACCTATGGTTGGACACTTCAAATTGAGCAAAGATCAATGTCTTGCATCACATGAGGAGGTCGAGTACATGGCATGAGTTACATATGCTTCAACAATTGAAGTCATTTATGTTATGGTTTATACCATACCATACATTACACAAGTAGTGGGAGTTGTGAGAATATTTATGGCCAATCCAGGTAAAGAGCATTGGAAAGAAGTCCAATGGATTCTTAGGTATTTGAGAGGATATCTAACTTGCAGTTATGTTATGGAGGGTCAGATAATTCTTTATGTGGCTATGTTGATTTAGATATGGTTGGATATTTGGATGGTAGTAGGAGCACCACTTTGGATACATATTCCCGTAGGTGGTATGGTAGTTAGCTAGATTTCAAGACTATAGAAGGTTGTGGCTTTGTCTACTATAGAGGCGAGAATATGTTGCAACTACAGAGGCTAGCAAAGAGATGATATAGATGAGTAGGTTCATGGAAGATTTGGGAAAGGAGAAATAGAATTGAAGATAGTGATATTCAAAGTGTGATTCATCTAGAAAATAACTCAAAGCATTTTATTAAAGAATGAAACACATTCAGCTTGAGATATCACTTCATATGGCAGTGTTGGAGGATGAGAAGTTGAAATCTGAGAAAATTCATACAAATGAGAACCCTATGGATATGCTAATGAAGCCATTGGCAAAGGAGAAGTTGGAGCTACACTCCACTTCTGTTGGTCTTCTATTTTGAAACTTGAAGAGGGAGAAAAGGGCCGAGGAAAAAGATCTAATGATGGAGTTATATGGTACAGTCAGAAAAATTTATCTCCAAGTGGGAGATTGTTGAGTTGTGGAGCTTAATTTCTTCACATTAGCATGTTTTACAAACTTGCTAGAATACACACGAACCGGTGTCGATCGGGATTACCAATATTAGTCACCTGAGGGACCGGTATCACCAAGGCAAGGAGGAACCGACATTGGTTAGGGTAACCGGAATCGTTTACCTATGTGTGATTGTTTTATTTAACTCACGAGAATTAGATCTAACCTTTGATATAAAGTCGATCTAATGGTTGTAACAACATATCTAATTTTCCCTAAGTTTTTATATGGTTATATAAGCTTGGAAATTAGGGTTATAAAATAGATTGGATTAATTGTAAGAGGAATTCTTGGATAGAGCTTAGAGAAACTTGTGCGAGGGAAACTTATTGTACATCATGTAAGGCGTGGAAGATTACATATCTTTAATTTCATATCCTCTTGAATAATATATTGTTCATTTCTTAGTGGACATATACCACACCGGGTGAACCACATTATATCTAGTGTTATCTTTCTCTTGTCTATTTTATCTTCTAGTTAAATTCTGGGTTTATTGCTTGTATGCTTTAATTGATTATAAATTTGTACTACAATGGTATTTGGCTTAACCCCAACAAAGTTTTGAGTTTTTTTCCTCAAAAATTAAAAAACAAGGGGGAGGTTTTTGCATTGTTTAGGGCTATTTTTGGTCATTTTTACCTATCTCCCTCATTTTTTGGGTTGTTTTTGGATTTCCTCTTTGAAACCCTAGTTCAAGGTCATGTACAATTGAGAGGGAAAATAATAAGTTTTTTACCTCGTTAAACTATTTTAAGCTCCATAAACATAAAACCATGCACATTAAAAAACACATTCATCAAGGTAAAATGAAGGATTATAAAATTGATTGAGTTAAGGTTGTATTTTAATTAAGACTAAGATGTAGTTGTTTCCAATGAATGGGACTTACAAGATGTGTACTTTTTTAGTAATTTAGGATTTTACTCTTATCAAGGTCATATGACTATGGATAGTTTTTTCCTTTATTTGAATGGGATTGAGTACTCGAATAAAATATAGTTCCCATTGTGTAAAATGCCTCTTTTCTATCACTGGTTGAAGAGGCATAATTGCATTCTTTTCTCTTTTGGAAAATATTTGGCAATCATGGAAAGTCCTTATATGATTATGAACATCCTTGAAAATATTTTTATAGTAGTATATTTATTTTAAAAATTGATTAGATATAGTGTTTCTTGATTGATTTCAAGCTCTAATATTTCGTGAAAATTGTTCATGATTTATGCATATTACTATTTGGTAACACAACTCACATATATTCCCTCATAATTCTTTCTATACATGACACATTTCTTAAGCATATTGAGTGTAATATTTAGTCTAATATTTGTTTTTTCTTCCTTGTTAAGCTTACCCAACATGTCTCGAATAACATAAAGTGAATTATGTGAGAATAACACTCCTCCCTATGTATAGTAAGTTTATTGATCTATATAATAATTATTCTTAGATCTAATTGTTTCATGAGATGATTCATGACTTGTCCTTAAACAATTTTATCTTATTTAAACTGTAAATAAAATTTCTTTAGATTTTTCATTCAAATACCTCTCCTTCCACCTTACTTATTATGCCCAAGCATTTTCTTGACTTCTAGATCTAGAAGTAGTATATGCACCTTTCTTCTAATGATGTAATTCCTAAACCTTTTCACTACCTTCACTATTTTATTAGTTGTCTTTTCCAATATATGGTAGTTAAGCTTTACACTATTCAAATAAGTTCTCCTAAAATAAATGGGGTGCTTAGAAACATGTCTATTTGAGTTAACACTACTACAATAGTATGATCAAATACAAATGAATAAAGGTAAAAATTATATTTAAATATAGACTAACCAATATTGTGGTGGTCATACTAGCTTCTTTGATTTCTTGAAATGTTTTCTTGGCCTCTATTTACCATTCCACTTTATCATATTTTTTTAGAATGGAATTCAAGGGCTTAACTATCTCTATAAAACAAAAAAATAAAATTTATCAAAAAAATAGTCTTTCCAAAAATACTTTTAAAATGGCATGTTATTGGAATCTTCATTAATCAAAATATAAAAGCTAACATTTACAATATATCACTACTAAATATTAAGAAAACACAATTTTCTTTGCGTTTAAATAGATACCTTAGAACATGCACCTCTCTAATATCCTCTTTAAATGGTAACATCTTGATTGCTATTATTAGATTATAGGGCTAGATCATTCATATACAAAACAATATATATACCCACTAAACCTTCGAAAAAATAATCCATAGTTCCTACATTGATGACACCAAATGAAATCTATTTTTAAGAGAAGGTACCCCATTTTTGTTTAAGGTTGTCTTCAATATATCACCTTTATCAACTAAATATTTATCGTCTATATAGAAGCCATCTAGAAATTATATAATTTCTTATCAACTCGACCATTTTTTTAACTTCATCCAAGGAAGGAATATGGTAATTTTATTTCTGTAAATCCTTTCTTAGATTCCTAAAATCTACATATAATCTGATTTCTCCATTATTATTACACAGAGAAATAATATTGGCCACCCAATTAGAGTTCACTATTAATATCATACATATAGAAAGTAACTTTTGAAATTCTTGCATAATTATAGGCTCTAAAAGAGGATGGACTAGATGACCATAGATTTAAGATTGTATTCAATAAAACTTTATCTCATAGTGGGAAATTTGCTAAGGTAAGGATTTTTTTGGTGTAAATGCATTCACACTTGTCTTTGTGAACTAGATATTTTGTACCTTAATAAGCTCATTTAAGAGCATAGGTTATAATTATTTTTTAATTAGTTTGTGGGATATTGTTTGTCTCCCGTAACTTATTGGAGTTGTTGAGCTATTGCCTCCACTCCTTGATTTATGGATATTTTTAATCTCCTTTGTTTAGTGTTTCCTTCCTATTATTTAGGTAAGGATTAGTCTTGTAAAACACTATATATTATGTGTTCTCGGATGAGAGAATACAAGCAGTTGAATAATATTTTGTTTGGCTTTTTCTCTGCATCTTGCATATTTATTTTTAAGTGTGTACTTGGTTTTCATGCTAAGATCTGGTTATCAAATCCAATTTGGTATCAGATCCTGACGGTTGTTGCATGTTATATAGTCTCAGCTTTATCAGTGCAATTTTGTTGTAGGAATATAAGAGTTGCTATTTTTTAATTTTGCTGGAGATTGAATGTATTTGTTTTGGTTATTGTTAGTGACCAACAACCTGTGGCATTCTCTCCACGTTTTTCTTCTACTCGGCCAAATCTCGTCCTATTACAATCAACTCTCCATGTTTTGGGTTGACTTCTTGCCGTTGAGGATCAACTTCTATATTTTGTGTGGCATATTTGTTGTTTTTTCCTTCTACGTGGATCTGACTTCTCCTATGGTTGTTATTTCTGTTGTCCAACTAAGATCACGGCTTGCCTTTGCATTGGGACGGTTTCCTATTACATTGGAACATTTTTTGGCTTCCCGAGGTATCTTCTAAGCTGAGCATTTGGAGATTCCCTTCTCAACCACGTTTTTTACCAGTATGGCCTTTTTCACCTGGCAATAACAATTGTGGGTGCTTAGCAACATTTTGGGAGGCCTGCATTTTTGCTGTGGGAGGCAACTTCTGCGTGAGTTCTTATTTCATTAATAAACTTGCTCATGCATAGCCAATTTTGATTGGACAATTAAATTATTTTTTTGCAAAACTATAGTTTTTGAAAAAAAAAAATTCTATAGTTCTTTGCTTAAATAATTTTTTTGGGGGAAATAATCATGTTTTGGGGTTGTTTATAAATGGAAGGCATATTTAGAATCTACATCTTCTCCTAATTCCAACAAGTGGTCACACGACCACATTTGCCTCTATTTTGTCTAATTTTTTAATCAGTGGGTCCTTTTTAATTAAAATTGGCCTATTTTACGAGAATTTGAAAGCTTAATAACTTTTTCCTAGTAACTCGAAATTGAGTGCCGTTTTTACAAAAGTGCATGTTTTTTCGACCCCATTCTATTAGTTCAATTTTTAGTACCATCTAAGGAAGTATCATTTTCGGGGGAGAATTGGTCATTTTCCACCATGTCAAGAAATTTTCCTTCTTTGTTTGTGCCCGTAAACATCATGGATCTATGACTATTTGAACCATTAAATTCATCCAACTATCATGCTTGGAATCTAAAAAATGGAACAACAACTCAAATCTCGTGGTCTGTGGCACGGTTTTCAAGATTTAGTGCCTACCTTTAGTAGTGAGAAGGATAAGTATGGTTACACGTGCAAGCAAGACGAGGCCCTAGGACTTATTTCGCTCAATATAGTGGACAACCTTCAATTTCATATTTCAGCTACCAAATCTCCTAAAGAGGTATGGGACATTTTTGAAAAATTATTTGGTAAAATTAATGAGTTCAAGTTACTTCAACTGGAAATGGAGTTTACAACTCTGTCACCTTCTGATTTTCCTCTCATAGAAGATTTCTTGACTAAATTCAAAGAACTCATAAGTAAATTAAATGATGGTGGTAAAGAAAAAAAGGATCCTGAATGCATTTTGTTGATTCTGTCAAAATTGAAAGGTCAATTTTCTATGTTCACTTCTACTTTCTTTTCAACTATGGATGCTCTAGGGGATGCGTTTAAATTTTCAACATTTGAGGTGTTTTGTGAGAGGCTATCTCGTGAACAAACAAAGTTAATGGTACTTGATGCCTTTCCAACCTCAAGCCAAGAACTTTTAGCAAATTCTCCTACGAGTAAAGGAAACCTAAGTGGAAGCTAGAACCTAAGATTTCATAATCTTCTAAACCCTCTTCTCTTGCCACCGATAAAAAAATTTACGTCCCTAAACCTTCTAGTCCTAGAAAATGGAAAAATAATGTTAAAAGAAAGGTGTATGAACCTTTTCCTTTCTATAGCAAAACAAACAATCCAGAATCACAATGTTTTGTGAGAATTGAAGCACTTGAGAAGATGCTGAAACAACATAAGCTTTTGTTGTTGCACCTTCAACCTCTTCCAATTCTAGTAAAGGGAAAGCCCTTTCATCTCGGGCCTTCACTCCATTGGATGATAGATTGGTTTTGATTTAGGTGCTACACATCACATCACACATTTAGATAATTTTCTAAGTTCAGTTTCTCCTTACAAGGTTTCTTAGATTATGGTGGGAAATTCTACTTCATTAAAAGTAATGGGTGCAGGGATTGTTAACATGCCAAATGGTTTAGTGCATGATGTTTTACATGTTCCCCACATTTCTAACAATTTGTTGTCTGTTTATCAAATCTATAATTTAGGGAAAGGAAATACTATTGAATTATCACCTGATAAAGTTGTAATAAGAGAATTGAATGATCCTAATGACATTGTAGCTACAGGTATTGTGGATACAGATTCTAGATTATATCTCTTTAACAAGTTCGAGACTTTTGTAGGATCTTCTCTTATTGCTCACTCAAATTCTGTTAGCAAGTTGTGGCATGAGAGATTCGGCCATCTAAATTACAGATATCTGTAGTAACTATCTTCTCAGAACATGGTAACTGGACTTCCTAAAATTTCTTCTACTTGATGGTGTTTTTCTAGGTTGTATGTTAGGTAAACAACATCAGGATCCATTTCCCAAAGGATTGGCTAAGAGAGCTAAGGCTCCTCTCGAGTTAGTACACAGTGATTTGATGACTCTTCCTTCTCGTTCTTTTTCTAGTTACAAATATGTATTAACTTTTATTGATGATTTCACGAGGAGAACATGGGTGTATTTTCTTTAGTATAAGAGTGATGTTTTCAATGGTTTTAAAGAATTTAAGGATTTTGTTGAAAAAAATCATCTCATTCCATAAAAAATATTCACATTGATAATGGGGGGGTATATTAGTAATGCATTCAAGGATTTTTGTACTGACCATGGAATTCTACATCAGTATACAATGCCTTTCACTCCTCAACAAGAATGGTGTTGCGGAACAAAAAAATAGGACACTTAAGGAGATGGAAAATTACATGCTTCAGTCAAAGAACCTTGCTCCCTGAATTTTGGGTTAAAGCCATGAATTGTGCCAACTATATATAGAATCAGATTCTCCATAAAGCTATTCAAGAGATTACACCTGAGGAAGAATGGTCTTGATAGAAGCCTGATGTTTCTAATTTTTGAGTCTTTGGAAGTCCATCTTGGGCTCATGTTCTTGATGAAAAAGTAAGTCCATGCAACCAAAGAGTAAGGAACTCATTTTTGTTGGCCATTATGAACACGTGAAGGCATACCACCTTCTGGATCCTTCTACTTTGGAAGTTCATTTTCGAAGGGATGTTCATGTTGATGAGATAGATTCTGTTGAGACTCCTGATGAAGATCAACATCTGTCTCCAATACCTCCTTCGCCTGACATGGCTGACATGCTTATTAATGATTTTGATGATGCTTCTGAAGAAGAGGTTGCTCCTCCACCTCCTCCTTCCTCTCTTTATCTCGGCACAACGACATCCAAAATGGATTCAATCTACTCTGTAGGTAGATGGTAACTTGGCAAGATATCTGAGTGATCCTCAACACACAAGATCTGAGATATCAGGTGATATTGCTTATCGTCATACTCAATCTATGCCTTCAGGAATGGCTCTTGTAAGTGAAGCTATCTCCTCTAATCCTGTTACTTTTTCTAAATCTTGTGGAAACTTTGAATGGGATGAAGCTATGAAATAATAATACTCCTCTTTGATGAAAAATAATACATGGGAATTGGTTCCTCTTCCTAAGGGAAGGAAAGTGGTGAAATGTAAATGGGTCTTTAAGACTAAGTATGTAGCTAATGGATTTATAGAAAATTATAAGGCTCGTCTTGTCGCTAAGGGATTTTCTCAAGTCGGAGGGGTGGATTACTCTGAGACTTTTGCTCCTTTGGCAAAGATGGATTCTATTAGACTTGTTTTTTCCCTTGTTTCTTCTCATAAGTGGTCAGTGATCAAATGGACATGAAGAGTACCTTTTTGCATGGTGATCTCTATGAGAAAATTTAGATGGAGAAACCCCCTAATTTTGTGCAAGATTATTCACTAGTTTGTAGACTTCGTCATTCTCTGTATGGTCTCAAACAAGCTCCTCGAGCTTGGTATGAGAAAATGGATGAGTTTTTTTGTCTACTGGTTTTCATCGGTGTGAAACTGATCATACTGTATATGTTCTAAAAGTGATGATGAATTGTTAATATTGGTTTTGTATGTTGACGATATCATCCTCACTAGTAGCTCAGCTTCTATGATTCAAGACATTCAAAACAAATTGAGTGTGAACTCTGACATGACAAATTTGGGATTGTTGCACTATTTCCTTGGTCTTTAGGTTTCTCAGTCTTCTAAAGGCATCTCTATTAGACAAAGGAATTATGCTTTTGATTTGTTGCAAAATTTCCACATGGTTGATTGTAAGCCATCTCCCACTCCATTTCAATCAGGTGTTGAATTGACTGATTAATTTCAAGTATAACCTTGTTGATGCCTCTTTGTATAGACAATTGGTTGGGAGTATTTTGTATCTGACACATACTCGTCTCGATATCACCTTTTTGTTAACCTAGTGTCTCATTTTTCACATGAGCCTCATGAGAGTCACTTGAAATCCACAAAGAGAATTTTGAGATATATAAAAGGGGCATTAAATTTTGACATACATTATTCACCACAGGGATCTTGTGAAATTAAAGGCTATACAGACTCAAATTGGGGAGGTTGTCAAGACACATGATAGTCTACTTATGGCTTCTTTTTTCACCTTGGCTCTGGTCCAATAGCATGGGCATGTAAAAAACAAAATTTAATTGCTTTATCATCCATTGAAGCTGAGTACAAAGGTGTGGTAAGAGTAGGTCAGGAAGTTATTTGGCTTTGCCAAATACTTGATGAGTTTGGATTTCCATAAGAAAATCCTTCTGTCATCTGGTGTGATAATCAGAGTTCTATTCAAATTACACACAATCCTATTGAACATCAGTGTACAAAACACATTGAAATTCATATGCACTTCATCAGGAAATTGATTTAGAATGATTTCGTTGACTTGAAGTTTGTATCTACAGCTGATCAGATAGCGGATATCTTCACTAAACCACTTTTTTCTCCTCTATATATTCTACTATGAGAAAATCTTAGAGTCAAGGAAGTTGTACTCAAGGGGAATTCAGCATGAAGTCCCTTATTTCCTTCTTCTTTTCTCTTATTTTGTATCGGGTACCTTATTTGGCATAGTAGTCAAGACCCTTTCTTTCTTCTCCCTGACATTCACTTATGGGAGGGTGTTGGTGTAAACATGTTCACACTTATCTTTGTGAAGTAGATATTTTGCACCTTAATAAGCTCATTTAAGAGCATAGGTTATAATTATTTTTTAATTAGTTTGTGGGATATTGTTTGTCTCCTATAACTTATTGGAGTTGTTGAGCTATTGCCTCTACTCCTTAATTTATGGAGATGTTTTAATCTCCTTTGTTTAGTGTTTCCTTCCTATTATTTAGGTAAGGATTAGTTTTGTAAAACACTATATATTATGTGTTCTAGGATGAGAGAATACAAGCGGTTGAATAATATTTTGTTTGGCTTTTTCTCTCGCATCTTGCATATTTATTTTTAAGTTGTGTACTTGGTTTTCATTCTAAGATCTAGTTTTCATGCTAAATTGTGTATATATATGAATATCATACATATAGAAAGTAACTTTTGAAATTCTTACATAATTATAGGCTCTAAAAGAGGATAGACTATATGACCGTAGATCTAAGATTGTATTCATAAAATTTTATCTCATAGTGGGAAATTTGATAGGGTGAGGATTTTCCCCATGACATGTACAAACATAGTTTTAAATTTATGACATGTCAATTGAAAAGGATTAAAATTAGTTAGTTAATATATTCCCCTAAGTGAAATGGGGCTTATAATTGTGGTTAAATAAAGCTACATGTTGTGGTCTTAGTTATTTCCCCTAAAGGGATTTATAGGAAGTTTGGATTTAGATGAGGCTAGTGGATCATGATTGAAAGATGATGATAAATAATTTCCCCCTTGAAGGAGGACTTTGTAAGATTTTTATTAAGCTAAAGATATAGAATTTACCTTAAATAGAAAACATATTGAATTGAGATCAAGGCCTAAGCTTGGGATTTAGATGTTTTCCCAAGAGGGAACTAGAATGAGATTTAGATTTTAGTTGAAGGTAGAGGATTTGATTAGAGATTAAGATCTATAATGAAAATTTCATCCTATGGTGGGAATCATATCAAACAATCTATTTTTGTGACTTATGGTTAGGTGATCCTCCTCATTATCAAATAATAAAGGAGAACAAGGTCAAAAGAGTTGATGGTGTCAAATATTTAGGGACCTTGTTAGGGATTTTAGTCTCATGGGATTAAAGTTGAAGTTTTAAATATTTTGAAGATAAGTCTCTTTAGATTATGATTAGATTTTTGATTTACCATTTCCTTCCTCCTCCATAATTATACCATCCTTTATGAGGTCTTGTACCTCATGATGAAATGCTTCAAATCTATTGATACATTGTCCATGAAAATGATGAACTCACATAACTGAGTTTCATAAAACCAATAAGGGTGGAATTTTTAATCTTTTCAAAAATTTTGGTTAGTTTCTTTTAATTAGTTTTACTTGTTTAAGTTGATGGAAAACCACACTTATAGATATTTCCAATTCACATAAGTTTTTTTTATTTACAATTTTATCTTTATAAGTCTTTACGAAATATGATTTTCAGCCATTATTAGGATGGTGAAAAGGTTCAATGATCTATATTATGATAGGTTGTAATTTATATTTAGTTTTTTAAGGAAGAGTCTTGAGTGCAAAATTTGTGTTTGAGTTTTCTTCATTTAAGAAGTAATTTCTGAACTTAAATGACATGATGAAGATCCTCATGTAGTGACCCATGTTTATATGTTCATACATAAAAATAAATCTCTTCATGCACACTTTAAATTAAATTGTCAAGTATCTCAAAATTACAATTTTTGTATTGTAATATGACACCACTTGCTTCTATTAAATAATATTATGTGTCAAGGATTCATTGGATTCTATTAAGGTTCATCAAAGATGAGAGTGTGATTGGTTTGGGTATGTTTGTTGAGTATTCCTTACAGAATATTTTCACTAAGGTTTTGAGTTTGTTAATGGAATACTTGGTAGGCATTTATTTAGCATTTTATAGGATAATTTAATAATCATTATCTTAAATTTTTAATCTAGATTTCTTTGGTTCCCTATGTGATGAATATGTCAAATTAAGGTGTGTAGGTGATATCATATTGTACAATTTATAGAGATTTAATTTATAAATTCATAAATAGTTTACTTTTTCAAAGTATTACTTTCTTTTTTACATAATGTTTTTGTTAAAATTTTAAAATATGGGGAAGGCTTTCAAAAAAAAATTCTGAAAAGAAATTTAAATTTATGTGAAATTTTATCAATTTAGGGTTTACGGTTTCAAAAAAATATTCTAAATTGAATTTTACTTTCATTTTTTATAGTTATGGCTTCTTCCTTTGTTAATTTGTTTGAGAGGACTGATTTAGAGATAGAAAAAATATTATCTACTCTTTAGCTTTAGACTACAGTTGGGCAATACAAAACACATTGTGAAAATATATTGAAAGATCTTCAAAAAATACAAACAAACTTGAAAACATATAACCCTTTCCAACCCGAATCACTAAAAAAATTATGGATGAATTCAAATCAAGTATGTAAGGAAATAAGGAATATAATGAAGTTGTAGCTACACTTCCTGATAAGGAAGGTGTTAAGATCTTGTGTTGGTCGAGTTATGCATGCCAAAAGAAAATTAGGGCATATTATGTAAACAAATGTACATGTCACCTTTGTGCACCATTGATTTATCCTAGATTTTTGGCCTCTCAAGGCTAATTTCCTAATAATGACTAGTTACCATTATATTTCATTATGATGTTACACACTGTTGAGGTTCACCTAAACCTAAAGGTGAACTATTTAGACATCCATGGTTATTTTAGGCAGGGGCATGACTACATTAGCAACAAGCCTACATATCGACATGAAGGAACTCCTCTTATTGTTGGCGTGCGATAGCTTGTAGAGAGGCAATAAACTTTCTTATCTGGATTTTAGGATATTATTGTGCTATCATTATGAGTGCCCATGAGGGTGCTTTATAGAGGGTCTTGGGAGCATTTCTCATGAGACCCAATTTATCTCTTCTAACCATGTGGGTCAATTCCTTGAGAGACGTGGTACTAGTAGTGGATGAGCTAGTTGCAGCAGCGGATGCATGTAACAAGTTATACGGTTGCACACATTTGATAGCACCTGATGAATTTGAGGAAATTACAGATGTTACTCAAATGCATCGGTTGGGACACATCATGGTTTCTGACTTGTTACATGCATATGAGTTGATTTCATGGTAGTGCGGCATTCCACTATCGAGGGTTTTGGATTTTATAGAGTAGAGTATTGTTCGGGGTAGTGTATCTTTATTCGGGGGTAATCATCAGTAGCTACTACAATCAAACCTCCTGTTGTTTGGATCGTGACACCCAATGTTCAAAAAAATTGTTTCGGTGTGTGAAAATTAAACCTTAATTTTATTTATTTATTTTATTTCATTATTACTTTACAATTTATTAATATTTAAATAGATATATAAGATATAATGTTGACATATAATATTGAACTTTTACTTGTGTGTTTAGGATTCTTCTTCAGCGCATTTTGGTGAGTATTTTGGTGTTTCACATCCCACATCATATCCACATATGACATATACATAGTCTTGAAGGAGCCCAACCATAATCTATCACTTGAGGGTGTGGGTCGACTTAGCTCATTTGGCTCATTATTTACTTGGTTTTGAGGTCGTAGGTCAACCACGAGATAGTTTTTGGTGGTAGCCCCATAGATTTGGAGACACATTCTGTGGAGGTATATATATATACATATATATATATATATATATATATATGTATATATATATATATATATATATGTATATATATACATATATATATATATATACATATATATATATATATATATATATATGTATATATATATATATGTAGATATATATATATACATATATGTATATGTATATACATACATATGTATATGTATATACATATACATATATATGTATGTATATACATATACATATATGTATGTATATATATATATATATATATATGTATATACATACATATATATATATATATATATCTACATACATATATATATATATATATATATATATATATATATATATGTATATATATATATATATATACATACATACATACATGTATGTATGTATGTATGTATGTATATATACATATATGTATATATATATTGTGTTTTAGATTTAATATTTAATCTAAATTGAAATTTTTGAAATTAATGTTTTATTCAAAAAACTTGTTTATCAACTTCTTACATTTAATTTATTTTGTTTCACAGGGATCTATAGGAAAATAATCTACACATAGTGTAGATACTCCCAACATCCACTCGCAGATATAGATACTGAGGTAATCAATTACATCTCTATTATATGATTTATTCAATTAATCAAGAAATTGTTGTAGAATTTCACTTATAAATTTTAATATGGTATGTTATATATAGTTTCTGATGTGTATATTTATTTTTATAAATGTAGGGTGTAGCAAAGCCTAGTGAGGGATCTGGTACTCACCCTACTACATGATGGAGACTATATAGTTGATACATTGTACTCGTTTTCATCATGTACATGTATATAGTGTTTACATGATATTTTGATATGACTTAAACATACACACACACACACATATATATTATTACTTGTATATATATATATATATATATATATATATATAGATATTGATTTATCACATGTATCTTGTTGATCTATACACATGTATTTTATTGATTGAATTAGAAATGTGTTAATTGATTGATTGATTTATGAGTTGTGATTACAACATGCAATGTGATGATAAGAAAGGATTTAAGAACATGTTATTAACTTTGTAATCTGATGAGTCACTGATGTATGTTACTTTAAACAGAAAATTATCATTTAATATTATTTGTGTACTCAAGTAATGCATGAACCTAAAACTCTCTAACTTAGATATTATGAACCTAATGAAACATGAACCGAGCATCATAGTAATGCATAGGATATTATGAACCTAATGAACATATTATTAACTCATTACTTTAGATACAAGATATACTCACACCATCAAATAATATAAATTCATCCAAGTCTAATTGACACTTAGATGATTAACACTTTAATCCTCCTAAGAGTTAATTGGAAAGTGGTTTGACACTATTAATTTATTCAATTAAGCATATTTGTGTTGATTAAGCCTAAATGTAATCAATAAATTCAAACTTAAAAGTGTATAAAAGGAGTTTAGGAATATTCTAGAAGTATAAGGTAATCGAAATAATTGATAATATGTTAGAGAAAAATACAAGTTTTAGACTTATACATGAAGATAGTCATCAAAAATAGGTTTGACAATGAGGCAAAGTAAACAAAACAAAAACTAAAAAAATCATCCAAAATTTTACTTCTCTAGTGACAATTGTAGAACCATAATAATTTATAATTTTAAAAAATACTATGATATTGAGTCGATTAATTTTTTTCTACTTATGAACTCCAAAATTATTTCTCTCTCTTTTCTAGAATTCACTACGAGACACTTGGAAACAAATCTTCTTCCTTAGAATGTTAATAAACATGTAGCACCTTGGGAAAGTTGTAAGAAATGGAGGGGGATTAATGGAGACCTATATTTTCCATCCATTATTATCAAGGCCCTAGTATTTTGAAAAGTTTGGAAAGTGTTCACACCAAGTATAATAAAATTGAGCATGTAGTCTAATATTGTAATGCAAGTGTCCCTTTCCTTTCAATTCTTTAATCACTCAAGTAATCAAATGCTAGATACTCTTCTCCAAATGCTTGAATTTTTCTTTTGGCACATGGATTCTTTTTAAAAATTAATTTCTTACTTTTACAACTGTAATAAATGACTTGTATGAATATAATTGTCTATGTGTAATTGTTTCTTAAATCATTACATGTTATAGTAATATCAACTCAACAAGTTACTGAAGTAGTATAGAGAAGTATTCACAACGTATTTCTTCAAAAATATTTTGTGTAATAAAGCACTGCATAGATTTGGTTCCTAGATCTCATCTTACAAAAATCCTCTATATCACATATCACTTTGGAAGAATGATGGTCTAGTTCCAAATACAAGATATTCTCGATCAAGGAAAAATCAGCCCCAACCCATCTCCTTGTGTGAATCTAATAGTCTAAGGTTTAATAATGAGCCAAAATAAATATATGACCTTGGGATAATATTTATGTACCTGAAAATAGGTAATAATGGTTACACAATATCAAATGTTAAAAATCAACTTTAGATTCAAGAAGGAGGCACAAATAAGATTCAAGAAGGAGGCAACCTAATTTAAATAAAAATGAGGGAATATAATAGTTTGATCACTTTGATAATACTAAAAGTCTATTTCTATATGAAAAAAAAATTCAAGTTTGAAATAGTTTGAAATGTCTTTAGCTTTGATAATAATAAATATGAGGGAATAAAATAGTTTGAAACGACTTTATCTTTTCCACATTATCCAAGATCTCATAAACTCCAATGCACTTGAATGGGATGATCCTATTGACTATTGATCATGCTTTGTTTCCTCATCTTAACACTAAAATGTACATAAGTTTAAAAACATAGCTCATGTGATACCAGTTAAATGTCATATGTATTACAATCACCCCTACTAATAATCATAACCCCATAGTATAAGCTTAAATTCATAGCAAGAAATTTTAATCCATAACATATATAGGAGGAGGATATAAGTTTTAATTCATAGCAAGAAATTTTTCAAATATATATGCCAAAGTGACAAATAAAATAGAGAAAATATTCCATTCAGAAGACATCAATATATAATATTATAGGTCCTTCTATATAATACCAAGTGGCTCACTCATTGTTCAATGACCTATAAATTTTTTCATGATCTTCTACATCTAGTCTCCATTTTTGCATGGACCATGCATTCTTCACCTGATGCAATTGTAACCCGGTAGAAACTATGTGATGGGTGTAATGATATACCTTCTTGTCTGGTTCATAATCAACAAAGTGAATCCCACTTTGGAGGGATTTCACTTGTCGTAAATATGTTCCCTGCACTATAACCGAGCCAATATAAAATGTTGTCTCCTCACTTGTTATTTCACTTGTTAGCTTTGTTCTCTCTTCTATGCAACACAACAAGTAGTAATCCACTTTCTCAATATTGTCTTCTTCTACAATGATTGTAAATACATCACCTACAAAAAATCATTGTACAAACAATTTTTTTTTTAGAATTAAATTCAAAGAAATATTCAATGATCTGTATACTATAATATATATATATATATATATATATATATATATATATATATATATAAAGTGATAAAATACAATCCTTTTAAACAAAAAAATACCTTGTTTAACAAGTCTATATATGTGGTCATAATCAGGTGAAATCAAGGGCACATCTTCAAAACTATCATCATGATCTGATCCATATGAGTCATCCACAACTAAAGGAACTTTCTTCCACTCACCTACATACCCACATTTTTACTATTGCACTTTGTATATGATTTTTCATGCATTCATAACAAAAACAAGAATAATATCTTGTACAGATTGTCCAGTTATTACTATCCATAGTCATCATAGAGTGCAAAGACCTAGAATTAGGAATCCTTTCACATCCATGTTTTTCCTTTAATCAATATCTGATTAATCATGTACAAAATCAATAAATTTTAACAAACATAAAAATTAAGAAAAATAAATTTGTACATGTACATAATTTTATGTGTAACTTGTAATCAATTTCACATCAAGATACATATGTTTTAAATACATGTACTGTATCTCCCAAAACACTCTTGTGTGGGGCATGTTAGTCTCATGTGAGGTTGAATCCTAAACTAAAAATGTTTATTACACCATTCAACAATAATGTGGGCATAAATCAATCAATCTCCCTCATAATCAAAGCTTTGTTTCTTTAGAGCGTGTTTGATGCATGCACCCGCACCATCATGTTCTCCCTTCCCATGACCACTCTAAAAAAATTCATAAATGAGGTATTTTTAGATAATGTTGATAGCGAATGAGTGCAAATAAAGGGTAAGAGGATTTGAATTATGATGCGCAACCATCCGACCAAACAAAATGTTGATCTATTTATACTCCTCACTAATTAAGATATTGGAAAAAAATCAAAATAATGTTGTACGAAGTGGGTGTCATGTTCCTTGTTATCACTTATATAGAAGTGATACTCCTTCTTAATCACTAGATTCACATCTTTACTTTTAACCCCATCCAAATCCAATTGTGCATGCCTATAAAATACGTGAACCATGATGGTAACCTGATCAATATGATAATATTGTGTTTGAATCTCTTTTTGATGAGAAAATGAGTAATTATCAACAAAATCAACCACGAACAATATGGAACCAATAGGGAATGTGTCTCTATTGGTCTTAAATTGCATAGCCTACCACTTTGCATAGTGAGAATGTTTGATGTACGGACTAATAAAACTTTGAAAACTATGCATGAATGTTGCAATGGGGATTTCCTCTTCTACCAAGTCCAACTTGGTTGCATTCTTTCCAAGTCATGTTGAATATTTTATGTATTTGAACCTACAAAATCAATACATAATGGACAACTTGTTATATTCATTTACAATAAACATAAAAATAAAAATAAAATATGTACATCCAAATTTAAAATTAATTAAATTTTCTTTATTTAATAATCACCTCTTGCAAGTCACCATTTGAATTATGTCCAAGTCTTCATTTGTTTCTAGGAAATAATTTCAAGTCCCCACACTTGTCACAAACACCTTTTATGTAAGCCATAGGACCATCCACATGATCATCAGATATTGTGCAAAGTATAGAAGTTATGAATTCACTCACATGTGTAGGGGGATTTTATGAACCATTTTATGCTTCTCATAACTTTCTATACACCTAAAAACATATATTTTGATATAAATAAATTAAATCACATCTCATAAAACAAAATTTAATCAAATTTCTAATAATCCTATAAATGAAAGCACACCTCAATATATGTAATATTTTTTTGTACCTGATAGTGATAATCAAACTCAACATGATAGTGCAACAACATGTTTCAAGGACTTTATTAGCTCACACATACCAAGGCTTAAAATATTAAAATTCATCATCCAATCTTAACATGTGGATGTTCTTCTTTAAACTTGATGTACATCTCATGTTGAGTTATTTTGAGCCAATGTTTTATATGTTCATCATATTTATTGTGAGCTATCTTGTGTTTTAAAACATCCCTCACATTTGGAGAAGGATGAGTCCTCTCAATCCAAAAATCATAAACTATCTTCACAATACTATCCTCAATTTTATCAAAATGTGGATTTCTACACATTAGTGCCCAATTTTATTCCACAATAGAATTATCCAATGTCTTCCTCCTCTTCACATACCTACTGATCGTATTTCTAGAAACACCCAAGACCTTAGCAAGTAGTGGTAACATGATGATTATTTGTTATATCTTCACTTACAACTGAAGTTAATATTTCTCTATGAGAAATACTCTTATCAAGTAGACCTATTTTTGTACCCACTGAACTTATTCCTTTAGACACATTCACAAAAAATTATTGTTCCATATGTTGTGACTTTCCCGTCCAAAATTGACACCCAAAAATTCTAATGTTTCCTTCATATCAACATGATTCAAGAATGTAACCAACAAATGTGCTCTACAAAATTGTAGTCAAATTAACAAATTCACCATATATTCTCTCAACATTTTTTGTTGTTTTCTTTCTTGATAGTGGTTCTTGTTGGGAAAATTATTTTAATTTGTTGAAATCCATCTTCACCAAGTGTTTGAAATTTTTCTTGGGAAGTAATTTCATAACTTTTGTTATCAAATCAACATATTGTTGTGCATCATGATCTGTGTCCATAAACACAATGTAAAAAAATTAACATACATGATTACACCATTCATGAATGATTTAAAATATATATAAGATCTTGTTTAGGAACATTGATTAATTTTATCTTTAGTAGATTCTTATTGTCACATGCATATATCCTTTAGCTATTTTATTGGAATGTAGATCATCTAATAGATGTATATTTTATTAGAATGTAGATCTAATAGATGTAGATAGTTTCTCACCATACATATTATCATATTATATTAGTCTCACATATTTTGACCATTTGGTGCATAATTCTTACAAGGATATGAAGCTAGAAAAAATTTAAGCATAAGTAAGCACTCAAAATGGGTTAATCTGAAAATTTAGGAGAAATCTAATCTACACTCTAATTTTTTAATGATGAAAATATTTATGAATCAAATACTTTCATGTTCAAGAAATAAATGAAACATGCACTCATAAAGTTGGAATTAGCTTTGAGATAGGGGATAGTTTGTATATTTATTATATAAAGTGTGCAGTGATTCCTAAAGTGCTAAGATGGATAATAGTAGTGACCTAGTACATATGAAAAATATTTTGGTACTACTAAGTACATGTATGACAAATATTTTGGTACTACACAAAGGTGTAGGACCACAAATCATATATGTCTAAGAAATGGCATGTGAGGTCTTACTAAAATCCTAAGGATGTAAGAGTAAAGGTACTACTAGATTCCCACACTTTTTTATCTAGAAATTATAGTTAACTAGAGATAAAAAAGTATATACTTGTGTAAACCTATGATAGTTTCATCACAAACATGGAAAGAGATAATATGAAATATAATGTATAACATTATACAATTGATAAATAACATATCAAAATATCAAGTGAGAAAAACTAGTAGAAATAAACCCTAGAAATATTTCATGAGGAGTACGTAAAGCAAAAAATAAACTAAGGATTATAATTGAGAAGTGTGAGAAAAATATTTATGAAAATAAAATGTATGAAAATAAAGGGTAGTATGAGGACATGTGGATGAAGAAAAAATAGGTGGATGAATTTATAAAATATCAAGTGAAAAAAAATCTAGTAGAAATAAACCCTAATGATTTCATGAGGAGTATGTAAAGCATGAATATAAAATATTGTAAGTTGATAAATAGTACTAGAGAAGATCAAAAAATGTGAATTTAGTAAAATATTTACAAATCATGTCACAAGGAGTCTATTATCTTATATATGTGTAAAACAACATGCCAAAAGATCTAGGAATAAATAAATGACCTAAAATTATATCTAAAGGATGTTGTAAGTAGTATGTAAATTGTAAATAATATGTAAAGGCATATTCAACATGTGTGATCATCTAAATAAAATATGAAATATAAGTAGATAATGTCAGATTTTAAGGGGTAGCAAAGATAATTAGACTAACCATCTTGTCTAAACTATAGATTATAACATGGGTAGCTAGAAAATGAGGTAAATTGATTTGTATAACCTATATAGATGTTAGGGGTAGCCAAATTATTAGACAAGATGACCTTTCTAGACTAAAGATGTAAGGAGAAGATAAAATAACATACTAATTGGGCTATCTAAACTAAGGATTATAATTGACAAGTGTGAGAAAAAGTATTATGAAAATAAAATGTACGAAAATAAAGGGTAGTATTCATGTAACACTTGTATAGTCAAGATGAGGTCCAATTTCTTTCTCATGTAAGTGAGAGAGGAGGAGTGACTACTTGCTGATGTAGAAGAAATGTGTATGTATAGAAGAAATACATGTATGTATAAGGTATGGAGAAGGGATTCCACATATTGTGGTTCCACATTAGTAGGGATCATGATTTATTGCAATGCTACACATATTCCATCTTTATATGTAGGGTCACTTTTAACTAAGTTAAAAGGAAATAAAAATTTTAATGGGTAGTATAAGCCATGAAAGGAAAAATCCAAGAACTAGGAAAATGATCATGTGTCAAGGCATAAATAGAAAGCCTAGGGTAATTAGGGTTCAAACTAGGATAAGGATTAGATCAGCTAACTTGGTATCACTAAAAAATTTAACCCAAAAATGAAACAAATGTATCTCATTTTGAATTAAGGGTTAAAATAGTATATATATATATATATATATATATATACATTATTTACTTTAACATCTACACACACACACACACACACACACACACACACACACATGTATGTATATGTGTATGTATACTACAATATACCTATTTAGAAATTTCTAAGATAAAATTATCAAAACAAGTGTACAACTAAAATAAGACATAAAAAGGGAGATGTACTTAGCTATCCTACAAGTAAATAAACTAATATGGTAGTGGAAGAAGGGTGAAAATACTTGAAATGATGTGAAAGTTCTTCATTTCTAATTCTAAGAGTGTGGGATAAGTAGGTATGGAAATTTTAGATGTGTATGGATTTTTTGGTGGTTTAAAATGTGAATTTATGGCATTTTATAAATTTGGTACCTATGTAAGACAAAAATATGCTTAACTGTGAAACCCTAGGTATCACAAAACCCTTTGTATGACCCAAAATAGCTTCAAAACTGAACCATGGGTAAGAGTCCATGCAAAAAGGTTTGTGTTTGGGGTAAAGTGTAATATGTACACTACCTATGTTAGTACTACTATGAATAGGGATTAAAATACATGTAGTTAACCACTTAACATGTGATATCTATGTGGTTGCAACTAGATTTGGAAATTTTATCACTTGATAATATAGATAATGGTTTGGTGTGATTTGTGCTTAAATTATATTGAAAATACTTTTTCTCAAGTAAAATCAACTTTAGGACCAAGGTTATATTTATTTAGACCTATGTAGGGGATTCTCCTATTATTTGTGATTGTTTGAAGGTAATTTATGAGATATTTGAGTGCTTTTGAAATGATAATTTTATCATAGGGCTCTTGAAAGTACCAAGTGAGTAGATGAGTGCATTTAAATTTCTTATATATGGGTTCCTATATATAATTTTGTATAAAATTCAACCCATGAGGAAATTATTGACCCATAAAAAGATATACAAGTGATAAAATCATCATTGTGGACATGTGCACAAAGACAAAATAGGTGTAGGGGTGAGAGAGGGTAAGGATAAAAAAGAAGATGGATATCTACCTAAAGGGTTTGAAAGTAAGGATCTGGTACCTTATCTAATAAAAAATGAGGTTAAGAATTGTTATAATAATATGAGGATAATATAACCAAAATTGTCTAAACATACCAAGCTCAAAGTTAAATACACAATACTAATCATAGGTTATATTAAAAAACACACAATACAAAAGCACAATACAAACAATTTGCACAATACTAATCATTCTATTGTATTTATAATATAATATTCTTCTATCTAGAAGGTGTGTTGAAGCTAAAACTTTAGATTTACCCTAGACAAAAAAATAAAATTACGATATCAAGGGTTTCAGGTATGTATGTACCAATTTTTTGCAGCTTCTCTCTCTCTTTTTGTTTCTTCCTACGAAGTGATCTTCTAACATTCTCCTCTTCTTTATTTTCCTCACTATATTTTTGTTTGTTATTCTTTTGATTTCCCATGATTCCTCCACTTCGATAATTTTCACTTGCACACACAAATTGAGCTAGATCTGGATCTAAGAGTAAATTCAATAGAAAACTATACACATGTAACTCTTATTATATAGAAATCTCAATAGAAATTAGGTTATTTTTAATTACATGTTTTTCTAACTTTAAAACTACTTTTCTAATTTTAAAACAATTTAAATCTAATATACAATTATTTAATTTTGTAATGTCTTTTTAATAAAATTAACTATGTTTTAAAGTTAATTTAATTATATATAAATAATAGAATTGTTTTTTAATTTTTTTAAATAAATAAATAAATAATTATAATATACTTTTGATTTGAAAAAAACAAAAATAATATGAAAAAATATATTTTAAAATTAAAATCATTGAAATTGAACCTAAAAATAAAATAAAAACAATAATATTGGAAAAAGCTTTGCTTTAAAACTATAGTTATTAAAAATTATTTTTAAAACTAAATTTAAACTATGAAACAAAGTTTAAAAATAAATTTGTACTTAGCGGCACTCGGGTGGCAAATTTGGGTTTTTGGGGTGTTCGTGCGAAGGGGTGTTCATGTGAACCCCCTTCGTGCGAACACCCTTATGTGGAGCCTATGTGGCACATTATGGCCCTAAATCCATTTGGAGGATAATTATTGGCCAAAATGTGCCACATAGGTGCCACGTATTTAGGGTAAATTAATTAGTTAAATTACAAAATTTTACACCAAAATAAAATTTTTATTACCTTTCTAAAAATATAATTTTCATTTTTAAAAATTTGTTTTACTATTTTTTTTTTTTTCCAACATATGGTATTTTACGACAATCAGTAGTACACTTTCAACACAATTTGAAAAATAGTAAAATATATCAAAATTTTTTTTGAAAAAAATAAACTTACTATTTGTTGAAGTCTTCTTCGTAGCTATGAAAAAAAATTCAATTTCGATATAAATCTGAAAATATATTGGCATAAACATATGTACGCCCTTAATCTAAAAATATTTTCACTAAAAAATTAATAGAAAAAAATATAAAATAAAAAAGGAAAATTCAATCAGAACCTCGATATTTGAATCCAAAACATACATCTAAAATTTTAATGGTGAAAAAATAAGTTTTCATTTAAAAACATGACGTCGGACATTTGTTGCTCTATTATAAAATAAGAAACAACGTATGAATAAAATTAAGAAAAAGACTAGATTTTTTTCTTAAAAAAATTACATGTATTCTACACTCTAAACACAACATTTCGTTAGTTCATGGAATTTCATGAATGTGTACATTTTGTGGCTATTACCTTTGGAATTTCAATGAAACTGAAAATTCATGTTTATAAAGGTACAAAAATACAAAAAGTGAGACATACTATTGTGCTTCCACCCGATGGACCATTTTTGAATTATTAGTTACCCCACTTGTACATTATGGGTGTGAAATATGGACCAACAAAATACCAAAGATCAAAATGGAAACAAATTGAGAGAATTCAAAAACATATGATCACAAACAAGTTCAAGCTAAAATTTTTGCCCCTTATGAGATTCTTTTAGTGAAATAGGTGCAGGTTCTAATAAAAGACATTGTTATGATGAGTCATTTAATTTCCTTTCTAAAACACCTCATCTTCTGTATTTTGTTAAGTCATTTGTATCCCTGAACTTTTATTTTCCAATGATATTGCTAGACATTTTCATTATAACTTGATGATCCGTAATAACTCTCTACTTTGGAATTGTTCACAAAATCACAATTAACATTCTTGTTCTACTTTTGATTAGAAAATGGTAGGGATAGCTAGTGAATGAATTTTGCTTATGCTTAGAATTAACACTTGTAGGAAAAGAAAGAATGTAAACTCATGAACACCAACAAGTTTTATCCTGGAAACCTTTAGAGGAGGAAAACCAATCGGGAAGGGAAAATTCTCTTTCATCCCACTTTTGATTGGCCAATTCAATTAAGAAGTATATAATTTACAATAAGTATGAAGGAGAAGTAGATAATATCTCACACTTCATCCTAATTACTTGATTTTTCGCGCTCAACAATCCTTTCTTCTTCTACAAACACAATTCTAGCACTAAGAATTTCTTGCTCACTTGCTTTCATGCTTCGATAATAAAAAACTCTCCTTCCTACATGTATTTATAGCCTTTCTCATGTCCTCCTATGCACTAGAGGATGGGAAAGGTCATGGAGGAGAAGAGACATAGATAACCTTTCCAATTCTAGGACTGTTCATTTCAAATTTTATTTTTCTGTCTAAAGAGCCAAGACCGCCACCCAATGTAAACCAATGGTCATAAGACCACCGCCTAGATGGGTGGCGATTCTGAAATCCACCTGGTTTGGTCGGTGGTTTTGTAACCACCGCTCTACACAGAGTGGCGGTTATGTTAACATAAAGATAAAACCTATGTTTCTTCATTTTCCTTCTTTGATGCTGGATGATATGATGAAGTACTGTCATTTTTGATCCCTATGGATCACACCTTCCCTAATTAGGAAGCTTTTAGTCCCAAAAATATTATTGGGGGAGTAGATGAGGAAATAATTCCCTCACTTGATCCTTCAAGTACCACCGGTCTTGCCTTAGTATCTTTCCTTTCACCCAACTCCACCAAGACTCCTGCAGGACCTCTCCTAGTCTTCCTCCGACCTTCTATTATAACACTACATCCTCATCTAATTCACCTCATGAGTCCAAGATGAAATCCTCAATGGAAGGTAGCAATTGTAGTCCTTCATCTTCATCTAGCATGGATGGCTCATATAGGTGTAATTTCTCACAGTTTACTACTAAGTACATCCTCATAAATGATGGCAAATCAAGTTAAAAGGCATTTTCTCCAACCTACTCCAATATGGTGAAGGGTCCATATTGTAGTGGCTTGAGCTTCCATGCTTGACCTTGTAGTCTCTCCTTGCTCAAGTAAATCCAAACTCTATCTCCAACATGAAGCTTATGTTCTCTCCTATGTTGATCGTGTCTAGCCTTGTACTTGGATTGAGATTTCTCTAATTGTTCTTTGACTTTGAGATGGATTTTCTAGATCCTCTCAATGAATTTGTTTTCCCTATTCACCTCTATGTCTCATATCTCCTCCTCATCCTTATGCCCAACTGCTATGTCCAGTGCAGATTTGTAGGTAGATATCCCAAGCATGCTTCAAACGGTGACTTCATAGTGGATGTGTGTGCTTTGCCTAGTTATAGGAACAATGAATGTAGGTGAAGGACTCATCCCAAGTCCTTGGATATTTTCTATTATACCCTCTCGATCAACTATACCAAAGTCTTGTTCACCACCTATGTCTATCCATTAGTCTACAAATAGAAATTTGTGCCCGTCTATAGCCTTTGGTATCCATCTTTTCCCACAAAGTAGTCCAAAACTTCCCCAAGAACTTGGAATCCCTGTCAGAAACAATAGAGTTTGGCAAACCAAAATGCACCCATACATTATCAAAGAAAATATTTTTTTCCTCATGTGCTTTCACCGTCTTAATACATGCCATAAGAATACACATCTTACTTGAATCTATCAACAACAATAAAGAGATAGTCATGGCCATGTTTAGACATAGGTAATCCTCCTAAAAATCCATAGCAATGTCCTCCCATCGATGAGTAGTACTGGAAAATGCATATACAAACCCTCCTTAGTATTAGGCTTGTTGATACAACAAACTTTACATCCACGTATAAATTTTGATACTTCTTCTTACATATTGGGCCAATACACATACCTTTGCAAGTGGGCTAGGTATTACCAACATCAAAATTTCTTGCTACTTTCGTGTATGTGTTTCCCTCATCGAGTAGAAGTCTTTATTCTTTAGGCACACAAAGCTTCCCCATCGGTAGAGCATCCCGTCCTTGAGATAAAATCTTCAATTCCCATCCTTTCAGCCCCGGGATTGAAACTAATGAAATGTCACCCCAAATTATTTTTCCTAGGCATATGCCTCTATATAAGCTTCCTTCATGAAGGGCTCGATATGAGAGATAGTGGCCAAGAAGGATAGCTTCTCCTATGTGTGCGGCCTAGAAAGCATGTCTACCACCAAGTTTGTACTATTCTTCTTGTATTTTATCACCAAATGGAATTGTTAAATGAACCCCATCCTTTTGTAGTGCCTTTCCTACTACAATTTATACTGTTTCGCAAATAATGAAGAGGTTTGTGGTCGGTGTGCACAATATTTTCTTTACCTGAAAAATAATGCTTCTATTTTTAATTTCTGAAAAATTGCATACATTTCCTTATCATATATTGAATATCCTTTAACTCTGAAGTAAAAGTTTCATAATGATAGCATACGGTTTACCTCCCTGAAGCAACACTACACCCATAGTGTAATCATTAGCATTTGTCTCTACTTCAAAGGGTTGCTACGAATTAGGAAGATAAAGTATTGGATCATGATTAGTCTTGTTCCTTACCCCAGTCAAAACCCTTACTCTTTGCGCCCTTTGTGTGTAGAGGTTCTACAATCACGGAGAATCCTGAAATGAATTTCCACATGTACTATATTGTTCCCACAAAAATCATAGTCTATGTGGCTCTTGTTGGTGTTGGAAAACTGGTGATGGCTTCCACCTTCTTTGTATCCACTCATAGCTCTCCTCCTCCAACCACGTGCCCAAGATAGACAAGTGACTGTTTGGCAAATTCACATTTTTAATATTACCATGCATTTGTTTCTCCCTAAGAACTTGCAAGACTTGTTGAAAATGAGTTAGATGTTCCTCCCATGTGGCACTAAAAATCAAGATATCATCTAGATAAATAATGACACGTGAATCTATGAAATCCCACGATACATCATTCATCAATCTCATAAATGTAGTGGGTGCATTGCATAAACCAAATGGAATTACTAACCATTCATACAAACCATGTTTGTTATTGAAGGAATTCTTCTATATATCCTCATTCTTCATTCTTACTTGGTGAAGCATGGTATTTGATGTACATTCTCCAAGAACCATCCTTCTTCAAAGACCATCACAATAGTTGAACCATAGGATGAGGTGCTCGGATGTATCACCCTTGGTCTAGCAGCGGTTCTAGAGTTATGTCTTTACTTCATTACTCGTCCAACAAGGATTTCCTATACAACCTGATGTTCAGTAGAGTGGACTCGGAAACCCACTAGAGCCCTGAAAAACTTCTGAAAAGATTGAATAATATTATCCAAATCCAAATTTTTCTCAAGTTATAAATATCTGAAACTTCTAAC
Source organism: Taxus wallichiana var. yunnanensis (assembly GCA_018340775.1). Classification (NCBI taxonomy): domain Eukaryota; kingdom Viridiplantae; phylum Streptophyta; class Pinopsida; order Cupressales; family Taxaceae; genus Taxus; species Taxus wallichiana. The sequence continues at coordinate 503,499,871 of CM031234.1, forward strand.
CCATCTTGTTTGTCCTTTAACAAAAGTAAACAAAACTAATTATGATTTACCTAAATAAGTCATTTTGTTTGGTTAGCACTCACCATAGTAACCCGTGTCTTACGCCGATGTGCCCGGATGTTGTAGCTGATCCCATCCTTGACCCATCTATATCAATTTTACCTTCTCATAAATATAGCATCTTTGATATACAAGGACTCATGAAAACAACATCAAAAGCATCAAGTGGAATAACATCAACTTCCAATACATCAATATACTGGGAATTTATCCCAAACTTGACCTTACATCTTTTTGTTACCTAAATTTCAACACCCTTCTTCACCCAACCCAAAGGATAAGGGTGTGGATGCTCATAAGTCTCAAGACCAAGCTTCTTTACAACTGCTTTAGAAATCAAATTAGATTGAGAATCAGTATCAACCAAAGCATTTACCTTAGTTCTCTTGATCTAGATTTTTATCTAAAATAGTCTACTCATCTCCTCTTCTTGGCTATCCATGTTGGTGGTCGTGCATCCAATCCTCTCATCTACATTAGATTCATCTTCGATTTCTACCTCCCCTTCTATCTTTACAGTTGTCATGGACTTCTTTGAGTCCTTGGTTTGGTTCTTCGGATGTAACTCCAGATGCAACTTCCAACATGTAGCATCAGTATGACCATTGATATCACAGTTCTTGCAAAAATTCTTGGGATCTTTACAAGTATTTAAAGTATTGTAGTTTGTTTACCTTTCCTTTCCACTTACCCTTATTACTTTTTTGCCCGTGTTCTTTCTTCATTTGATTTTTCAACTACTTTTCCTTGGCTTTGCTTCTCCTTGCTTCTTTTCATCATATATGTAGTATGCCTGCACACACACCTCGTTGATATCTTTGGGCTTCGTGGAGATGAATTTTCTTGAAGGTGTTATCCCGTAAAATTGACAAGGGCAATTTTACCGATAACCATACCAAAATTTTGTTCCGATCCCTCATTAGGGATCCCTTGCGTTCGGAACGTTGCAAAATCCCTTTTCTGGGAAATCTGGTTTTCCGAACTTAGTCATTTTTGGTCTTTTGGTTGGGCGCATGGAATTGCTATGTAACATCACCTTTTGGTGCACCCCCTTTAAAACCTTTGGCGCATATTTTCCTGTGTCAACACATCTTTTGGTGCGCCTTGATATGTTGAGTCTTCCCTGCGTGCGCCAAGGCGCATGCGCCTTCGTGTTAGCAACCCTTTTGTTGCACCACTTTTTGGTGTGCCACAGGCGCACATAATCTCATGTCGACACCACTTTTGGTGCGCCAAAGGCGCACTTAATTCCATGCTGGCAAATGCTTTGGTGCGCCAAAGGGCGCATGCTTTCCTATGTCGACAGCAGCTTTCATGCACCCTTTACAGAGTTGGTGGTACATTTATTACTGACTCACCTATATATATATTTTTGCACACCTGCAAATGTCATTATCACCAGAGCATCGCATTTTTATATTCTCTGAGCCTGTCAGCACCTGCCTCTGTCGTTTTCAACACGTTGTGGACCCGTTGCACATTTTTCACTATTTATCCGGGTAAGAGGTTCTTATCTCTTTCATGTGTTTTACATTTTCGGTTCTTTGAATGCTTGTTGGTTTGGTTTTGGAAATGAAGTATTGAAATGGCCTCCCCTTGCTGTCTTTCCATATTCCTCCCCCCTCTTTCCAGATCTGCTGGTAGAGGAAGTTGTCTCAAAGCATGGTTCAAATCCCCTCTGGTTAAGCCATTTCATTACCCAAGTAACCCTGCAAGAAGAGAAAAGAGAAGCTAAACCTTGTAAAAAACCCCTCTGAGGGTGATTAAAGCTCTGAAAAAGACTCTGCTTTCCTTTTCCCTTTGGTGCATTAGCACGACCTGCAACATCAAAAATAGTTGCGCCTTTGGTGCATCTGTCACCCCTGCAACATGAATAAAATCCGCGCCTATGGCGCACCCAGCATCTACGCAACATCAGCTTAATCTGCGCCAAGTGCAAAACTTGGAAGGCGCAGGCACTTTCCTAGTTGCGAAAACATCATGTTGTGTAAACTCTCCGTGCGCCGCGCCATATTACCTTTGGCGCACGAGAAGTTCCTGTTACAAAAACCATACATGCACCAAAGGGTGCACCAAATCCCCATGTAACATGAAAAATCTATGTGCCTTTGGCGCATCCTGTCTCTATGTAACACAATGTCTCCATGCGCCCTTTACAAAATGTACCCTGCAGTATCCATGAGCCATGCGCCTTTGGCGCTGATTCAACCTTTGCAACACCTCTTTTCTGTGCGCCTTACCTATTTAGCCCTGTAAGCTGCAGCTTTCATGCACCCTGCGCCCTGAGCCTCAAAATCACTAACTCTTTCTTTTGTTAACATTTCAATGGAAGATCAAATGGTTAATACAACCTTTTTGGATTGGGTCTAGCTTCTTCTTCGTGCAGATCAGCAACTAAGCTCGAAAGAACATATGTCTACATCAAGCAGGAGACCTACCAAATCCAAAGGCAAGGCCAAACTTACAAAAGAAGAGATGAAATACGAGTATCAGAGAGTCAGAATGCCTGACTCCCAGGCCGAATGTGACCTAGATATCAGGGACTCAAAGTTGGGTCACATTAATATGGAGGAATTCTGGGGCAGAACTCAAAAGGTAACTAGAAGTCCATGGATGGACAAACTAATAGGCAGTGCCCTACACTTCACTGGAGGAATCCCAGTCAGCACCATCAACAATGAATTCATGATGGTGGTCGCCCGGTGCTATAACAAGGACACAAGGTGTGTCGTAAATGACAAGGGCGAGGTCGTCATTAACCTCACTGCCCGCCACTTCGAAATAATACTCGGCATCCCTCATCACCGGCACTTTGTGGCCATCAGCCGAGAGGATTGTATTAAGGCCTGGGATGATAACGAAGATCAGTGCATGCAGCTGATGAACGAGGTCTATTTGAAGAATAAAAAGGTGGTGACCCGATGGCCTCAAACCATCCACCGCAGTGACTTCTCAGAGGAGCTCAGTGACACTATCACATTCCTGAGCAGAGTGTTTGGGCTTCCTGACACCCACTTTTTCCATAAATGGATGTTGCGGTACTTAGAGACCATGAACAAGAATGTGCCCGATCAGCGCTTTTGCTGGGGAGAAATAATAAGCAGCACAATCTCCGAGCAGTTTCAACAATTCAATACAACAGGGAGATTCTATATGAACTCCTATGTTGTTTATGCTGCAGCGTCAGAGAGAGACTACCCAGGCCTGATACGAAGTGGGGTTTGGCCTCAGGTCAAAATATATGAGTACTACCTAGAATTGAGGCTGGAGAATAGCATCTCTCAATTCACAAAGATTAACGATGTGTTTTTCTACCACATCATCTGCCTATGAGGCCAAATATGACTTACGGTCGTACGACCAAAAGCATAGTGGCAGCCACTGAGAAATGGGGGGCCCTGTTCACCCAATTTCCCACATTCACCTATCTAAGGGCGGCCAACTTCTTGGGAGAGCCAACCAGATTGCCAAGGTATGCTGGGCCCAAGCTGATTTTGCTGGAGCTGTCAAGACAGCTGATTACATATCACGAGAAGTGCCTCAAAAGAAAGAAGGGTGGAACTCCTTTCCCCCTCACAGTAGGCCGATATACATGCCTTACCCACCACAAGGCAAAGGACATGTTCACAGAGCTGGAGCTGCTTAATTTGAGACATGATTTCCTAGCCAGGCCTACCTTCGACCCAAGGAATTGTCTGCCAAGGGTGAAACTTGATCCAATCCATGTCCCCCAGATCGAGGACATCTACATCGACATCATCCATGAGGTTGAGCTCAGGAGAAAGGATCATTCTCGCTTAGCCTTGGCAGAAATCATCCAATATGGGGTAACAATTGTCCCCAAAGGCTTCCAGACTACGGAAGATGAAATAGACCAAGTATATACTAACACGGATGGGGACAATTGGCCTTTTCTGGCCATTGATAGAACTAAGGCACCTCAGACGATTGAGGAGAGGGTCAAGGAAACTCTACGCAGAACAGAGCATTGGTGCCGGATGAACGGGTTAATCTACCTCGGGGTTGATTTCACAACCTCCCCATTGGGTAACGCACCTCCTCGATCTAAACAGCAGCCTAAAGGCAAGGGCAAAGGTATAGAGGGTGAATCCAGCACCACTCAGGAAGAAGCTCCAGCAAGTCCTCCTTCCGCCGCACCCGAACAGGTTATAACTCTGGCTTCACCAGAGAAAGAAGCAGAAGAGGATGTTCCAATAGGCCCATCCACTCAGGATGTCGGCATTACTACAAAGAACCGAGGTCCCTTCTATCCCTTCTTCTTCCCTTCCTTCCCCTCCTTGAGTGACTCAAGCGGCCATTCCTTTGGTCGTGTCCTCTCCCCCTTCTTCTACTCCTCCCCCGCTTCTTCGTCTATCTTCTCTTCCCTTGCAGATCTTTCCTCCTCCATTTCTTCCCTCATCTCTGAGCTCCCTTCCCTTCCTATGTCTTCCGCAGCTGCAGTTTCCCTTCCTCCCATGGACACTTCTTCGGCTATTCTCTCCATGCCGCCCCCACGTGTCTCCACGTTTTTCCCCTCCACTACTGTAGCTGCCCCCTTTTCCATTTCCGGCCCTTCTCCCATAGGTCCAGCCTGGATCTCCCAGCAGCTAAGTCAACAAAAGAGGAAAGTTCCCATCGCTCCGATGGACTTTTCTGTAATCCCATCTAAGGGGGCAAAGAAGTAGAAGCCCGTCACACGCTTCTCTCAAAGTGCTACGGGAGAGAGGGTTATGGAGATCGCATACCCCAATCCCCTCAAGGAGAAAAAGGATCTGTCTCCGACAGATTTTACTGTGACCCAAGTCACAATGGGGACATCTTCTGAAAGCCTTCAGGGGGAGGCCCTTTCTACAGTTGATGCCCTCTGCAAGAAGCTTCAAGAGACAAAGGAAGAGAAAAGGCAATTGAAAGAGAAAAACAAATATCTTCTCCAGGCCTTATAGAAGATGGGTAGTGCGCCTCCCACAACTGCCACCGAGACTTCTGAGCTTCTCAGCCAGGAGAAAATTAATGAGTACGCAAAGATCGGCGAAAGGTGGTATGGTCAAGCTTCCGCTTGGAGGAGCCAAATCCTCAAAGACAAAGAAAAGTAATCATCGAGCTCTCCAACTTATATCTAAGCATCAATAAGGCGAATAAAGAGCTCCAAGCGTTAGTTGGACCCATATCGGAAGAGCTGGAACATGCTAGATCACAAAGACAAGACCTTCCAACAAATGTTTGACTGCTCATCAAGATCTCGGTCAAGTTTGGTGTCTTCACCATCCCAGGCCCTCAACAAAATCATGTCCACTCTGGACTACCGGGTGGATCAGCTAGAATTTGTCCTAGAAAAGATTGACAAAGTGAAGGAAGAAGCCCTGGACGCGATGCATCAAATGGAACGAATCGTTCTTAACATGTCGCCAGGGTTACTTACTCCTTCCTTCACTTTAAGGAAAGCTGATGAAACCACCCAGATCTTCAAAGAGATCATTTCTCAAGGGATGGGGCCAGAGGTCACTTTTGACGCAGAGTCTATCAACAACCTGCTGGCCTACCGAGACTTCATTGGGTTACTCATTGAAGCAGAAAAAGACTATTCCAAGCTCCCCGAGAAACTCATAGATGAGCGGGAGACTTGTGAGGTGATCAGTGATCGGCACAAGGATCCTTCCCAGGATCAGCTAGGGCCAATGATCAACAAGTTTATGGAATACCGCTCTCAATTCCATATCTCGTCACCTGAGCAACAACAAAAGTAGTCCACCCCCTTTTGGCTGCAGGATGACGACGACGAGTAGCTTCTTCTTCTTCTTCTTCTCTCTCTTCTTCGACTTTCTTTTTGAGAATATCTAGAGTATGTTGATACGAATGATGACATCATCCATGTTACATCATGGGATGATGTCATCCATCAAGTTGTAAAAAGTCAACATGACTTTTAGATATTTTGTAAATAAGTTGTTGGCTCCTTTTTGCCTTCTTTTCTCTCCTTCTTCTATAAATACCCCAATACTTGTTGTATTATGGATGGATGAATATCTTTCAAATGAAAAATAGAAGTGAGGAGAAAAGACTTTGAGCTTTTTGTAACAGAAGAAAAATATTAATACAATATTTAGACTTTGTGCTAAATACATGTGTTATGTGCATTAGATCTTTCTTAAGTTAGATCTGTGTGTTTATTCTGTTGGATCTACTTCTGTTTTATTGTCATTTATTTATCATCAGTATTGCTTTGCTCGTTTATGCAAGTAGGTTTGGCTCTGTTTACTACCAATCCCAAAACATAAACCTTCTGACCTTTCTGCTTTGGAATTCATTTCTTTTCTCCCTTCGGACCTGCTCTTTCTTCATCCCCTCTTCCTTTCCTTTCTTTTCACAGTCGGAAACACCCCTACTGGGATGAGATCCCAAACCCCCGAAGGTAGAATTTGTGAGACTTGCATAGATTCCTGCTGGTAGAATAGCAATAAACCAGTTTCACTTTGCTGACTCAAAGAGGGGCTATGCCCTGCACACTGTTGGCTCGTTTATCCATAGATCTCCCTTAGCGGCAGATTTTTGAACCAACAAGGTGAGTGTGATTTCCTCCAAAGTATTTAGTCAAAATATATTTGTCCTCCAATTCCATGTTCAAAGAACATGGCATGCCTACAAAACTTTGAAATATATTCCTACACACTTTGATCACTTCCTTGTTTAAAATACTACCATTTAATCATTTGGTCACTTGTGGCCAATAGGATAGAAGTTATCTCTAAATAATTCTTTAAATTCTTGCCAATATTTCACAATAGGATGTTTCTTCTTTTCACAAGTGGCTAGATGGGTTTCCCACCAAACTAGAGTGTGTCCCTCCATTTTAAGACGTGCAAAGGTGATCCTCTATACCTCAATGACATTATGGACGCTAAAGTAGACTTCTAGTTGTTTTAACCATTTATCAAGTAACTCGCATCTACTTGTCCTTCAAACCTTTTGATTTCAACTTTCATCTCAACTTTAAAAGGAGCATGATTAAATTTTACCTTTTCTCTTTCATTTTAAGTCTCTTCTTCACGTTCTTACCCATAATATTCCTCACAAAGTGGCTCCTCCCTATGCCAAACATTTTGGCTAAGCCTCAAACCACTAAGTCCATGGAGTCTTGCTTAGCGTAAGACATCTTCTACAAATTTGTAAGTTCTTATTGTCTTCTAAACATACTATTCATCATGGTCTCCAAAGATCTCGATTATACCGACCAATTTCTCTTCCTCCATTTTTCCCTAAATTCTTTGTTTCCACTTCCTTGTAGAAATATCTAAATCACAAGGTAAAGCCTCTTTTCCTTTAGATCTCGTCATTGTCATACAAAACCAAGAATGAATACCACTGTCCCTGGATACTTGTTAGCTCTGATACCAAAATGATATATAAGAAATCTCTACTTTGGAATTGTTCACAGAATCAAAATTAAACATTGTTGTTCTAATTTTGATTAGAAAATGACAGAGATAGCTAGTGAATGAATTTTTTTATGCTTAGAATAAAAAATTGTAGGAAAGGAAATAATGTAAACTCATGAACACCAACAAGTTTTATCCTATAAACCTCCAGAGGAGGAAACCAGATGGGAAGGGAAAATGCTCTTTCTTCCCACTTTTTATTGGCCAATTCAATTAAGAAGTACATAATTTACAATAACTATGAAAGAGAAGTATATAATATCTCACACTTCCTCCAAATTACTTTATTGCTCTGCCTCAACACTCCTTTCTTCGACAAACACAATTCTAGCACTAAGAATTTCTTTCTCACTTGTTTTCATGCTTCAATAATAAAAAAACTCTCCTTCCTACATTTATTTATAGCCCTTCTCATGTCCTCTCATGCACTGGAGGATGGTAAATGTCATAGAGGAGAAGAGACACAGATATCCTTTCCAATTTTGGGACTGTTCATTTCAAATTTTATTTTTCTATCTAAAAGAGCCAGGACATCCACCCAATATAGACCGGCGGTCACAGACCACCGCCCTGGTCAAGCGGTGGCTATGGACTACCACCTAGGTTGGGCGGTAGTTATGTAACCTCTTCTATGCACAGAGTAGTGGTTATTTAACCTCTGCTCTACACAGAGTGATGATTATGTTAACATAAAGACAACACCTTCATTTCTTCATTTCCCTTCTTTGGTGTTGGTTGATCGATGAAGTAGAGTCATTTTGGATCCCTATAGATCACTTGAACTCATGGCATGGATATTAGTTAATATAATTATTACTAGTTTACTTTATTTTGTGGTATTATGAGTATGCATTTATTATTTTGATTTCAATATGATGTTTAAATGATGCTTTATATAATGTCACCTTGTTTTGCAAGAAAATTTTTATATGCAACAACTGACATGCAACCAAAGGAACTCATCTACAAAAATGTTTCTACAGCCAAAGGAGGTCACACACATGAATAAATCCATGATCCTAAAGATCTTGGAGGACATGGACATCACACCTAATCTCGCACGTGTTGATGGAAGAAGCAATTATGAGAATCGGGAAAGGACTCAACACCATCATCTGATTATGTGTGGAACTCAACAAAGAACTAGCATATTTAATTCATAATTTAATATCTAGTTGATTAATTGATCAGTTAGTTAAGTTATGTGATTTTTATGTAAACATCTACTTAGTGGTTTTGTTACATGCATGTAGTTTCCTGATTGTTTACTTAAGATATTTTATATAATCTAATTAGAACTCCTAGTAGAACTCTATCTCTTCATGTATTTTTTTAATGAAGGATATAAAAAGGAAGTGCTAATGTTGAAAGAGGTATCGATCCATAGATAAAGAAGTAGAGAGAGGATTTTCTATATTTTCCAACTGTAATCTTCATGCTAATGAAATAAAAGTTTGAGTTTTGTCCATTTGTTGTAGTCACAAGCTTTAGGAGGGATTAACACCCAAGACAGGCCCACTTGTAGTTTTCTAACCCTCTCCTTTGTTCGTTGATTTGATTCATTGCATGATTAGATTAGCAGCAATTCATTCCTTTATCTGTGTTCTATTTTTACATGCTTTTTTAGCCATAGTATTTGCTTCCAATCAGAATCTAGTTAATTTCCAAGCATTGTTATTTCTTAATTGTAGTGACAATAATTTACCTTTATGCCTCTTGAATATATGTAATTGTGCATACAACACTTGACACTATTGAAATTCTATGTCCCTTTGTCTGATAATTAAATGACTGTAGATTAAAGAACAACATAATAATTGTTGCAAGTTGATTTGCACCACTAGATACCTCAAGAAATTTAACAGATTACATACAAACAAGTGGCCCAACATAGTCTTTAAAGAGCCATTAGTTAGGACCATCAAATAAAAGTGGCGGTTTATTCACCTACAATAACATTATTTAGTAATATTGTAATATTTCAAATTCAAATTATGTGAATAAACTATTTCAAATTCAATTTCTGTTACCTACTTGATTTTAATAATTATTTAAGAAATTAATGACATCTTATTGGCATAAATCCATAAGAACGCACCTTTGTGTTGAATGCGTTGGTGTTACATCCAAGGGATTTGATGTGTGCCCAACTTGTTCAATATCTTTGAAGTCATAAATATTTTCCTATAAAAATAATTTAAAGTTACAAATATAATTAATGTATGAAATAATAAATGGTGTATACTACATTATTTAAATAAACTTATAAATTGACAAGTAGCCTCATCTATACTCAATATCCCAAACAATGAGTCACTAACTTCCCCTGACTCATTTTGGGTTGGTGGGATGTATCATGATACTATGTACCCGATATTAATATCAATACACAAAAATTAGAATTAATGAATTTGACAAAAACACATTTTTTTAAATTTTATATCATTGTTTTTCCAAATTACCATAATCTCATTCTCGTACTATTTGATCCCCTTTTCACATTGTGGTTTCCAAAAAGACACATTCATTCCTACAAGCCGACTTGTTAGTATCTCCTCATGCATATTACCCCTATAATTCTCCTACACATTAAATTGGTCATAAATTAATATAAACAAAAATAAATATAAAACATCATTTTAATTTATTTCGTTATCATACCCATATATGTTACCTCATCCTCTTAAGCACCTCTATTGCAATTTTTCAATAATGCATGCATCATAGTAGGCTCTACTAAACTCTTTTTAGTAGATGCATTCAAATATTTTCTGTTTATTTAGTTGTGATTTTTATTCCAAATGGAAATTTTCAGAAAATGATACTTTTACCCGTAAAATATTTTTTTGTTGAAGTACCTAAGAGAAAATAACAAATTAAAAATATTTTTTTCTAAATAAATGATAATATGCAAAAAAATATTAAAATAGAAAAACGTAATCTAATACTTAATACAAATATCTTTTAATATTTCATGTCATGGTTCATATACAATTTCACATACAAACTCCCTCGCATTCGATACTTGTACTCATTCAATTGTGAACGAGATGGTCAATCCTCCTCAGAGTTAAGTGGATAATCTCTATCCCCCCATTTTTGTAGGAAACACATCCTTAACACTTTTGGGGGTGGTCTCTTATCATTTAACTTGATGAGAATAGATTTACAAGGTTTCATTGAAGACATTGAAATGAAAGACGATGATGTGTTTATATAATAAATTAAAAAATCAAATAATTATTAAAAATATTTTATGAACATGACTACAAATAATATAGAAATAAAAAACATTTTACCTCCTTGTCTCCCTTAAAACATGTGAAACATGATAGGACACCTCAAAAACATAACCACTTATGGATTGTTAATCACAAGATGTACGATGTTGTAATAAAATTGACACTAAAGAGGAGGATATGTAATTATATCATCCGTAAACTACCTTTTTAAAATAATGAACATATCCTATCTAAGTGATATTTAATGAAGAATCTAACTACGTTCATTAACACCAATATGTTTATAAAAGAAACATCCACACAATACTGATAATAGGAAATTGCAAGATAAGGAGACATAAGAGGTTATCCTAGAGAAACTTGATGTGAAAAAAACTCCAGATTGGGTAAGCAATTAATTCCCTCACTATGAAAATCTCCAAATAAGACAATTTTACTATCATACAATGACCATCAAGAAATATTATAACTCCTACGTGTATAACTTGCTTGCAAATATCAACGAGAACTCAACTTTTCTCATGAACAAAACAAGATCATTCTTAACTTCATCTCTTTACTCACACTTGAATTCACCCAAAAACATTTTCTATAATGATCAAATGCATGCATATGTATAGTTTCTCTTCCAAGGACATATCGAAAGATGAACCGAACCGTTTGGAATCCCAAACATTTGTAGCTATTGATTTTCTCAAATTTTGGCGTCATCGAGGTCGGACTATCGATAAAGACAGAATGACAGTTGCATAATTGTTATAGACACAAAATCTATGAACTTGGGTACATTTATAGGTCCTAAAGCATACTAATGTATACATGATTCCTAAGTAAGAAAACTAGTGGTTGATAACTCCTTTTGGCCTTTTGGTTGTTTTATCTCTTGCACTTTATTGTTTCTAAGCTTGAATGAGCATCCTTTTGGATTTCAACATATTACAGTTATGTTGGCACTTGGCTAGTTCATCTTTTGATGGCATCGACACACTAGTACCCGCTAGGATAGAAGCACCCAAGAACTCATATCCCCCATGGGCGTTATTATCCTTATGTTTCTTCTTCTTACTCTTTTGGGTCATTTTCATTTTAAAAAGGGGCCAAGCATTATAAGCATTATATATCAACACCTAAGCTTACACAAAGGCTCAAGAGTGCTATAAAGTACATATCTAGCACATCCATGCAAGGGTCAAGGGTTGTATTGGTCTACATACACTACATAGGAGGGAGTTTATTTTATTCCATCACACATTTACATATTAGGGACGATCTAGATCTAGTCTAGTATCATTGTGAAACTTTCACAAGAATAACCTAGGACATCAGTACACACATACACGGAGAACTACATGGAGTCTGAGATGTAGTAAAACGCTTGATCATAAGTTCACTCTTCGAGTGACCTTCGAGGTCAATCCAACTCCCCATTTTCTATATGTTATTAGATTTGATGTGGTTTGTGGGCATGTGTAAGTAGTCATTTGTTTTATAGGTTATAGGTGTGATCGAGATCTAAAAGTGAAACCAGAGTGACAAAGAGTGACTAACAATGAAGGTCTTCTAATCCGAAAAGACCAGTTCCGAGCATCCGGGTACACAAGATCCCATATTAGTCGTTAGTTCCCGGGGCACTCTTGTCCTTCACAGAAACTTTTTCCTTGTACATTCCTAGGGTTCTAAACCCTCATCAATATTTTTTGATACTAATTCTAGCCTATTCTAGTAAATACATAGTCTTGATCACTCCTAAGTTATACATAATCAACTAACTCATCATCCCTTTCTCATTTTCTTAGGTTTTTACATCTTTAATGCTTAGTAATTGTATATTGCTATACTTAATCATCTGAATATCATTTATTACATTATTTTACTCGAAATAAAATATAATCCAAATTATATTAAACAATTTGGTGAACCCAACATCTCGATCCCTACCTTGCTTCAAGTCCTTTTATGTCCATCACCCGTAGTGGTCGTTTTGTTCCTCTTTAGCACATTGAGCTTCCCCATCTGCCCTTAATTTCTCTAAACCAATGGTTTCCTCCGATAATCCCCGATTAACTCAACCAACATTCCTCTTGAAAACATTGAATCTTATGATAGTGAACAATCATAGGATGAGGACACTAATGTTGACCAAGGTCAACTTGACAATCTCACTAATTTTCTTTTTTTTACACAATCACTCTATGCATATTCCGCATATCCTAAATATCTAATAGCTGCTAAAAATTATTAAGATGATACAAAACTCCCTCTTATGGGTTCCTCCTCGCCACCATGAATTCCACCATTCCTGTTTCTATTTCTATAACCACCACTCCTCTCATTCCTCCCAATACTTCCCATACACAACTTGGATCCTCTTCAGGCACTCATGACCTTGACTCATTCTACCATGATTTGCAAACCCAAATTCACTAGTTATAAAAATCCTCTTCATCCTCCTCTCTATCTCTAGATTCCTCACTCCTCCTTCATATCCCTTTTTCACCCACCATCTCTTCTTATATGTTTCCTCCTAACTTCGTCACACCTAAGTTTCCTATCTTCAATGGCTATGAAAACCCTTAGGAACATCTTCACTCCTTTCATATTTTTGAGTTGATGAAATACAACTTAAGTATGAAAGTGTTGGAGGATTGGGCATGTGGACGAAGGCATGTAGATACGCATGAAACTATTGAAAAATAGGGTGTGCCCAGAAGGTTTGAAATTAGAACTTAGCCATTTTCTAGTTTAAGACTAAGTATAGACATGGAGTGCAAAGTGCACATTTTGTAGAAGACTTAAGGAGCATAAAAAGGCTATTTTGGATGAGTAGAAGATCAAGCGCCATGCATATTTTTGGAGTTATTAATAGGATTATACTATTGTTATATTATTAGATAATCTATTATTAGTGATCTTGCATGCTTTCGTATTTTTATGTAAAGGCACATGGCTATTATTAGCATGTAGTCTATTTTTTAAAAGGTGTATGGGTAGTGAAGGGAAATTCCCCACCCCTATAAATATGTATTGATTTACATGGTTTAGACAGTTCTAAGTTCTATGTTTTGGTAGAGTTATGTTGTGAGTTTATGGGCGCGCATGACTATGGTGACTATGTTATGTATGTATGAAGCTTCTGTGTTTTACAAAAATAATATAATGGATCTTTATGGCTGGATATTGGTGTTTGACATAACTGAACATGGATCTTATATGGTAAATCTGATTATAGTTCTTGTTTAAGTGTTCTTGCATATGGTTAAGATCTAGATCTGGTTTAATTATTGTAATATAATTGATTAATTGTTATGGATCTGAGACATATGTTTAATCGTGCTAACTCCTTGAAAAAAATTCATAAAAGAGAGACCTAGTACCCTTGCACACTTTGGGTGAGCGTTCATTTCAGGATGAATGATGTTCTAGCGTGCCTTAGGCTTATATGGGTAAATTCTAGGCTACATTTTGGTTCCGTTTTTAGGGACCTCTTTTTCAGCTTGTTTGGTAGGATTTTTCATGATGAAGACGTCTGGTTGACCTTGGCCAAAGTATTGAGGAGTGGTTGGACGATTTGGAGGAAGAGTATGCTCACGATTTAGCACTAGACCTGAATTTAATTAACATACGTGGGTTGAGAAAAATCTACATCACGAGCTATATAAGACATTCTTCATCATCCTTCCTATAGAATTGTATGAGTGGTTGGTTTTTATGCATCAAAGAGAAATTAGAGGTTTCACATGATTTTTTGGATGCAAGAAGAATTCCAAGCCTTGTATGATGCATATTTGATGTGGACACGCATTGTGGATCATTGGTTTCGTGGTGTTATGAATAGCTATATTTTGGAGTATGTAGTTTCTACTTACTCTGTCTAGAGGTTTTGAGTTCCAGTTCATGCGTGAACCTAGAGGATCTTATTTGTGTGGTATTCCTTTGGAAATTAAGATCTTGATTGTTACCCTAGATTTTGAAGAGAAGCATGTGGCTAGCTAAACCCCACCACATGTGGGGGTAGGAGTAGGTGTGGTGAAAGATGGCGGATCTAGCGACGAAAGATAGAGATAACAAAGTCGATTAAGTTTAATGAGGTACATGAGAGGGAGTTGGAGAAGAAGCGTGAAGTTATAGAATGAATGGCATTGTGGAGAGATATGGCTTGTGAAGGATTTAGAGCTCACATAGAGGGCGTGGAGCCGGAGCATCCCCATTTAGGAAAGCATGGAAAATGATCCTCTTCAACGCGATGAGAGCACGTCGGTAGAAGCTACATGGGCTGTAGGTGTGCATTTGATCCCTCCCCGAAACCTAGCCCATGTACTTAGTTTCTAGTTTTTATGACAGGTTATCGGTAAGCAAGCTAGTATGTGCAAAGAGTAGCAATAGATAGAGTTGATCTATAGTTAATTTTAGGAGTTAATCAGGTGTCTTATTCATCTATAGTGGTGCAATTGTCATCTATGTTATTTGGAGGATTTGTTGGGGGTATCGTTTATAGTGCATCATTGGCACAGAACATGGGTGCGCAGAATGTTGGCATAGCATCTGGAAGTAGTAAAACTTTGTAGACTGTAGGATTTCAATTTAGCACAACCATTGGAACACAAGGCAATGCATCCTCTGGTTTGTTTCCTTCCATAGGAGGGACACCGTAAGGATCGGTGGCTCAAGATCCGGAAGATCTGGTGGTTTTAGGGGTGGTGGAAATACAGGTTTTGGATCTGGTGGGCACGGTTTGCACCAGCCCTAGAATATTTATATGGATATGTCTCTTCGTATTCCAGAATACAAAGGGATAAAATATGCAGCTAAGCACATGCATATGTGTGAAATACTATGGCACACAAAGGGGATTACAACTCCAAAGTGCAAGGAAAGTTAGTTTGCAACTACATTGCAAGGGCGCGTGCATAGTTGGTATAGGAAATTTGATCTGACCCTAATTGTAAGGATTATACCGCACGGGAGGATGTTATCTTAAAAGATTTGTATATACTTGAATTTAAGAAAAAGATTTTTGATGAGAGAACACTTGATGTGAAAGCACACATGAAGTCCATGTGGGAAGGTAGGTCATATTCAAAGGCATAAACGGATAGGAGAAACATGCGTGCGAGCGAAGTTTAGCTTTCGGGACTTAGTTGTTTTCGCTCATGAAGGTCTACTTTTAGATATGGTGTAGAGCACACAAACAAGATAGAGACATGTGTGCCATGCATTGGATATTTTTGGAGGATCGAATACAAAGTGATTTGCATGGATACAAGCTAGGAATAGGATTATCATTGTAGTTAATTGACATAAGTCTATAGTTAGCACACTTGCATGTGGGGCTATGCTTGTAAATGGCACATGGCTATTAATAGCATGCAACCTATTTTTAGAATGGATAAGTAGTGAAGGGAAAGCCCCCACCCTTATATATATGTAGTGAACTACGTAGTAGATATACATGTATGATGGTGAATATACAGACATAGAGAGAGTGGGATATGTATGTATGCATGTGTGCAAGACTGGATTACTGAATCAGATATATGTGCACGTAGGCATAGATTTCCATTACTATAAGAAGCTTCCATGTAATTGTTATCTTTAATATATGGAGGATATTGGCGAACTTGATTGTTATTCTTGTGTGTAATTAGATATTGCATGTACTTGATTCCATCATGATTATTGTTTAAATTCTATTCTTCCTTAGATCTAGAACTATCGTGCACTATAGAATGATGTATTAGTTATGGATTTGTAAGATTTAAGTCCTCATCCATCTAACATCCTGCTACAATAACCCTAAAGAGGGACCTAGTACCTTTGCGCTTTGGTTGAGCACTCGGTTCAGCCGAGTGATGTGCTAGTGTGTCTAAGGTGCTACTAGTAAATTCTAGGCTACATCAAAGTGCATCAATACACTCAAGGACATCAAGAAGGGTACGATTGAGAGTGTTTGGGAATATGATGCATGTTTCAAAACCCTTTTGTCTAAGTTATCGTATGATATACATCTGAGTCAGCATGTTTAATGGTTTGTTAGATGGTTAATCACGTCTTTTAGAAGGGTGCTCTCACACAAGACTTGTACAAATCCATGTGAGGAACTTGAAGCGAGCTTTGTGTGCTAAGGAAATGGGAAGTGTAAACACATGAGTGAGCCCATTTTTAGAGGCCCAGATTTTAGTTATGGCTAAATAGTTAGAGAAAAATTTAGCTAACTCAGTGCATAAGATGCACAGTGGAATTTAGTGTACAGATTGTGAATTAAAAAGGCATACTAAGGATAGTTGTCCTTGTAAATCATTGTGTAAGATTTTTCACTTGGATCATGATTCAAGAACATTCCCATTGTTGCAACGTGCGATAAGAAATAATTTGTCTTGTTCCCGCAATATTTACATGTCTACCACTTGTGATACTAAAAATTATAGGATGATTGATCGATTCATGATACCATTGATATTGTGTACATCACACTTTGGTGTCAGTTGCAAATAATTCAAAGGAAAAAATTGAGCATCATGATCATGATCATGATCACAATGAAAGGCACTCTAATGGAGGTCATGGTAGAGGTCGAGGATATCATGGAGGATTCGAGAGGCCAAGGTTGCAGTAGTGGTGAAAGAAAATATTTTCCTCATGGAAACTATTATACCCGTGAATCCCTTGATCATTACAAGCATGAATTCCCTTAGGAAATTATTTGTTCTTTCTTTGAGAAGAACTATAATTATGAATAATTTACAGAATTGTATGAAAACTTGAGTAAGAAGCACAAGCAGGACAAGTGTGTGGGAATGGTTAGAGTACAAAGGCATCGTGGAAGATCATTGGATGTCAAATTTAGTACTGATCCCGAGTTGGTACCTATAAATATCACTACACACGCTTGAGGCTACATGTGCTAGGGAAGTTCCAAAGTAGAAGAATATTATCACAAAGGAGGAGGTATTACATGAAAATTATCCAGACCTTATGTATTAGAAGGAGGTTTATTAAGAAACCATAAAGGTGATTAGGAATTTACAGGTTGAGATATGATGTTTGAAAGAAAAATGTGGAAGCTAGAGCAAAAGAAAGTAGCTGAGCTCCATTAGATGGATGTTGATGATCTAAAGGAATTTTGTAAGATGTTGCGACAAGAGAACATCATTCCTTTGTTGGGGGAATGTTAAAGGTAAAAAGCCTTACACACCAAACTTGAGTGCAAGAGACATATTCTGCATGCTAACCTTCCTCCTCATAGTTTGGATTATGACAAGGAGATTACTCTAAATGTTGTTGTTGATGGATGGCTCTTGCGTAAAATTTTGATTGATATAAGTATAGAATTGAATGTACTCAATTTGGGCATGTGGATTTAGATGGGAATACCACCATTTCAGCCATCTTCAAATGTGTTATTTATGGAAAAAAGTACTAAAGCCACTCCTATTTGGGTTTTGAAGGACACGTTTATTACTATATAAAGGGCCAATTTTACTGGGTACTTTGAAGTTTTGACACTTGCAAAGGAAGATATTTTTCCATCACTACTTGGGCACCCTTGGTGTATGCAAACAATGTTGACTCGTGTTTCAACAAGTAATAAATAAGTTTTGAAAATAATGAAGAGTGCGTCATTATTTCCTTAGTAGATGGAAAAGCTACACTTTATATAGAGCCCTTAAGTGAAGAATATTTAAATAGAATTTATGTGTGCACCATTAGAGATACTGAGAATTGCTTGAGCCATAAAAGGAGTTGTCTAGTCGGATGATGCACAGTCCATGAGCGATACTAAAATTTTTGCAAGTGATAACTAGGCACATGGCACTTATGAAATGGTTGGACGTGAAGTTAGAAGTATTGTAGTTATGTGTGTAAGAAGGCCAATTTGTGTTAGGCATTTGGAAGTAACTAGGTACCAAGGTACACTGGTGAAGGAAATCATGAGGTATTCCTTGCGCTATGGAAGTACAATGGATAGATCAGGTGGAAAGAAGGAATATGCTAGTTTATACTCTATGTGGAACAATAGTTTGTTGGTGGATGGTTCATAAGGACAATATTTTAGAGTGATGAGAAGTGAGAATCACCTTCTCTGCTAGATTTATCTAGAGTAATGTGCCTACTCAAATCTGTGCATTTCATGGTAATGATCCTATTCAACACCACGTTCAGTAGTGTGAGAGACTCGGACGAAGGGACAGAAGCTTTACCACCTTCATTATGGGAGCACAAGATATACTTCACCTTGTGAGGATGTACGCATGCATGGTATGTCTATGCAGAGTTGAATAGAGAGACTTGAAATTGGAAAGAGCTGACTGTAGGTATGATTCAGACCTTTGACTATTTTTCCACTAAACCTCTGGTAAATGAGATATTACAAGTTATGAAGTACTTAGCTATGGGAGATAGTATAAATGATGAGGAAATTATTCAGGAGTTACTAGGTGAGTCATACCTAGAGGCGCGCTTTAAAGAAGAGGAAGAAACAAATGCAGAACAACTTGGGTATGCCTTCCTAGAAAAATAAAAGGGAAAGATGGTCTATGTCATTGATGATGAAGAAGTGGAGAATCTAGATGTTGAGCATATAGAGGGTACACGTGAGGTCTTAAATAGTGCAGATGAGAAGGTGTGCACCTACCATGAGCCTATGAAAACTAAGAAGGTCAACATTGGAATGGATGTTGAACCCAAGGAGGCCATCATTAGAGATTATTGGTCTGACTCTAAGGTTGCTAAGATAATTGAGTTGTTACGTGACTTCCAAGAATTTTTCCCTATGGGCAATCATGAATTAAATAGGTGTGCATGAATCTTTGGGTGAGATGAGAATCAATATGAAGGAGGGTATGCGCCCGAGTTAGGAAGAGACCTTACAGGATGAATCTTAACCTACGCATCAAGGTGAAAGAAGAAAGTGACAAAATGCTAAATTTTAAAATCATTAATCCCATTGAGGAGTTAGAATGGGTTATCCCTATGGTGATTAGTATACAAAAAGATGGCAGAATCAAAGTTTGTGTGGATTACAGGGAGTTAAATGTTGCATGTGTAACTGATCCCTTTCCCACATCATTTACTAAAGAAATCTTATAAGGTGTTATAGGAAGAAAGTTCTACTCCTTCACCGATAGATTTTTGGATATCATCAGTACGGATAGCCTAAGAGGATCAAGAAAATACCACTTTCACCACCGAGTCGAGAATTTTTCATACATGGTTATTTCCTTTGGATTAAAGAATGTGCACCGCCTTATTTTCATGAATTGTTGTACGAGGCATTATAGGACTTTATACATAAGTTCTTGTAAGTTTATCTGGATGATTGGTCAGTCTATGGGCTCATGAAGGATCACTATGATAATTTAAGGCTTATGTTTGAGAGATGTCAGTAGTTGAGCATCTATTTGAACATCAAGAAGTGCATTTTTTCTACACCCTTTGGGACATTGTTAGGACACATCATCTGTAAGGAAGGTTTGTTAGTAGATCCTGCTAAGGTTGTTATTTTGGGTCTTGAGGAACCTACTAGCTAGAGTGAGGTGTGTAGATTCTTGGGGCACACAGGATATTACAAGAACTTTCATCAAAGGTTATGTCAAGATTATTGCGCCCTTTGAGGAATTATTGAAGGGTAAATGTAAGTTCTATTGGGGTGAAGCACAATAGCACGTATTTGAGACACTGAAGGAAAGGCTTACTACAACACCTATTTTGTGATTTCCTTCATGGACTAAGCCTTTTCATGTGCATATATTAGCACAGTATTAGCCAAGCCTAGAGAAGGGATTTTTGATCATCCTATTTTCTTTGCAAGAAGGAAGTTAACTCCAGTAGAATAGAACTACACTACTACAGAGCACGAGGCCTTGTCCATGATCTACACGTTGCATAAATTTTGATAGTACTTACTGGAAACACCTTTTATTTTTTATACAGATCACATGGCATTGACGTACTTTGTGAACAAGCACATTTTACATGGGCACATATGTCATTGGATACTATTATTTCAGTAATTTGACTTTACAATTATGGTAAATCTAGACAAGAGTAATTTTAGACTAGAATATTTATCAAGGATTAATTCAGGAGAGGATGCACAGAGCATTGAGGACACAATGTTAGATGCACAGTTGTTCAGATTAAACCATGCACCCTCTAACTTAGAATATGTTGTGGTATTTTTGTAAACTAGTGTGGTGCCCAAGGGAATTAAGGCTTTAGAGGAGAAGTAACTTGTTATACAAGTCACGACTTATATGTTGATTAGTGGAGACTTATACAAGCTAGGTCGGGATGAAGTTTTTTTCATTTTGTACTTGAACATAGGCATGAATCTATTATGGAAGAATATCATGGGGATTGTAGTTGGATGTTATGCAAGGGATTCTACCATGTGCAAGATTTTATTAGCGTGGCCTTTAGTGGGAGACATTGTATAAGTATTACAAAGAATATTGTAAGGCATGTGACCATTTTCAACGCCTTGGAAAGCTTAGGAATAGAGATGAGATGCCTTTGAGGCCTATTGCTAGTGTAGAACCTTTTGAGAAGTGGGAAATTGACTTTGTGGGTCCTATTTCCCCACCCACACCTAGAACTGGATCACACTATATTATAACTTATACATTATCTTACAAGGTGGGAAGAAATAGTGCCCACAAAAGGATTACACAACTACGGTAGTAAGATTTCTATGGGAAAATATTATCGGCATGTATGGATGTCCTTTAGGTTTGACAAGTGATAGGGGTACTCATTTTCTTTATTAGACCATCAAAATACTATTGGAAAATTTTATGGTTGCACACCATAAAACAACACCCTATCACCCTCAGGAAAATGGAACTACTGAGGAATTAATAAGATATTGAGCCATACCTTGACTAAAATTTGTGATGTTGGAAAGAAAAACTATGATGATAAAGTATCTAATGTACTTTGGTCATACATGACAACCTATAAGAGGTTGAATAAGGCCACACCATTTCAGTTTGTGTTTGGAGTGGAGGTTGTTCTACAAGTAGAATTCATGTTACTATCTTCATGTATTGCATATGTGGGAGGTTTGGCGATGAACAAGCACTTAAAGAGCATATTGAAAAACTGATGCAGTTGGATGAAAGGCACGTTATATCCAAATGGAGTTAGAAAGAAGAAAAATTTAGACAGAAGACATGACATGATAGACATATTAAGGATAAGAAGCTTGAAGTTGGAAAAATGGTTCTTATTTAAAACTCAAATTTCTTGCACCACCTTGGAAAACTTAAAGTACATTGGTTGGCACCATATGTTATAACTTTTATACTTGGTTCGTGTTTTTCAATTAGAGGCACTTTGGATAGAAAATGGTTACCCAGATTACTTCAATGGGTGTAGGTTGAACCCTACTGTAAATAATTCTTTTTGGTGTTTGTAATAAGCGCATATTGCCACTTAGATTAGATTTCCTTAATGCATTCCCTTTATATATTTTTCCTTCATCATTGTTATGCTTTATCAATTTAGGTCAGTCTTTTGTGTAATAAGAAAAACTTGATTACTATCTAAGTGTTTTCATGCGTAGAGGACCATGCATACCCTTAGTGTGGGGTGGAGTATACAAAGGGTACATGGAATAGATTTGAATGTTATCTAAAGATGGATATGAGTAAAGATATTTTGTGTTGGTGTGAAGCAAAGGTGCGAGATAGAGAAAATTTCTCATAATTGAGAACCATGTAATTGAGAATCATGTATGGATAAATGAATGCACAATATAACACGAGGTAGGCTACAGTAGAGGATACTACTTAGTGCAGGTGTAGTGGTCAATTAATTTGGCACATGAAGGTATGCAAAAGGAGGTATGTGATTGGGGAGTAGTAGGCCCGCACTTTAAGGTTATGACTATGGCATGGGAGAAAAATCAGCATGGAAAATTGAAGAAACTTCAAGTTAATGTGAAGTACAATGGTAGTTGGCAAGCAATAAATGTATAATTTATTTGAAAATCTATATAAGGAGGTGTTGGGAAATCGTTTTTACCTTTGCGATCAAGAGCATTCAAGCGAGTTGTTGATGAGTGAGCTAGAGAATGAGTTGTGAAGTGTGGAGAGCTATGAACCAGTTGAATTTTTCAGATTTATGCACCAGGGTGATTGTTGCTCCATTTGGAGAAGTGTTTGAGTGAAGTAGAGGTGTGCGAGGAAGAAAATTGATAGTTAGGGTTTGGGTTTAAGCTAGGGAACACGGTTTCGAGCTAGGGCACATGGAGTTAAGTTGCAAATATTGAATCAGTTAAAAGAACACACTTTTATTGTTTCAATTTCACCTAAGACAACACCAAGAGTGGCCACAAGGTGGAAGAAGCGAAGGAATTCGAGGTTGAAATGGAGAACACCCCCTGAAATCCATTTCTTAGAGATGAAATACCTTGAAGGGGTTTACATGGGTCGTGATTGGGACTCACACATTCACCGATGTAAAGTGAATGATTACAATCACAGGATGAAGGATAATAAGGATGAATTGGATAAGTTGTTGGTGGTGAAGACAAACAAGATACAACGGATGACATGGTCATGTATGATGGTGTGGGAAAGAAGCTATTGGAAAAGGTGGGAGTTTTACAGTTGTATGAACTCCCCTATTTTGGAAAACCAGAAAAATTATACCAGTGGTTGATGAGTAGATTCCATGAGGACTTCTTCTATTTTTTCAGGCGATGGATGAGGCTCACCGCACCCTTGATTAGGATTTTGATAGGACTTAGGAGTTCAAGAATTGACGTAAGTAGAGATTTATCAAACAAAGAAGGTATGATGATGAAAAGGAGGGAATTGGGTTACCTCAAGTAAGGGCATGGATGGATATTGACAAACTACAAAAGTACCTAGTGGTCCAAGAAGTAACACACCTCCTCACAAAGTTAAATAACCAGGAGCGGTGGTTGCAGGTAAATACATTACGTCGCACATAGTAAAGAAAATGATTGAAGGTGTAGTTTACAACTTGGCGGGTTTCATTGTTGAAACCATCATTGAGGAAGCACACAAAGGTGATAAGATAATTTTTGGCATAATCCTGTTATCCCTTGTTTTTATAGAAATTGGAGTGCCCAATGGGCCTAAGGACAAAATATGGGAATATCCTAAGGAGAATAAATCTCTTGTAGAGATATTTGAGAAGTATACTTGTGATGGGACCATGAGTGGCCCCTTTAAAAAAGGGAAGAATTGTGGTATGAGCACCTTCATGCTGCATTTGAGGAAGAATGGAGAATACCCAAGGATCTTCCTTCAATATTAGATAAACAGTATAGTTTTCAATATACCAACAATTTTGGATTGCATACTTTAGGATGAAGGACGAGAAGTGGAGCCCTTGGTGTAAGCTCCCTTATTCCTTCACCACTCATTACTTACAATCATCTTTACATAGGTTCTCGATGCACGTCGACCGATATTTAATGTAGGCAAGGCGATGTGACTACCACACATTAAGGAAGATTTACGTGTATCCAAGTAAGTTTGCATATATTAAGAGATTAATTTTAGATAATATTAACATGAAGGAAATGAGTTTATACTTTGGGAGAAGTGAGGCATCCCTCATATATATCCAACTCAAGCCTAGATTGGAAAATGGGAGATATGTGGAGAATGAGTTCAAGCTCCTTGGACCACCCAAGGGGAAACATACAGTTGGCACTTTAGAAGATGAGGAACTAGTCTCGCCCCTTATTGAATAAGAAGAAGAGGAAGAAGAACTACAAGAAGATAGTGGCACGGATCACGAGGGAAAAAAACAACCTACCGTAGCTAAGAAGAGAGAGTGTGAGGTAACCCCTCCATTGCAAAAGCTATATGATGAAGTGTTGGAGACAGGGTGCTACGGAGATAAATTTGGATCGGACTACCGAGGATCCATAGTTTAAAAGAGTTCGAGAATAATAAGGAATTAGAGTGGGGGAACTTCACCCCTTCGAGGTCACCTAAGAATTCACCCATGAAGGTAGATCTAGAAAAGAAGAAAAGGTATAAGTACTTCCACGGAAATATTATGAAGATGAGAATTTTGAGGACAACGTGCCAAATACTCTAGTATAAACTGAGGATATGGAGGAGCCTCAGGAAGAGGAGATGAAAAATGATGAAGAGGAGTTGAAGGAAATAGATTTAGAAACAGATAAGGGTGAGCCTTTAGGTTTGCCCCATACTACACAAATAGATAAAGGACCGAGTTTTGAATTCGGGAGTATGTACCCCAAAGGGTAGGCATTTAAGGAAGGAGGAGTATGAAATGTATGAGACTCCATCTGTTGGGTATGTTGATGACCCAATAAAAATCATACGTGCACGTTCCAAAGCACTTTGGATCCCAAGGACTTGTATGGATGGGAGCTCATGGATGCGGAGATGATGACCACACGCACAAGGAAACAATTATCATGGATGATGCAAACTCATATGGATGATCCTAACTTTGACATATGTGAGGAATCATATGTGTTGCATAAATTGAAGAAGGTGCCCCATTTGCACCATGTAAATGTTAAGCCCATTGTCATGTCAGATGAGTAGGTAAGCAACACCCTGACTAGAGTATCTATTGAAGTTGCATGTAAAAACATTGATAAAGTTGTAACCATCAGAGTGTTGTTGGATGATAAAAAGGATAAGGAAATTGAAATAAAGCACCTCATAGAGGAATGAGATAAGGTTGAGGAAAAGGTGCAGAAAGTTATTAAAATATAAGAGTAGATTAGTGGTGATATTATTGAAAAGAGGCCATATTTACAAGATAAGGTTGTAAAAGAGTTTCCATCCGCTCTGCACTATTTATGCACAACAGTTCAATTTCTTCTAGAAGAGAGGCCCATGCAAATTCCAAGACCAAAGGATGTTACAGAGGAGGAAACAAGGTCCAAGGCCACGATTATGCAAAAACTTATAGGTTATGAGTCCATTTTGCAAACTTTGAATGATGATATCAAAAAGGTAGATATGGCATTATCCATGTGCGCAACACTATATGTGATATAAAGACAAGGACTATGGCAAAACAAGATGAGGTCCTTTAGGCAGTGAATAATGAAACACTTAGGTGCATAGAGATACTTACACTTTGTAGAAGAAAATCATGATGTGCTTAAAGCTACCCGATTCTGCACAAGGAAAGAATAAAAGAAATTGGGAAAATCATCATGGGGAGGATGGATATAATGGAGGGAATGGTCTCAAGCATGGCTAATGTTCTCAGGGTCTTGCAAAATGAAGGTGAAAAGATGACTCTTGATGAGATGGAAGCCATAGTTATAGACATTCCAGATAAAACAAATAAAGTGTTAAGTGATTGGAATGCATTAGAGGAAGATATTAAGAATGAATATCCGAGTTTATCCTACCTATAGAAGAGCATAGCACTGATTCGTATCTCATTTATTATGTGTAGGAATTTCTTTATTCTTTCATTCATTATTCCTTATTCTTTGATTCATGGAGAGATAAGTTGTGATTACCCATTGTCGGGGTGGAAATGACATTAGTGTGGGGTAATTTTGAGCTAATGAAATACATCTTAAGTATGAAAGCATGGGAGGATTGGGCACGCAGACACAGGGCATGTAGATACAAGTGGAACTATTGGAAAAAATGACGTGCCCAAGAAAGTTTGAAATCAATACTTAGCCATTTTCCAGTTTGAGGCTAAGTATAGACATGGAGTGTAGTGCACATTTTGTAGAAGACTTAAGGAGCATGAAAAGGCTATTTTGGATGAGTAGAAGATCAAGTGCCATGTAGAGTTTTGGAGCTAATAATAGGATTATACTATTGTTATATTATTAGATAATCTATTATTAGCGAGCTTGCATGCTCTCATATTTATTATGTAAAGGCACATGGCTATTATTAGCATGTAGTCTATTTTTGAAAGGTGCATGGGTGGTGAAGGGAAATTCCCACACCCTATAAATATGTATTGATTTACACAGTTTAGAGAGTTTTGAGTTTTATGTTTTGGTAGAGTTATGCTGTAAGTTTATGGGCACGCATGACTATGGTGATTATGTTATGTATGTATGAAGCTTTTGTGTTTTATAGTAATTAATATAATGGATCTTTGTGGCTGGATATTGGTGTTTAACATAATCTGAACATGGACCTTAAATGGTAAATCTAATTCTAGTTCTTATTTAAGTGTTCTTGCATATGGTTAAGATCTAGATCTGGTTTAAGCACCTGCAATATAAGTGATTAATTGTTATTGATCTAAGACATATGTCCAATCATGCTAACTCCTTGAACAAGTTGTCATAAAAGAGGGCACTGTACCCTTTCTCGCTTTAGGTGAGCACTCGGTTCGGGATGAGTGATGTGTCAATGCGCCTTGGGCTTATGTGGGTAAAATCTAGACTAAAACATTGTATGACTTAACTATGTTGATAACCTTACACTATTGGCAAAAAAATCCTCGAAGCTTAAATGAAAATAGTATGTGATGGTTTTATGATCTACCTATCCATTAAGTAACATCTTATACATCTTTAGCCGATGTATTCCTTGCTCATTTTTCTATGAATATCGACATTGATATTTCATATGCACACTATCTAAAATCAAACACGAGATCGAGGAACGTCTTGTAGACTATGTCTTGCAAAGTATAAGAACAACCTTTCCAAAATGACTAATATCCTAGCTGATTCGGAATTACAAGATCTATTCATTCAATGTATTTTTCCTCCACTCCAAGAGTGTGTCATTTTTGAGACTTCTCCTTATTTTGATCAATTGTATCACACACTTGAATTGTGTGAAAAAATTGTTCTCTATGGGAAAATTAAATTATTATGATTCTTCTTCCACTTCATCTTCCAACAAGTCTCAAGCCAAATCCACATTCAAACCATCCAATAAGACTTCTAAATCTAAAGCTATTGTCAACATTATTTATACACCATCCAAGCTTCAATTGCAATCCACAAGGTGCACTTTTACTAAGATACCTTACGTACCTTGGCTCCTATTATCGTAAATCATTGAAAGAAATATGATTACTCTCCCTCCACCGCTCAATCTATATCTTTCTCGACCACCATTTTTATTATCTTCCCCTCCTTTTTTTTCACATCATCAATCACACCCCCACGACCCTTTTTTCTTCCACATATTCCAAACAAAACTCATCCACATCCTATTACACCCCCATATCATTTCAATTATATCCCACATTGTAATTTGTTTGATATTCCCTCCTACATTCCTCTTCCCATTCCATGTCATCATAATATCATTACACTCATTCGTCAAAAGACCACACTATTATCTCTCACGCCTCCTTTAGACATCACTATGTTCTCCATGCCTCGTCCACCTAATATCATCACTAGCACCATGCTTCATAACACTTTACCTTCTACTATTGATTGATCTATGGGAAAATTGAATTATTATGATACTTCTTCCACTTCATCTTCCAACAAGTTTCAATCCAAATTTTCACTCAAACCATCCACTAAGCCTACCGAATCTAAAGCTATTGTCAACATTATTTCTACACCAGCCAAGCTTCAATTGTAATCCAAAAGGTGCACTTTTACTAAGATACCTTACGTACCATGGCTCTTATTATCATAAATCCTTGAAAGTAATTTGATTACTCTCCCTCCACTTCTCAATCTATATCCTTCTCGACCACCATTTTTATTATTTTCCCCTCCTTTTTGTTCACATCATCAATCACACCCATATGACCCTTTGTTCTTCCACATATTCCAAACAAAAATCATCCACATCCTATTACACCCCCATATCATTTCAATTTTATCCCACATTTTCATTTGTTTGATATTCCCTCTTACATGCCTCTTCCCATTCCATGTCATCATACTCTCATTACACCCATTCGTCAAAAGACCACACTATTATCTCTCACGATTCCTTTAGACATCACTATGTTCTCCATGCCTCATCCACCTGATATCATCACTAGCACCATGATTCATAACACTTTACCTTCTACCATTGATTTATTCTCATGTCCTCGTCCACCTAAAATTATCACAAATCCACCACACTCAAAACCTCTCTTGTGTGTTTCATCCCCACACTCATGTTCTCCACACACCACCATCCTATGGATTTTATTTGGAATTTTGGATTCACTTATAGTTCTTTTTGTTCGTTTGAGCCTAAATTCAACTAAGTATGAAGTTGAATGCGGAAGGTGTCCATGTGTCCCTTTGGCACACTCGGGGCATGAAGTAGAGAAAGGAATGTTCTCAAACTTTCCACATCACCCATATGTCTCAGGATCGATAAAGTTACCTAGGCAGGTTGAAAATTCAAGGATATAGTAAAAACACACATAATCTCCACATGTCACCTAAGTGTAATTTCAAATAAAGAGAAAGAAGGAACATTCTCAAACAAGCATGTACCCTCCATGCGTCACTTAGGTGCAATTTTGAAGAAAAATCCCCAAGAAAGGCCCTCAAACAAGTGTGCAACCTCCATGTGGCAGAGAAGAATCATCACCAACCAAAGGAGCACAAGTTGGACAAATTAAAGGTAATCATAAATATCACCGATAAGTAGTTGAGATCTTGCCCAAAAATGAAATATTTTGTAAGAAATTGAATGTTTTTGGTTTAAGATCTTATTCCAAACATTGAAGTGAGAGAGCCAAGGGGATCTATAAAGGAATGTTCTGATCCATAATTAAAAAAGGGGGAGATAAAGAGGAAAAAAAACACACCAGAACTAAAAAAAGGATTCTAGGCTTAGTTATTGTGTTTTCTAGCCTTAGCAAGGCTCTATTGTTGTAGAAGAAAGTTGTAATTTGTGTCGAATCATCCTTATGTATTATTTTCTCTATGAATAAAGGGTTCTTGTTCTGTGCATTTTAGCTTTCAATAGTTTGTGTCTTTCATCCTTTATTGTTGTAGTTTTTAGATAAATTTTGAAGATCTATCATGTTATATGCCCTTGGGTTTTCTATATGCATCTATCATCTACATATTATTATGTTTTACACTTTCTCAGCCTTTGATAATTCAAGATACTTCTAAAAATAGTAGACCATGCTAAACGCTCTTTGACTATTCTAAAAATAGTTTCCCAGATCTATCTCTGTGTCTTTTAAGATCAGTTTTGGTGTATCACCTTAGTTAGTTTTGCACTTTGTTTTATTTTTCCTCTAACCCTTACCTCACACCATAGAGAAGAGCCAACTTCTATA
The DNA here is from genome assembly GCA_018340775.1 of Taxus wallichiana var. yunnanensis. Lineage (NCBI taxonomy): Eukaryota > Viridiplantae > Streptophyta > Pinopsida > Cupressales > Taxaceae > Taxus > Taxus wallichiana. The sequence continues at coordinate 503,529,827 of CM031234.1, forward strand.
AAACCTAGAGGTTATCTTAGGGCACATGTCCCACTTCCCTAAGGTATCCCATGACTCTATGGTTCATCCGCAAAGATAATCATCAATAGTTTTCCTAGCACACCTGGATGGGACATGAACAACTACACATCTGAAGACTCCATCATTGAAAATCTACTGATTTCAGCAGTATTAAGTTTTGTCCTCTCTATTTTATGAGATGAATGCAACAAGAGTGAGAACAAGAGAAGAAGGTGTGTTTGAATATCTATAGTTATCTCCACTGTACACAATAAGAGGTAGATAGATTCAAAGGTCTCTGTCTCCTCCAAACCGACTCTCTCAACACCTCCACCAAGTAGGCCCTTCTTACAATCAACTAGAATCCTTAGACCTATCTTAATGGCCCACCTCCAAGCTCAACCTCTCGAGATAGTTTGTTTCATGGAATCAAGGGAGTCCGCTCATCTTACCAACACCCCCGGTGGTGTGGAATCCTATTTTGAAAATGCGCTAAAGGCTACCCAAATTCAGTGGAGAAGACTTCAAAACTCTAGGAAACACCTCCAGACATAGCAGAGATATGCACAGTACATTATATCAGGGAACAAGATGTCACCTTATGGTTACTAGTTGTTTCCCTTAAGGGGAAGGCTCTAGATTGGTACCGGTCCCTAACCCCTAATTCTATCGGCACTTGGGACCAACTGGGAAATGTCTTGGTAGCAAGATTCAATGAGAAAGGGATAGATCCTCACTCCTACAACAACTTATCAACATCAAGAAGGGTCCACAAGAACTTATGACTGATTTTAACACTAGATTTCACAAAACATGGTAAAAGGATTCTTGTTCTAGCAAGGCCACCTACAGGTATGGCTATTGTTTTTTACTTAAAAGCTCAAATTCAGATATTTCGTGATGATTCAATCATTAGGGGGACTCTTTACCACAAGCATATGATATTGTGATCCAAGCTGAGAACAATTTAATAGATGCCGGTAAGCTTCCCCCAGAGAGCCCCTTTGCCAATATACCCCAAAATAGCTCCCCTTCCACAAAGCACAAGTCCCAGCTCTACCCAAGCCCCTACGTCCCTATATAATTACCCATCCTCTCATCCAGCACCTATTCCCACTACAACATCATCATCTTCTTCTCCCGAGATGGAGGAAGTCAAAAATATCCTTAGAAACTTCTCTAATGAGATAGTAAATCTTAAAAGGAATCAAAATGCTTACCCAAGACAAAATTATCAAAGCTATCAGGGTGGCAGCCTACCTATCCCTCACAACATCAAATACCTAGAGGCTACCATCTGCATATTCATCTAACCAACTCATCCCGTGCCAACACCACTTCAAACCATCCCACCCAATAGTGGAAGGAAATGGTACCTAGGAAAAAAATTTGGCAAAGATCCCAACGCATGGTGCTTCCTTGTAATATTCCTCACATGCCAAGAGACTGTCCCCAAGGAAATTTACAAAAAAAGGTAGCTGAACAAAGAGAAAGGGAGGGCTATGATGTTAACACATCAGGACCTTACCAGTCCATGTGGGAGTCCAAAATGTGGCCTTTGTTGCATAGATTCAAGGGATGTCCCTGGAGCAAGAAGCAGAGATCACACTAGAGCACACACTTTTCTCCTAGGTAGAAGGAGAGGAATTCATATTTACAAATGAGGTAGTTCTCCAACCTAGTTTAATTTAATTACAACACTCACTTCAAAAAAAGGATGATAGAGACGGTCCACTCCTATCCCAAGTATGACTAGCAAGATGTAAAAAGAGCCTCCAACCATCACAATCACCACCGATGGTTGTAAAAGAAACCCCGAGGATCTATCTAGAGAATCAGGATGCCCTCCATCCCATAGTTGAAGGAATAAAACACCAGTCACCATCTAAGACATCATCATCTTCGACCATAAATGTGGTCCAACAACTCAAGAAAGTGCCAACTAACACATCCTTGTGGGATCTTCTGGGCATTCCAGAGAAAAAGGAGTTGCTCCAAGAAGCACTTAAGATCAAATGATGACCCAACTTCCACCAAGAAAGAGAAGGAACAGGTAAAAATGATTCGCCCCAACAAAGGCAGTGTTGTTAAATCAAAGGGAGAAGTAAGTAAACCAAGGCCCAACCCCTTTTTTATGACTCTTATAATAGGTAGGAAATTATTGCATAAACTCCATGATAGACTCTAGCACAAGCACTACGGTCATGCCCAAAGCAATTATAGATGCCTTGGGAATTAAATATGAGCCCTTAAAGAAGGATTCATGCAACTAGATGGAAAATCAGTCCAAACCATAGAGCTATCAAGGGGCTCCTGTTGCAGCTTTATTCCTACCTCGAACATAACCATTCCACAGGATATAGTAGTAATTGACATTCCACCAATCTTCGAACTATGTCTCTCCCATGATTTCACATAAAGATAGGAGGCTACATGTCTCTTGATTGGTCCCATCTGATTCTAAGACCAAGTATGGGTCTAAGATGAAGGTATTATCAGAACCCCTTGCCAAGGAACATATAATGGACCAAGTGGTCTCAGGATTTGAGGCTTCCCATGCCATGATCACCCGAGAAGAGGAATCATATATAGAGGATGGAAACCTTCAAAGTGGTAGTTATTTAGCCAACCTCCCCCCCTGATCCCTTTGGGAACTTTGATTCAACTGGTTTGGGCACTTACGTCATCTTTGAATGAAGACTCCATGATTCCAAAGGTGGTAAAAGAAGAGGATAAAGAGAAGGGAATCCCATCAGGGATTCCCAGATATGGACCCTACATTTCATGGAGCTAAAAGAAAAATGGCTCAGGAGCTGGGATATGCTTGTTATCCCCAAGTGAAAAGAAGATACTTCAAGTGTTTTCACTTCTAGTTCACCTATACCAACAATGAAGCAGAGTATGAAGCCTTAGTACATGGCTTGGCCATGACACAAAAGGAAGGCATCAAACAATTGAGAGTCTTTGGTGACTCGAGTTTAGTAGTGACACAAGTAAGGAACACCACCACCACAAAAATCCAAGAATGAGGTCCTATCGACATAGGGTGTGGGATCTCATCAAATATTTCAAAGCCTTTAATATCAAGGTTATTCCCTCGAGACCAAAATATGGAGGCTGATAGGATGGCTTTAATCGGGTCACAATTCAACCCGATCTAGGATTTGATAGCAAACAAAAAAAGTACCATAAAATTGATCATCCACCCTTCTATACCTGATAACATCGATCATTGTAGGTTTTTAACAATGACCGGAAGATTATACACTTCCTCCAAAGAATCGACTAGTTTGCAAACCAACTCCAACCCAAAATTGAAGAAGCTTATGGAGATCAGATTATTCAATTGAAGACAAACAAACTTCCAAAAGGGTTAATAACACTAGAAAGCCTTTTTTATTCTAATGATGCTAATTCAGATCAAAGGAGGTTTGTAGTGGTAAAGGAGGATTACATCGAGCTAGAAGTGACTAATGGGAGGAAGCTAAAAGTCGGGAGATTAGTCACTCAAAGGGAAAGGGAAAGACTTGTGGCTCTATGCCATAAGTATGAAAAGTGATGGCTTGGATGTATGAATGACCTACATAGTTACAATAAGGATATCATCCAACACACCATTGACCTCAAGAAGGAACTAAGCCCATACACCAAAAAGCGGCCCATGAACCCAAAATAGAATCCCTCATGGCCGAGGAACTAAGAAAACTCCTAGAGGCCAAAATAATCTTCCCTATCAAGCACACAACATGGGTCTCTAACCTAGTTCCAGTAAGGAAGAAAAATGGTGAAATTTGGCTCTGTGTAGATTTCAGACCTAAATAGAGTGTCCCTAAAGGATCACTATCCCTTACCCTCCATGGAGTAGATATTACAAAAATAGTTAGGCTCAGAGAGATTCTCTCTACTAGATGGTTTTTCAGCTATAACTAGATATGGCTCATGGAAGGAGACCAACATAAGACCACTTTCACAAAAAAATGGGGAACCTTCACATACATGAAAATGCCATTTGGACTCACAAACACTGGAGCTACCTTTCAAAGAGCCATGGATGTCACATTTTTGGAGCATTGATCAATAAGGTAATTCTTATATACCTAGATGATCTCACAATATTTACCAAGACAACAGGATCATTTTGATGCCTTGGAAGCTGTATTCGAGAAATGTCAAGAATTTGGGATCTCCCTGAACCCAAGGAAATGTGTTTTGGAGTACCCCAGGAAAACTCCTGGGACACATTGTTTCAAAGGAAGGAATCTCTATTGATCTAGAAAGAGTTGAAGCCATCCTGGGACTACCCTTACTAGTCAATAAGAAAGTGGTCCAATATTTCTTAGGAAAGATCAATTTTGTCAACAAGTTCATTTTAGACTTTGTCGACAATCCACCCAATCACGCTAATGCTCAAGAAGGACCTTAACTTCAAATGGACCACTAAGGCCATCAGGCCTTTGAGGTAATTAAAGGGGCTATCACATCCACCCCAGTACTGTGCACACAACCCCAACTTCTCAAAGGATTTCATCATGTATGTATATGGGGGTAAACATAGCATAACATCTATGCTAACACAAAAAAGGAGAGTCTCAAGGAGAGGAACATCTAGTCACCTTCTTTTCAAAAAACTCTCCATGACTATGAAACTAGGTATAAATTTGTAGAAAGACAAGCTTACACTATAGTCAAGGGTCTAAAGAAATTCAGGCACCTTGTCACTCATAGTAGAATCCAGGTTATGGTGGCACACTCTAGCATCAAAGAATATATAACAGAGGGTGAGATAACAAATAAAAGAGCTAACTAGATCACTAAGATCTTCAAATATGACATTGAGGTAAAACCTACAAAGCTAGTATGGGGAAGGGGCCTATGCCAATATCTTACACAAGACCCCATGCCCCTGACTAATGACGAGCCCAAGAAGATACTCTATGTCCAAGAAAGTGACTCTAATAGCTAGGTCTCGGATAGGATCCGCTTCATGCAGATACAGGAAATACCCAAGCCATCTTCCCTTAAAAAAGAGAAGGTACTATAGGCAACAGGATCCAATTTCACCATGATTGATGATTTCCTTTTCAAAAGAAACTTTAATGGGATCCTACTAAGGTGCCTAGAGAATGAAGAAGTTGAAAGGGTCTTACATGAGTTACACCATGGGAGCTCGGGAGGCCATTTTTCTACCCAAACCATAACTATAAAAATCCTACAAGCAGGATACTTTTGGCCAAGCCTATTCACTGATCTGTCAAGAAAAACAAACAAATGCAAGGTTTTTCAAGTTTATACAAGGCTTCAGAGAAATGCGGCATTACCTCTTAACCCCATCCTAATTGAGGAACCATTTACACAATGGGGTCTAGACTTCATCGGTATGGTCAACCCAACTTTGAGCATCGGGCACAAATGGATCCTCACCACAACCGATTACTTCACCCGATGGGTGGAAGCAGTTCCACTAAAAGAGGCCACCAAGAACATGATCCTGGGACTCCTACAGATATCACTACCCACTTTGACCCCCCCACACTATTATATCAGATAATGCTAAGGCCTTTTTGGGGCCAAAGTATCTAGACTTCTCTATAAGGCATGGGATCTATCTGAAAACATCCTCCAATTATTACCCACAAGGAAATGGTCTAGCAAAATCCACTAACAAAAATCTGATCAAGCTCATAAAAAGGATGGGAAATGAGCATAAGAGGTTATGGCATGAACATGTCAAAACAACCTTATGGGATGATCAAATCACACCTAAACAAATCCTGAAAGCCTCACCATATGAGATAGTTTATGGGAAAAGTGTTGTGATGTCGATTTCCCTAGAAATCCCTTGCATTACAACTATTAAAACAAATTGAGATAGAGGAAAATGGGGCAATGCAAGTAAGACTCACTGAGCTAGTAGAGCTCCAAGAGAAGTGGGAGGCCACTCATGAAGCCATGATCAGCCACCAATAGGTGGTGAAAACTTGGTTTGATCAAAAGACATCGAACTAGAATTCCAAGTTGGTACTATGGTTTTGAAATGGGATGCAAGGGTGGTCCAAGCCTAGAAATCATGGAAATTTTGACCCCTTATGGACATGACCCTTCAAAATCAGCATGCAAGTAACACAATGCTTTCAAACTTGAGACCATGGAAGGTGACCCTTGGCAATTCCGGTAAATGGATTCACTTAAAGCCTTTCCATTGAGTCTCTTCATTTAAAGTATTGTATCATATGTATAGTTTTTTTTTCCTTGTTCTTTTTGCTCCATTTGTTTTTTGCCCTTTTCAATAAGTGTCTCGACACATGTCCCTCGAGAACACCCTTGCCTCTTTTTGAAGTTTTGAGGAAGTGCATCTTCCTAATTTTCCCAAAATTAATGATCCAACATCTTTCTAAGATATTTGGGAAAAAATATTGAGAATTGATACAAAATCTCTCAGAAAATGTAAATTTTGGTGCTTAGGGTCATTAAATAAAAAGGGTCATTATATGATGTGACTCTATATACACAAGCCATTACTCTACAAGTTAAGGTGGTTATTTAAGATAACTGGGAGTGTCCAACAAATTCATTTCAAATGCTAAGAGTTTTCCAACCAGCCTTCGAGTTTTGAGTAAAAAAGAATCAGAGCCTTCTCCTAGTCCTAAAATTGCCATGGTGACTCCTAGCTCTACACCACAAGCAAAGTCTTATGTAGGGAAACCATGCCCCCACCCTCTTCAACCAAGGTTGAGGTTCCTTGATGGGGGATCATGGTTTAGTGACCCTTCCATGGTTTCTAAATTTTTCGATGATGTCTTTGGACCTGTTCTCAACAAGAAGCCCAAAGCTCTAAGAGAGAGGTAGCCTACGCCAGGTTTCTTAACCTAGGGAATTCCGAGGCTTTTGGCTCAAGAATCTAGAGCACAAACTCACTCAATATATGGTGCCTCTCATGCACCCATACCTAGAGCTCATACAGATGTGCATGAGTTGTTTCAACACCGACACCAATGTCATCTAGGGCAGAAACATAAAGGTGGTAATCACACCTCAAGCTATTAGAGACATGTTGGCTCTAGTCTACGACCCAATGGCTAGTTTCTATAATATGGCCAAGCTCCAAAGCATCTAGGGCTCAATGCCAAAATAAATATTCATTTCTCAATAGGGAGTTAAGGTAGATAGATTCAGGTGGTTTGGGAACCGCACAGGATTCCCCATTCCCCTAAAGTCACTAATGGTGGATTCTCAAGATGCCTAGCTCCATGCTAACATTCATTTTTGGCCAAGATTCGGAAAGAATGTCCAGGATTGGTAGATGGTGGCCCTGTTCAGAATGAGGTCCATGAAGAAAGAGAAGGCACGTACTTTTGACTTTGACTTCACCAAGTCATTTCAAAGTCTATTTGTGAGTAGCTAGCCATGTTTCTAGTAAACTCCACCTTCAGGTATTCCTCATATTTGTTCCACCTTATTTTATATCAGAATTCCCAATACCTCAGCCAATACATGACCTAACACTATGGGATGCAGAGGTAGACCCCCAAAAGATCATTCCAGTGTCCACTTGGACTCATGTACTATCCCGCTCATCAGACGTATATGAATTTTTTAACTCTTTTGGAGCCCCTCCTACAAAATTTGACCCAAAGGGGTCAACAACAAAATGAATAGCTTTGTTCAATCCATCCTTACAAATCCCCTACACCCTTGTGATTATTTTTTTGGGGGCAAGACATTCTATGATTCAGTTGCATGGTTTTTGAGATGAATCCTTTATGCTCCCGAGGGTCCTCACAACACGGGTGGTGGGTCTTGAGATAGCCAGAAAACTGGTACTCCTAGATGTTGAATTCAGCTCTGTAAAAAAAAGAAGGCACTTTTGACCTCCCCTTGAGAAGGGAGGAATTACTATGATTAAAAAGAAAGGCGAAGCATATGCTCACACAAAATTTGCTTCCTACGGCTTCACCCTAATTCAAGACTCATGGAGGTATGACCTAGATGGGATGATGGCCTCAATTTAGTTTAGAAAAAAGTTTCAAACTCCTGTAAGCATGAGTCCAGGAAGTTTTTTAAGACAAGAGGTCCCCTCGAGCAGAGTCACCCAACATGTTCATCGAGCTCAATGACATTCCAATTCTAGAGTGGGAGTTCATTCCATCTATTATCATATAGTATGATCCCACCCTCACCATGACAAAAGGACTCAAAGAGAGCCCTATGTAACAAAACTAGAGCATAGAAAAAAATTGAAGCCTATTAGAAGTATAGGTAGGAGATCGGAAAACCACCCTCAATTTTGAGGGCATATCTAATGATGAACAATGGGAGGAGTTTTGGGATGCGGATCATGGGTCCATCACGAGAGTGAGGACACAATGAAAATCACCTCCAAGAGAGGCCCACAAGATCAACCGTAGAGTCCTCCGGCCCTCTCAATAAAAATTTCTAGTACAACCCCCACCCTCCACTTCTCAACAAGGTCCTTCGGTTCAGAACCCACACCATAGCTCACATCATTTCCCAGGTGGGAAACCTATGGAGGAATCAATGCTCAAGCCCCCACACAAAAAATTTAAAGTCGGTCGAGACCCCATCTCCCCCCTCTCTCCCTCCTCTCGGGATCCCTTTCAATCCCTCCTCCACCACCATTTTCCCCTTTAGGGGGTATCCCCTTATCAATGACCCCATCTCAGACTCTCCCTCCTCTGAGCCTCTCTTTTGCCTCAACCTCCCTCCACCATCCCAAATTTCTCCCCCACGTGGTGATAGGCCTTCTTCGGCTCTGGTAACTTCACTACCTCAACCACAAGTTACAATCCATATGGTCTACCACCCAGGTTCCCATTCATGTGGGGTTGTCCCTTCTCCCTCGAATTTTTGAGTCAAGCTAAAATGGCCAAGGCATCCCAAGATAACAGAAGGGTGAAGAAAAAGAAGAAGGAAATGTCGGTAGGAGTAAAAAGAATGCGGTCATTATATGACCATCAACAAAGCTCCTTGACCATCACACGGTTAGTCCCCAAGTATCCAAACCCATAGAATGAGATGCAACCCGATGACTATTCTATCATCACTGTTGTCACGGTCGACCTCTCAGTTCCAACCTCAGGATAAGGTCAAGCTAATGAATGAAACTATGGTTGTAGTCATGACAGACTACCTTAAGCTCAAAACCAGCTCAAAAAGGCACAATCTAGCCTCCACAGTAGGGTAGAAGCCACCATGTGGCCAACCAACAAGCCGAGATTAAAGGAAAAGGCAAGGAGATCGAATAGCTCCAAGGAATTGAAGGAAGCTCCATCACAAGAAGTCCTTGTGGCTTCTCAGGTGGAAGCTAAGAATCTAGAAGCTAAACTCACCATCTAAGCCTCACCAATTTTCTCTCACATAGAGAAAGGATCCCTCCAACAGAGGTTGATTCAAGAAAGGTGGAGGTGGCTACGATCTAGAAAAGTTGTGCACATAGATGCAGAAAAGGGAAGCCTCCAAGATAAGGTTGAAATCATCTAAGGATGTGTCAAGGACTTGACCCATAAATTGGGACAACAACCCCTAGAAAGGGGGAATTATAACATTAGTGTAGGAGCTATATGCCTCTTGTTGTGACCGAATTTCCACCACGACAATGAATCTAGCCCCGCACTTGGATTTATATCTAATGCACAAGGGGTTATGCTCAAATGTGGAAACCACAACCTCCACCATCAAGTAATGTCATATCCACCAAGGTCCCTAAATCATTACTATGATTCAAAAACTTTATGATTCTTCTAATCTGCCCTACAAGGCACTAGAATCACAAATAGGTGGATGATTGCTATGAAGATCAATGAGATCCTGAGCTATAACAAAGCATCCATCAAATGCCATAATCTCTTGACCCAACTCCAACAGGGGATCAAAGAGTGGAAGTAGAGTATCAACAATTGGTCTAATTAGGCTTCCCCTCCCCCTTCCCCAATGACTCTACAATCCTATCAAAGGACCAAATTCAACAACTCTTGATCACCAAATGACAAGATAAGACTATCTTTCAGTCTTTAAAAGAGAGCTCCAACATCACCGAGGTGGAAGCCATCTTGAACCCAATCATGCAGTTGGAGTTCCATTTGCACAGTAGTAGTGAGTCTCCAAAAATTTTCTCACAAGGAGATAATCAAGCTGGATCAAGCTTTCCAGCCTTGCAGTGAAGAACCTACCCTACAGAGGTGGAATGGCTCAAATATCGACTACTTTGCAACAATCTTTGAGTGGCATTTCATTTCATAAGCCACATTTTGAATTTTGAGGCTAGAGGATTGTTGGATCCTTCCATGACTGAGCACAGAGTCCCTTGGTGAGTCACCATAACTATAGAGTTCTTTTTGTATGAGACTCTTTTACCGCCACCATCTTTTTTCACCCCGACCCTAGTTCTTTTTTTGTTTGTTTGAGCCTAAATTCACTAAGTATGAATCTGAATGTGGAAGATGTCCATGTGTCCCTTTGGCACACTTGGGGTATGAAGTGGAGAAAGGAATGTTCTCAAACTTGTGTCGCATCACCCACGTGTCTCAGGCTTGATAAAGTTACCTAGGGTTGAAAAGTCAAGGATATAGTAAAAACACACAGGTCTCCACGTGTCACCTGAGTGCAATTTCAAATAAAGAGAAAGAAGGAATGTTCTCAAACAAGTGTGTGCCCTCCATGCATCACTTAGGTGTATATTTCTGAAAGAAAAATCCATAAGAAAGGCCCTCAAACAGCATGCACCCTCCACATGGTAGAGAAGAATCATCACCAACCAAAGGAGCGCAAGTTGGATGAATTAAAGGCAATCGTAAATATCACCGACAAGTAAGTTGAGATCTTGCCCAAAAATGAAATATTTTGTAAGGAAAATTGAATGTTGTCAGTGGAAGATCTGATTCCAGACATTGAAGTGAGAGCCAAGGGGATCTATAAAGGAATGTTTTGATCCAAAATAAAAAGGAGGAAATAGAAGAAAAAAATAGACCAAAAATAAAGAAAAAGGATTCTAGGCTTAGTTATTGTATTTTGCTAGCCTTAACAAGGCTTTGTTGTAGAAGAAAGTTGTAATCTATGCAAATCGGCCTTATGTATTATTTTCTCTATGAATAAAGGGCTCTTGTTCTATGCATTTTAGCTTTCAATAGTCTATGTCTTTCATCCTTTATTGTTGGTAGTTTTTAGATAAATTTTGAATAGATCTATCATGTTATATGCCCTTGGGTTTTCTATATGCATCTATCATCTACATATTATTATGTTTTACACTTCTCGTCCTTTGATAATTCAAGATACTTCTAAAAAATAATAGACCATGCTAAATGTTCTTCGACTATTCTAAAAACAATTTCCCAAGATCTATCTTTTGTCTTTTAAGATCAGTTTAGGTGTATCACCTTAATTATTTTTGTACTTCGTTTTATTTTTCCTATAACCCTTACCTTGCACCATAGAGAAGAGCCAATTATATAAAACCTATAGGTTATCTTAGAGGGCACATCCCACTTCCCTAAGGTATCTGATTCACTACCACACATTTCATTCACATTCCATGTTTCCATTTTTTTCACAACTTTTGGTGAACACTTTGATGATCTTGTTGTCACATTTTGTGAGTCAATAGTCTCTACTATAGTTTTTGAACTTGGTCTCTCCTTAGTGAATTAAGAATGAATTTTCTCTTAGATATCCACACATTATTACGCACTTAAAAACTTCTCTTGAAGACCCCAGGACATTATTTGTTGACGTTTACAAATTTTTGTCTCCGCAATCACTTATACTCCCTCCTTCAAAACACTAGTGTTTCTAAACCCCTTCATAAACCGAGAGAGCTGAATATCATGTCAAAACAAATAAAAAACTCAAGAAAAATAAATATTAAAAAGGAAAAAATAAAGAAAAATTAAACACTCTCTTTTAGGGGTTTTACCAAGATCTTTACCTGGAGGTATCTTTGGCATAGTGGTAGTATATAAATGATGTGACTAGAATCAAATATATCTCTATTGGGAATATGGATGCCTAGCTGGTAATGGAGAAATGCACAACTTATAATTACCCTCTAACTCATTACTCACCAATCACATGTTTCATTCACACTTACAAGTTGGGTTGTTTTTTCACTCATTGTCTCATGAGTCTTCACTTTAAGAAGCAATTAACTCTCTCTCACACACACACATGATCTCAATAAGTCACGGGGATAGTATGTCACCTTTTACATATTATAATTTGTTCAAACTCCCATTTTATATCACTTTTTATCTCATGTATCATGTCTTCAATTTCATCATATGTTCACAAAAACTTTTTGTAAACTACGCTCATACACCTACATAACACTTGCACTCTCTCATCGCAACCAGGTCATTTACATGTTTGCAATCCACCTCGTTTAGAAAAAACATCCCCATGCATCTCGCTACCTTCTGCACACCCTTTGTGTCCCTATAAATTTTCATGTTATATTGTATTACCTCATCACTTTTCATTTTACATTACTTCATCATGTCATCTTTTCATCACTTTTATTTTTCTTCATTTTCTCTTCTTGTGTCATATGCATTGCCCCATTTTTATCTTTTTATGTCATTCCTCATTCACCACATCTTCCCACCACAACCCCGTAACCTTCCATGTGAGTCACCTACACAACTCGTACTACCTTACTCTCTCATCTCGCTCTCCCCAATACCCTCACACAAAATATCCACTACCCCTACCAAACCACTCACCTCCTATATCACTCAACTCTACCCAACTCCTCGATCTCAATTCACTCAATGAGTCACAAATATTATTACACTCCCTACCAAGTCTCATTGGCGACTCATCTAGTCCCCCACCTACACATTGAATCACTCTCCTCATTACCCTTATATCATCCCCTCACCACATATGCTCACCGAGTCATTATAGTAACTCAACTCCTAATTAAATACCTCTAACCCAACACTCCCCATTCCCACCTAGTTAAGTCACACTTACACCTAAACTTGGTGACTCCTCATGTTTCCCACCCATTTCTACCTCTTTCCCTAGTTAACCTCACCAACTCCCCATACCTTGGTGATTCATAGTTACGAATCTCCACTTGACCCCACTTACCCCTTCCCGCAGCTCTTTCCACTACCTCCCAACTCAAAATATCCTTTTACACCCCTCCCATGCTACCCTATCCCACTTAGCACAGCGTTCACCCCTATTCTCCACTCGGAGGTCATGTATGTTACCCACTCCAAAACTTCCCACCACCCACCACCATGTCCTCACCCTTTAGCTTCAACCTCTAACCACTCCTCTCCTCCATGGGTTGCACTCAACCCACCACTTTTCCCCTCACCCTTTTCCCTCATACCCATGTTGTTTCTTCCCACAACGTCACCAATTTAGCAACCAACCCAATTTCCAATCCCCACCATTACCTTCCCTATGCCAACCTAGTATCCCCTCACCTCACCGCCTCCTCCCTCCTCAACATCTAGTCAACACCATGACTATACACCATCCACCACTTTTCCCTCACCAAGCCCTCTAAAACCCTCTCCCACTACCCATCCCCACTTTCCCCTCACTCGTATCTATGCGTTCAAACCTCTTGATGTACCAAGTTCTATTTCCACCCTTACTCCCAACCATCTAACTTATCCGGCCACATGTCATAACTCACCCGCCCACCCACATTACCGCAGTAGCTTTAGCAACCTAACCATCTCCTTCAAATTTTTGATTTGTCTCATGTTCCCTCTCGAAATTCACCAACACGACTCACCCAAGCCTTCACTGCTGCTCTACAAATCTTGCCCTTATGCACACTTAGCTCGAAAAGTATCTCGGGGACTTGTTATATGCACCCATCTCACCAACTCCACCCAAATCACCAACTTTACCCAAATCACTAGCTCCACCTAGCTCACCAACTCCACCTAGCTTGTTAGCTCCACCCAAATCACCCCGATCTCATCAACCAAGCTCACCTATCCATCTCACCTTATGTCACGCTTCACACCCAAATTGTTACACTACTCCTCTAACTCGTCATATAGCTTGCTACCTCACCTATTTAGGTCACTCACCACATAGCTCGATGTGTAGCTCACTAATTTTCCATCAACTCACTATCAACTTGACTATCCCTATTAACACAATGAATCGTAAGAATTGCCTTCATTCTTCTATATAACCAACACCTATTTCTTTACTCATATGACTATGGAAACCTTGTCATCACCTCTCACCTTAACAAGCATTTACCACATATCATTTTCTCTCATCTTTAATCGTCACTTTTCTTCGAACATTACCTTGGGGTAGATTGCAGCTCTAAAAACTATCACTTGAGGGGGAATCATACAAAAACCCTTCTCATATGATTCTTATTACTCTCAATCACCCAATCATCAATAAATTGGATCTATAGTCTCTACCTCACAAAATCAACATATTGATCCCTTCACGAGAATCAAGTTGAAGTGGCCCATTAATCGCATTTCCGTGGTTCTTTTCTATCTAGTCAACCATCTAAGCTTGTAACTATGGTAACCACCCTCATAGGGTTAAATGACCCCCATATCATCTTCATTTTTATGTTGTGTCTTTCTGTTGAACGAGAGACCAAAAAGGGGGAAAAAGTAGACACTAGAAAATGCACCTTGTACATAAGGTCTCATAATCAAAGATACCAAAAAATCATAAAACATAGTAACACCAAAAATAAAATAAAACCCACAAAATGGGGATAAAAGACAACTCACCATTCATTTACTAACCTTAACCCACTCAAATTTGATTCTATCTCATCATCTTGGCCCATTTACCTACCCAATGCACATTACACACATGTATTTTCCACTCCCCTATGTACTCCAAATCTATAAAACCACCCTCACCCACATCATTTCATGTTTTTCTTAACATCTCTTAGACCCCACGACTCTTTGTGTAATAAGGCTATACTTGATTTTTCTTTCTCTCTTTCTCACATATATCTTTTTGTAGGTCTTGAAGAAGTGAAAGCAAAGTATAAAGGATAAATACAACCAACTGGAACACTTTTTTAGACAAATTTTAACATAGGATGAAATCGCAATCTGCGATTGGTTTGTGATCTTCGTGTGATTTTCGGTGAATCGCAACAACGATTGTCTTGCGAACTAATTCAAGTTTAGATTTTAATATGGAAGAGTTTTTACCCTCTTTATTCAATGAAAGAAACTAAAATTTTCCATCTCTTCACTATGGCAACATAAGCCCATTTTATTTTAGTAGCATTGATTTGGATTATTCATATTAACTAATCCATCTTGCAAGTGATCCAAATCTAGGCGTATATCCTTTAGAAAAAATAGGGAATTAATTACCCCTAATCCTTCAACAATACAACATAAAGTATAATACCCAAGTACAAAAATAATAAGATATTGTCCGTCCACAAAGTGAATAGGTGTATTTCTTCCATGTTTTGCATCTCTTTACTTCACTATGCACAACTCCAAATTTTCAAAGTTACAAGAACTATTTTCATTTGAGTTATAGTTCAATTTATTCTATGGACATTGAATGTATACTTTGTGTTTCATGTTTCACCATTGGACATGCCAACACCAACACAAACAAAAATAACTTTCAAGTAATGACAAAGTGTGTGTACACATACATGTATATTTTCCTTTAAGTATGCAATTTAACATTCCACACTTAAAAGGGGGAAAACTTAGACACTCAAATTTGGTAACTTATCCTTTGACAATGACAAGTCATGAGTTATTCCTATTCGAAGAAAAATATATGCATTTTAAACTACATTGTTATATATTTCCTTCTCCCACATGATTTTTGATCTCTACAAACTTCTCTATCATTCATCCATATAATATTAATTATCTAAATCAATAATTTATTCCAATTTATATATCCTAAACTTTGGACTGTCATCATTAATTGCATATCTGGACTATACAAAATAGAACCAATTTTTATTACAGATCTGGGCTAGTCACATACATCTTCATCTAATGACATTTTTTCTACTTTGAAAATCTTATATGTGTCATTTCATCTTCCCTATGTCATCCATAATGAAAAATATATACCCTGTGGAAGCCTCTATAAGAAATTCAATTTCACTTTATAACTCACATAATATCACCAAACACTTTTATTACAAATATCGACACTAAAGCACTCAAGGATCTCCTAAATCTTCCTAAAGTAGTTACACGTCATTTAGAGAAACCAACACATAGGTATGAAGCACTAAAAGCTGGGTTCAAGAGTTTTTCGTCCTTAATTTCCAAACACACAAATGTAAATTAGAGCCACATCTCAACAAGATAAAGTCACTCTACTCTTTCCAAAGGTTTAAGGTAAAAAGGGGATTATTCTTAGTATTATGAATCACACTACTACCATGATGGGTATATTATCTTTTGTATGGTTATGCCCACTATCTTTTTGTCAAATTACATGAGGAAATACATAGGGGTTGACATAGATAACACACACTAGTTGCACTAATACTAGGATAACTACATGAGGCTTTTTAGCAATCGAGAGAATGTAGTACAACACTTGGATTGGTTCCGCAAGAGTTTACGTCTATGGTACTTATAACCTCACCCACTCTCAAATTTATTATTTTCTTATATAGTAAATCCATGAATATTGGTGTAGGTATGTATGGTTTATATTTGTTACAAATCATTACAAGTGGTGCAAAATTTGTGTGATTCCTAATAATAGACAATAAAAACCATTTCCATACCAAAGATGGGAAAACAACATTATAGAACTCCAATGTGCATAGGTCTGCGAAACTATTCCAATCATGTTAAACCTGTACTATACCATAGTAAGATTTGTTCAATTATGTACAAGAGAAATTTCAAGGAATAGTTTGAGAGGCAAAGCATTTTAAGATTTTAATTATCCTTTTCACCTAGTTTGTACATCTAAATCACTTTTGTATCACTCTACATAGCTAAGTACTTATCCCTTCTAATGTTTTCAATAATCTTTTTATCATAGTGTAAATTATCAAAATATTTATTCTAGATTATATGAGTAATTTTTAATAATCTATTTATAATATGCAACCTATAACATATCTTTCATATTCCTAATTCTTCATTCATCTATTTAGGATTTGTAAAAATAGTTCTATATTTTTGGAAACCCAAGTGTGAAGGGGAGAAATTAAATTCCATTTCCTATTGAGCTTGTAAAAGTCAAGGAAAATGGACTCGAAATATGATACAACACCCTAAATGAGCATCTTTTAATTTTTTAAATCAAAATTCCATTGTTAATTCTTTCACCAAGCTAGAGGTAGTGTAACCCAAGTTTATGTAGTATGAACAATTTCATAAGAAGATGGAAGTTATAAAGATAAGAGCTTAAAATTTCTTTTCAGGTTAGTCCATGAAATCCAATCTCTAAATGAGACTACTTCTTATACGAAATGATAGTGTTTCTAAAAAAACTAATAGATTTTGTACCATGCATTCCAACATAAAGAATACTAGGAGACATCATGATAGGAGACCAATAAAAATTATGAGCATTAAAAGATAATTTATTTTTAAAACCACCCCCTACCCATCTAAGATGGGTTTTAACTAATTCAAATTCTTTACAAATTCTTTTAGCCACTAAGGATCCCTTACTTTTAACTAGTGCTATGGTGATCATAAGCGTATTAAGAATCCTTTATTTTTCCAACAAGGTTGTCCATCTAGGTGAAAATCGTAAATTTACAATGTCCTAATAGGAATTCCCAAGCCTTTTTCCATCAACACCCTACATTATCCACTTAACATAGAGAAAAATTCTTTGGTGGTGGATGTAGATGATTTCATACTTATTTTTTCTTGATGGATCTAGAAACTATCCCATGCAATATATGAAATCCTTATGCTTGTTTGGAAATATCTCGTAAAATTATTAACAATTTAGACAATTTATTATATGAATATTTATAGGGATCCCAACATGATGAGCAAAAAATAGATAGTGGAAAGCATTTTGGTACATATATGAAACTTTCCTATAAGAGAAGGATGCTTAGTAATCCAAAAGGTTATTGTTTTCCACATGTACAACCATAAATTAGAGGGAGAACAATTGAAACAAAAAGGAATACCTAGGAATCAAGGAATCCTCTCTTTTGATCTGCATCCATATTTTTCAGATAACATTACATATAGGTCCATTACAAATGTGAACCTAATTCCCTATAAAATATATCCAAAATTGCAGTGTTTTATCAAAATAGGCTTCTTGTTATAAAAGGGAGAGTAAATACTCATAATAAAAATGGATATTAATCAATTACTAAGTCGACCAATGAATAAAATTCCCTAATCATTCCCTCTCACTACAACATGCAATCATCCATAGGATTCTACTACAAGAACATATAAGGAATGAATGAGATGGCACCCTTGTAGGATAAAGTGAAAGAGCCCAAAATTCATAGTTGCTTCTAATGGTCCTCAAACATGGAGAGGCCTCAAAAAGAGGGTCTAAAGTGTGAAATAAAAAAATATTGAAACCCAATGGATTTGATCATAGAAATAATAAATGGTCATTCAACATGATCATGATTTTTTTAAACATCAGCTTAAAGAATATGGTTCTCTATTAAGAGACATGGGAACAGTCCATGCCAAGTCCTAAGCTGCAATTATATTGTCCCGAATATATAAATTTTTAATAAGAACCATTTTATTTTGTCTAATTATTTCACGTAGGATATGATGGAGATGAAGGGGAAAATATTTAGAAATGATATTATAGGAGAGATTAAGAAGATTAATTAGTCCCCAAATATTAAACAACTTTGGATATTCAATTTTTATAAACCAAAAACAAGTCTATCTTCACAAATCCCTAAGTTTCCTTTTATAATTCACAAGGAAAAATATTAATGTTAGGATCTTTACCTCCCTAGGTGAATTTCCATAACTACAAGGTATTTTGTATGAGGATCAAGAGGTAAGAACAATATCCAACACTAGAACTCACATTTTTACATTAGTATCTTTAGGATATTGGCTCTATGAGGAAGCAAGAGGAATTAGAGTTCAAGAGATGGGAGGACTGGAATTGTCCCTTTCCACATGATTCACATTTTGAGGAGGTTTACTAAAGGGATTCAAGGTACTTGCATTAGGATTTTTAGACCCAACCACAACTTTATTCTTAGTAATAGTGGAACATCCATAATTTTTATCTCCTGCTAGAGATGTTTTCTAGATGATTATACTCAAATATTGTCATAGAATGAATCGGGAGGTAAGAATCATGTATTCTATGGTTAGGTGATTAAAACTGAAATGAATTTCAACATTTCGTTGATTTAGGGAGCATAATGTATACATATTTTTGCATAAATTGTTCAAATCCTACCTAAAATTTGATATCCTCTTTCAAATATTTTAAATCTACCCAAATTTATTTATTTATAAATCATATGGAAAAAATCCTAGGCTAATTATGAAAAATGAATTATTGGATAAGGCTATCAATATTGTATAAAAATCCCACAAGAGGATAGGTAGAACATGTAATTTAACCCAAACAAGAACTTGTATGAAAACTTGGTGAGAAATATGTAAGTTCCATGACTAGGGATACACGATCATGAGGATGTTCCTAAGGAAGCAAGTATGGGATTAACCAAGTAGGATTTACACTTGGGATGCTTATTTAAAGTAAAAACTAAAAAAACCTTGGTCTTATTATAGATACCATTTTCCTAGATCCCAAGGATATCCTAATTGTGTTTCATTCAATCCTTAGTGGATTGTTTGAAAGCGACATGCCTAACAAAGTAAGAAATCAAGAAATTATTTTTGTACCGATGAAAAAAGTCTATAGATAATTATTAAGAAAGTATGGTTGAGGAGGGTTTTTAAAATCACATCCTTGTATACCTTTGGAAAAAAACATGTGAGATCAATTGGTTTCTATTCTCATCACTTCTTGTAAAATTAATTGCAACGATATGGATGAGGTCCATTTAAATAGGCTTAAACCACCAAATAGGTAAATTTAATGCATATTTAAATATGATCTTTTGTAAAACAATATAGCATAAAAATATGACAATTCAAAGACATTCAAAGCTAAAAACCTTGGAAAACTCAAGTTATCTCATCATCCCATCAAGAAACAAATATCATGTTTGTTCTTAGTCCAAGGAAAACATCATGTGAAATTTATTCTTGTATAGATGAGTTGTATAATTTTTGGAATGAGGTGCATGTTTATGTTATTTCAAGATCACATAACAACAATTTTTCACATTCCATGGATTTATTTGCAAAAAAATCATGATTATCTAGGCGTATAGATTTGTTTAGGTTTGACAATAAAGGGAGAGAATGCATTCCGTAGTTGTGGTGACCAACTATGTTCAAGTTGCTAATGTGATTTGATAAAACATGTTTATTAAGGACACATAATACTTTTAATAATGTGACATTAATAACAAAGTGTAAAAAAATCAATGGTAACACGGAAATGAGAAAACCATTAAATTAATTGTCTTTTGGAGATTAGTTGTAGACTTATAGTAATGCATGCATGATGCAAAGAATATTTATTTTCCATAAACATGGTAGAGATAAAAGTGGAAAAATAAATGTTTAGGTCAAACACATATCTATGTAATTCCTAGGGAACTAAAAGGTTATCTATACTATCAAATATTCAATGTTAGGGTGTTTTTCTAGTAGGTCATTTATGCAAAAATAAAAAATATATTAATCTAGTAGCATATTACAATAACATTAAAAGATAGATTATAATCATAAAAAAACCTCAAAAAATTTAAAACTATGAAAAATCTATAGTCCAACAACAATGGAACATATAGAAAGGGTACATGGACTCCAAGTAAACCCCATGTTGCAAAAGTCACCAACTCATGCATGTAATACATCCATCTCAATTCTATGGGTCATCTATCAAGAGATATTTTATTATCAATGGACATGTTACAATGTTCAAAATACACTTGTGGAACAATATTTTAATAGTTTTTGACAATAATGAACTTATTAATATAAATTATTTTAAATATGGTTATCCCTTTCATTTTCTAGTTTCATCTAATAAATGTATTTTTCCCCTTTTTGATGTGATAACATATGGTTCCTCTTAATTTAAGGGGATATGATGTGCTTACACCTGATCTCAAAAATTCCATTCTTAGACTCATTGAATTCATAAGATGGTTGTTGATAAAGGCTATTTGCACATATAAAATATAAGAGATGAGAAATTAAATTAAAGAGATGGTTTGTGTATTTGAAAAATAATTAAAATTTTCACTTTTCAACTCCTAGGTTGACTTATTAGTTTACTTAATTGGTGATATGAAGAAAAAGGTATTTCCAACACTCATTGCATGTTATAGATTGATAAGTACCATGAAGACGCTAAAGAGGTTTGTGAAGAAATTATCCTTTCTAGATGGATCCATTACAAAAGGTTATATTATTCCAAAACACATTATTATAAATAACTAAATACATTCAAAAGAATGTGCAAACATACCTCGTATATGGGATGTTGATGGTGGCGATGACTAGTTAGAGGAGACATTAGAAGGAAAGGGAGAGGGAAGAAGATTTAGTGAGTATCTTATATTAATCTTGTCATTTTCAAGCATGTAAATTGTATAATTATATGAAATAAAATTATGGTTTGTAGGTCAAGCAAAGGGATATGCCATAAATAAGTTCATACTATTAAATATAGAGGAAATGAAAAAGTGTCTGATGTCTACAAATAGAAAGAGAGGAGCAAAATAGAGATAAATGTTCTTATAGAAAAGACTATCCTCGTAGACCATATCCCCAAGACTTATGCACTTTGGCAATTGGAAAATTTTATTTGGGATTAGATGTGTGAACTTTTAGAAAATCTTGATGAAACATCATTTATAATTATATTTATTGATCTTGAAACATTATGTGAGGATGTGTATGTGAATAAGACTTCAAAAATTCTATAAAAGGAATGGTCTATATAAACACAATATCTATTATTCAAGTTATAATTTTATAATGAACATGTTATTTTAGGTGACAAATCATATTGTAAAATGGGTGAATAGTAAATATTTTTAGATCAAGGAAATTTATAGAAAATGGAATATAGATATGTAATTGTGACACAACAATTCAAAAATCACTTAAGTGCATGTGACAAAACTTAATAAAATAGAAATTGATTTTAGTAAATAATAATTCACAACTAATCACATACAATGCAATTTTGTTAATTATATAAGGTAATAAACAAGGATTGAGGTTCCCAAAACCTTACAAAAAGATACACCATGAGAGATACAAGGAGAAAAAGATATAACAATGAGGACTAGAGAGAATGACCTCTACTAGTGGTCAAAAGAGAAGAAACATGAGAAAATGTAAGTCGTTCCTAAGGGCAAGTCAAGGAAACTTGGCTCAACCCGAGAGAAAGGAAAAAACATTAAGGCTTACCACCCGAAGTCGTACTTTAGAACAACTTTGCATCACATAATATTTTTGTGATGGACCTTTGTCTAACCATCACCGTCATTCTGGAAGATAAATACCCTATCCTATAATTGTTAACATGCGGGTAAGTACACCAAGTTGGGGAGCCAAAAGGGGGTCTTAAGTGGACCAATTTTTCTGAAAAAAAAAAAATTCAAATTGTACGAGTTTTTCGAAGAAGTTACACTCAAAATTGGAAGATGTTGTGGAAATATGAATCATAGCATTTTGAGTCTAGTTTCTAAGCTACTAAATTTTATTGAAAATGGATAAGTTTAAGTGGGTCAAACAACTAAAATACCAACAGATGCTCATGTTTTTGTTAAAAACATAATAGAGTGACTTTCATTCCCCCCATCATTTTTGAGCACCATTTAGTATTTTTGAAAACCCTTTGGTAGAAAGATAGCTAGGAGCATCTAGTTTGGGCTCCATTTTTTTAGATTTTTTTAGCGAATATTTTTTATTTATGATTTTTCTAGTACATAAATTTTATGTTTTGAAAAATAACGAGCTCCGACCGTGCCCCCCTTAACTACCTCAAAAATATCAAAATTATTTTTTTTTTTAATATGTATAGAATTATGCCTAGTTTGGGCTAGTATAATTTTTTTAAAATTTTGATCACCCAAAAAAAAGATACACCATGAAAGATAGACATATTTACACTTCAAAAATAGCTATAAAAAGGCATAGTTAGAAAATAAATAATATGGAAACCTTATATTAGTCAGAAAATTTGAAAAATTATATTTTTAGAAAGAAGAGACTCTTCTCTACGTCATGGTATAATTTTTTTAAATGGATCGATTGTTTTATTTTGATTTATCATAGAGGAAGTGGCATTTTTACATTTTCTTGTAAAAACTTTGTTGTGTTTGTGTAGGTCCATGCCTCAGGCTTGGGGATCCAAACTAGATCCCAAGCCTTGAGGCATGGCTTGGGAAAAGAGAAAATGTAAAATGCGTACGCGTTACATAACGCATACGTGTTCTATGTAGTATAAACATTACGTATGCTTTTGACATGCTTCTATTAAGTATAAGTTTTTCATTTATTATTATTTATAGTTAATTATTTCTTATACTTTAAATTTATTTATGTAAATATAAAAATTAGGGTCACTATGCACCTTATGGAATTAGTCTCACAACTCCATGAGTCATGGTTTAGGAGATAGTTTTTAAAGTATAATCTAGTCAGTACATAGGTAATTTTTCAAGATTTCAACATTCATCCTAAATCTTTTAGCGTTTAAATTCTACAATCGAAACCCTAAACCATAGGCCATAAACCTAAACACTAAACTATAAACCTTGAGTCCTAAATCCTAAACCCTAAACCTTAAACCTTAAACATTCATCATTTACCCATGAGCCATAAACCCCGAGCCATACACTAAACCCTAAGCCATAAGCCCTAAACCCTAAACCCTAAACCATGAACCATGAGCCCTAAATGCTAAACCTTGAACCCTAAACCATAAAAACTAAATCCTAAACCCTAAACCCTGACCCCTAAACCCTAAACCTTAAACACTAAATCCTAAACCCTAAACCCTAAGCCTTGAACCCTACACCCTTATCCCTAAGCCCTAAAATCTAAACCCTAAACCCTAGACCATATACCCTAAGCCCTAAGCCCTAAAACCTAAACCATAAACCATAAACCATAAACCCTAAACCCCAAGCCCTAAACCATAAACCCTAAACCTTAATCCCTAAACATTAAATCCTAAACCCTAAACCTTGAACCCTGAACCATAAACCCTAAAACCTGAACCGTAAACCATAAACCCTTATCCCTAAACACTAAATCCTTAACCCGAAACCCTAAAACCTAAACCCTAAACCTTAAACCCTAAATCCTTAACCTCGATCCATAAACCCTAACCATAAACACTAAACCCTAAACCCTAAACCTAAACCTAAAACCTAAATCCTAAACCATAACCTTGAACCTTGAACCCCCTAACCCTAAACCTTAAACCCTGAACCATGAGCCCTAAACCCTAAACCCTAAACCATATTTCATCAATATTTCCTAGTCTCATGCCTAGAACCATCATTGAGTCTTCTTATAGAACTACCTTGTTTATGAGAGGTGGGACAAGTAACTAAATGGATATGACATCTACCTTGTGCCTTGTAATGCATATATTACACATCTCTTCCAAACTTGTTTCTCCCCACATATACTTGCACTCTTGAATGTAAATTTATTCACACTCTGAAACAAATTTCACATTTCTCATATTTCCATGTATGGTATTATGCAAGCCAAGATGACCCATTGAAAGCTGGAAAAAATAACCATCACAACAAAAAAATTAATCTTAAAGGAAATAAAATAAACATAGAGAATATATCAATGCAGAGGTGTAGGATCATAATTGAATTTCCTGTAGTATCCTCTCCTCTGGAGAAAGATAAAGTTCAAGTGTTCTACTGGAATGGATAGTAAATTTGACAAAACTTCTTGAAGTGTTCAAAATAAGCATAGAAACATGGGAATGGCTAAGAACACTAAGGGGTTATCAATCGCCTAGTAAATCTTTCTTGTTTAGTTCTAAATGGGAGTTACCTAGCCTACAACTTAGTGACCTTCCATTCATTGATAATTCCTTATATGATAAACCCATGGATGTTTTCAAAATCCCCTGAACAAAAATATAGGGGTAGTCATCAATCCTAGTGAAGGGTGTGATGTGATTTCCAAGCAACTTGAAATTCATATAGATTTAGAGGTCATAACACAAATTTACAAATATCTCTATCATTATAAATGGAAGCCAAGTAACGGTGTCTCCATGTACATCCAAATATTTAGGACTATTGGGGTCTTTATAAGGATTGGACAGTAAATACTAAACCCTAAACACTAAATACTAAACCTTAAAACCTAAACCCTAAACCCTAAACCCATAACCCTAAACCCTTGACCCTAGACCCTAAACCCTAAGCCCTAAGCCCTAAACCCTAAACACTAAATCCAGAGCCCCGAGCTCTAACCCCCAAACCTTAAACCAATAACTCTGAACCTCGAACCTTAAGCCATAAACCATGAACCATGAACCCTAAACCCTAATCCCTAAACCCTAAACCATAAACCCTAAACCTTAAGCCTTAAACCCTACACCCTAATCCTTGAGCCCTAAACCCTAAACCTTAAACCCAGGCCCTAAACCCTAAATCTAGAGCCTTGATCTCTAACCCCTAAACCTTAAACCCATAACTCTAAACCCCGAACCCTAAGTCATAAACCTTAAACCATGTACCCGACCCCTAAACCCTAAGCCATGAACCCTAACCCTAAACCATAAACCCTAAACCTTAAGGCCTAAATGTTAAATCTTAAAGGTACCTAAACCCCCTAAAAAACTAAATCATAAACCCTAAACCCTAAACTCTAAACCCCAAGCACTAAATCCTAAACCCTAAACCCTAAACCCTAAGCCCTAATCCCTAAACCCTAAACCCTAAACCCTAAACTTTGTGACCTAAACCCTTAACCTTGAGACCTAAACCCTAAACCCTAAAACAAAAATAATAAACCTTAAACTCTAAACACTAAACTTGAACCCTAAACCCTAAACCCTAATGCTTTAACCTTGAGCCCTGAGCCCTAAGCCGTAAACCCTAAACACTAAATCTAGAACCCTAAGCTCTAACCCCTAAACCTCATATATTTCTAGTAGGTCTCATGAGTGAGTTCATTTTTTTAATATCTTAGGACCATATTTCCTAGTCTTGTGCCTAGAACCATCATTAAGTTTGCTTTTACAACTACCTTGTTTATGAGCTCGGTGGGAATTTCCCTCCTTCAAAATATCAATAGATGAAAGACATCAAATTTTGATGAATCTCTTTGAGTTTTGTTCCTACGAAGTCGATGAATCCTTTTTCAGTTGAATACTCTCTGTCAATACTAATAAGAATGGACACAAAAATTATAGTGAGTGAAATAGTTCGCATGCAATGGGAATTTACCTCCTTTAAAATATCAGTAGATGAAATGCATCAAATTGTGATGACTCCCTTGAATGTTCTGCCTATGAAGTAGATTAACCTTTTTTAGTTGAATACTCTTTGTCTTGATACTTATAAGAATGGGTAAGACATAGAACATTATTGTGACTGAATGGGTGAGCCTAATCCATGAGCCTTAAATCTTGAACCCTAAACCCTAACCCCTAACCCCTAAACCTTAAACCTTGAGCCTTAAACCCTAAACCCTGAACCCTTTTCCCTAAACCCTGAACCCTGACCTTTAAACCTTAAACCCTAACTCCTAAACCCTAAACCTGTAAACCCTAAATTCTTAGCCCTAAACCTTAAACCCTAAGCCCTAAACCCTAAACTCTATACCATAAACCCTAAGCCCTAAACCCTAAACTCTAAGCCCTAAATCCTAAACCCGAAACCCTAAAACCTAAAACCTAAACCCTAACCCTTGAACTCTAAACCTTGAGCCCTAGACCCTAAACCCTAAGCCCTGAACCCTAGGCCCTAAGCCATAAGCCCTAAGCCAAAACCTATAACCTTGAACCCTTAAACATAAACCCTCAACCCTAAACCCTAAAAACTAAACCCTGAGCCCTAAACCCTAAACCCTCAACTCTCAACCCTAAACCCTCAACTCCCAACCCTAAACCCTAAACCCTAAACCCTAAACTCTAATGCCTAAACCCTGAACCCTGACCTTTAAACCTTAAACCCTAACTCCTAAACCCTGAATCGTAAACCCTAAACCTTAAACCCTAACTCCTAAACCCTAAACCGTAAACCCTAAATCCTCAACCCTAAACCTTAAACCCTAAGCCCTAAACCCTAAACCCTATACCATAAACCCTAAGCCCTAAACCCTAAACTCTAATCCCTAAATCCTAAACCCTAAACCCTGACCCCTAAACCCTAAACCTTGATCCCTAAACCCTAAACCCTAAGCCCTGAACCCTAGGCCCTAAGCCATAAGCCCTAAGCCAAAACCCTAAACCTTGAACCCTCAAACATAAACCCTAAACCCTAAAAAATAAACCCTGAACCCTAAACCCTAACCCTCAACTCTTAACCCTAAACCCTAAACCCTAAACCCTAAACCCTAAACCATGATCCCTAAACCTAAACCCTAAACCTTGAGCCATAAACCCTAAACCCTCAACCTTGACCCCTAAACCTTAAACCTTGAACCTTGAGCCCTAAACCATAAACCCTCAAACCTTAACCCTAAACCATAAACCCTAAACTCTAAACCCTAAACCATAAACCCTAAGCCCTAAACCCTAAACCCTAAAATCTTAACTATGAGCCTTAAACCCTAAACTCTAAACCTTGAGTCCTAAACCCTTAGCCCTAAACCCTAAACCCCGAGTTGTAAACTCTAAACCCTAAATCATAAACCCTCACCCAAAGGAAAGTCCTAAAAATATCATTCAACATGTTTTAGTATGTAGGGAATAGTGTTTAAGGTGATCGATCAACTCGTTCAGTTTTGATGAGAGACTACTTCCTTTAAAGGCCTAAAAAGGCATTTTTGGCCATTCTGTAGTTAATTGAACACCCTTCAGAACAAGCTAAAATGAGCTAGTCATGTCACCGAGTTATCAAGGACCATTATT
Organism: Taxus wallichiana var. yunnanensis; assembly: GCA_018340775.1. Lineage (NCBI taxonomy): Eukaryota > Viridiplantae > Streptophyta > Pinopsida > Cupressales > Taxaceae > Taxus > Taxus wallichiana. Next base: position 503,557,991 of record CM031234.1, read on the forward strand.
TGTGAATTATTAAGGCATCATTTATCTCCATAAGAGACATATGAGAAAAAGCATATATGAGAATCACGAATTTGATTCCATAAAAGGATGATTTTAGAGCTAGGAAAGGTGAGGGGATGATCTTTATATGGAGCACCATGTTTCTAAGAATGAGAAATCATCTGAGTTCACTTGATGCAATTCACTTGGTACTATTCATAACAACTCATTCAACACCTAGTAGTGTTATCACACCTTAAGGAGGAGGCACATTACAATCACCTCATTTTGGCCATAGGATAGGAATCCCATTCAAGGAACAATCCTCTATCTACAAAGTGAGGATATCTTTTTAGTAAGAAGTAGACAAACATCATAGAGTTAATTCATGGTCACTAAAGTGAATTATGGACCAAATTTAAAAATTAGTACCAATTCAAGTAGTGGTAGGGCCAAAATCCATTTTAGAAGGTCAAAAACCTAAAAATGACTATATGCTTTCCCAAAACAAAGACTCGACTACAATATATATGCCTTGAAAGTTTTAGGTCATTTGTTGAAATCCTGAAAATGAGTAAGTATTGACCAGATTAGATTTTGAAATACTATATTCTAGATTATAACTATTAGAGCTACAAGACCACTTCCATAAGGTGAAGAGTGACCCTAATTTCTTATACTTTTATTATTTATTATACTTAAACATTTATTTTTGTAAGTATAAAACACCAAAACACATATACATGGTCAATACTACTCAAAACGCATACACGTTATAACGCGTACACATTTTGACTTCTTTGAAATGCGTACACATTATAGGTTTGGTGATTACTGAGCCAAAAAAATAAAATGCAAGCGTGTTTTAGCAAAATGTGTACATGTTTCGTCTATTTTCAGGTTTTTGTCCACTTTTTGACCCCCAACTTCGTGCACTTACCCAGGCCTGAGGATCACTTCAATCTTTCCATTTGAAGAGTCAGCCATCCTTCCACCAAAAGGAGGGTTCTTGTCCCCCATCGATTCCCAACCACTACCAAGCTCGGTGTATTAACTACATTCATGTTCGTTGAGGGGATGATTTGTTGATCAAAGAGCACTTGTCAGAACTCACATAAGAAGTCCACGCAGGAAAACAGACCAGGTTTAAGGGTACGAATGGGTAGGAAGAACACACACACAGAGTAGAAGTTCAGCATTCAATACTTAGCCAATTTTGAGCATGAATACCTATTTTTAGAAGAGGGTGTGCAGAACACACCAATAATGCAGAGATGTGCACACCACACATTTTCTATCTTTTGAGGATTAGATCGTAGAGTTTTGCATGGAGATGAGCTAAGAATATGATTATCACTTCAATTAACTGTAAAAGGTCTATAGATAGCACACTTTCATGTGTGGCTATGCCTGTAAATGATACGTGGCTATTAATAGCATGTGGCCTATTTTTGGAATAGATAAGTGGTGAAGGGAAAGTCCCCACCCTATATATATGTAGTGAATTACCTGAGAGAGAGAGAGATAGAGAGAGATGAGAGATATATAGGTATATGCAGAGCGTAAGAGGTAAGCATAAAGAGATATGTGCATATGACTGGATTATTATATCAGATCCATGCGCGCATCGGTATAGAATGCCATTATTGTAAGGAGCTTTTGTGTTTATTAATAGATGGAATTTATTGGTTGAATCTAAGTGTCATTCTTGTGTGTAATTGAGTAGTGCATGTTCTTGATTCAATCATGATTATTGTTTAAGTTTGTTCTTTCATAGATCTAAATATGGCATGCATTGTAGAATGATGGATTAGTTATGGATCTATATGTTTCTTCCTTCATCACACTAATATCCTACTACAACAACCCAAAAGATGGACCTAGTACCTTTGCATTCTTTGGGTGAGCACTCGGTCTCGGCTAAGTGATGTGCCAACAAGTCTAGGGTGTTATCTAGGTAAATTCTAGGCCGCATCATTGGTTCGGTTATCGGGACCTCTTTTCAATTTTTTTAGGATGGTTCACAATGAAGATGTGCCGATTAACTCTAGCAAGTATTGGTATTGAGGAGTGGATACACAACCTAGAGGAAGAATATGCACACGACTGCTTCCGTAGTGGATCTGAATTTAATGCACATACTTAGGTAGAACACGCAGAATTCGTATGACGACTTTATATGAGATATTTTTCACCATCTTTCTAGTAGAATTATATGAGTGGCTGATTGCTTATGCATCTAAGTGGAATTGGAGGTATCGCGCACTTTTCTAGACACAGGAAGAATTTCAGGCCCTTTATTATGTTGATATGATCTGGACTCGCGCTATGGATACGTGGTTTCGTTGTGTTCTAAATAGTCATATTCTGAATATTCAATTTTGACGTATTCTTTCCCAGATGTGGCTGAATTCCAATTTTTGCAGTATCCTAGAGGAGCATACCTACAAAGTATTCCACTGCGATCAAGATCTTGATGGTAACTTTGAACCTAGAGAGTAAACCGATGGCTAACTAAACTTCACCATGCGTGAGGGCAAGAACAGGTTTGGTGAAAGATGGAAGACCTAGCGGCAGAAAGGTAAAGAGAGGAAAGGTGGCTTAAGTATAATGAGGCATGCGAGAGGGAGATAGAGAAGTAGTGTACCATTACAGAAAGTATGGTGTTGAGGAGAGAGATGGCTCGTGAAGGATTTGAAGCTCATGTAGAAGACATGGAGCTAAAGCATCAGGAACTCCCCATCTTAGAAAGCATGACAGAGATCCCCCCTTGGCTTCAAACAGAATGTGCAAAAAGACTACTGGGCTACAAGTGCACATCTTAATCAGCTTGTGACCTATCCCTTGCACTTGGTTTTCTGGTATCTAGTACAATAAGTATCCAAAGAAGCTAACTTGGGAAGTAGGAGAGCAGGAGTAAGTCAAGAAGCAATTACATTAATGGCAAGTTAGATGGCTTCATTATTTAGAGGGACCTTTTTAGGTGCATCATCTACATAGAACATGAGCACGTAGAATGTTGGATTCACCTCTAGAAGTGGAACTACCTCACAGACTGTAGGGGTTCAGTATAGTATGTTGGAGCATAAGGGATTACATCTACAGGTCCTATTCCAGCTACAGGTGGAGGATAAGGAGGTATAGGTGGTTCTAGTTCTGGTGGTTCTATAGGTAAAGGAAACACAGGAGGTTCTAGATCGAGTGGTCAAGGCCCGCAAAGAACCATAGAATATCTATATGGATATGTCTCTTCATCTCCCATAGTATAGAGGTATAGAGGATGTTGCCAAACATGTGCATATGTGTGAAATCTTATGGTGCAAAAAGGGATCATGGCTTCGAGTGTAAGGAAAGTCAATTTGCTACTTCATTACAAATACATGCACACAGGTTGGTATAGGAAGTTTGACCCGATAAAACTTGTGTGGATTATGTGGCATTGAAGGATGCTTTCTTAAAAGAGTTCTATATCCCGAGTTTGAGAATAAGAGTATCATCCCGCTCAAATATATCAAGCAAGGCACTACTGATGAGTATGATGCCCGTTTTAAGACACTTCTATCTAAATTATCTTATGATAGTCACACCAGCCAAAGATGGACAATGGTTTGTTAGAGGATTGATTACACCATTCGGAAGAGCACTATTACATAAGACATACATACACTAATCCACATGAAGCACTTTGGAAGTAGCTTTACGTGCTGAGGTAGTTGGGAGCATTGACACTGGTGTTATTCCATTCTTAAAGGCACAGATTGTAGCTATGGAAAAATAGTTAGAGAAGCTATCAGTGAATTCAACCCATGAAACATGCTCGGGATTTGGTGTACAGATTGTGAAGTGGAAGGTCACACCAAGGATAGTTGCCCTCACAGATCTATACGTTCATTGTTGTTAGACTATGAAATATGTCATTTAAATCATGATGCTAGTCACTGTCCTTTATTACAATGCACAATAAGGTAGAATGTATCCATATTTTGCAAGATTTTTAGATCTAAGACCCATGATACTAAGGATTTTTATTGCTTGGTCAGATCCATGGTGCTTTATAGACATTGGGGTAAAATAGACAAGTGTAACGGATAACTCTAATGAAAAGAGAACGAGCACCGGATCGAGATCATAATCAACCACACTATGATAGGAATGAGGGTCATTTTGAAGGAGGTCGTGGAAGAGGACATGGATATCAAGGTGGATATGGAGGACGAGGCCATGGTGGAGGAAGAAGTGATTTTCCTCAAGGAACATGCTATACATGTGGATCCCCTGATCATTATAGGCACGAATGTCCCCAGAATATTACATGTTCTTTCTGTGGAAAGAATCATAGCTATGAGGAGTGCCCGGACTTATATGAGCATCTTAGTAAATAGCATAAGTAGGAAAATAAAGGCATAGGGATGGTTAGGATCCAACACGCGGAGGAAAATCAATGGATGCCCAAGATAACACCAAAACCTGAGGCCTTAACTATGAAGATTACCACACGTGCTGAAGCGGCATGCACAAGAGAGGCATCATACTAGAAGCCTACAATCATTAAGGAGGAGGTTCTGCATGCAAGGTACCTAGATCCTACCCATTAGAAGGAAGTCTATCAAGAGACCATGGAGGTCCTCAGAAATATTCAAGGTGAAATACAATGTTTAAAAGATCACCCGAAAAGATGGAATAGAAGAAAGAATCAAGGAATGTCCCCTCTGATATTGATGACATCAAAGAGGTGTGTAAAATGTTGCACCAAGAGAATATTATTCCATTATTAGGGAATTGGTTGAAGGGGAACACTCCGCACAAAAACATTGAGAATGAATGGTAAATCCTACATGCAAATCTTCCCCCTGATAGCATTAACTATGATAAAGAGATCACTCTAAATGTTGTTGTAGATGGATGGTTGTTGAGCAATATTTTGATTGATACAAGTGCATAAGTCAATGTGTTTATTTTAGATACATGGGTACAAATGGGGAGACCTCATTATAGCCATCATCTAATGTGTTGTTTATGGCAAATAGAACTAAGTTCACTCCCATAGAAGTTTTGAAGGATGCATCCATAACTATACAAGGGGCCAAATTCACTAGGGATTTTGAGGTTTTAGCACTTACAAAAGCAGACAGTTTTCCAACCTTGCTTGGATGCCCTTGGTGTTATGTGAATAATGCTGATTTGAGATTCAATAAGGGCTATATTAGCTTTGAGAATAAAGAGGAAAGGGTTGTGATACCTTTGATAGATGGGAAGTATACACTGTATGTTGAGCCTCTAAGTGAGGAGGACTTAAACAGAATCTATGTACGCGTTATTCAAGACCCAAAGGTCAATGAGCCATCAAAGGAAGGCATCCTACAGTGGGAGGATTCTCACTCTATTAGTGATACTATGAGTATTTCCCTTGAGAATTTGTCTCATGGTACATATGAACTAGTAGGACGCAAGTTAAAAAGCACGGTTGCATGTAAGAATGGACTTCATTTTTTTCAATGGATAGGTAGTGCAGTGCCTTGGTATATAGGAGCAGAAGATATTCATGTATTCTTATAAGCCATAGAGGTAGAGTGGATAGACTAAGTCAGAAGAAGAGACATGTTAGCATATGTCTTGTGTGGGACAAAGAACAAGACCTTGGTGGGTAGTTCACAGAGATAATCTTATGGAATGGAAGGAGATTAGTATCACCTTATCTACCGGTTTTAAGAAGTAATGCACCTATGCAGATTTGCACTTATAATGGTGATCAACCTGTTCAGCACCACATTCAATAGTGTGAGAGACTCTGGATAGCAGGACAAGAAGCATTACCACCTTCACTCTGGGTGCATAAATTATATTCCACCCTACAAGGGTGCGCACGTGCTTGGTATGTATACGCAGAACTACATCAAGAGAATGGAAACTGGAAAATTTGACTACAAGAATGATCTAGACCTTTGACTACTTTTCTTCCCAACCTCCGGCATTAAGATTTTTCAAGTGGTTAACCATGGGAGATAGTACAAAGGTGGAGGAACTCATACAAGAATTATTTGGTGAGACATAATTAGGCATGCATTTTGAATAAGAAGGAGAATACTCCATATTGATTGAATGTGCTTGCCTTAAGAAAGAAAAAGGAAAGATGGCATACATTGTGGATGATAAGGAAGTTTAAAACCTGGATATTGACCATTCATAAGGGCACACGAGGTCTTGGATAGTGTAGATAAGGATACGCGCACATACCATGAACCAATGAAGAAAAAGAAGGTCAATATAGGATTGGAGGTTGAGCCCAAGGAGGTCATAATTGGAGACTATTGGTCAGAATCGAAAGTGGCAAAGATCATTGAGTTACTCAAGGATTATCATGACTTATTCCCATGAGGGTATCATGAACTTAAAGGCGTGCATGAATCACTTGGGGAAATGAAGATAAAACTTAAGGAAGGTGCGCATCCAGTGCAAAAGAGACCTTACAAAATGAATCCTAATTTGCATGAAAATTTAAAAGAATAAATTGATAAAAATGTTGAAATATGGAATTATCAAGCCCCTTGATGAGTCAAAATGGGTTAGTCCAATGGTGATTAGTATCAAGAAGGATGGATGAATCAGAATATGTGTGGACTACAAGGAGCTAAATGTTGCATGTGTAACATAACCATTCCCTATGCCATTTACTGAGGAAATACTAGGAGTTACAGGGTGTGAAATATATTCATTCACATATGGGTTTTTCGGGTATCATCAGGTTAGGATTGCTCGGGAGGATCAAGAAAAGACAAATTTTACTACTGAATGGGGCAATTTTTCCTATACTGTGATGCCTTTTGGATTGAAAAACACACCTATTGTATTCTCACGGATAGTTGTTCAAGAATTCAAATATTTTATTCACAACTTCTTACAGGTCTACCTCGATGATTGGATAGTATATAGGCTTGTTAAGGATCACTGTGACAATCTACGCTTAATGTTTGAACGGTGCAAGACAATTGAGTATCTCTTTGAACATCAAGAAGTTCATATTTGCTACACCTTTTGGAATACTATTGGGACACATAATCTACAAGGAAGGATTGCTTGTTGATCCAGCTAAGGTTGCAGTCATTTTAGGGTTGGAAGTGCCTACCAGTCAGAGCGAGGTGTGTGGATTTTTAGGTCACATGGGCTATTATAGAAAATTCATAAAGGGATATGCAAAAATTGCCACACCTTTGGAGGAGTTACTGAAAGGAAAAGGTACATTCTATTGGGGAGAATCGCAGCAACATGCATTTGAAACATTGAAAGAGAAACTTACTACCGTGCCTATCCTACATTTTCCTTCATGGGACAAACCATTTCATGTACACGTGGATGCTTCTGGCACAGCCCTTTGTGTAATATTAGCTCAACTTGGAGAAGGTATTGTCGATCATCCTATCTGCTTTGCTAGTAGGAAGTTGACTCTTGTTGAATAGAATTATACAACTACAGAGTGCGAAGCTTTGTCAATGATCTATGCATTGCACAAGTTTTGATAGTATTTTCTAGCCACACCATTTGTATTCTATACGATCACATGGCATTGAATTATTTGGTGAACAAACCCATCTTACAAGGGTGCATATGTAGATGGGTACTCCTATTTCAAGAGTTTGATTTCACAGTTGTGGTGAAGCCAGGGAAAAGTAACTCTAGACCAAACCACTTGTCTAGAATCAACTCAGGAGAGGAAGCACAGATAATTGAAGAAACCATGCTAGATGCCCAATTATATAGGTTACAATGTGCCATTAGAATTAGAAGACATTGTTGTCTTTCTCTGACTGGTGTAGCACCAAAAGGAATGAAGGCATTAGAAAAGAAACAACTTGCTATACGCACAACACCATTTATGTTAATCAATGGTGACCTCTACAAGTTAGGCAGAGATGAAGTATTACATCATTGTGTATTAGAGCATGAGCGTAAGGATATTATGGAAGAAGCCCATGGTGGTATTGTAGGAGGCCATTATGTAGGTGATGCGACTGCCCGAAAGATCCTACTTACTGGATTATGGTGGGAGACATTGTATAAAGACTATAAAGAATATTGTAAGGCGTGTGACCATTGTCAACACCTAGGAAAACCAGACAAAGAGATGAAATTCCACTAGAGACCTATTATCAGTGCAGAACCATTTGAGAAATGGGCCATTAACTTTGTAGGACCTATTTCACCATCCATGCATAGGATCGGATCGCGTTATATCATTACTTGCTCGATTATCTCGCACGGTGGGCGAAATCAACACCTACAAAGGACTCATTAGCAATAATAGCTTTCTATGGGAGAATGTTCTTACAAGATATGGATGTCCTTTAAGTTTGAAAAGTGATAGGGGTACACACTTTTTAAATGAAACCATAAGGATCCTATTAGATGAGTTTATGGTTGCCCACCATAAGACTACACCTTACCACCCTTAGGTAAATGGAACTGCTGAGGCTTTCAACAAGATTTTGAGCCAGACATTGACAAAAATTTGTGATGTTGGAAGAAAGGATTGGGATGATAAAGTTTCATTTGTTCTTTGGGCATATAGAACAACTTATAAGATATTGAACAAAGCCACGCCGTTTCATTTGGTGTTTAACGTAGAAGTCATTCTCCCTATAGAATTTATGTTACCTTCTTTGCACATTGCACGTGTTGGAGGTCTAGCTGATGAGCATGCTTTAGAAGAGTGGATTGACAAGATGATTCAGTTGGATGAGCGACGAGCCATAACATGTTGGAGTCAGAAGCAAGAAAAGGCCAGGAAGAAAGCATGACATGACAGAAATATAAATGAGAAAAAGTTGGCGGTTAGACAAATGGTACTTCTTTATGACTCTAAGTTCTTGTGTCATCCAGGAAATCTCAAAGTACATTGGTTGGGCCATATGTCATCACTTACGTACTTGAATCAGGTGCTTTCCAATTAGAAGCACTTGATGGAACACAGCTACCTAGTTATTTTAACGAGAGTAGGCTAAAGCCCTACTATAAATAAGTCTTCTTGGTGTTTATAATAAGGTAGTATTGCCATTTAGATTAGGTTTTCAATTATGTATTTCCTTCATTTTTGTTATGCTTTGTCAATTTAGTTGTTGTTATTGTGTAAATAAGAGCACTTGCATGCATGAAGCTAATTACTACGTGAAGAATGTTTATGTGCAGAGGAATGCACATACTTTTAGTGTGGGGTGGTTGTAGTTATCTAAGTAAAAGACTATGGGAATCAAAAGGTGAAAGGAATAATTTGCTACGGGTGTGCTTTAAGTCAAAAGAAGATTGCTTCTCAAAAGTGACCAAGGATGGAGATAAATGAAAGGATAGTATAACGTGAGGTAAGCAGAGGCCATGATAACTACCAGGAGAAGGTACAATGATGAGGTACTCAAGCGCAAGGGCACGCGTTGAAGAGAAGTTTGTGACTAGAGGGTAGGAAGGTGTGCTAGAAGAAGATTATAGGGGGCACATAATGAACGAATTTTGTCAATGAATGAGAAGATATTTTGTAGGTGAAGGAGAAATAAATGCATCAAAATTTGAAAAATTATAAATGATGGGATGCGAATTCATTTTTACCATTGTGACTAAGAGTATTTAAGGAAAGAGATAAGTACGAAGAGCTGAGTGATTAGGTTAAGGTGTGAAGGGTGTGAAACCAAGCATGACAAATAGATCTATGCGAAAAGAAGCTTGCGTCCCCAGTGGTGAAGGGTTTGAGTGAAGCAAGGTGACAGAGAGGAGTTAGGGCATGAATTTTCCACCTAGGGCATGATTGAATCGAGCTAGGGTTTGATTCACAAATTACAAAGTTAAAGAGGAGATGATTGCAAGGTAAAAATGGCACCCAAGAAGGTAGTTGCAGCAAGAGAAAAAGGAAAGAAGAAGGTGGTCGTCGAGGAGGAAGAGATGGCACCAAAGTGATTTTACATAAATGTAATATCCATAAGGATTCTTCATCGGGAAGGAATGGGATTCACACATCAGAAAGAGAAAAGTAAGTGAATACAATCACAAGACCTTAGAGAACAAGAAGGATCTCGATTCCTTGCTCACTATGAGGACGAACAAACGTACGGCAGATGACATGCCAATTTATTATGATGCAGGCAAGAATCTTCTGAAGAGAATTGGGGTCTACCAATCATATGAGCTTCCATATTTCGGGAAGTATGAGCCCTTGTACCAGTGGCTCATGAGCAGAGTGCATGAGGACGACTTCTACTTTTCAGGACGCAGAGTTAGAATATCATTCGCGCTTATCTCAATGGTGACACGTTTGAAGGCCATAGGAGAAGATATAAAGATTGATCTCATAGATAAATTCTCGATCTTAAAGACCAGACAGGAGTTGGGGTACCTGAAGGGTCCATGTGGTATGGATATAGACAAGTTGAAGAAATTTCTAGCTATGCAAGCAGCAACATGCCTTATTACAAAGTTGAATGACCAGAGTGGTGGTCACAGGTAAATATTATGTGGTTACACGTTGCACACAATATTTCGTAGGAGAGCAGTCTATAATATTCCAAGCTACATTGCAGAATATTTAGTCGAGGAAGCACGCACATGATGGAAGATCAGCTTTGGGGTTGTTTTAATATCACTGGTATTCATGGAAATTGGAGTACCAGACGGACCGAAGGAAAAGGTATGGGAATACCCCATGGAGAATAAGTCGCCACTGCAAGGTTCAAGAATTACCTATGTAAAGGGTCCATCACAGATGATGTCAAGAAAAGGGTGGAGAAATGGTATGACATGCTCGGCACGACATTTGGAGAAGAGTGGCGCATCCCGAAGGACCTACCATCGTATTGGGAAGCAAGTCTAGTTTTTGTATATCAGCATTTATGCATCACACGCTTCCCAATGAGAGATGGATTCTGAGCCCTTTGTGTAAATTACCTTACATTCACCGCAAGGTATTTCCAAACATCTGTTCACATATTCACAAACACACGATGACCGGTATTCAATGCGAGATAAGGTAGACTATGACTACCACACATTAAGGAAGAAGTATATCTATCCAAAAGAAGTGCCTATGTCTATAGGCTCATTTTGGAGGTATTGAATATCAAGCCAATAAGTTTGGTTATAGCAGATATAGGGGCAGCATTAGTGTATCTTCAAATTTGAAGCCCAAGATAGAGAACAATAAGTATGTGGAGAATGAATTTTTGTTCCCAAGGCCACCGAAGGGTAAGCACACAATGGAAAATATACCAACACAAAGGCCCATAGAAACTCATTGAAGTAGAGGATGAATAAGATGAGCGTGAAAATAGTGGAGGCTTGGAGCACAAAAAAAAAGCAACCATATGACAGAGAGAAGATTCACATGGTGTGACCATTCCACCTCGGGACGGGATGAAGAGGAAGATATGGAGGTTGAGCAAGGGGTGAACAGATTTAAGAAAGTGTTCAGATGCACAAGGACTCAAGGTGGAACCCCACAAACGGTAAGGAAATCACCTCGTCTCTCTCCACACAAGGAGACCATTGAGCCAAAGAGGAGAAGAAATTTGAAGTTAGATGAAGAAGCGGAGGAATTAGGGGAGAGCGAGTGTGCATCTCCTACCCCACTCAAGCAAGAAGACAAGCCATAGAATGAGGAAGAGAAAAAATATGAAGAGATGAAGGATGGAGAAGAAAGAGAGAAAGAAACCTCCGGATCTGCGCATGTGACTGTTCAAGGTGTAACGGGACATGCTCCTAACCTTGAAGCTATAATTCCCAAGGGACCTAGATCGAAGAGGATGAGTGGGGAACACAGTGCACCAATCATGGGCTATGTAGAGGACACCGGAAAAATCATCCACGCATGTTTCCAAAGCACTGTAGAACAAAATAATTTATTTGGCTAGGAATTAATGGATGGGGATATGGTGACCATTCGCACTAGAAAGCAACTCTCATGGTCAATGCATACCCACATGGATGAGCCTGAATTTGATGTATGTGAAGAGTCATGTGTGTCGAGACGGCTGAAGAAGGCACCCCAAGCTAGACATATGACAGTAAATCCTACTGTCATGTCAAATGAGCAGGTCAGCAATGCATTGGTGAAGGTTTCTACTGAAGTTGCTAGAATAAACATGGACAAATCTGCAACAATAAGAGGGTTGCGAGGAGATAAAGACAAAGGATGCAGAAATAGTGCTTATAACACAAGAGAGGGACTTAGCACAGAAGAAGAACGAAGTATTTATCAAAGATCACAGAGGATATTGGAGACAATGTCATAAGAGCTAGGCCACACTTAGAGACCAAGGTACCACAAGACGTTTCCCTCAGTGATACATTATGTAGGAAATTTGGTGGACCTGGTACTTGAAGATGAACCTCTGTGCATGCCAATGCCAAGGAATTCGTAGAACAAGAGAAAGCTTTAGTGATGCAAAAGATTACATCCTATGAAGGGTTGTTACAAGCACTACAAGAAGTATTGAAGAAAGCAGACCAGGCTTTGAACATCTGCACAACTCCAGAGGTGCTTATCAACATAAAGACCTTGGAAGAAAACAATGAGGTCCAAAGAGCAATGAAGGACGAAACATTGGGCCACACAGAAAGATTGTCAATGGTTAAGCAAAAGCGTGAGGCCCTGACAACAGCACAAGAGTTGCACAAGACTCACTGGAAGAGCTTGGGAAGCTCATTGTGTAGAAGATGGATCTTCTAGAAGGAAGAATGACCTCAATGTCCAACGTTGTGTTGGTTCTGCAAAATGAAAAAGGGGAGATTGTGAGGGATGAATTGGAGTCCATTGTTGTGGACATTCCAAAAAAAGTAGAACAAGCACTCGTTGAATGGCAGGCCTTGGAGGTCGGAATAAAGGAGTATCCAAAGTTGATACTTCAAACTAATACAGAGGAGGTTGCCTCATAAAAATTCTTTATTCATCTACATTCTTTCATTCTTATTCTTTCCATTCTTCTATTCTTTACTTCAATTTTTGGAGATACCCATTGTTGAGGAGACAATGAGATTAGTGTGGGGTAATGTTGATTAGCTAACACTTGACGAGAACTCACACGAGAATTCATGGGAAAATAGGCCAAGTTTAAGGGCACAAATGGGTAGGAAGAATGCACACGTGGAGAAAAGTTCAAAGACTCAGACTTAGCCGATTTTGAGCATGAAGACCTATTTTTAGAAAAGGGCATGCGGAACACACCAACGATGCAGAGATGTGCGCACCACACATTGTCTATCTTTAGAGGATCGATCAAGTGTTTTGCATGGAGACAAGCTAAAAATAGGATTGTCACTTCGATTAAGCGTAAGAGGTCTATGATAGCACACTTGCATGTGTGGCTATGCCTGTAAACTACACATGGATATTAATAGCATGTGGCCTATTTTTGGAATAAATAGGAGGTGAAGGGAAAGTCCCCAACCTATGTATATGTAGTGAATTACTTGAGAGAGAGAGAGAGAGAGAGAGATGAGAGATATATAGGTATATGCAGAGCGTAAGAGGTAAACATAAAGAGATATGTGCATATGACTGGATTACTGTATCAGATCCATGTGCACATCGATATAGAATGCCATTATTGTAAGGAGCTTCTATGTTTATTAATAGATGGAAGTTATTGGCTAAATCTAAGTGTCATTCCTATGTGTAATTGAGTAGTGCATGTTCTTGATTCAATCATGATTATTTTTTAAGTTTGTTCTTTCATAGATCTGAATATGGCATGCATTGTAGAATGATAGATTAGTTATGGATCTATATGTTTCTTCCTTCATCACGCTAACATCCTGCTATAGCAACCCTAAAGAGGGACGTAGTACCTTTACGTGCTTCGGGTGAGCACTCAATCTAAGCTGAGTGACATACCAACACATCTAGGGTGTTATTTGGTAAATTCTAGGTTGTATCATGATTTCAAACTCCTTGTGTACCCACCCATTCAACCGGTCATCCAAGTCTCCTTTACCGATCGCTCCCTTCTCCACCATCCCTCCCCCATCCACCCTAGTTCGAATCTCCTCATCGTGCAACTCTAAATCACCACCAAACAAGTGATCGATGTGAGCAAGAAGGACATCATTCTCCGATCCACGTTTGCCACTCCTTCCGCCAACACCATCTTTCAAAGACCTTCCCCCGTAGACCTTTGTTTCATCCTTGTCACACTCCAATCGGTCAACCATTTTGGGAAAAGAAATAGGGGTATAAGAGATAGGCTCTACATTAGAAGATACCCCTCTTCTTTTGATGAAGCATCGTCCATTTTAGTAATCATAACTTCCCACAGAGGCACATTAACTAAGCAACACGTCTTCTATTCGTATCTTACTTGTCTGCACTTGATGCACAAGATTGAGGAACTTTCAACATCAATCTAATGTTCCCTTCCTCTAGGGGTTTAGAAAGATTATATTAGGTATTTTGGATCCCACAGGGACATTAATGCATAACTAGGTGAAGACCAATCTAGGCCGAGACTTAGTTGTAGGATCCACAACTATCGGTACTCGCATGGATCTAGTTATCCCCGGGATAACTTCTAGCTCCCAAAATCCAGGGGCAAAGCAGGATTCGAATCCATACGAAATGGCTTGAAAATTAAAATAGCGAGGCATGCGTGGCTCTTATCGGTGGAGGCTAAGATTAGGATTTCCATAAAACCAAGGATCCCCTAGGAAAACTTTTTCCATCTCCATCTCATCTTGGAAGCAAAAATAAAACCTTCTCCCGCAAGTGCCCTGACCTCAAACTTGCAAACCCATTTCCTTCTACACCAATCTCTCACAAAATCGATGTTCAGTCTCAGGCCTGCAAATCTACCAACAAGCAAAAATCTGAATCTTGATTTAGCTTTGTCAATGATCAATCCTGGAATATCCAACTGTGGCTCAGCATCTTTCTAG